>OZ030018.1:81405993-82605993 GCA_964023405.1 Apodemus agrarius
TTTGTCTCTTTTCACTTTCAATATATTTTGCTTTGTATATTCAATATTCAATTATATGATGTGTGAATTTTTTTCTGTTCCTTTTTGTTTGGTGTTCTGTGGCTCTTGGACCTTGATCACTTTCTCTTTTTTTGGATTAGGAGAAATTACATTTATGCTTATGTTGAAAATAGTTTATTTGCTTTTGATCTATGTATTGTCTCTTTCTTTTATATATATTTTAATAGATTTAGTATATATTGTATATATTATATATGTGTGTATATATAATATATACACACATATATAGTATTCCTACATAATCTTGTGCTGAGCTTTCTTTCATTTGGGGCTTTGGATTAGGCATTTTCTTTTATTAAATGATGCAACACTTCCACATTATCTTTGAGAGCTGGCATTTCTCTTATGCTTGATCCAGTGTATTGATGAGGCTTTCCTTTGAATTTGTTTGACTTCCTAAATTTTTCATTCAAAATTTAATTTTAATTTGGCTTTATGTCAAGTGCTGCAAATTTATTAAATTATGCTTTCATATCTTGAATTTTTCATCGTTTCATTTGACTATGGTTTGTGGTCTTCATTTGATATTTACTCATATCCTATTCAAGTTACTTGAGCATATTCTTCATTGCTATTTTGAAATTATTTTCTTATATGACACCCAAGTCACTTTTCTCCAATGATATTGCTCTGGGATTATTGACTTTTTTTTAGAGACTTTTTTTTTTTAGTTTTTCATATTCCTGTAATTTCTTTTCTATTATTACTATTGCTATCACTAACACTACTACTAGTACTATTACTACTGCTATCCATTTCCTGGTCCACCCGACCACTCCCCAGCCCATACCTCCTACCTGTGTCTCCAAGAGGATGTCCCAAGTCCCCTCACTCCCACCTCACCAAAGCTCCCCACTCTCTGGGGCCTCAAGTCTATCAAGGGTTAGGTGTATCTTTCTCTCACTGAGGCCAGTCCAGGCAGTCTTCTGCTCTTTATATGTCAGGTGCCATGTATCAACTGGTGTATGCTGCCTGGTTTGTAGCTCAGTGTCAGAGATCTTGGAGGTCCAGGCTTGTTAAGACTGCTGCTCTTCTTATGGGGTCACCATCATCCTCAGCTTTTTCTGGTTTTTCCCTAATTCAACCACAGGGGTCCCTGGTTTCTGTATTTTCAATGAGATATAAGCATCTGGATTAGGCCCTTGGTAGTGTTTCTTGATATAAAAGTACTGTATCTTATTGATTGAGTATGTGTAAGAAACTGTATTGCCTTATATTTTAATTCATTAAGTAACTGGCTGTGCAAGCCTTGGTCATTAAGCAATTTCGGATTGAAGTTTGAATAGAGTATCAGAAATAGTCCTGGCTCAACTTGAGCTAACTGAGGTTTCTAACTTCAAGAAAGTTTCTGTGATTTTAGAAGGTTCTTATATCAATCTTCAGAATTTTAAAAATGTTCTCTGAACTTTTCTTTACCCAAAGGGTGCTAGTAGAGTTGGCAATACAATTCTAGGATTTCTACCTGATGAGAAAAGGGTAAAGGAGAAGACAGAAAGCAGGCACTGGACTCACAGTGCCCAGGCTTGCTGAAGTGATGAGCAGAATTGCAGCTGTGGATCTAGAACTCCTCTTTGGAAAGAATCATAGTGAGAAATGGAATTGATGTGAGTTTAGTGTTTATCTAGAGAAGGGTCTAAGTTTGAGCAGAGGGAATGTGGTCACATTGGTAAGTGTGGCTGGAATTGATTTTGTAAGAGAAAATATAGTAATTGTACCTAGGGATGGTAGAAGCAGGGGTAGTAAGGGGGCGCAGAAAGGCATGAATGGGATATATATTCCTCAGGTAGGTAGTGGTGAGGGAGTTGTGGGTTTCTAGTTATGGGCCTAGTGTCTCACATTGGAGATGTGATTTCCTTGGGTCATAGGTATGGGCAGAGTTGTAAGCTTGAGTTTACTGCTTGTCTAGAGAAGATGGGTTTAGCCAAAATGGTGGTATGAGCCTACAGATATGGGAAAAAGGTGTTCACAAGGAGTAGATTGGGTTAACAGTATGAATTACACCATTTTCTTTTTCTTCTTTTTCTTTCATTTGAATTATGCCATTTTCAAATTGATTGGTTTTAAGCCCAGCATCACAAGTTAAAATCCAAACCTGGCATCATTATCTGAGCCCCAGCCTGGGGGATCATACGTCATAGGCCTTAGGGAAGAACTTGAGACTGAGAACCTTAGTTCTTCATAAGGAGAATCTAGTGCTCCATGACAGATCCAGTGACATACATCTCTTGGGGCCTCGCCACTACGATGCCCAAGAGGGAGGTTATCACAGATGAAGTGGGGGAAAGCAGAACCCAAGTGCTGCTCCACAAGGCTGTTGGCCAAGCTCACCCCTGCCAAGGTGGTGAAAAAAGCTGTAAGAAAGGAGAAATCTTCAGACAAAAAAGTGCAGATAAAAGGGAAGAAGGTAGCAAAAAGCAAACAGGTGAAGTGGCTGACCAGCAAACTACATATCTGCTTGCAGAAAATGGAGAGATGGAAAACCAGAGTCCAGCCTATGAAGAAGAGAAAGAAGCCAAGTCCAACTAAGCATCCATCATGTCTGTCAGTGGTCTATGCCTCCCTTCTTGTACAATCCAGAGGAATATTTTTATCAACTATTTTGTAAATGTGAGATTTTAGTAGCTCCAGAAACATTTTTAAAAGGAGAGGGAATCCCACCTCATCCCATTTTTAAGTGTAAATGGATTTTTAAGAGGTTAAACCATTTGCTGGTTGTTTATTTGTTGGTACAACTACAAAATAGCAGGATACCAAATCAGGAGAGGCTGTGACTGTCTTGCAGGGGTCCACATAACATTCCGTAGAGTGGCATAGTTTTATATTCTACAATACAAAGTATACTAAATGGCAATTTAGAGTCCTAGTCATGCATTTGTGTCTGTAATATTTTCAGTTCTATCTGGTCCCATGTTCTAGTAGAACCATTTTGTAAGAAAGTCAGTCCTTGGTCCTTGCCCTTCCAGAACTGTGATGTCTGTGGCCATGGTAGCCCACTTTCCTAACACTTGTGATAATGTGCTGTGAAAGGGGGAAATTTTGATTATGTTCTGTATGGCATAAAATTGTGAATTGGTGGAACTGAGGATTATGGGCATTTGGTTGTTAAAAGAGGTCTTAGGGAAAACTTGCCAAGTTTGAGCTGGAACATCACTGGAATAAGTTCAAGGAAACACAATATATATCTATTCATTTGCATACATGAACACAATGTGACTCTTCAGAGTTTGGGTATGTGAACACAATATATGACTCTTTTTGTGTATGTGTGATAAGAATTGGAATGTTTGTGTATTCTGTGCTTCAACCAATAAAATCCAGTAAAAAGAGAAAGACTAACAGACTGGATACATAAGCAGGACACAAAATTTTGCTGTATACAGGAAAGTCACCTCAGGCACAAAGACAGACACTACCTCAGAGTCAAAGGTTGGAAGACAATTTCCCAAGCGAATGGTGCCAAGAAAGAATCTGGTGTAGCCATTCTAATATAGAGTAAAATTGACTTTCAACCTAAAGTAATCAAAAATGATAAGGAAGGACACTTCATACTGACCAAAGAAAAAAATTACCAAGATGAACTCTCAATTCTGAACTTATAGGTTCCAAATAGAAGGACACCCACATTCACAAAAGAAACTTTACAATTGCACCACACAATAATAGTGGGAAGGCTTTAACACCCCACTATCAGCAATAGACAGATCAGGGAAACACAAACTAAACAGAGAAACAGTGAAACTAACAGAAGTTATGAACCAAAGGGATTTAACATATATCTATGCATCATTTTATCCTAAAACAAAAGAATATACCTTCTTCTCAGCACTTCACAGTAAAGTCTCCAAAATTGACCATATACTCAGTCACAAAACAGACCTCAGCAGATATAAGAAGATTGAAATAATTCCATTCACCCTATCATATCATCACGGAGTATGGCTGGTCTTCAATAACAACAAAAACAAAAGAAAGCCCACATACACATGGAAACTGAACAACATTCTACTCAAAAATAACTTGGTCAAGGAAGAAATAAAGAAATTGAAGACTTTTCAGAATTTAATGTAAATGAAGGCACAACATACCCAAACTCAGGGAACACAATGAAAGCAGTGCTAAGAGAAAAACTTGTAGCTCTGAGTGCCTCCAAAAAGAAACTGGAAAGAGCACACACTAACAGCTTGACAGCACAGCTGAAGACTCTAGAACAAAAAGAAGCAAATACACCCAAGAGGAGTAGATGGCAGAAAATAGTCAAACACAGGTCTGAAATCAACCAAGTAGAAACAAAAACTATACAAAGAATCAACCAAACCAGTAGTTGGTTCTTTGAAAAAACCAACAAGAAAGATAAACCCTTAAACAAATTATCCAGAGGGCATGGAGACAGTATCCAAATCAGCAAAATGAAATGAAAAGGAAGACATAACAACAGATACTGAGGACATCCAAAATGTAGTCAGATCCTACTACAAAAGCCTATACTCAAGAAAAGTAGAAAATCTGGATGAAATGGACAATTTTCTAGACAGATACCAGGTATCAAAGTTAAATCAGGATCAAATAAATGATCTGTACAATCCCATAACCCCTAAAGAAATAGAAGCAGTCATTAATAGTCTCCCAACCAATGAAAGCCCAGGACCAGATGGGTTTAATGCAGAGTTCTATCACAACTTCAAAGAGGACCTAATACTAATACTCTTCAAACTATTCCACAAAATATAAACAGATGGAACACTACCAATTTGTCTTATGAAGTCACACTCTGATACCTAAACCACACTAAGACCCAACAAAGAAAGAGAATTTTAGACCAATTTCCCTTATGAACATTGAAACAAAAATACTCAATAAAATTCTTGCTAACTGAACCCAAGAACAAATCCAAAGGATTATGCACCATGATCAAGTAGGCTTAATCTCAACGGATGCAAGGATGTTTCAATATATGAAAATCCATCAATGTAATCCACTATATAAACAAACTCAAAGAAAAAAAACACAGGATCATTTCCTTAGATGCTGAGAAAGCATTTGACAAATTCCAACACCTCTTCATGATAAAAGTCTTGGAAAGATCAGGAATTCGAGGATCATATCTAAACATAGTAAAAGCAATATGCAGCAAACAAGTACCCAATATCAAACTAAATGTAGAGAGACTTTAAGCAATCCCACTGTAATCAGGGACTAGACAAGGCTGTCCACTCTTTCCCTGCCTGTTCAATATAGTACTTGAAGTATTAGCCACAGAAATTCAACAAAAGGAGATCAAAGTGATTCAAATTGCAAAGGAAGAATTCAAATTATCACTATTTGCACATGAAATGATAGTATAATTAACTGACCCCAAAAAATCCACCAGAGAACTCCTAAATCTGAGAAACAGCTTCACCAAAGTGGCTGATTATAAAATTAAATCAAACAAATCAGTAGCCTTTTTATACTCAAAGGATAAAAAGACTGAGAAAGAAATTAGGAAAAGGAAACCCTTCACAATAGCCACAAATAATATAAAACATCTTGGTGTGACTCTAACCAAGCAAGTGATTGAATTTTATGACAATAACTTCAAGTCTCTGAAGAAAGAAATTGAAGATCTCAGAAGATGGAAAGATCTCCCACACTCATGGATTGGCAGGTTAATATAGTAAACATGGCCATCTTGCCAAAAGCAATCTACAGATTCCATGCAATCCCCATCAAAGTTCCAACCCAATTCTTCATAGAGTTAGAAAGCAATTTCCAAATTTATCTGGAATAACAAAAAACCTTGGATAGTAAAAACTATTATCAACAATAAAAGAACTCATGAAATCAGCATCCCTGACCTCTGGCTATACTACAGAGCAATAACAGTGATTAAAAGTGCATAGTATTGGTACAGTGACAGGAAGATAGATCAATGGAATAAAATTGAAGACCCAGAAGTGAACCCTCACACCTATGGTCCCTTGATCTTTGACAAAGGAGCTAATACCATCCAGTGAAAAAAAAAGACAGCATTTTAAACAAATGCTGGCTGGATCAAATGGCAGTCAACACACAGAAGAATGCAAATTGATCCATTCTTATCTCCCTGTACAAAGATCAAGTCCAAGTGGTTCAAGGACCTCCACATAAATCTAGATACACTGAATCTAATAGAAGAGAAAGTGGGGAAGAACCTGCACATGGGCACAGGGAAAGAGTTCCTGAGTAGAACAATAGCTTATGCTCTAACGTCAAGAATTGACAAATAGAACCACATAAAGTTGCAAAGCTTCTGTAAGGCAAAGGACACTGTCAATAGGACCTAAAGGCAAGCAACAGTTTGGGAAAAGATCATTACCAATCCTACAGAGGACTAATATTCCATATATACAAAGAACTCAAGAAGTTAGGCTACAGAGAACCAAATAACCCCATCAAAAATGGGGTACAGAGCTAAACAATGAATTCTTAAGTGAAAAATACTTGATGGTTGAGAAACACCTAAAGAAATGTTCAATATCCTTAGTCATCAGGGAAATGAAAATCAAAATAATCCTTACATTCCACCTCACACCAGTCAGAATGGCCAAGATAAAAAACTCTGGGGATAGTAAATGCTGGAGAGGATGTAGAGAAAGAGGAACACTCTTCCATTGCTGGTGGGATTGCAAGCTGGTATAACCACTCTTGAAATCAGTTTGGAGGTTCCTCAGAAAGTTTGATGTAGCACTACCTGAGGACCAAGATATACTCCTCCTGGTCATATATCCAGAAGATGTTCCAACATTTAATAAGGATACATGCTCCACTATGTTCATAGCAGCCTTATTTATAATAGCCAGAGGCTGGAAAGAACACAGGTGTCCCTCAGCAGAGGAATGGATACAGAAAATGTGGTACATTTACACAATGGAGTAGTACTCAGCTATTATAAACAATGAAATTCTTAGGCAAATGGATGGAGATAGAAAATATCATCCCAAGTGAGGTAACCCAGTTACAAAAGAACACACATGGTATGCACTCACTGTTAAGTGGATATTATCCCAAGAACTCGGAATACCCAAGATACAACTCACAGATCACATGAAAGTCAAGATGAAGGAAGACCAAAGTGTGGGTAATTTGATCCTTATTGGAAAGTGGATCAAAACACCCATGGCTCACAGCCAACTAATAGAATGAGCATAGGGTCCCCAATTGAGCAGCTAGAGAGAGGACCAAAGGAGCTGAAGAAGTATGCAGCCCTGCAGGAGGAACAATAATATGTACCAACCAGTACCCCCATAGTTCCCAGGGACTAAACCACAAAGCAAGAGTATACGTGGAACAACCCATGGCTCAAGCTACATATGCAGCAGAAGATAACCCTTTAAGACATCAATGAGAGGAGAGGCCATTGGTCCTGTAAAGGCTCCATTCCCCAGAATAGCGGAATGCAAGTTGGGAAATTGGGGGAGTCGAACAATGGGAGTGGGATGGGATAGGGGGTTTTCAGAGCGCAATGCAGAAAAGGGATACAACTTGAAATATAGATAAAGCAAATATCTAATAAAAAGGAGAATCTAAATGTGAATAGTATTTGACTTGCTCCTAATCATTTATTGTTGTGCTCATAGTTAGTGTGTCTATTAAATATCATTAGAGAAGCATCTCAATGAAGTAGATGGTAACAAAGGGACCCACAACTGGGCAGATATAGTAAATAAAAAAGTGCAGAATTCTTAGTCTTAAATAGGACAGATATATCATACCTATAATATCAAGGTTCAGGGATCATTGTGATAATGGTGTGTGTGTGTGTGTGTGTGTGTGTGTGTGTATGTGACTATAAGGAAATGGTATATTCTAGACCCTGGATGGAAAGAGGACACAGGAACTCACAGCAGTTCTAATCGTATGTGCAAACCCTACAAAAGCTTAAGGTGTATTGCATGCTATGCTGGAGATGAGGGGTGGGCATGATGACTCACCTTTATCTAAGGAACTATTGGCAATTGAGAGCTATTGGGAGATAATGAATTTTCTTAAATGTACTACTCTTGGTAGACTGACCATATTCCATTGGAAGTCTATATCCACAAGAGTATGTGGCTAAAACAAACTGTACCCGATGGGGTTTTCTCAAAAAGAGGGTACAAAATTGGATGGGCAGGAAAGTAGGGATGAATCTGAGAGGAGGTTGGTTATGGGGTGAATAGGCTCAAATATACTGTACAAAATTATCAAAGAGCTTAAAAATGAAGAAAAAATGCATCAGCAGGCTAAAACTTGGACTTCTAGAATTCACTGAGAGAAATTTGGTTCTGATGACATATATATCTAACTCCAGCATTAATTTTTTTATTGTTTTAGAAATCCACATTCTTTTGTAAGTCCTAAGACTTACAAAACACTACAACACTACACTTTGGAAATGAGGCCTTTAGGAGGAGAGTTTTAGGCCTAAGTTTGTGTTTGTTCCACTCAATGAGAGAATCTGTGTGAGGTCTTCTTACTTTCAGCATTACCAGCTTCTGTCTCAAAACCAGACGATTCTTAGAAGCATGCTTGAGATATTTTTAAAGATATCCAGTTCAACATGGTATGAATGGGGCTTATTTTTATCACTCATCAATGTAACTTTGCTTCTAATGAATCATGTATCTAGCCTCAGGATTTTGTGCTTCAGAAGCACACACTGCTATGTGTTTCTTAGGAAATACATGTATGTTTTAGGACAGGAAAAAGGAACACTCTAGTGGTCCAAGGCTGTGTCTGTTTTATAGGGAAGATGGTGTGAGGTATATTCTCTTTTAGCAGCTATATATTCTACTGTGTTATCAGGCATTCCTTAATGCTTACACATGCTGTATACTCTTATCTTTTGGTTGAAAGCCCAGCCTTTAAGGGCTGATTCCTCTCTCCAGCCTTAAACGCTGTTTTAAATGTGAAAGGAAGCAGATTAGCGTTCTTTTTTTAATTTTTATTTTCTATATTCTATGTTTACATTCCAAAGGCATTCCCCTTTCCCAGTTACCCCCCACCATATGTCCCATAATTCCTCTCCCCCTCTGCTATTCCCCACTCATTCCCCCCACGATTTCTCTGTTCTGGGTCTACAATACTGGATCCAATCTTTACAGGCCCAGGGTCCTCTCCTTTCTTCTTCTTGGGAGTCATTTGACTTGCTAATTGTACATTGAGTATTTAGGGCTTCTGGGCTCATTAATATCCACTTATCAGTGATTGCATTTCATGTGTATTCTTTTGTGATTGGGTTAGCTCACTTAGGATGATATTTTCCAGATCTAACCATTTACCTACAAATTGCATGAATTAATTATTTTTAATTGCTGAGTAGTACTCCATTGTATAAATATACTCCTCCACTGTTGGTGGGATTGCAAAATGGTAAAACCGCTCTGGAAATCAGTGTGGCAGTTCCTCAGAAAATTGGGCATGTTCTTTCCAGAGGACCCTGGCATACCACTCCTGGGCATATACCCAGAGGATTCCCCTGCATACAATAAAGACACATGCTCCACTATGTTTATAGCAGCCTTGTTTATAATAGCCAGAAATTGGAAGGAGCCCAAATATCCCTCAAAGGAGGAATGGATACAGAAAATGTGGTATATTTATACAATGGAATACTACTCAGCAATTAAAAATAATGAATTCATGCAATTTGTAGGTAAATGGTTAGACCTGGAAAATATCATCCTGAGTGAGCTAACCCAATCACAAAAGAATACACATGAAATGCAATCACTGATAAGTGGATATTAATGAGCCCAGAAGCCCTAAATACTCAAGGCACAATTAAATTAGCAAGTCAAATGATTCCCAAGAAGAAAGGAGAGGACCCTGGGCCTGGAAAGATTGGATCCAGTTTTGTAGAGAAACTGTGGGGGGAGGGGGAATGATTGGGGAATAGTTGGGGGGAGAGGAACTATGGGACATAGAGAGGGGGGAACTGGGAAAGGGGAAAGCCTTTGGAATGTAAACATAGAATATAAAAAATAAAAAAAAAAATTAAAAAAACCCAATCATTCAACATGATCAAGTTGGCTTCATCCCGGGGATGCAGGGATGGTTCAATATACGGAAATACATCAATGTAATCCACTACATAAACAAACTCAAAGAAAAAAACCACATGGTCATCTCATTGGATGTTGAAAAAGCATTTGACAAAATTCAGCATCCTTTCATGCTAAAGGTCTTAGAAAGAACAGGAATTCAAGGCCCATACCTAAACATAGTAAAAGCAATATACAGCAGACCAGTAGCCAACATCAAGGTAAATGGAGAAAAACTTCAAGCAATCCCTCTAAAATCAGGGACTAGACAAGGCTGTCCCCTCTCGCCATATCTCTTCAATATAGTACTTGAGGTACTAGCTAGAGCAATTCGACAACAGAGGGAAGTCAAAGGGATACAAATCGGAAAGGAAGAAGTCAAACTATCACTATTTGCAGATGATATGATAGTATACGTAAGTGACCCAAAAAACCTCCACCAAAGAACTCCTGCAACTGATAAACAACTTCAGCAAAGTGGCTGGCTATAAAATCAACTCAAGTAAATCAGTAGCCTTCCTATACGCGAAGGATAAGCAGGCCGAGAAAGAAATTAGGGAAATGACACCCTTCACAATAGCCACAAATGATATAAAGTATCTTGGAGTGACGCTAACCAAACATGTGAAAGATTTATATGACAAAAACTTCAGGTCTCTGAAGAGGGAAATTGAAGAAGACATCAGAAAATGGGAAAATCTTCCATGCTCGTGGGTTGGCAGGACTAATATAGTCAAAATGGCAATCTTGCCCAAAGCAATATACAGATTCAATGCAATTCCCATCAAAATCCCAACTCAGTTCTTCATAGAGCTAGAAAGAGCAATTCTCAAATTCATCTGGAATAACAAAAAACCCAGGATAGCTAAAACTACCATCAACAGCAAAAGAACTTCTGGGGGAATCAATATCCCGGACCTGAAGCAATATTACAGAGCAGTGGTATTAAAAACTGCATGGTATTGGTTCAGTGACAGGGAGGCAGATCAATGGAATAGGATCGAAGACCCAGAATTGAACCCACACATCTATGGCCAATTGATCTTCGACAAAGGAGCTGAAAACATCCAGTGGAAAAAAGATAGCCTTTTCAACAGATGGTGCTGGCTCAACTGGAGGTCAACATGCAGAAGAATGAGAATTGATCCACTCTTATCTCCTTGCACTAAACTCAACTCCAAGTGGATCAAGGACCTCCACATAAAACCAGACACACTAAAACTAATAGAAAAGAAACTGGGGAAGACCCTTGAAGACATCGGCTCAGGGGAAAAATTCCTGAACAGAACACCAATTGCTTATACTCTAAGAACAAGAATAGACAAATGGGACTTCATAAAACTACAAAGTTTCTGTAAGGCAAAAGACACTGTCAAAAGGATAAATCGGCAACCAACAAATTGGGAAAAAATCTTCACCAACCCCACATCCGACAGAGGGCTAATCTCCAATGTATACAAAGAACTCAAGAGGTTAGACCCCAGAAAACCAAATAACCCTATCCAAAAATGGGGTACAGAGCTAAACAGAGACTTTTCACCTGAAGAAATTCGGATGGCTGAGAAACACCTTAAAAAATGTTCAACATCACTAGTCATTAGGGAAATGCAAATTAAAACAACCCTGAGATTTCACCTCACACCAGACAGAATGGCTAAGATTAAAAACTCAGAAGACATCAGGTGTTGGCGAGGATGTGGAGAAAGAGGAACACTCCTCCACTGCTGGTGGGAATGCAAGCTGGTACAACCACTCTGGAAATCAGTATGGCGGTTCCTCAGAAAACTAGATGTGATACTTCTGGAGCACCCAGCCATACCACTCCTGGGAATATACCCAGAAGATTCACCAGCATGCAATAAAGATACATGCTCCACTATGTTCATAGCAGCCTTATATATAATAGCCAGAAGCTGGAAAGAACCCAGATGTCCCTCAACAGAGGAATGGATACAAAAAATGTGGTATATATACACAATGGAGTACTATTCAGCCATTAGAAACAATGAATTCATGAAATTCTTAGAGAAATGGATGGAGCTGGAGAACGTCATACTAAGTGAGGTGACCCAGTCTCAAAAGAATACCCATGGTATACAGTCACTGATAAGTAGATATTAGCCTAGAAGCTTGGAACACCAAAGATACAAATCACATATCAAGTGATGTCTCACAAGAAGAAAGGAGTGGACACTGGTGCTAGAATGGACCAAAACATCATTGTGGGAGAGTACAAGAACAGTAAGGTGGGAGGGGGTGGATGAGGGAGCAGGGGGAGGGAAAAGGACATGTGGGGCCTTTGGGGGTGGGGAACCAGAAAAAGGGAAATGAATTGTAAATATAGAATATATACAATAAAAAAAAGAAAAAAAAAACAACTGGAGAATCTAGAGGAAATGGACAATTTCCTAGACAGATACCAAATACCAAAATTAAATCAGCATCAAATAGACCAGCTAAATAGTCCCATAACCCCTAAAGAAATAGAAGGGGTTATAGAAAGCCTCCCAACCAAGAAAAGTACGGGACCAGATGGTTTTAGTGCAGAATTTTACCAGACCTTCAAAGAAGACTTAACACCAATACTTTTCAAACTATTCCACAAAATAGAGACAGAAGGGATACTGCCCAACTCATTCTTTGAAGCCACAATTACGCTAATACCTAAACCACAAAAAGATCCAACAAAGAAAGAGAACTACAGGCCAATTTCTCTTATGAATATCGATGCAAAAATACTAAATAAAATTCTTGCCAACCGAATCCAAGAGCACATCAAAATGATCATTCACCATGATCAAGTAGGCTTCATCCCAGGGATGCAGGGATGGTTCAACATATGGAAATCCATCAATGTAATCCACTACATAAACAAACTAAAAAAAAAAACCACATGGTCATCTCATTAGATGCTGAAAAAGCATTCGACAAAATTCAGCATCCTTTCATGCTAAAAGTCTTGGAAAGAGCAGGAATTCAAGGCCCATACTTAAACATAGTAAAAGCAATCTACAGCAAACCAGTAGCCAACATCAAACTAAATGGAGAGAAACTTGAAGCAATCCCACTAAAATCAGGGACTAGACAAGGCTGCCCTCTCTCTCCATATCTTTTCAATATAGTACTTGAAGTTCTAGTGAGAGCAATTAGACAACATAAGGAAGTCAAAGGGATACAAATTGGAAAGGAAGAAGTCAAAGTATCATTATTTGCAGATGTCTTCATTCTTAATAGATTTGTAGTATTCCATTGTGTAAAGAAACCTCCTTTTCTGTATCCATTCTTCTGTCATGGGACATCTAGGTTGTTTCCAGCTTCTGGCTACAACAAATAAGGCCACGATGAACAATGTGGAACATGTGCCCCTGTGGCATGGTGATACACCTTTTGGGTATATTCCCAAGAGTGATATATCTGGTTCTTCAGGTAGATCTATCTTTAATATTCTGAGGAACCTCCAGATTGATTTCCAGAATGGTTGAACCAGATTGCAATACCACCAGCATACGAGGAGTGTTCCACTTTCTTCACATCCTCTCCAACATGTGTTGTTACCTATGGTTTTGATCTAAGTCATTCTGATTGGTGTAAGGTGGAGTGTCAGGGTCATCTTGATATTCATTTCTCTGATCACTAAGGTCTTTGAACATTTCTTTAGGTGCTTCTCAGCCGTTCAAGATTCCTCAGTTGTGAAATCTCATTTTAGTTCTATACCCCATTTTTTGATTGGGTTGTTTGGTTTTTTGGTGATTAGTTACCTGAGTTCTGTATATATTCTGAATATGAGCCCTCTATCAGATGTGGGGTTAGTTAAGATTTTTTTCCAATCTGTAGGCCAATTTGTCTTATTGACTATGTCTTTTACCTTACAGAAACTTTCCAGTTTCATGAGGTCCCATTTATCAATTCTTGATCTTAGAGCATAAGCCATTGGAATTTTATTTAGGAAATATCCCCCTGTGCCAATGAATTCAAGGCTCTTTCTCACTTTCTCTTCTATTAGTTCAGTGTATCTGGTTTCATGTTGAGGTCCTTCATCCACTTGGGCTTCAGCTTTGTGCAAAGTGAAAAATATGGGTCTATTTTCATTTTTCTACAGTCAGTTAGACCAGCAACATTTATTGAAGATGCTTTTCCCCCATTGTATATTTTTGGCGTCTTTGTCAAAGATCAAGTGACTGTAAGAGTGTCTTATTTCTGTGTCTTCAGTTCTATTCCATTAATCAATGTGTCTGTCTCTGTACCAACATCATGCAATTTTTATCACTATTACTCTTTAGCAAAGCTTGAGGCTAGGTATGGTGATTTCCCCAGTTGTTCTTTTATTGTTACAATTGTTTTTCCTATTCTGGGATTTTTCCCTTTCCAGAGGAATTTGAGAATTGCTCTTTCCATGTCTTTGAATTGTGTTGGGATTTTGATGGGGATTGCATTGAATCTATAGATTGCTTTTGGCAAGATGGCCATTTTTGCTGTTAGTTCTGCCAATCTTTAAGTATGGAAGATCTCTCCATTTTCTCCGATCTTCTATTTCTTTCTTGAGAGACTTGAAGTTACTGTCATACCAGTCTTTCCCTTGTTTGGTTAGAGTTACTCCACGGTATTTTATATTATTTGTTACTATTGTGAAGGAAGTTATTTCCCTAATTTCTTTCTCAGCCTGTTTATCATAAAGGAAGACTATTGATTTATTTGAGTTAATTTTATATCTGGCCATTTTGCTGAAGCTGTTTATCAGCTGGAGAAGTTCTCTGGTAGAATTTTTGGGGTTGCTTATGTATATTATCATATCATCTGCAAATAGTGATGCCTTTACTTTTCTTTGACAACTTGTATCCCCTTCATCTTTTTTGTTGTCTTATTTTTGTAGCTAGCACTTCAAGTACCATATTGAATAGATATGGGAGAGTGGGCATCCTAGTCTTGTTCCTGATTTCAAAGGGATTCCTTCAAATATGTCTCCATTTAATTTGATATTGGCTGTTGGTTTGCAGTAAATTGCTTTTGTTATGTTTATTATAGTCCTTGAATTCATGATTTCTCCAATACTTTTAACATGATTGTGTGTTGTGTTTTGTCAAATGCTTTTTCTTCATCTAAGATGATCATGTGATTTTTTCCTTTGAGTTTGATTATATAGTAGATTGTGTTAATGGATTTTCAAATATTGAACCAACCTTGCATTCCTGGGATGGAGCCTACTTGATCATGGTGAATGACAGTTTTGATGTGCTCTTGGATTTCATTTGCGAGAATTATATTGATTATTTTTGCCTTGATATTCATAAGTGTCATTGGCCTGAAGTTCTCCTTTTTTGGTTGGGTCCTTTTCTGGTTTAGGGATCAGAGTATGTGTGGCTTTATTGAATGATTTAGGTAGTGTTCCTTCTCTTTCTGTTTTATGGAATGGTTTGAAGAAAATTGGTATCAGGTCTTATTTGACAGTCTGGTAGAATTCTGTACTAAATCCATTTGGCCCTGAGAGGTTTTTAATGACTTCTTCTATTTACTTGTGTGATATGGGACTGTTTAGATAGATAGTAGTTTACATGCTCTTGATTTAATTTTGGTATGAGGTATCTTTCTAGAAACCCATCCATTTCATCTAGATTTTCCACTTTTGTTGAGTATAGGCTTTTATAGTAGGATCTGATGATGTTTTGTATTTCCTCTGTTTCTGTTATGTCTAACTTTTCATTTCTGGTTTTATTAATTTGGATACTGCTTCTTGCCCTTTAGTTAGTTTGCCTAGGGGTTTTTCTAATTGATTCTCTCAAAGAATCAGCTTCTTGTTTCATTGATTCTTTGTATTGCTTTCTGTGTTTCCATTGGGTTGATTTCAGCCCTGAGTTTGACTATTTCCTGCCTTCTACTTCTCTTGCTTATTTTTGTTCTACAGCTTTTAGGTATGCTGTTAAGTTGTTAGTGTAAGATCTCTCTAGTTTCTTTACCTGTGCACTAAGTGCTATGAACTCATAGCACTGTGGCCCATTAAGTTTGGGCATGATATGCCAACTTTTCATTAAAGTCCAGGAAGTCTTTCAATTCTTTCTTTATTTCTTCCCTGAGTTATCACTGAGTAAAAAGTTTTTCAGTTCCCATGTGTATGTGGGCTTTCTGTCATTTTTGCTGTTCTTCAAGACCAGCCTTAGGCCATGTTGATCTGATAGGATGCATGGGATTATTTCAATCTTCTTGCATTGGTCAAAGGCTGTATGTTCAATTTTGGAGAAGGTGCCATGAGGTGCTGTGAACAAGGTATACTATTTTGTTTTAGGGCAAAATGTTCTGTAGATATCAGTTTAACCCATTTGGCTCATAATGTCTCTTAGTTTTGCTGTGTCTCTGCTTAGTTTCTGTTTCAATGCCCTGTCAGTTGGTGAGAGTGGGGTGTTGAAGTCTCCCACTATTATCATGTGGGGTTCAATATGTGTTTTGAGCTTTAGTAGTTTCTTTTATGAACGTGGGTGCTCTTGCATTTGGGGCATAGATGTTTGGAATTGAGAGTTCATCTTGGTGGATGTTCCCCTTGATGAATATGAAATGTCCTTCTTCATCACATTTGATAACTTTTGGTTGAATGTCTATTTTATTGGATATGAGGGTGGCAACTCCTGTTTCTTTTCTGGGACCATTTGCTTGGAAGACCTTTTTCTATCCTTTTACTCTGAGATAGTTTCTGTCTTTGTTATTGATGTGCGTTTCTTGTGTGCAGCAAAATGCTGGATCTTGTTTGACTATCCTTTCTGTTAGCTTATGTCTTTTAATAGGTCAGTTGAGTCCATTAATATTCAGAGATATTAAAGAGAGATGACTGTTGGTTCCTGATATATTTGTTTGTTTGTTTGTTTGTTTTTCAAGACAGGGTTTCTCTGTATAGCCCTGGCTGTCCTGGAACTCACTCTGTAGACCAGGCTGGCCTCGAACTCAGAAATCTGCCTGCCGCTGCCTCCCAAGTGCTGGGATTAAAGGCGTGCGCCACCATCGCCCAGCTGATATATTTGTTTTTGTAAGTGGCTTTATGTGCTTGTGGTCCTTTCCTTTTGGCTTTGTTGCAAGATGCTTAATATCTTGTTCTTTCTTTAGTGCAGATACCTTCCTTTTCTTAGAGTTTCCCTTCTAGGATTCTCTGAGGGCTGGATTGGTAGATAGATACTGTTTGAACTTGTTTTTATCCTGGAATATTTTGGTTTCTCCATCTATGTTGATTGAGAGTTTTTCTGGTTATAGTAGCTCTGGCATTTGTGTTCTCTTAGAGTCTGCGTGAATTCTGACCAGGATCTTCTGAATTTCATACTCTGTGTTGAGAAGTCTAGTATAATTCTGATAGGTCTACCTTTCTATGTTACTTGGCCCTTTCCCTTGCAGCTTTTGATATTCTTTCTTTGTTCTGTGTGTTTAGTGTTTTGATTATTATGTGACACGAGGGTTTTCTTTTCTGGTCTCATTTATTTGGTGTTCTATAGGCTGGGAATCTTCATTTTCCTCTATTCCTGATCATTCTTAGATTTGCTCTTTTTATTTTGTCCTGAATTTCTTGATGCTTTGGGTTAGGTGTTTTTTATGTTTTGAATTTTCTTTGACAGTTGTGTCAATCTCTCCTATGGTATCTTCTACAACTGAGATTCTTTCTTCTGTCTCTTGTACTCTGCTGGTGATACTTGGATCTGCCATTCTTGACCTCTTTCCTAGGTTTTTTTCCAGGTTTTCCTTGATTTTGTTATCTTTATTGTTTCTACTTCCACTTTTAGGTCTTGGATCACTTTATTCAATTCTTTCATCTGTTTACCTGAGTTTTCCTGTATTTCTTCCAGTGAATGATTGATATCCTTCTTAAAGGACCATATTATCTTCATGAGATAGGATTTTAGGTCAGTTTCCTGATTTTCAGGTGTATTGGTGTAATCAGGGCTTGCTGTGGTAGGAGGACTGGGTTCTGATGATGCCCACATATATTGGCTTCATTTGCTTATGGTCTTGTGCTTGCCTCTCACCATCTGGATATCCCTCGTGTTTGTTGGTAGTCTGCCTCTTTTGTCACTGGGTTGCTTCAGGTTTCCTGGTAGGCCTGCAGTCTTGGCTGTAGCAGACTACCTGTGGGTCCTTCCAACTGGAGCCTCTTCACAGGGGTAGGGAAGCTGCTGATCTGTTGTCCTGGCTGCAGTAGATGTCCTGGAAAGCCTTTAGACTATTGAGTCTTCAGTGGAGCATTCAAGATGTTGTTCATCTGCTCTGTGTGTAGCTGATCCTCAATGAGTGCAGTGGATCTGAGTGCTGATGGTCCTCAACTGCTCTGGGTACAGCATGTTCTCTGGGATGGCTCAGGGTATTTTGTCTTCACTGGAGCAGACCAGCCAATAGTCTGTACCAGCAGAAAAGGGCTACATAAGGGGTGGAAGTGATGGAAGAGGAGTGGTATTCAGGAGGCTGGGCTTTTGGTGGGTGATGGGTGCTGAGTCCACTGGGTCTCTAGCAGCAGGTCTGGGACTCCAGAGTGGGGAAGAGGATTCTTTCCAACTGCTTTGAGTTCAGAGGGTTCTCTACGATGGATCAGACCAGCTTCACTGGAACAGACTAGCCAAGAGTCTGCCCCAGCATAAAGGAACAAGCCAAGACACTTCTATTATATTTAAAGTAATTTAGATGTTTGCATTTTCTTCAAACCACTTGAATTCTTTTATAAAGGTTACGGTCATTCTACGTTCTGTATATTGTGGTTCATCTCTGTAATTCTCATAGTAGAACTCTTCTATTGGACTGGTGGTTTTTGTTGGAGACCTACCCTTGGCCTTTTATATTTTTTCATTCTGTGATGAGACCTGATCATATAGATTTATTTCATTTTGTATGACTGATGTGAGATTGTAGGCTGCTTCTGTTGAGTGGAAGTTTGCTTATTGTTGTTATTGTTGTTCAAGCTTGGTTAATTTCAGATTATGTATGTGGGTTGTTTGGTGCATTGTCCAGATGCTTTACCTTGTGTTTGAATTGTAGTAATGGGACAAATAGCTAGATCATCTATGGCTAGTTTGCAAAGCTGTGGTATCTGAGCTTGGCTTGGGAGTGCAAGGATGGCATGATTGTGTCTGGGCATTGGGGACTTGCATCACTAGCCTAATATGTAGACTGTGATTCTGCTATGCCTGAAGGATAGGTATAAAGGCAAGCAAAATTCCATGGACTCACCAGCTGGCCCACCACACAATATGTATCACAGATGAATCTTTGAGTTTGGATGTAGTACAGCCTGTCTAATGTCCAGTGGACTCACCATATTTGTCCAGCTTACAGTGTGGGTAATCTTGGAAAAGCCTAAAGTTTGAGCATGGCACAGGCATGTTCCAGACCTGGAGATCTAGAAGAATGCACTAGCACACAGGTTAACAAATGTCATCAGTGAAAAAATAGAAGCTTCTTGATGGCAATTTTTTGCACTCCAATTAGCCAGATTTCTGAAATAAAAAGGCTTTCCTTGGAAAGGACTAATTGTAATAACCTCAATTCCACATATATATTTATCACACATTAGCAGCCAAGCAACATATATCTGAGTAGAACAGATGTACTCTTTTGTCCTGAAGAACAAGGAGTTTTAAAGTGGATTACTTTGTTCAATGAAAAAGTGAAGTTTATGTGAACATGATATTGTATTTGGTCTATGAGTTTTGAGAGGAGGACCAGTTTAAAATGGAGCTGATCAAAAGAGCACTTGAAATGAATGGTGTTCAATCATTGTTGGCCTTTTGTTGTAGTTTGACAAATGGAACAAATAAAATAATAGTTATAAGATACTATGTGGGTCTGCCCATAATTCTAATAACTTGCAATGTTAAGGCAGGCAATTGTCATACATTGATTTTGGCCTGGGCTACATAGTGAGTTTTAGCTCATCTTGAGCTACCTATCTCAAAACAAGAACAAATACTGTAAGGTATTAATAAACAAAATTCCATGGACTCAAAATATGTTTGAAATCTTGCATGAAATTCTGAAATACAAAGAAAAGTTCAGTCATTATTTTTATCAATCAATAAAATTAATTACCAGAATTTTGTATTCATTGCTATAATTTAGATTGTTTTGTGATGTGATGCTTAGACCACTCTGTTTTGCCACAGAGAATGCTACAGTACACCAATTTTGTCCTCAAAAACCACTTCTGCTTGCCCTGATTCTCAGGAGATCAAGTTCCCAATGCTTTCCTATTATAAGAATGGTAATTTCTCTTCCAGAAACCACACAACCAGAACTTCATGCTATGTGTCTTCTACTTTTTCCATGTTACATTCTAATGATCCATTGCTTGGTTTGAGCAGATTTAAAGTGGATGCTAGATACCTTCCATAATATCTGTAAGTTATTGTTAATAACGTAAGCAAGTGATCAGCATCCTGAATCAAGATGCCCCTTATACTGCTGAACCTAAAAGGTAAAGTTTGAAATATGGTAAATCAGGTATGGTCTGATGTGGTAAGTAAGGGGGACAGGAGCAAAGATTGGATCTCACTGAAATGCTTGGTTTGATTCACCACATACCTGGATGCACTGTGGTAATCCCCAGTCCTGGACTGTAGCAGCAAATTAACTCATGTAAATACCTTACTTAATGACGGAGTGTGATGCCCTGATACAGTTGGCTTCTTCTGAACAGAACAGAATCATCTTCTTTGCAGAAAGTGTGAGGCTCCATGGTAAGAGAGATTTCACATGTATATTTGGAGAATGGGAAGTCTTGAGACCTTTAAAATTATTAGGATAGACAGTCTCTGTGGAAGAAACCAAAGCATGGAAAGATAGGAAGTAGATTAAAATTTCTAAACACAAGAAATTCACTGTAAATGCTAAATAGAGATAGGATATTTCATGATTTTTTTTAAATTGTGGAGATGTGACAAGACATATTTGCATTATATGTAACTGTATTATAGAAAGAAACTGTGTTATAGAAAGAAATGTTGATTTTTAAGACTAAACATTTGGAGAATCTATAGGCAGGAAATTCATCAGTATCATACAATATCTTTAACTTATATGTTATGCAAAATGAGAATTACATGGTTTGAATACAATAGTCTAGACTGATATCAAGTTAAAGAGCATATAACTTTACACACTAATGCAAGTGTTCAGAGGAGTAAGCAATTAATGGGTGTGGATAGCTATTGTCTTATTAGATATTTGAACCCAAGTTAATGAACTTTTTTTGATATATTTTTTATTTTCATTTCAAATGTTATCCCCTTTCCAAGTTTCCTCCCTCCCGGATAGTCCCTATCCCATCCTCCCTACCCCTACTTTTCTGAGAGTGTTCTTCCACCCACCCCTTCCCACCTCCCCAGCCTCAATTCCCCTACACTGGGCATCTCTTGAGCCTTCCTAGGAACAAGGCTCTCTTTCCTCCCATTGATGCCTTACAAGGCAATCCTCTGCTACATATGCAGCTGGAGCCATATGTACCTCTTTGTTGATGGCTTAGTCCCTGATAGCTCTGGGGGGTCTGGTTGGTTGATATTGTTATTCATGAGATTAATGAACTTTTAATTAATATTTTATTACTATTAATTCTGTTCACTATTCTGTAATAATTATATAACTAGTATACTATATTTTAAAAGTAAGTTATGATAGTCACATAAACCATCTGGATATTCTGAAGTTGATTAAATGAAATTTTTCACATAGATAAATTTAAAGCTCAATAAAATTATTAGAAATCACTTAGAAGAAATATGAACATGTGAATTTTAAAATTTTTGCTTTGTTTTAACTCTAGCATGCGAGAGACAATGTTATTCACTATGTTAATTTACTAACCAAACTGGGTAATTGAAGTAAATAGAAGTAGAAAGGTCATGGCTATTGCCACTGTTGTTCCTCCAGTCAAAAGCAGCTAAACTTCAAAGAAATAATTTATATATTTTTGATAGGCAGTGAAGAGCTTGGTTGCCATGGTGAAGCTGTGTAGCTCATCTGGACCTTTGAAGAAACTCTGGGGCCCATATGATAATGATGTACATTTGATATTACCCTTTATATTTAGTTCCTTTTCTTTGTTCATACTCTGTACTTTCTATCTGACCTATAGGAGACATGAGATTGTTCACAACCTGTGTGGCTTCATTAAAATGGTAATAGTTAGACTTATATCTTGGCAATCCTTGTGCTTCAAAACCAATGAGCATTCCATCTTAAAGCAGCACTATTGTAATCTACTGTCTAGATAGAGATTTTAATTTCTTGATTATTGCATTGAAGGTATATTACAGTAATAAGTTTGAAGAGTAAGAAATTTAGCTTGATACTTTTCAGCAAAGTTATCTCTGCAAAAGAGTTTTTGAGGCACAGTGCTTGAGAAGGTATGACCTGTGGTTCTTCTCATAATGCATACACTCCACTTCTGATACTGACATGTTCTATTATGTAGGCACAGATCTCATTAAGATTTTTATTCTTAACAGTCTCTCAGTCACAAGACTTGTAATAAATATCCCTGTGTTAGAGGTATACATGTTTATCAGCAAAGCCTATTTTTCACCTCTGCTAACTCTAGCCCGACTTCATATCATAATTGCTAAAATTTGTTAATGATTGCAAGTACATGATTAGTATTTTGCACTTATCCAGTATTGAAAATAGCAATCAAACTTAATTTCTGCAACCTTTTTTTGGTGGTAGAGTAGATAAATGGAACCAGACAAACTACAGTCATTTTTTTTCAGATTCTCAGAATCACTGTTTTCTTTTCTTTCAGCCAACCTTACTGTGTGGAGAAATATTTTACAGATACTGTAATTTGGCAGTATCGGATATATAATACAACAGACATAAGTTCGGTCTTCACTGAGACAGGCAAGTAATGAATATAAAACAAGTATTATTTTACATAAGTTTTTCAAATGAATTAAGTGCCGACATTGGCAACCTGGAGAAAGTTTTGTGATTGAGAATGTACTCATTTGAAAGAGGAGTAGATTCCCAGATTTCTGCTCCTGTAATCTTCCATTTGAAACTGTTCATAATAATATGCTCAAATCCGTGAAAGGGAAATGATAAAAGTTTGCTGTTTTTGTTTTCACCCTCATGACTATAACTGGAGAACAGTATCAGTCATTCTTCAGGTTTCAGGAAAAATGAGTAGCTCAGGAATACATAAATGGTGCTGAATTAATTGATGTTTATTCAAACTGAATGAAGAGGGTGAGGAATACAAATTTAGAGTAACCATGTCTAAACATAGTTCATAAGATCTGAGAGGAAATACTATATGAAAACTATTCACAAAGGAAGAACTTGTAGAAGTATGTCTTGTATATTTGTTTGATTTAGGTATGAGAAAGGTAATGAGATTTGGTGCTTTGCTAGGTTTCATAGGATGGCAATGTTCTGAATCTATGAGTCTAGAGTTATAAATGCCCATTCATGGCTTTGTTGGGGGAAAGCTATTAGAGGGAATTTATTGTAATAGCTCAGCACCTGGCATTATGAGTTCAATGACACCGTGAAATATATGATTATATTAAATCTGACTGTCAGTAAAAAGTATAGGTCACTCTACAATGATTGAATGTAATTTGTAATTAGAATTGTAAGAGGACACCCATCCTCCTCACACATGCACACAAACCACACACAAACACAACACAAACAAAAAATCAGTTGTTGTATAATGAATAGCTGACTAGCTGATTCAGCAGTTCCACTTTGTTTTTCCAAGTATATGCTCATGCTTATATCTTAGTGAGAAACTGCCCCAGAAATTTCCACACAATATGTTGAAATTTTTCCTCTATGGAATCCCAAACCCACTTAACTATACAGGGATTGACAACGCCAACAGGCATGCTACTGTGGACAGGGCAATGTCCAGGCACCCTCAGCCATACATAAACAGTTACAGGCAAATAATGAGTACTGAGAGCCAGAGAAGTCATATTCAGGGAAGAACTGGCTGGTTGGTTATCCAATACCAAATGATCAGCTCTGAAGATAAACATACACATATTATGCAGACCTAACACATTATATTTATTAACCAAACCCTTGCTTCCACAAACTACAATTATTTTAAAAAGAGGTCATGAAATAGATTTGAAAAAGATCAAGGAGGTAGAAAAAGGAAGGGGAAATCATATAATTATAATGCCAAAAATAATTTTTCAGACATGGAAAGAGATAATTCACTCTAAAGGACTGGTCTTCTGACCCCCTTCTCCCCCATCCCCCATGATGTGGACATATGCAAGCATGCACATATATATTAGTAATTAAATGAAATAAAGGCAAATGATAGAAAGCAGGAAAGCTTATATAGTTTACAAGATGTTGATATATAGCTGTGCCCAAAACTAGAATGTAACTTAAAACTGAATTTAGTGGAACTTTGCTCATTAATGAGCTATGTACCGCCTGACTTGAAATGAATCCTATATGTGAGTTCCCAGGTAAAAATCAGCTAAGCCTCTTGTACAGATTAGCTGTGTTAATAATGAAATATGTAAGTTAAGAATGTTAACAAACTTCATGAAAAAGAACTTTTTAGGTATATAGAGATTCTCTGTCTCCATCTCTGTTTTGTCACTCTGTGTCTCTACATATTTGTTGTCTGTCTGAGCAAGGAATAAAATGAGTAGATATATAATTTCTGTTCACCATCAAGTACCCTGTAGAAGGTTTCAGAGTGGATGTGTTATATGAGTATATTTTGTTGTGGTGGTGGGTCTAACAAATTTTTGTATCTAGTGTGGAATGTACCTTTTTATATTTTAAATGGCATAACAAATTTTATGCCCAAGATTTAACAACTTTTTAATAATTAAATAACTTTCTCTTTGTAGGTAAAATAGGAGGAAACATGATGGAACATGAGAATTACACTTTCAACAGCGACTTCATCCTCTTGGGACTGTTCTCTTCTTCAAAGACAAGCTTAGCTTTTTTCTCATTTATATTTTTCATTTTTATTATGACTATAACAGAAAATACCCTCCTAATTCTCCTAATCCACAGCGATTCTCGACTCCATACCCCAATGTATTTCCTGCTCAGTCATCTGTCCTTCATGGATATCTTGCACATTTCCAACATTGTTCCTAAAATGATTGCTGACTTTCTCTCAGGCAGCAGAACTATTTCCTTTTCAGGTTGTGTCTTCCAGACATTTATGACTCTCACCTTGCTAGGCAGTGAGTGCTTTCTACTGGCAGCCATGTCCTATGACCGATATGTGGCCATCTGCCACCCACTTCGCTACCCTGTGCTGATGAGGGATAACTCCAGTGGGCTCCTGGCTGCAGGTTCCTGGCTGGTGGGGATCCTCAACTCCACAGTGCACACAGCTTTTGCACTCCATTTTCCCTTCTGTCACTCAAGGGCCATTGATCACTTTTTCTGTGAAATCCCTGCCATATTGAAGCTGTCATGTATAGACACAACACACTATGAGCGAGGAATATATGTGAGTGGCACTATTTTTCTGCTGATCCCATTTTCCATGATCTCTATATCTTATGTACAAATTCTCCTCACTGTTTTCCAAATGCAATCATCAGGAGCCAGGCAAAAGTCCTTTTCCACCTGTTTATTCCACATGGTAGTTGTCATAATGTACTATGGGCCATTCATTTTCACATATATGAGACCACCCTCATACCACACTCCAGGGCAGGATAAGTTTCTGGCAATATTCTATACCATCCTGACACCCACACTCAACCCCATAATCTATAGCTTTCGGAATAAAGATGTCCTCACTGCTGTGAAAAACATAATCCAAAGTAATTTTCTGAATAAAAAATGAATAGAGAAATGCCTCATTTTTGTGTTTTGTAAACTCACATTTTTAACTTATTTCACATATCTATTTCAGAGTAATGTGCAATTGTACCTAGGTATGCATTTATATCTGTATACAGATGCCCATGGTAAAATCTTGCTATGTTGTAGTAGGTAACAATAACATGTTATCTAAGAAGATGAAATATTTTTTTAACTAGTTTTATCCTTTATTTACATTTTAAATATTATCATCCCCTTTCCTGGTTTACCCCCTCCAAATTCCCCTAACCCACCCCCTCTCCCTACTAACTGATCCACCCACTCCAAACTTCCCTGTCCTGGCATTCCCCTATACTGGGGCATCTAGCCTTCTCAGGACATCCCTTTGATGACCAACAAGGCTATCGTCTGCTGCATGTGCAACTGGAGCCATGGGTGACTCCATGTGTACTCTTTAGTTGGTGGTTTGGTCCTTGGGAGCTCTGGGGTTAATGGGTGCTTCATATTATTGTTCCTCCTATGGTGCTACAAACTCCTTCAGCTCCTTGCATCTTTTCTCTAGCTAGTCCACTGAGGACCCTGTGCTCAGTTCAATGGTTGGCTGAGAGTGTCCTCTTCTGTATTTGTCATGTACTGGCCGAGCCTCCCAGTGACAGCTATATCAGGCTACTGTCAGCAAGCACTTGCCGGTCTCTACAATAATGACTGGGTTTTGTAACTGTATATGGGATAGATCCCTAGGTGGGGCAGTCTCTGGATGGTCTTTCCTTCAGCCAAAATATTTGTTAATGTTTTTATAAAAATATGTCTGCCAATTCCTGTAGCAATTTTCCAAACTATGCAAAGGAAAAAATTCTATTAAAATTGATCAATTACATATTATACATTATATGTTATATGTTATAATTTGCATATTACATATTACACATTACATATTATATAATATATATTCCTATATGCAACCTGTCCAGTCTGTGTAATATTACTTGTATGTATGTTTTGAGGGATGACCATTTGGGTATTAGATATCTATTTTGTGTGTTCTTTCCTGGGGAATACTATTTTTGTTTTTTTGCTCTAATCATTCCTTAGCTGCCTTTAGTTCTTTGTGTATGGTTGAGTCCTCATGGGTTTTTCCCTGTTAACATGTCTATTGTTCCTTGCCATTTCTATTATTGTCATTGTCAAGTTTGTTTAGGTAGTCATTCTCATGAAACTTTATGGGTATAGCCTCTGATATTACTAGGAGACAAAGTTTCACAGCAACCACCCTGCTCATCTGGCTGTTACAATTTTTCCACCTCTTTTGCAATGATCTCTGAGCCTTAGCTGAGAGACAATATGTGTATCTGTTGGACCTACTTTCCACAACTCTGCATTTCCATTGGTCGTGGTTTTCTGTAATGATCTCCATCTGTTGCAAAAAGAAGTTTTTTGAGGGATGAAGAGTAGACTTAACTGTTTATATAAGGACAGATGTTTAGATTATTGTAGGGCTTATGCTGTTTTTCTAAAGTGATGTTTTCCTTCAATTACTATAACTTCACTAGCAATGAGTACTTAGTTAGTTTGCCAGTGCCTGGTGTGGTTTATGTCTTGCTGAGTGGGTTTTAAGTCCAACAAGACAGCTGGTGGTTACTTCCAAGGTATGTTTGTCACTACTTTGGCTTTAGAGTTATCATGCTGTTCATTGATGTGGGTCATAGGTGTCATAGCTGTGTAGGACTGTTGGTTGCTTTCTTTGGAAGCTTTCATGATTTCTTGGGTACCACAAAGACTATTCTTGAGGGAGGGGACATTAAGGTCAGTTCCACCTTACGGGTCACTGGACTCTGTTTCATAAGTGCACAATATCATCTCTTTTTTTATGACAGAGTTTCTTTGTTTAGCTCTGGCTGTCCTGGAACTTGGTCTGTAGACTAGTGTAGTCTCAACTCAGAGATCTGCCTTCCTCTGCCTCGGAGTGATAGTATTAAAGGTGTAAATCACTACTGCTGGGCTTCAACTCATTTAAAAATAGTTTGGTTTATGTGCATTGGTGTTACAGCATCTACATCTGTTAACCACTTCTGTGCCTGTTGCCATGAAGGCCAGAAGAGAATAACAGTTTCCCTGAAGTTGGAGTTCCAGCCAAATAATCCATTAAACATGGGTTATGTTGCAAATGATTTCCCCCTTCCCAGTTCCCCCCTCACCATATGTCCCATAAGTCCTCTTCCCTCTGCCTATTCTCCAATCACCCCTCCCCCACCATTTCTCTGTTCTAATACTCTTCTACAAAACTGGATCTAGTCTTTTCAGGACCTGGGTCCTCTCGTTCCTTCTTTTTGGGAATCTTTTGATTTGCTAATTGTTCCTTGAGTATTCATAGCCTTTGGGGTCATTAATATCCACTTATTAGTGATTGCATTTCATGTGTATTCTTTTGTGATTGGGTTATATTTTCCAGATCCAACCATTTGCTTACAAATTGCATGAATTCATTATTTTTAATTGCTGAGTAGTACTCCATTGTATAAATATAGTACATTTTCAGTATCCATTCCTCCTTTGAGGGACATCTGGACTCCTTCCAGCTTCTGGCTATTATAAATAAGGCTGCTATGAATATTGTGGAGCATGTGTCTTTATTGTATGCAGGGGAATCCTCTGGGTACATGCCCAGGAGTGGTGTGACAGGGTCCTCTGGAAGAGTCATGCCCAATTTTATGAGGAACCACCAGACTGATTTCCAGAGAGGTTGTACCATCTTGCAATCCCAACAACAGTGTAGGAGTGTTTCTTTTTCTCCACATCCTTGCCAGCACTTGTTGTCCCTTGAGTTTTTAATCTTAGCCATTCTGACTGGTACGAGGTGGAATCTCAGTGTTGTTTTGATTTGCATTTCCCTGATGACTAAAGATGCTGAACATCTCTTAAGGTGCTTCTCAGCCATCCAAATTTCTTTTGGTGAAAATTCTTTGTTTAGCTCTGTACCCCATTTTTGGATAGGGTTATTTGGTTTTCTGGGATCTAACTTCTTGAGTTCTTTGTATATATTGGATATTAGCCCTCTGTCAGATATGGGGTTGGTGAAGATCTTTTCCCAATTTGTTGGTTGCTGTTTTGTCCTTCTGACAGTGTCCTTTGCCTTATAGAATCTTTGTAATTTTATGAGGTCCCATCTGTCAATTCTTGATCTTAGAGCATAAGCTATTGGTGTTCGGTTCAGAAACTTTCCTCCCGTGCCCATGTCCTCCAGGATCTTCTCCCAGTTTCTTTTCTGTTAGTTTCAGTGTGTCTGGTTTTATGTGGAAATCCTTGATCCACTTGGAGTTGATCTTGGTACAAGGAGATAAGAGTGGGTCAATTTGTATTATTCTGCATGTTGACTTCCAGTTGAACCAGCACCATTTTTTGAAAAGGCTATCTTTTTTCTACTGGATGGTCGTAGCTCCTTTATCAAAGATCAAGTGACCATAAGTCTGTGAGTTTATTTCTGGGTCTTCAATTCTATTCCATTGATCTCCTTGCCTGTCACTGTACCAATACCATGCAGTTTTTAGCACAATTGCTCTGTAGTACTGCTTGAGGTCAGGGATATTGATTTCCCCAGAAGTCCTTTTATTGTTGAGAATAGTGTTAGCAATCCTGGGTTTTTGGTTATTCCAAATGAATTTGAGAATTGCTTGTTCTAGATCTATGAAGAATTGATTTGGGATTCTGATGGGGCTTGCATTGAATCTATAGATTGCTTTTGGCAAGATGGCCATTTTTACTATTTTGATCCTGCCAATCCAAGAGCATGAAATATTTTACCATCTTCTGAGGTCGTCTTTGATTTCTTTCTTCAAGGACTTGAAGTTCCTGTCATACAGATCTTTCACTTGTTTGGTTAAAGTCATGCCAAGATACTTTATATTGTTTGTGGCTATTGTGAAGGGTGTTATTTCCCTAATTTCTTTTTCAGCCTGCTTGTTCTTTGAGTACAGGAAGGCTACTGGCTAGCTTGAGTTGATTTTATAACCAGCCACTTTGCTGAAGTTGTTTATCAGCTGTAGAAGTTCTCTGGGGGAGTTTTTTGGGTCACTTACATATCATCTCCAAATAGTGATAGCTTGACTTCTTCCTTTCCAATTTGTATCCCTTTGACTTCCTTATGTTGTCTAATTGCTCTCGCTAGAACTTCAAGTACTATATTGAAAAGATATGGAGAGAGAGGGTAGCCTTATCTAGTCCCTGATTTTAGTGGGATTACTTCAAGCTTCCATTTATTTTGATGTTGGCTACTGGTTTGCTGTATATTGCTTTTACTATATTTAGGTATGGGCCTTGAATTCCTGCTCTTTCCAGGACTTTTAGCATGAAAGGATGCTGAATGTTTTGAAAAGCTTTGATTTTGTAGATTTGACATATGCTACAATCATCTGGGAGGAGAATATTTTACCTTTCAACTCTTATGTAGCCTTTTAACTCTCATGTAACTCTAAGTGGGAGTCCAAGGCAAGAATTCTAGCCAGGATCCTGGAGGCAGAAGAATCTGGCTTTTTATTCCTGTTTTCTCAGTTTTTTTTTCTTATACATCCTTGGACCATTTGCCTAAGGACAGTATGTTCTACAACAGGCTGTGCCTTCTCACACCCAGCATTAATCAAGAAAATGCCCCATAGCCTTGCCTACAGTCCAGTGTTATTAAGACATTTTGTGGATTGGGATTCCTTCCTCCAAGATGAGTATAGCTTATAATACATTTACAATACCAAACCAAATCAAACTAATGAACCAATAAATCAAATAACCAATTAACCAACCAACAAACCATCCAGTCAACTAACCAATGACCATCCAACCAACTAACCAACCAACCAACCAAAATCATCCAGGACAATTTATTCATTCTCAGCATAACAAACAAAGACATCTCTATTTAACTATAACATTTCCTTTATCATTAGTCCCTAAATGTCATGCTAATGTTAATATCATGTATAAAAGGATCCAAACATAAATATCCAAGGGTCTTTAAAAGTCAAACACTTTAAAAGTTCAGTCCTTTTAAAATACCCAAACTTTCTTTAAAATTTCAGATTGTCTCTAAAAAATTCCATTTATAGAATTTTTAGAGAAACTATGCACACTTTTAAAAAAATCTAAAGTATCTTTATTGTGAGCTCCAGTAAAAAAATAACAGTTATTGTTTTCTAGCTGTGGCCTGGGCCTCCATTCTGGAGGTGCCTTGCCAGACTTGACTCCCCATTGAAACCTCCAGGGGCCCCAAAACTAAACAGCTTGGCATCCTGTCTCACCATCCATCTGAGTTGGATCCTCCTACCATGCTAGCTGCTCTGCATGAGAAAGATGGCTGATGTGAGTGGAACAAGTGATCTATGGAGCCCCAATGTCCAGCTGTGGGTGGACTGTCTGTTCTGGGGGGGCCTTGTAGGTTCCCGAGAGTTTCCTGTATACCCATGAAAACCTTTGGAGCCCCTAAAACTAATCAGCTTGGAACATTCAGGAAATCTGGACACTTCAAAAAGATAAACCTAAGAAGAATAGGAGTGGTAGAAGATTCACAATTCAAAGGTCCAAAAAACATCTACAACAAAATCATAGAAAATTTCCCCAACCTAAACAAAGAGATGCCTATAAAGGTATATGAAGCTTATAGAACACTAAGCAGATTGGGCCAGAAAAGAAAATCTTCCTAGCACATAATCACCAAAACACAGATACAGGAGAAAGAAATAATTTTAAAAGCAGCAAGGGGAAAAGACAAAGTAACATATAAAGGCAGACCTATCAGAATTACATTTGAGCTTCCAGTTTGAACCTGTGGTGCCAGAGCAGACCTTGTGCTCTGGTTCCAAACCCAGTCCCACGACACCCACAGGAAGCTCAATTCTCAAGTGCTCTAACATGCCCAGGATCACAGGTGAGGTCAAAACATCTGTTCCAACACCCAGAGTACCTGGGAAGCCAGGGAACCAGTGACCAAGGAACCCTCACCCAGCCAGTGGCATGGTTTTCTTCCAGTTTAACCTTTGCCTGGAGCAGACCTGGGGTGCTGGCTCTACATCCACATCTACAATATCTGGAGGAAGCTTGACTCCCAGGTGCTCTGATATGCCGAGGATTACATGTACTCTGAAAGGCTCAGGATCACAGGATCACAGAGGAAGGTTGACTCCCAGGGGATAGGTCACAGCCAGGAACACTGGAGCTCTGATACACTCAAGATCATAGTTTAGGCTACAACATCTTTTCCAACACCCTACATAACTGGGACTCCTAAGGAACCAGGAAAACATAAACTCCTGCCCAGGCAGAGGCACGGGTTTTTTCCGTCTTGCACCTGTGTCCAGGGCAGACCTAGGGCTTGGGCTTTGCACCAACTCCTGAAACACCCAGAGAAAACTGGACTCCAGAAGCTCTGGCAAACCTCAGATCTCAGAATCACAGGATCCCCAAATCATAAGATTACAGAGACAGCTGGACTCTGAGAAGTTCTGATACAACCAGGATCACAGGAGGGACATGCTTCAATCAGAGACACCAAGGGCAGTTAGCACTAGAGATAACCAGATGGTGAGAGGAAAGTGGAGGAACATAAGCAACAGAAACCAATGCTACTTGACAACATCAGAACTAAGTTCTCCCACCATATCAAACCCAGGATACCTTAATACACCTGAAAAGCATGATTCAGATTTGAAATCCCATATTATGGATATGATAGAAGAATTTAAAATGGACATAAATAACTCACTTAAAGAAATAAAGGAGAACACAGGTAAACAATTAGAAGCCCTTTAAAGAAGAAACAAATAAATCTCTCAAAGGAATACAGGAAAACACAATCAAACAATTAAAGAAATTGAAAAAACTGTCCAGGATCTAAAAATGGAAATATAAACATTAATGAAAATACAAAGGAAGATAGCCTTGGAAATGGAGAACCTAGGAAAGAGGTCAGCAGTCACAAATGCAAGCAAGCATCACCAACAGAATACAAGAGATAGAAGAGAGAATCTCAGGCATAGAAGATACCCTAGAAGAACTTGACACAACAGTCAAAGGAAAAAAGCAAAAAGCTCCTAACTCAAAACATTAAAGAAATTCAGGACACAATGAAAAGGCTGAACCTGAAAATCATAGGTACAGAAGAGTGATGATTCCCAGCTCATAGAGCCAACTAATATCTTCAACAAAATTATAGAAGAAAACTTACCTTACCTAAAGAAAGAGATGCCCACAAACACAAAATAAGCCTACAGAACACCAAACAGATGAGACCAGAAAAGAAATTCCTCCTATCACATCATAATTAAAACACCAAATCCACAGAACAAAGAAAGAATATTGAAAGAAATAAGGGAAAAGGTCAAGTAAAATACAAAAGCAGACCCATCAGAATTACACCAGACTTCTGAACAGAGACTCTAAAAGCCAGAAGATCTTGGGCAGATGCCATTCGGACCCTAAGGGAACAAGAATGCAAGCCCAGGCTATTATATCCAGCAAAACTCTCAATTATCATAGATGGAGAGCAAGACCGCCTGGCAGTGAACCGGGTAGAGCAGTGTTCCTGGGCCCCAGCCAGGCATGGGATTTGCGCTCTGAGGGGATCCCTGCACTCTGCTCATCCACGGCCATCTTGGTGGCGGGTGCTTAGACTGAGCAGACAGGACCAGATACCCGGGATATCCCAAGCTTAAGATCTTGGAGGACCTGGGTCGCCAGCCAGTCATCTAAGAACTGAAGCTTGGCAGAGCAGCAGTTCCTGTGTTCCAGCAGGGCATGGGTTCCCGGCCCTCTGGGAGTCCCTGCACTCTGCACTCTGCACTCCTCACTCCCTGAGGCCTCAGACAGCATCCTTGCTGCTGACTGAACTAAGCAAACAGATCCAGAGAAGACAATCAGCATCAGGTCCACAGTGATAACCGAATATAACTTGCTCAGAGCTAGATACACCAGGGGGCCAACAGCACCCAAAAGGAGAATAACACATCAGCAATCTGTACCAGGGGAATCCCAGTCATCCAGTGGTGTGGAAATAGTCTTTCGAGCCCACAGGAGGTTGAAGCACCAGCTAGTAACTACAAGACCAACTAAGGCCAGAGATAACCAGATGGCAAAAGGCAAATGTAGGAACATTACTAATAGAAATCAAGGCAATATGGCAGCATCTGAACCCAGGACCTCAACAGCAGTAAGTCCCGGACACCCCACCACACCAGAAAAACAAGATTTGGATCGAAAGTCACTGGTTAGGATGCTGATAGCAGAACACATAGATAAATCTCCTAAAGAAATACAGGAGAAAATGGATCAAAAATATGAAGCCCTTTCAAGGCAAACACAAAAATCACTTAAAGAAATTCAGGAGAATATGGATCAAAAATAAGGAGTCAATAAGGAGGAAGTACAAAAATCACTTAAAGAAATAAAGGAGAACATGGGCCAACAAGTAGAAGTCATGAAAGAAGAAACAAAAAACTCTTAAAGAAATACATGAAAATACAAACAAGCAAGTGGAAGATCTGAGCAAAACCATTCAGGATCTAAAAACAGAAGTAGAAACAACTAAGACATCGCAAAGGGAGACAAATTTGGAGATAGAAAACCTTGGGAAGAAATCAGGGGCCATAGATGCAAATATCAACAATAGTATACAAGAGATAGAAGAAAGAATCTCAGATGCCAAAGATAACATAGGAACCATTGATTCAACAACCCAAGGAAATACAAAATGCAAAAAGCTTGTAACCCAAAACATCCAGGAAATCCAGGACACAATGAGAAGACCAAACCTAAGGATTATAGGTATAGATGAGAGGGAAGATATACAACTTAAATTGCCAGTAAATATCTTCTACAAAATTATGGAAGAAAATATCCCCAACCTAAAGAGAGAGATGCCCATGAATATACAAGAAGCCTACAGAACTCCAAACAGACTGGACCAGAACAGAAATACCTCCCATCACATAATAATTAAAATCACAAACGTACTAAACAAAGAAAGAATATTAAGGGCAGCAAGAGAAAAAGGCCAAGTAACATATAAAGGAAGAACTATCAGGATTACACCAGACTTCTCACCTGAGACCATGAAAGCTAGAAGATCCTGGGCAGATCTCATGCAGACTCTAAGAGAACACAAACCTCAGCCAAAACTACTATACCCAGCAAAACTCTCAATCACCATAGATGGACAAACCAAGATATTCCATGACAAAACCAACTTTGCACATTATCATTCCACAAACCCAGTCCTACAAAGGATAATAGGGGAAAAACATCAACACAAGGAGGGAAACCACACCCAAGAAGAATCAAGATAGAAACCTCCTCTCATCAAACCGAAAAGAATATAACCTCTCAAATATAAAAAAAATAATTTAAAAAATGTTGGGAGGTAATAATTACTATGCCTTAATATCTCTTAACATCAATGGACTCAATTCCCCAATTAAAAGAGATAGACTAACAGACTGGATACGAAAACAGGACCCTACATTTTGCTGCATACAGGAAACACATCTCAATGTCAAAGACAAACATTACATTAGAGTAAAAGACTGGAAGACAATTTTACAAGCAAATGGTCTCAGGAAACAAGCTGGAGTAGCCATTCTAATATCAGATAAAATTGACTTTCAACCTAAAGTTATCAAAAGAGACACAGAAGGTCACTTCTTGCTGGTCAAATGGAAAATCCACCAAGAAGAGCTCTCAATACTGAACATCTATGCTCCAGATGCAAGGGCACCCTCATTCATAAAAGAAACCTTACTAAAGTTTAAAGCACACATTTCACCTAACACAATAATTGTGGGTCACTTCAACACTCTGCTCTCCTCAATGGACTGATCAGGAAAGCAGAAACTAAACAGGGACACAGTGAAACTAATATATATATATTTTGAGAAGGTACTGTGCGGTGCTGAGAAAAAGGTATACTTTTTTTCCTTCAGGATGAAATGTTATATATATATATATATATATATATATATATATATATATATATATATATATTGAGAAGGTACCGTGCGGTGCTGAGAAAAAGGTATACTTTTTTCCTTCAGGATGAAATGTTTTATATATATATATATATATATATATATATATATATATATATAAAAGTATACCTTTTTATATAACATTTCATCCTGAAGGAAAAAAGTATACCTTTTTCTCAGCACCGCACGGTACCTTCTCAAAAATTGATCATATAATTGGTCACAAGACAGATGCCAACAAATACAAGAAGATCGAGCTAATCCCATGCCTCTTATCAGATCACCATGGAATAAGAGTGGTCTTCAATAGCAACAAAACAACAGAAAGCTCACATACACATGGAAACTGAACAATGCTCTACTCAATGACACATTGTTCAAGGAAGAAATAAAAAAAGAAATCAAAGACTTTTTAGAATTCAATAAAAATTAAGGTACAACCTACCCAAGTCTATGGGACACAAGTAAAGCAGTGCTAAGATGAAAACTCATAGCTCTAAGTGCATCCAATAAGAAACTGGAGAGAGCATACACTAGCAGCTTAACAGCACACCTTAAAGCCCTTGAAGAAAAAGAAGTTAATTCACCCAGGAGGAGTAGAAGACAGAAAATCATCAAACTGAGGGCTGAAATCAATCAAGTAGAAACAAAGAGAAGCATACAAAGAATCAACAAAACCAGAGGCTGGTTCTTTGAGAAAATCAACAAGATAGATAAACCCTTAGCCAGACTAACCAAAGGACACAGAGACAGTATCCAAATTAACAAAATTAGAAATTAAAGGGGGACATTACAACAGAAACTGAGGAAATTCAAAAGATCATCAGATCCTACTACAAAGGTCTATACTCAACACAACTGGAGAATCTGGAGGAAATGGATAATTTCCTAGACAGACACTAAATACCAAAATTAAATCAGGATCAATTAAATCAGCCAAATAGTCCCACAACCCCTAAAGAAATAGAAGGGGTTATAGAAAGCCTCCCAACCAAAAAAAGTATGGGACCAGATGGTTTTAGTGCAGAATTCTACCAGACCTTCAAAGAAGACTTAACAGCAATACTCTTCAAAGTATTCCACAAAATAGAAACAGAAGGGACACTGCCCAACTCGTTCTTCGAAGCCACAATTATGCTGATACCAAAACCACACAAAGATCCAATAAAGAAAAAGAAGTACAGGCCAATTTTCCTTATGAATATCGATGCAAAAATACTAAATAAAATCCTTGCCAACCAAATCCAAGGGCACATCAAAACGATCATTCAACATGATCAAGTAGGCTTCATCCCAGGGATGCAGGGATGGTTCAATATATGGAACTTCATCAATGTAATCCACTACATAAACAAACTAAAAGAAAAAAATCACATGGTCATCTCATTAGATGCTGAAAAAGCATTTGACAAAATTCAGCATCCTTTCATGCTAAAAGTCTTGGAAAGAGCAGGAATTCAAGGCCCATAACTAAACATAGTAAAAGCAATCTACAGCAAACCAGTAGCCAACATCAAACTAAATGGAGAGAAACTTGAAGCAATCCCACTAAAATCAGGGACTACACAAGGCTGCCCTCTCTCTCCATATCTTTTCAATATAGTATTTGAAGTTCTAGCGAGAGCAATTAGACAACATCAGGAAGTCAAAGGGATACAAATTGGAAAGGAAGAAGTCAAACTATCATTATTTGCAGACAATATGATAGTTTACTTAAGTGACCCCAAAAACTCCACCAGAGAACTTCTACAGCTGATAAACAACTTCAGCAAAGTGGCTGGTCATAAAATCAACTCAAGCTAGTCAGTAGCCTTCCTGTACTCAAAGGACAAGCAGGCTGAGAAAGAAGTTAGGGAAATAACACCCTTCCCAATAGCCACAAACAACATAAAGTAACTTGTCGTAACTAACCAAACAAGTGAAAGATCTGTACGACAGGAACTTCAAGTCATTGAAGAAAAAAATCGAAGACGACCTCAGAAGATGGAAAAATATTTTTTGCTCCTGGATTGGCAGGATCAAAATAGTAAAAATGGCCATCTTGCCAAAAGCAATCTACAGATTCAATGCAATCCCCCCAAAAAATCCTAACTCAATTCTTCATAGATCTAGAAAGAGCAATTCTCAAATTCATCTGGAGCAACAAAAAACCCAGGATAGTTAAAACTATTCTCAACAATAAAAGGACTTCTGGAGGAATCAATATCCCTGACCTCAAGCAGTACTACAGAGCAATTGTGTTAAAAAAACTGCATGGTACTGGTACAGCAACAGGCAAGTAGATCAATGGAATAGGATGGAAGACCCAGAAATGAACCCACAGACGTATTGTCACTTGATCTTTGATAAAGGAGCCACAACTATCCAGTGGAAAAAAGATAGCCTTTTAAACAAATGGTGCTAATTCAAGTGGAGGTCAACATGCAGAAGAATGCGAATCGACCCACTCTTATGTCCTTGTACTAAGATCAACTCCAAGTGGATCAAGGACCTCCACATAAAACCAGACACACTGAAACTATTAGAAAAGAAACTTGTGAAAACCCTGGAGGACATGGGCACAGGGGCGAAAGTTCCTGAACAGAACCCCAATAGCTTATGCGCCTAGATCAAGAATTGACAAATGGGACCTCATAAAATTACAAAGTTTCAAATGGCAACCAACAAAGTGGGAAAAGATCTTCACCAACCCCACATCCAACAGAGGGCTAATATCCAATATATACAAAGAACTCAAGAAGTTAGACCCCAAAGAACCAAATAACCCTATCAAAAAATGGGGTACATAGCTAAACAAAGAATTTTCACCAGAAGAAATTCAGATGGCTGAGAAACACCTGAAGAGATATCTGTTCAACATCATCAGTCATCAGGGAAATGCAAATCAAAACAACCCTGAGATTCCACCTCACCCCAGTCAGAATGGCTAAGATTAAAAACTCAAGAGACAATAGGTGCTGGTGAGGACGTGGAGAAAGAGGAACACTCCTCCACTTTTGATGGGATTGCAAAATGGTAAAACCTCTCTGGAAATCAATTTGGCGGTTCCTCAGAAAACTGGGCATGCCACTTCCAGAGGACCCTGGCATACCACTCCTGGGCATATATCCAGAGGATTCCCCTGCATTCAATAAAGACACATGCTCCACTCTGTTTATAGCAGCCTTGTTTATAATAGCCAGAAATTGGAAGGAGTCCAGATATCCCTCAAAGGAGCTATGGATACAGAAAATGTGGTATATTTATACAATGGAATACTACTCAGCAATTAAAAATAATGAATTCATGCAATTTGTAGGTAAATGGTTAGATCTGGAAAATATCATCCTAAGTGAGTTAACCAAATCACAAAAGAATACACATGAAATGCAATCACTGATAAGTAGATATTAATGAGCCCAGAAGCCCTAAATACTCAAGGCACAATTAGCAAGTCAAATGATTCCCAAGAATAAGAAAGGAGAGGACCCTGGACCTGAAAAGATTGGATCCAGTTTTGTAGACCCAGAACAGAGAAATCGTGGAGGGGGAGATGATTGGGGAATAGTTGGGGAGGAGAGGACTTATGGGATGTATGGTGGGGGGGAACTGGGAAAGGGAAAGCTTTGGAATATAAACAAAGAATTTAGAAAATTAAAAAAAAGAAAAAGAAAGAAAAAAATTACAAAGTTTCTGTAAGGCAAAGGACACTGTCAGAAGGACAAAACTGCAACCAACAAAGTGGGAAAAGATCTTCACCAACCCCACATCCGATAGAGGACTATTATCCAATATATACAAAAAACTCAAGAAGTTAGACCCCAAAGAACCAAATAACCCTATCAAAAATGGGGTACAGAGCTAAACAAAGAATTTTCACCAGACAAAATTTGGATGGCTGAGAAACACCTTAAGAGATGTTCGACATCATTAGTCCTCATGGAAATGCTAATCAAAACAACACTGAGATTCTACCTCACACTGGTCAGAATGGCTAAGATTTAAAACTCAAGAGACAACAGGTGCTGGCGAGGATGTGGAGAAAGAGGAACACTCCTCCACTGTTGGTAGGATTGCAAAACGGTAAAACCGCCCTGGAAATCAATTTTTCGGTTCCTCAGAAAATTGGGCATGTCACTTCCAGAGGACCCTGTCATACCACTCCTGGGCATATACCCAGAAGATTCCCCTGCATATAATAAAGACACATGCCCACTATCTTCATAGCAGCCTTGTTTATAATAGCCAGAAATTGGAAGGAGCCCAGATATCCCTCAAAGGAGCTATGGATACAGAAAATGTGGTATATTTATACAATGGAATACTACTCAGCAATTAAAAATAATGAATTCATGCAATTTTTAGGCAAATGGTTAGATCTGGAAAATATCATCCTAAGTGAGTTAACCCAATCACAAAAGAATACACATGAAATGCAATCACTGGTAAGTGGATATTAATGAGCCCAGAATCTGTGAATACTCAAGGCACAATTAGCAAGTCAAACGATTTCCAAGAAGAAGAAAGGAGAGGACCCTGGGTCTGAAAAGATTGGATCCAGTTTTGTAGATCCAGAACAGAGAAATGGTGGGGGGGTGTGATTGGGCAATAGTTGGGGAGGAGAGGCCTTATGGGACATATGGTGGGGGGGGGAACTGGGAAAGGGGAAAGTCTTTGGAATGTAAACAAAGAATATAGAAAAAAAGAAACAAATAGAAGCACACAAAGAATTGGCAAAACCAGGAGCTGGTTGTTTGACAAAAACAAAACAAAACAAACAAACAAAAAAAAAACAAAAAACAAGATAAATAAACCCTTAGTCAGACAAACCTGAGGCAGTATCCCAATTAACAAAATCAGAAATGAAAATGGAGACATAACAACAGAAACTGAAGAAATTAAAAGAAAAAAATCTTCAGCTCCTAATACAAAAACCCATACTCAACAAAACTTGTAAGTCTGGATCAAATGAATGGTTTTCTAGACTGATACAAAGAATGAAAGGGAAATGATTATAAGATAAACCATCTAATAATCCCATTTCTCCTAAGGAAAGAGAAGCAGTCATTAAAAGTCTCCCAACCCCAATCCCCAGTACCCGATGATTTTAGTGCAGAATTCTATCAGACCTCCAAAGAAGAGCTAATACCAATACTTCTCAAAGTATTTCACAAAGTAGAAACAGAAGGAACACTACCTAATACATTCCTTGAAGTCACATTTACACCAATACCTTAACCTCACAAAGACCCAACAAAGAAAGAGAACTTCAGACCAGTTTCCCATATGAATATCAATGCAAAAATACTCAACAACATTCTTTCAAACCAAATCCATAAACACATCAGAACAATTATTCACCATGACCAAGTAGGCTTCATTCCAGGGATGCAGGAATGGTTAAATATATGGAAATCCATCAACATAATCCACTATATAAACAAACTCAAAGAAAACAAACCAATGATTATCTCATTAGATGCTGAAAAATCCTTTGACATAATACAACACCCCATTATGCTAAAAGTATTGGAGAGAATAGGAATTCAAGGTCCATTCCTAAATATAATAAAAGCAATATACCGCAAGTTCATAGCCAACATCAAACTACATGGAGAGTAACTTTGCCATGGACAGACCCAGTGGGGTCTCCTTCAGTGGGAGAAGCAGAGTCCTGGTACTCAGGTAGGTAAGGTGTCGGCAAGTGACAGACAGACACAACACACCAAAACGTGGTTTGAATCTACTGCAATTTTACTTCTGTAAACATCTCAGATATATACACATGATTTAGGAACTACTTTTTGACTTCATGCCAGATTACATCAAGTGATGATCAGATGCATGGGGTGGGGTGGGGTGGGATTACATATTACAACTTAACTCGAAACTAAAAAGCACAGAGCAGGGAGTGTTTTTGGGGAACCTTTGGTACCCAGACAGTGGTTAATTAACCCAGACTTGAGGTCACCTATTCTTAGAATTCTGCCAAGCTGTAATCTGAGCAAATTTGCTGAAGCTAGGACATTTTATTAATATTTTATGGCCAGTTAGGCCAATTTGGAATTTTTGTCCTGAGCCTTTGTGGAATTTCCCTATTTACTGGAGGAGCCCACTAACACCCTCTGAGTAAATAATGCTTTCTACCATATATTATAGTTGTTGGAATTCCCATACTATTCTCCTTAACTTCTGATATACCATCCTGGTCTTTTCGTATCAGCTGTTGAACTTTTATCCTTTCACTATCCACTATATCTGGATTTCTCACAAACAACTCTTTCTATTATAACTGATTTGTTACATCTCCAAATATCTCATTTTCCTTCCACTTAACTCTGAGTAAAGCTTGAAAAAATGGGGGATGTTATGTTGAATAATTTATGAATCTTCTTTAACCCAAATCTGGTATTATCTGGCGCTGGTAATCAGGTTCATTGGCATCAGTCTTTGTAGGCCCTGTAGTGATCACGATATCAGGAATGTTTTTTTGGAACATCCCTTGGACCCTTGATCTATCAAGATCTGGACAGGTTGCATTATATTAACTATTATAATAAAAATAAAGATAAACAAGGCACAGAACCCAAATCCACAGAATTTGATCAATGCACTGGAACAGCTTGCAGAAGCAGGATGCCTGGGACCTCTGGGAGGCTAAGTTCTGAGGAACACACACCTTAGGTCTGAAAGCACGACTTTTGCCATGTCACTTAGACTTCACCAGAGTTGGTGCGGCATAACTTGAAGTAATCCCACTAAAATCAGGGACAAGACAAGGCTGCCCACTCTCCTCATATTTATTCAATACAGTACTTGTCATTCTAGCCAAAGCAATTAGGCAACAAAAGGAGATCAGAAGGATACAAATTGGAAAGGAGGAAGTCACGATATCAGAATTTACAGATGATATGATAGTATACATAGGTGACCCAAAAAGTCTATATGAGAACTAAAGCTGATAATTTCTGCAATGTGGGTGGATAAAAAATTAACTCAAACAAACCAGTAGCTTCCCTCTACTCAAAGAATACTAGGCTGAGAAAGAAATTAGGGAAACAACACTCTTTACAATAGTCACAAAAATTATGAAATATCTTGGTGTGACACTAATCAGCATGTGAAAGATCTGTATGACAAGAACATCAAATCTCTGAAGAAAGGAATTGAAGAAGACCTCAGAAAACAGAAACAACTCCCATGCTCATAGATTTGCAGGATTAATGTAGCAAAAATGGTCATCTGGCCAAAAGCAATATAAAGCAATATACAATATACAATCCCTATCAAAATTCCAACTCAGTTCTTCACAGAGATAGAAAGAACTATTCTCAAATTTATCTGATATAACAAACAAACAAACCCAGGATATTAGAAAAAAATTCTAATATTAATGAGCCCAGAAGCCCTAAATACTCAAGGCACAATTAGCAAGTAAAATGATTCCCAAGAAGAAAGGAGAGGACCCTGGGCCTGGAAAGATTGGATCCAGTTTTGTAGAGAAACCGTGGGGGAAGGGGGAATGTTTGGGGAATAGTTGGGGGGGAGAGGAACTATGGGACATAGGGAGGGGGGAACTGGGAAAGGGGAAAGCCTTTGGAATGTAAACATAGAATATAGAAAATAAAAATAAAAAAAAGAATGAGCCCAAATTATGTTAAAAAAAAAAAGAAAAAAATTCTCAACAATAAAATAAATTCTGGGGGAATCACCATCCCTGACCTCAAACTACACTACAGAATGGCAGTGACAAAAAACATGATGTTGGTACAGAAATAGAGAGCTAGAATCGAATTGAAAGCCTAGAAATGAAACCACACACCTATGGTCACTTGATATTTGACAAAGGAGCCAAAACCAGCCAGTTGAAAAAAGACTGAGTTTTCAACAAATGGTGCTGGTTCAATTGGCAGTCATCATGTAGAAGAATGTAAATTGACCCATTCATATCTCCTTATACAAAGCTCAATTCCAAGTGGATCAGGGAACTACACATAAAACTAATAGAAGAGAAAGTTGGAAAGAACCTCAAACACATGGGTTCAGGGGAAAATTTCCCGAAGAGAATACCAATATCAAGAGATCAAGAATTGACAAATGGGACATCATAAAATTGAAAAGTTTCTTTGTAAGGTGAAGGACACCGCTAATAGCACAACACACTTTCCACAGATTGGAAAAAAGATCTTTAGTAACCCTACATCTGATAGAGGGCTGATATATCTGATACATTTGATCCAATATATACAAAAACTCAAGAAGTTAGTTTCCACAGAACCAAATAACCTTATTAAAAATGGGGTGCAGAGATAGAGAATTCTCTACTGAGGAATCTCAAATGACTGAGAAACACTTAAAGAAATGTTCAACATCCTTAGTGATCAGTGAAATGCAAATCAAAACAACACTGAGATTCCACCTCACACCAGTCAGAATGACTAAGATAAAAAGCTAAGGTGACAGTAGATGCTGGCGAGGATATAGAGAAAGAAGAACATGCCCCCATTGCTGGTGGGATTGCAAGCTGGTACAAACACTCTGGAAATCAACTTAGCAGTTCCTCACAAATTTGGACATAGTACTACCTGAGGACCCGGCTATACCACTCCTGGGCATATACCCAGAATATGCTCCAACATGTAATAAGAACACATGCTCCTCTATGTTCATAGCAGCCTTATTTATAATAGCCAGTAGCAGGAAATAACCCATATGTCCCTCAACAGAGGAATGGATACAGAAAATGTGGTACTTTTACACATGGAGTAATACTCAGGTATTAAAAACAATTTCATGAAATTCACAGCAAATGGATGGAACTAGAAATTATTATTCTGAATCAGGTAACCCAGTCACAAAAGAGCACACATGGTATCTACTCACTTATTAGTGGATATTAGCTAAAAGAAGCTCAAAATACCCACAATACAACTCACAGGCCCTATGATACCCAAGAAGAAAGACGTTCACACCAAAGTGTGGATGCTACAGTCCTACTCAGTAGGGGAAAAGGAACAATCTCTGGGATCTTGGAGGGAGTGTGGGATGAAAAATGCAGGCCAGGTAAGATTTGGGAGGAGATGGGAGAGAAGTCCAGAGGGTCAAGAATTTGAAAGAAGGAGCAGTAAGAGAAGCAGAACTAGTGGTAGCCACTAGAAAGTTTCAGGTGCCAGGGACCCCAGACTTCCCAGGAACCAAGAGGGAGGACTTCAGCTGAAATACCCAACAACAGGGATATAGATCCTGTAGTGACCATATCCATTAACTAGGCATGGCCCCCAGTTGAGAGATAGGGCCACCCATGGACCTCAAAAATATTAATCCAGAATTCTTCCTGTCAAAACGAAATGATGGGGCAAATATTAGAACAGAAACTGAACAAATGGCCATCCAAAATCCACCTAGGGATCCATACCATTTGGTGACTCCAAACCCAGACACTATTGCTGATGCCAAGAAGTACTTTCTGACAAGAGTCTGGTATAGGTAAACCATATAAATCATCCTATAACACCCAAGGAAATAGAAGCAGTCATTAAAAATCTATCAACAAAAAATAGCCCTGGGCCAGATGGCTTTAGTGTAGAATTCCACCAGACTTTCAAAGAAGAGCTAATGCCAATATTCCTCAAGATATTTCACAAAATGTAAACAGAAGGAACTTTGCCAAACTCATTTTTTGAGTCCATAGTCATCCTAACATCTAAACCATATAAATACTCAACAAAGAAAGAGAATTTCAGACAAGTTTCTCTAATGAACATTGATGCAAAAATATTCAACAACTACTAGCAAACAATCCAAGAACACATTAAAGATATCATCTACCATGATCAAGTCTGCTTCAATCCAAGGTTGGACTGGTGGTTCAATATACAAAAATCCATCAAAGTAATCCACAATATAAAGAAACTGAAATAAAAAGCCACATGAATCACTTTAATAGATGCTGAAAATGTATTTGACAAAATCCAACACCCCAAGTTTTGGAGAGGACAGAGATAAAAGGGGCATACCTAAACACAATAAAGGCAATAGTTAAATCAAACTACATGGAGAGAAACTAAAGAATTTCCACTAAAATCAGGAACAAAACAAGGCTGTCCACTTTCCCCATATATCTTCAATATAGTTCTTGAAGCTCTGGATAGAGCAATAAGACAACAGAAGAAGATCAGTGGATACAACTTGGAAGAGAAGAAGTCAACATATCTCTATTTGTAGATGATATGATAGCATGCATAGTGGCCCCCAAAACTGTCTGAAAGCAGCTAAAGCTGATAAACACATTCAGCAAATTCGCAGGATACAATATTAATTCAAAGAAATCAGTAACTCTCCTCTACACAAGCAATAAGCAGGCTGAGAAACAATCTAGGGAAACAACATCCTTTACAATAGCCACAAATAACATAAAAATTGTTGTTGTAACTCTAACCAAGCAAGTGAAATACCTGCATGGTAAGAATTTCAAGACCCTGTAGAAAGAAACTGAGGCACCAGTCAGAATGGCTAAGATTACAAACTCAGGAAACAGCAGGTGTTGGCAAGAATGTGAGAAAGAGGAAAACTCCTCCACTGCTGGTGGGATTGCAAGCTGCTACAACCACTCTGAAAATCAGTCTGGTGGTTCCTCAGAAAACTGGACATGATAATTCTGGAGGACCCTGCCATACCACTCCTGGGCATATACCCAGAAGATTCCCCAGCATTTAATAAGGATACATGCTCCACTATGTTCATAGCAGTCTTATTTATAATAGCCAGAAGCTGGAAAGAACCCAGATGTCTCTCAACACAGGAATGGATACAAAAATTGTGGTGCAGATACACAATGGAGTACTATTCAGCCATTAGAAACAATGAATTTATGAAATGCTTAGACAAATGGATGGAGCTGGAGAACATCATACTAATTGAGGTAACCCAGTCTCAAAACTATACCCATGGTATGCAGTCACTGATAAGTGGATATTAGCTTAGAATCTTGGAACACCAAAGACACAATCCACATACCAAATGATGTCCAAGAAGAAGGAAGGAGTGGACCCTGGTTCTGGAAAGGATCAATACATCAGTGTACGGGAATACAAGAACAGGGAAGTGGGAAGGGGTGAATGGGGGAACAGGGGGAGGGAAAAGGGCATATAGGAACTTTGGAGGGTGGGGAACCAGGAAAAGGGAAATGAAATGTAAACAAAGAATATATCCAATAAAAAAGAAAGAAAGTGAAGAAGATATTAGAAGATGGAAAGACTCTCATGCTCATAGAATGGTAGGATTAACATAGTGACAATGACCATCTTACCAAAAGCAATCTACAGATTCAATGCAATCCCCATAAATATTCAACAAAATTCTTCACAGATATTGAAAGGATAATTCTCAACTTCATATGGAAGAACAAAATACCCAGGAAATCCAAAATAATACTGACTAATTAAAGAACTTCTGGAGGTATCACCATCTTTGACCTAATGCTGTATTACAGGGCAAAAGTGATAAAAACTGCATGGTATTGATATAGAAACAGACAGTTGGATCATTGGAATTATAAAAAACCTCAGAAATAAACCCACAGACCTCTGGACACTTGATTTTGACAAAGAAATCAAAACCATACAATGGAACAGGGAAAGTATCTTTAACAATGCTTCTGTTTCTAAGTGGATGTCTGCAAGTAGTAGAATGAAAACAGATACATATTTTCCACCCTGTATAAAACTCAAGTCCAAATGGAGCAAGGACCTCAATGTAAAAGCTGACTACTGAGTATAATAGAAAAAAGTGGGAAGCATCCTTGAATGCATTGGCACAGGTGATAATTTCCTGAACAGAACACCAATGCCTCAAGCAGAAAGATCAAGATTTAGTAAATGGGACCTCAAGAAACTGAAAAGCTTCTATAAGGCAACACACACTGTCCATAGGGCAAAAGGAGAACTTACAGATTGGAAAAAGCTCTTCAGTAACCATTCATAGGCTAACATGCAAAATGGTTTATGTACTTAAGAAGTACTTAAGACTCCAAAAAACAAATAACCCAATCAAAATTTGGGGCACAGAACTAAACAGAGAATTCTCAACAGAGGAATCTTGAATGGCTGAGAAGCACTTAAAAATGTTTAGCATCCATAGTAATTAGGGAAATGCCAATCAAATGGACCCTGAGATTCCCCTTACAATAATCAGGATGGCTAAGATAAAAAACTCAAGAGACAGCACATACTAGTAAGGATGTGGTGAAAAAGATACATTCCTCTATTGCTGGTGGGATTACAAACTTGTAAAACTGTGTTGGAAATCAATCTGGTGGTTTCTCAGATTGAACATAGTTTTACCTGAAGACCCAGCTATACTGCTCCTGTGTATATTTCCAAAAAATCTTCCACCATATGGCAAGGACACATTTTCCACTATGTTCATAGAAGCCTTATTCATAATAGCCAGAAATTGGAAGCACCCAAAATCTCCCTGAACCAAAGAATAGATACTGAAAATGGAATACTATTCAGTTATTAAAAAACAAGAATGTTATAAATTTTTCAGACAAATGGATGGAACTAGAAAATATATCCTGATTGAGGTAAATCAGTCCCAAAAGGACATGAATGGTATATACTCACTGATAAGTAGATATTAGTTGAAAAGTTTACAATGGCCATGTTACACTCCACAGATCCTAAGAAATTAATCAGAAAGTACGTCTCAAGTTAGGATACTTAAATTACTTAAATTCCACTTAGAGGAGGTATAAAATAGTCGTGCAGTGCAGAGAGAGGGAGGGACTCAGGTGGGTGGGTGAGGAGTAGGGGAATGGAGGGTGGCAGGATTAGGCATAGGGAAACACAGGAGAGTGTCCCAGAAGGCCAGAAAAACAAATGGAAACCTGCAGCTGCCAGGGGGTCAAGGATGGGGATTATGTAGGAAGTAACAGAGACCTGGGATGAGGGAGGTTCCCAGGAGACAATTCAGGCGACCTTAGCAGAAATGTCCCACAGTTGGGATATGGAATCTCAAGAGACCACCTCCAGTAGTCAGACAGGTCCCTCAATGGAGGGATGAGAACATTAAGCACCTACAAAACTTTTGACCCAGTATTAATCAAATGCTTTCTTTTGTCTAAAAGAAATTCAGCAAAAAAGATAGATCATAGACTGAAAGAATGGCTAATCAGTGACTGACCCATTTTGAAATCCATCCCATTGGCAGACACTGATATCTCACATTATTAATGATATTGTCTCAGATGATAGTTGAGCAAGACATTGATCTATGTGTACAGAAGAATGTTGCTAGGAGTCATTTCCTTGATGTGTCAAACTGAACATCAGCTTGCTTAACAGTATGGGTATTTTGTCTCTATGTATGTCTGTTCATTATCATGCCTGGTTCCCATAGAGGCAAGAAGAGGGTGTTGTAGCCTCTGCAACTGGAGTTACAAATGTTGTAAGGCACCATGTGAGTCCTTGGAATGATGCTGGATGCCCTGGAAGAGCAGCTGGTGCTCTTAACCACTGAATCGCCAATTTAGCCCTTATATTTTCCAATCTTTTCTGCTCTATTGTATTTGTTTTCTTTCATAGTGGACAATGAGTGGACATAGTGTTTGTTTGACTACAGGGTTGTGCTTTCTGTGATTGGGCTCATTGTGGTCATCTTCTGTGTTGTGGGTTTTGACATCTACACAATCCACCTAAGCCATCAATCCTTCCTACCAGAGAATCTAATTTGTAACTAAAGGAAATGGCAATAACAGTACTTAGAAAAAAGTTCATTATTTCCAGAATGTTGGATGTTTCTTTTCCTCACTGCCTTCTACTAAAACCAATGAGTGATTCAATTGAAGCAGCTTAATAGTTCTGCATAGTTTTGCTTATTTCATAATAGACTAAGAAATATATTATAAAGTATTTTCTAGTTTTTGTTGGAAAAATTTAATTATTTAAATGAGCATTTTAGACACATAGGCATAACAAAATGTTCAAAAGTGGTAGATATTTACAGATTATAAACCTAAATAATTTATTTTAATTAGCCCTAGCTGTGTCTGCCTAGAGACATTTATTTTAGTTCTAATAGTTTCATTTTAAAAATATGTTAGGCCTCTCTATTCTGTACCTACACCTCTAACCATGCTAAATCCACTGTCTTGTCCTCCCCTACCGCACAGTCTGCCTCTTGTGGGAAATGCTAAAAAACAACAACCAGTCACATTCTCATGCTTGTACAGGAAACTCTCTACCCTGGCAGCCTGGATGGTCATGCACTATTGGGTGATGGCTGCCCTGTTTTTATCTCATGGAGACTCTCTGGCCCAGATCTCCCTAAACATCTCCACCCAACTTGCTAAATTCCCACTGGGGACTTGATACCATGCCAACCCTGTGCTTCAAAGCTCCCATGGCCTTTGTGATGCACCTCAGGCAAAACCATGCTTTGTGACAGTACCTTTCTCTCTTGAACCCAGATGAGCTACCATGTGAAGGAAAACACAACATAAATTTACTTCAGAAATGATGGTAACTCAATTGCTGGGTGCAGCCTCTAAAATCTTAATCTTGTAAGCCTTATTATATCTAAATCCTATGGTGCCAAATCCTGATGGTTCTGCCATCGAAACTGGGAGTCACTTGTAGCTACGTCTTGTCCTTATGCCTTCTCTGTCCAAAAAGGACCTACCTCTCTCCATCTTCCTCTCTTCCAACCAAGAAGTCTCTCCTACTTGCCCAGTGATTGGCTCCTTCATTCATTAGGGGATTTGTTCAGGAGAAGTCATCTGAATATGTATGACTCTCTGTTTGCAGCCCCTCCCAGGAGAGCAGAATTGGCACCAAAATACAAACAGCTGGAGCTCTTCTGCTTTTACCATTGGCCCTGGGCTAGATGATATAAATAACTCCTTTAAAGAAATACAGGAAAATAGGGTTAAGCCCTGAAAGAGGAAACAAATGCAAGGTTGCCTGCATTGGTAAAATAAACTTTACTAAAGCTCAAAATACCCAATAAAACTCACATAATTTCAGCTCCTCACTCTCACCAATGTCAGGTCATTGAAAAAGAAACTAAACAGAGGCACAGTGAAAATAACAGAAGTTATGAACTAAATAGATTTAACAGATATCTACAGAATATTTCACCCAAAACAAGAGAATATACCTTCTTCTCGGCACATATGTGATCTTCTCCAAAACTGACCATGAAACAAGCCTCAACATAAACTAGAAGATTGACATTAAGCCATGCATTTTATCAGATCACCACAGACTAAGACTGCACTTCAACAACAACAACAACAACAACAACAACAACAACAACAGAAAGCCCATATATTCTTGGAAACTGAACAACTCTCTACTCAACAATAACTTGGTCAGGGAATAAGGAGAGAAAGAAATTAAAGACTTTCCAGAATTCACTGAAGCTGAAAGCACAACATTTCCAAATTTATGGGACACAATGAGAGCAGTGTTAATAGGAAAATTCATATCACTAAGTACCTTCATAACGAAATTTGAGAGACCCTATACTATCAAATTAACAGAACACCTGAAAGCTCTAGAACCAAAGGAAGCAAACACGCATGAGGAATAGACTGAAGGAAATAATCTCAGGGCTGATATTAAAGAATTAGCAACAAGAAACAATACAAAGAGTCAACAGAACTAAGAGCTAGTTATTTGGGAAAAACAACAATATAGACAAACCCTGAGCAAAACTAACTAAAAGTCTCAGAGACAGTATCAAAATTGACAAAATTAGAAATGAAAAGGAAGCCATAACAGCAGAAACTGAGGAAATTAAAATGTTAAATCTTACTGACTATACTTGACAAAACTGGAAAATGTAAACCAAATAGATGATTTTCTAGACAGATACCTTATACTAAAGTTAAATCAAGATTGATCATGTAAACTATGCAAATCCTCCCAACCAAAAAAGCCCTAAACATCAACATCATCATCATCACCATTGTCATCGTCATCAACAGCAGCAAAAACAACAACAACAACAACAACAACAACAACAACAAGAATAACTACCTAGGGTCAGATGGTTTTAGTGCAGAATTCCAGCAGACCTTCAAAGAAGAGTTAATACCAATACTCTTCAAATTATTCCACAAAAATAGAAACAGAAGACACCCTAATTAATCCATTAAATGTAGCCACTATTAGTCTGATATCTTGAACACAGGAAGACACAACAAAGAATGAACTTCAGACTGATTTTGCTTATGAATATCAATGCAAAAATACTCAATAAATTTCTTGCAACCAAATCCAAGAACACATAAAAAATCATTCACCATGATCAAGTAGGCTTCATCCAAGGGCCTCCACATAAATCCAGATACATTGAATCTAATAGGAGAAAGTGAATAATGGCCTCAAACACATTGGTACAGGGCAAAATTTCCTGAACAGAACACCAATGGTTCAGGTTGTTCAAAGATCAACAAGTGATAAATGTGATGCCTTGAAACTGAAAAGCTTCTGTAAGGCAAATGACACTGCTAATAAGACCAAACTGCAACCTACAGATTGGGATAAGATCTTCATTAACTCTACATCTGATAGAGGGCTAAAATCCAAAATATATAAAGAACTAAAGAAGTTATACTGCATAAAACCAAATAACCCCATCAAAAATGGGGTACAGGGCTAAAAAGATAATTCTCAACAGAGGAATCTTGAATGTCTGAGGAGCACTTAAAGAAATGTTCAATGTCTTTAGTCATTGAGAAAATATGAATCAAAACAACCCTGAGATTCCACCTTATACCACTCAGAATGGCTAAGATAAAAAACTTAAGAGACAGCATATGATGGCAGGGATGTGGATAAACGGTAACAGTCCTCCATTGCTAGTGGGAGTGCAAACTTTTATAGTGATCATGGAAATCAATTTGGTAGTTCCTTAAAACATTGGAAATTTCTATCTGAACACACAGCTATACTACTCCTGGCTATATACCCAAAGGATTCTTTACTATAACAGAAAGAAAGATGCTCCACTATGTTCAAGTCAACCTTATTCATAATAATCAGAAACTAGAAACAACCAAGATGTCCCTCAATTAAAAAATGGATATAAAAATGTAGTTTCTTTACACAATGGAACACTTTTAAGCTATTAAAAACAAGCACATCACGAATTTTGCAGGCAAATTGAAGGATCTAGAAATTATCATTCTGAGTAAGTTACCTAGACCCAAAAGGACATGCATGATATATACTCACTGATAAGTGGATATTGGCCAAAAAGTATAGAATACACATGATATAGTCCATAGTCTCTAAGAAGTTAAACAAGAAGGAAAGCCCAAGTAATGATACGTCAATCCCACTTAGAAGGGGAAACAAAATAATCATGGGAGACAGAGGGAGGGAGGTATATGAGTGGGAGAAGAGAGAAGGAGGTAAAAAGGGGGCAGGATCAGGTATTGGGGGGGGACACAAGATAGAAGACCAGAGGGCCATGATAATGAATATAAGGCAGCCAGGGGTAGGGGAAACCTTTAGAATGTTCCACAGACCTGGGATGTGGAAGGCTCCCTATACTCAGTGTGTGTGTGTGTGTGTGTGTGTGTGTGTGTGTGTGTGTGTGTGGTGACTTTAGCTGAAATATCCAACAGTGAAGAAATAGAAAGTGAAGAGACTACCTTCAGTAGCTAAACAGACCCCCCCCCCCAGTGGAGCAATGGTGACTGTTGTGGATTGGTTCTAATGGTATTTGTGTTAGTTTGGCTTCCAAAATTCCATGGGAACCTGGACATATATGCTGAGGGTCCCTGTCTCTAGTTGTCTTTTATTGGTGAATAAAAGTTGCTGGCAGTAAATGGCTATTCAGGGAGACAGAAGCAGGATTTTCCAGTCAAGGGGACCATGGGAGGAAGAAGTTTTAAGAATTGCCATGTAGGGGAAGCAGAAATATCAGGCCTGAGAGCTGGTGAAGCAAGAGCATACACCCATGAAACAGCCTGTGAAGAGCAGTCCCAGGGGCATATAGATTTTAGTAAATAATAATTCAGGAGTATTGGAGGGGAGTCATTAGCAATGTGGAATGGCCCATCCATTGAGCTCCTTAGGGCATATTAAAAATAAGGCTACATGTGTGTCTATTTTTGAGACTCCACAACATTTGAGTGGTAGTGAAGAACACACACTGTACCTGCCATTAATCACCTTCAGTGGCTTTTCTCTTTGTTTTGCCTTTATCTACTCAACAGAGAGCAAAACTGGGTCTGATGCAGTCTTTTCTGTGTATCTGTGTTATCTAAAGTAATTGGGATTACTTTAATCCCAATCTAAGGATTCTATCCTTCCTTAAGATCATTTAGTTCCCAAACAAAAAACACATAAAACTGTTATATTTACAATAAACCTTAAACAGTACAAAAGTTGGACAGCTGCCTATACTCTATGTTGTTAGAATCTACATTCCTTTCAATAACCCTTAGTTACTATGTTTTATCTGGGCTGGTCTTAATTCCAAGTAAAGAAAACTCTCTGTTTTCTTGGTTCCTAACCCATGGCAGCTTCTCCTTCCTCTTACTGCTTTCTTCTTCCCCTCATGGTTCTGTTAAGACTCCAAGCCCAGGGATCCTAAACCCCATCTATGTTTCTTCTGCTCAGCTATTAGCTCTTCGTGGTATCTTTATTTACCAATCAGAAATACTTTGGGGGCAGCCTCACAGGGGTTACATGCAAACTCTAGGACTTGGGGCCCACACTTAGCATTACAATAGGCAGTAAAAGATAAAACCTCAATAACACAATTTCTTCCTAACAGTTTTCTATCCATACCTACTACATTTCAACAGCAGAATAGATTTTGATTTATCTTCACAAATTGGGTAGATGAAAGGAAGGTAGTAGATAAAACAATAGGATGACTTTGATAAACTTTGCCTCTCTTGGAGCTGTGGTGGCCTAAAAGACATGTTAGTTACATACTTTTATAAATTTATTCACCTATAGTTCTGTAGATAAGAGAAAGAAATATACTTCTTAAAGTATTTTTCATTTCTTCCCCCCCCCCCACATTATATTAGGCAGGGGTTTCTAAAAGATCAGAAACTTAGTAAACTTATTTATTTTATTCTCACAAACACCATGATTGATTATCCAGTAACAAAGGTTCACACTTATTAGGTCATTATAGGTATTGTTTGCAATGTACTGCCTATTATGTGTTAAGCCATATAGACATGGATTTGCCTGAACTCGCCACTATAATAATTGTACTTACTTTGCCTTTGCTAATTCGCAGCTTTCACTTGACTCTTGCTATTCTAAGGATCATTTAAACTCAGAACACTTAATTCATCCAGTTGAACAACAGCACCTCAATCTCCATCATCTGGAACAAGGATAAAAGCAACCACAAAGGTATTCAAATGTTTTATGATGCTCTTACCCTTTTGGTTTTAGAGTATTAGTGAAAAAAAGGCATGGTATTTCCAATAAAATAGACATTCATCAATGGAATATTCCCAAGTACCTTATATAGGCCCACTGTTTCCTCAGTTGATAGATACATAGGCTATTTCCACATTTTTGTTGTTGTAAACAGAACAGCAATGAACATGAAGGAACTGCTATCCTTCTAGTAAGATATAGAATCCACTGGAGATTTCCCCCAGAATGATATAATTGGATCACATGGTAGATGTATTTGGAAATATCCACACTGATTTCCATAGTAGCTGCACCAGTTTTCACTATCACTAGCAGCATATAAATGTTCATCTTTCCCCACATCCATACCAGAGTCTATTGTCATTTACTTATTTATTTATTTAGTTCTTTGTATTTCTGAGTGGGGTGAAATGAAATCTCAGGGTAGTTTTAATTTGCAATACCCTTTCATCAAGCAATGTTGAACATTTAAAAAAGTGTTTCCAGCCATTGTGTTTCGATAACTTCTTAATTCTGTGAATCATATTTTAATTGGTTTGTTTCTTTGCTTGGTGGTTAATTCTTTTCTGTTTTTCAAATATATTGTAAGTATTAATTCTGTGTCAGATATATGGCTCCTAAAGATAGCTTTTCCACTATGTAGGCTGTATCATTTCAGAAAGGATCATGTGCTTTTCTATAGAGAAACTAATTTTATGAGGTCTTATGTATTAATTGTTAGTCATGGTGACTGCCTATTGAGTTCTTGTACAGAAAGTCCTTTTTGGTGTCTATAGTTCAAACATATTCCCTACATTTCCTTTATTAGATTCAAGACATCAGATTTTGTATTATTGAATTTTTTATTTATGTTTCAAATATTATCCTCTTTCCCAGTTTCTCCCCCAGAAACTCCGTATTCCATTCCCTTCCCCTCTGTCTATGAAAGTGCTCCCATACACACCCACTCCTGCCTCCCTTCCAGGACATTCCTCTACACTGGGGTATCAAGCCTTCATAGGACCAAGGGTCTCTTCTCACACTGATGCCTGACAAGGCCATCCTCTGCTACATATGTGGCTGGAGCCATGGGTTCCTCCATTTATACTTCTTGGTTGGTGGTTTAGTTCTTAAGAGATCTGGTGGGGGTGTTCTGGTTGATTGATATTGTTGTTTTTCCTATGGGGTTGCAAACCCCTTTAGCTCCTTCAGTCCTTTCTCTAACTCCTCCCCTGGCGAGCCCATGCTCAGTTGCATGGTTGGCTGGGAGCCTCTGCCTTTGTATTTGTCAGAGTCTGCAGAACCTCTCAGGAAACTGCTATATCAGGTTCCTTTCAGCAACCCCTTTTTGACATCCTCAATAGTGTCTGAGTTTGTTGATTATATATTGGATAGATCCCCAGGTTGGGCAGTGTCTAGATGGCCTTTCATTTAGTCTCTGTTCCACACTTTTTCTCCATATTTCCTCCCATGAGTATTTTGTTCTCCCTTTTAAGAAGGACTGAAGCATCCATACTTTGGTCTTCCTTCTTACTGACATTCATGTGGCCTGTGAATTGTATCTTGGGTATTCAAAGATTTTGGGCTACTACCCACTAATCAGTGAGTGCATACCATGTGTGTTCTTTAGTGACTGGGTTATCTCATGCAGGATAATGTTTTCTAGTTCCATCCATTTGCCTAAGAATTTCATGAAGTCATTGATTTTAATAGCTGAGTAGTACTCTGGCATTGACTGACTCAGTCAGGACACACACCCGTGGGGGAACCAAGGTCTTTGGTAAGCAGGAAGGCACAGGCTTGGTGAAGAAATGACAGACAGATACACAAGACACAGGTTGAGTCTGAATGTACTTTACTGTTCTAGGGCAGGAACTTTTATACACACAAACTGGTGCTACATTTCTGAAGAAATGTGTCCAGTGAAGTGATCACAAAGAATGATTAACATGAGCATCTGGCACAGGAAAATACAGTAAAAACTTTGGAGATCACAAACAAAACATCATACTCCTTGATCAGAACATCTGTAATTAAAGATAACCTTTCCAAGGTTCAAAAGTTTGCAGGAACACTTAGTTATGACCCCTAGGTCATCTGCCAATTATTGACTATCCATCTGTGATCCTTGTCTAGCATCTAGCTTCCTTCTTGTGAGGCTCTTCAGGCTCACTCTGAAACTATATTTAACTGATGCTTTCCATGCCAGGGTGTCAAAGCCACCCTTATGTACATACTTGTAGCCATACAGTTACATATATTGTTGGGAGGCTAATTCATCAATGTATTTAGGTGATAGTTGTATAACTGGTCAAAAGGCAAAGCAATGGATCTTTGAAGATAAATCATGGCCAGTGCTGCAGTTCAAAGAATGAACTTTTAATTAACTTTCTCACCTGGATACACACAGCTCAGGCTAACAGAAACATCTCGTAAGTGAAGAAACAGATCAGAGGAAAGTAACACAGGCAAGGCTGCCATGAGAAATTAAGCTCAGTACTATCTCTGACCAGGGAGGTCTGCAAGCGAGTTTCCCAGGAGACAGCCTCATCATAGACAAGAACTTTACCTGTGGAAGTTATCACACAGTGTCCACCGAGATTGTGGCTTAACTGTGGAGGTTATCACACAGTGTCCATCAAGGTTCATGCAGCAGTAACCCACAGTGTAAATGTACCATATTTTCTGCACCCATTCCTCTGTTGAGCTACATCTGGGTTCTTTCCAGCTTCTTGCTATTTTAAATAATGCTGCTGTGACAAAGTAGAACATGTGTCCTTGTTGGAGCATTATTGGATATATGATCAGGAGTGGTATAGCTGGGTCCTCATGCAGTAGTATGTCCAAATTTCTGAGGAACTGCCAGACTAATTTCAAGAGAGGTTGTACCAGCTGGCAATCCTACAAACAATGGAGGAGTGTTCCTCTTTCTTCACATCCTTGCCAGCATTTGCTGTCACCTGAGTTTTGATCTTAGCCATTCTGACTCTTGTGAGGTGGAATCTCAATGTTGTTTTGATTTGGATTTTCCCAGTGAGTAAATATAGTGAAAATTTATTTAGTTACTTCTTGGCCATTTGATATTCCGCAGTTGAGAATTCTCTGTACATGATTTTTTAAGTAAATAGGGTTATTTGATTCTCTGGAGTCTACCTTCTTGAGTTCTTTGTATGTATTGGATATTAGCCTTCTATAGAATGGAGGATTGTAAAGATCCTTTCTCAATCTATTGGTTGTTGTTTTGTCCTATTGACACTGTACTTTGCCTTATAGTCTTTGCAATTTTATAAGGTCCAATTTGCCAATTCTTGATCTTAGAGCATATTCCATTGGTGTTCTATTCAGGAAAATTTCCCTCGTGTGCATGTGTTCAAGGCAGGGAACACCAGAATGTAAGTTCACTTGGGACATTGTCCACCAGTGCTCCACCTACACCCAGAAGCTAGCTATACCCAGAGTCACAGCACTCTGTGCCAGGGGAGAGCAGATCACGCACGGGTGCTGAGACAGGCTTGCATGCACATAGGAGGGACAAGCCTCATGTTGATTTCAATATGCTGCAGTGAAAACCAGCACTCATGGAGCTTATGTTTGATGTCATTGAGGAGTTCAAGGGTATTTGAAAGGACTGGGAGACCCATAAGAAGCAGAAGGAAGATATGGAAGGCACAGAAACCTTCTCCTGGAGAAGGAGCTGCTATCTGGGTTCAGCAGTGACCCCCAAGAGCAAGGAACAAATGATTAATGATCAAACTGGTTATAAAACCCAATTCAAATCCAACAACCACACGTCTAAGTTTGGAAACCATGAATTTTAGAGATGGATTCTCTTGCATGCCAGACACCTTGGACAGAATACAATGATGGCAGAAACACAAACCAGATTTATAGAATTAAGTATGTGCAACTAAGTAGAATATTGTTTTCTGCTAGGAAAGTTAACTTCTGCGTGAAATTACTGCTGACCAACCTTTGTGATAAATGGAAAGCCAAATTCTAGCTTGTTTTGGAAAAATTGGACTGAGAAAAGCTTACTTGAATTTTGTTTTTAAAAATGTACTTTGGGGGAAAAAGATTGTGAATATTAAAGGTAGTAGCACTGCTAATCCCCAGCTTTGACAGATAACTATTACAGGTTTGTTGAGTTCAAAAGACCCCAAACCCAGAACACTTGCAAACCCTCAACTTTGACTTAACTCATTTATTCTGGATCTGGTGACTGCTGACCATCCTAAAAGCAACAGAAACTTTAGATGAGTTTGCTCCAGCTTCAAGCCAGCACGTGGGAGGCTGAGATAGGAATCTCGGGAGTTGAAGAATTGTCTGGGCTACAAAGCAAAACCCTGTCTCAAAATGTCAAAAAACCAAATGAAACCAAGACAAAGATTCCTACCCTCACAGAGACTGGATTCTAGTGAACAAATTATCAGAGTTAAATCTCTGTTTAGGAAGGCTTTACATGAAGGGTAAACACAAGCAGCTCTAACAGTGAGAGGAATTCTTTTCTTATTGGATACTTTATTTACATTTCAAACGTTATCTGCTTTCCCGATCCCCCCATAACTCCCTATCCCATCTCCCCTCCTTCTACTTCAATGGAGCTGTACCCCCACACACCCACCCACTCCTACCTCCCTGCCCTCCAATGGGGCATTGAGCCTTCATGGGACCAAGGGCCTCTTCTCCCATTAATGCCCAACAAGGCCATCCTCTGCTACATATACTGCTGGAGCCATGAGTCCCTCCATGTGTACTCCTTGGTTGGTGGTTTAGACTCTGGGAGCTCTGGTTTGTTGATATTGTTCTTCCTATGGGGTTGCAAACTCCTTCAGCTCCTTCAGTCTTTTCTCTAACTCCTCTATCAGGGACCCTGTGACCAGTTCAATGGTTGGCTGCAAGCATCCACCTCTGTATATGTCAAGCTCTGAGAGAGCCTCTCAGGAAAGAGCTATATCAGGTTCCTGTCAGCATGAACTTCTTGGCATCCCCAATAGTGTCTGTGTTTGGTGACTGTATATGGGATGGATCCCTAGGTTGGACAGCCTTTGGATGGTCTTTTGTGTTTGGTGACTGTATATGGGATGGATCTCTGGGTTGGACAGCCTCCCTCTGGATAGTCTTTCTTTCAGTCTCTTAGAATTCTTGCACAGGAAGCGTCTGTGAGCTACTGTGGATACTTTTCTATTTTTACCGTAAAATTCTAAGACCAAATCACCAGATATGGAAGCCAGAACATCTACAGTCAATTTTCTTATAGACTTCTTAGCTGGGTTTTACCCAGGCTTCTGGTGAGGTTGTGAGTGATGGGTATGGGAACATGGAGAGAAATGGATATGTAGTTCTTTTTTTTTTTTTTTTGCAGTTACCAAATAAATTTTTTCTTTCTTTTTTCTTTTTTTTATTGTATATATTCTATATTTACAATTCATTTCCCTTTTTCTGGTTCCCCACCCCCAAAGGTCCCACATGTCCTTTTCCCTCCCCCTGCTCCCGCATCCACCCCCTCCCACTTTACTGTTCTTGTACTCTCCCACAATGATGTTTTGGTCCATTCTAGCACCAGTGTCCACTCCTTTCTTCTTGTGAGACATCACTTGATATGTGATTTGTGTCTTTGGTGTTCCAAGCTTCTAGGCTAATATCCACTTATCAGTGACTGTATACCATGGGTATTCTTTTGAGACTGGGTCACCTCACTTAGTATGACATTCTCCAGCTCCATCCATTTCTCTAAGAATTTCATGAATTCATTGTTTCTAATGGCTGAATAGTACTCCATTGTGTATATATACCACATTTTTTGTATCCATTCCTCTGTTGAGGGACATCTGGGTTCTTTCCAGCTTCTGGCTATTATATATAAGGCTGCTATGAACATAGTGGAGCATGTATCCTTATTGCATGCTGGTGAATCTTCTGGGTATATTCCCAGGAGTGGTATGGCTGGGTCCTCCGGAAGTATCACGCCCAGTTTTCTGAGGAACCGCCTTACTGATTTCCAGAGTGGTTGTACCAGCTTGCATTCCCACCAGCAGTGGAGGAGTGTTCCTCTTTCTCCACATCCTCGCCAACACCTGATGTCTTCTGAGTTTTTAATCTTAGCCATTCTGTCTGGTGTGAGGTGAAATCTCAGGGTTGTTTTAATTTGCATTTCCCTAATGACTAGTGATGTTGAACATTTTTTAAGGTGTTTCTCAGCCATCCGAATTTCTTCAGGTGAAAAGTCTCTGTTTAGCTCTGTACCCCATTTTTGGATAGGGTTATTTGGTTTTCTGGGGTCTAACCTCTTGAGTTCTTTGTATACATTGGAGATTAGCCCTCTGTCGGATGTGGGGTTGGTGAAGATTTTTTCCCAATTTGTTGGTTGCCGATTTATCCTTTTGACAGTATCTTTTGCCTTACAGAAACTTTGTAGTTTTATGAGGTCCCATTTGTCTATTCTTGTTCTTAGAGTATAAACAATTGGTGTTCTGTTCAGGAATTTTTCTCCTGAGCCGATGTCTTCAAGGATCTTCCCCAGTTTCTTTCTTTCTTTTCTTTTTTTTTTTTTGATTTTTTTTATTGTATATATTCTATATTTACATTTCATTTCCCTTTTTCTGGTTCCCCACCCCCAAATGTCCCACATGTCCTTTTCCCACCCCCTGCTCCCGCATCCACCCCCTCCCACTTTACTGTTCTTGTACTCTCCCACAATGATGTTTTGGTCCATTCTAGCACCAGTGTCCACTCCTTTCTTCTTGTGAGACATCACTTGATATGTGATTTGTGTCTTTGGTGTTCCAAGCTTCTAGGCTAATATCCACTTATCAGTGACTGTATACCATGGGTAGTCTTTTGAGACTGGGTCACCTCACTTAGTATGACATTCTCCAGCTCCATCCATTTCTCTAAGAATTTCATGAATTCATTGTTTCTAATGGCTGAATAGTACTCCATTGTGTATATATACCACATTTTTTGTATCCATTCCTCTGTTGAGGGACATCTGGGTTCTTTCCAGCTTCTGGCTATTATATATAAGGCTGCTATGAACATAGTGGAGCATGTATCCTTATTGCATGCTGGTGAATCTTCTAGGTATATTCCCAGGAGTGGTATGGCTGGGTCCTCCGGAAGTATCACGCCCAGTTTTCTGAGGAACCGCCATACTGATTTCCAGAGTGGTTGTACCAGCTTGCATTCCCACCAGCAGTGGAGGAGTGTTCCTCTTTCTCCACATCCTCTCCAACACCTGATGTCTTCTGAGTTTTTAATCTTAGCCATTCTGACTGGTGTGAGGTGAAATCTCAGGGTTGTTTTAATTTGCATTTCCCTAATGACTAGTGATGTTGAACATTTTTAAGGTGTTTCTCAGCCATCCGAATTTCTTCAGGTGAAAAGTCTCTGTTTAGCTCTGTACCCCATTTTTGGATAGGGTTATTTGGTTTTCTGGGGTCTAACCTCTTGAGTTCTTTGTATACATTGGATATTAGCCCTCTGTCGGATGTGGGGTTGGTGAAGATTTTTTCCCAATTTGTTGGTTGCCGATTTATCCTTTTGACAGTGTTTTTTGCCTTACAGAAACTTTGTAGTTTTATGAGGTCCCATTTGTCTATTCTTGTTCTTAGAGCATAAGCAATTGGTGTTCTGTTCAGGAATTTTTCCCCTGAGCCAATGTCCTCAAGGGTCTTCCCCAGTTTCTTTTCTATTAGTTTTAGTGTGTCTGGTTTTATGTGGAGGTCTTTGATCCACTTGGAGTTGAGCTTAGTGCAAGGAGATAAGAGTGGATCAATTCTCATTCTTCTGCATGTTGACCTTCAGTTGAGCCAGCACCATCTGTTGAAAAGGCTATCTTTTTTCCACTGGATGTTTTCAGCTCCTTTGTCGAAGATCAATTGGCCATAGATGTGTGGGTTCAATTCTGGGTCTTCGATCCTATTCCATTGATTCGCTTCCCTGTCACTGAACCAATACCATGCAGTTTTTAATACCACTGCTCTGTAATATTGCTTCAGGTCCGGGATATTGATTCCCCCAGAAGTTCTTTTGCTGTTGATGATAGTTTTAGCTATCCTGGGTTTTTTGTTATTCCAGATGAATTTGAGAATTGCTCTTTCTAGCTCTATGAAGAACTGAGTTGGGATTTTGATGGGAATTGCATTGAATCTGTATATTGCTTTGGGCAAGATTGCCATTTTGACTATATTAGTCCTGCCAACCCACGAGCATGGAAGATTTTCCCATTTTCTGATGTCTTCTTCAATTTCCCTCTTCAGAGACCTGAAGTTTTTGTCATATAAATCTTTCACATGTTTGGTTAGCATCACTCCAAGATACTTTATATCATTTGTGGCTATTGTGAAGGGTGTCATTTCCCTAATTTCTTTCTCGGCCTGCTTATCCTTCGCGTATAGGAAGGCTACTGATTTACTTGAGTTGATTTTATAGCCAGCCACTTTGCTGAAGTTGTTTATCAGTTGCAGGAGTTCTCTGGTGGAGGTTTTTGGGTCACTTAAGTAAACTATCATATCATCTGCAAATAGTGATAGTTTGACTTCTTCCTTTCCGATTTGTATCCCTTTGACTTCCCTCTGTTGTCGAATTGCTCTAGCTAGTACCTCAAGTACTATATTGAAGAGATATGGTGAGAGGGGACAGCCTTGTCTAGTCCCTGATTTTAGAGGGATTGCTTCAAGTTTTTCTCCATTTACCTTGATGTTGGCTACTGGCCTGCTGTATATTGCTTTTACTATGTTTAGATATGGCCCTTGAATTCCTGTTCTTTCTAGGACCTTTAGCATGAAAGGATGCTGAATTTTGTCAAATGCTTTTTCAGCATCCAATGAGATGACCATGTGGCTTTTTTCTTTGAGTTTGTTTATGTAGTGGATTACATTGATGGATTTCCATATATTGAACCATCCCTGCATCCCTGGGATGAAGCCAACTTGATCATGGTGAATGATCGTTTTGATGTGTTCTTGGATTCGGTTGGCAAGTATTTTGTTTAGTATTTTTGCATCGATATTCATAAGAGAAATTGGCCTGTAGTTCTCTTTCTTAGTTGGATCTTTGTGTGGTTTTGGTATCAGAGTAATTGTGGCTTCATAGAATGAGTTGGGTAGTGTTCCTTCTGTTTCTATTTTGTGGAATAATTTGAAGAGTATCGGTATCAGGACTTCTTTGAAGGTCTGATAGAATTCTGCACTAAAACCGTCTGGTCCTGTGCTCTTTTTGGTTGGAAGACTGTAGTTCTATATTCAAGTTCCAAGCTTTTCTGTAAAATTTTTACTCTAGTTTTATTCATGACCCTAAGTCCTATTATCTTATTGTCTTAGAAAGCAATACCCCCCCAGTCACAGGTTGTAGGTAGACTCATATTATTGCATCCTGTTGTGGTCTTACAAAAGTCAAAGAAAAGAAAAAGAACTCCCTGATTCAGTCTTTCACTGAAACTCCCTAGGTGGACTTCCCATAGTTGTTTTTATGCCTCCCGCATATCTTGCCTTCTGTATTAATAGCTGACATTTAGGGGGCTGTACAAGACAGTGGTAAGGGATACATGCAGTCACCCTTAATTCCTGAGAAGTCATACCATTCTGAGTTTGCAGAAGGGAACTTGAGCTCAGCCGTGAAGCAGTAGGCAGGAGATTTGAATACTGGCAGCCTGCTTTCCAAGCCCATGGTTCTAAATGGCCTCAACTACATTGCTTAGTGTTCTCAGCTGCATGTTTAAAAATGCAGAGTGTTGAGGAGAGAAAAATTTCTATTTTTAGATTTCCAAGAATTTTCATGTTCTATTATTTACAGAATTTACAATTACAGAACATATAAATATTCATCAGTAGAGCAGAACATATTGCACTTGCTAATTCTCTTGTGCACACCTACATTATATCAAGTCTATGTTCCTTAGGATCTGTTCATTTCTGGATTACTAACACCCAGGAAGTTAGTCAAGTGCTTGTAAAGACACTGACCTTATTCAAAGAGTAATCTTTCCTTTTCCTGCAGCCTTGAGGTATAATGTAATCACTAAACAGTAAAAATGTAATAAAGCTTGGATGCATGTCTTCTGTGGGGTGCCTTATCCATATTGCTCTTAATTTAAATAGGTGCCAGTACTCCTTTGGGTATATGCACATGCTAGTAATGCAAAATATTGAACCTGGAGCTTAGAAATGCACACTAGGAAGCACTCAACCAATTGAGCTACACCCAGAGACATTTGTTTTTGCAACAAAGTCTCTCACTGTGTTTGAGTCCCAGGCCAGACATTGCTCAAATTATGCCTGTATGAAGCTCTTTCTATCTCTAGTTGGTTCTGGGATCCCTGCTGCCACAGGGAAAGACAGACATGCTGTATAGTGTAAAAACAATACCCAGGTGCCAGGGTTACATTCTTTCTTTAGATTTACAAACCAGATTGCTAGATTCTAGGACAGTAGGGTGCTTCTGGTGGGGCACATCCTCCTCACTTTCCATATATCCTCAGTGATACATTTCTTTAGAATTTCCCCCCTTCTCCCATTCTACAAAGAATCAGAGATTAGAATGGCTGGTATTGGGGCTTGAACTCTCAGACCATTCATGCTGCTGTCTGTATTTTTATGGTGTTAATGACTTTCATTAAGCTTCTTGCCAAAAAGAAAAAAAAGAGAGAATGATGTTGACTATGGGATTTTTGTATACTACCTTTATTATGTTGATATATATTCCCTGTATCCCCAGATTCTACTGACCTTTAACCATTAAAGAAATTTGGATTTTTTCCCAAGTGTCTTTTCTGTATCTGTGTGGGTTTTGTCTATTTATGTGGTGGATGACATTGATTCATCTATTTTGACAGATCTTTGTATCTCCGTAATGAATATGACTTGATCATGGCAAATAATTTTTTTTGGTTTATTCTTGAATTATGTTTGTATTTTATTGAGAATTTTCTTGTTTATGTTCTCCAGATATATTTATCTTTAGTTTTCTTTTTTATGTAGGATCATTTTGTAAATAATTTATTTTTTTATTTATTTACACACACCACAGATTTTAATCCCCTCCTGATCCACTCTTATACGGTTCCACATCCCATATCTCCTCCCCACACCCTGTCTCCACAAGGATGTCCCCTTCCACACCCCACCAGACCTCTAAATTCCCTCAGGCTTCCTGTCTCTTTAGGGTTAAGTGCATCTACTCTGACTAACCCCAGACCCGGCAGTCCTCTGCTGTATATGTGTTGGAGGCCTCATATCAGCTGGTGTATGCTCCCTGTTTGGTGGTCCAGTACTTTTGAGATCACAGGGGTCAAGATATATTGAGACTGCTAGTCCCCCTCCTCCTCACCTTCTTCCAGCTTTTACCTAATTCAATCACAGGGGTCAGCAGCTTCTGTCCATTGATTTGGTGCAAATATCTGTATCTGACTCTTTCAACAGTTTGTTGGGTCTTTTGGAGGGCAGTCATGATAGTCCCCTTTTTGTGAGTACTCCATAGTGTCAGGCCCTGGGGTCTCCCCTTGAGCTGGATCCCACTTTGTGCCTGTCAATGGACCATTTTTTCCATCAGGCTTCTGTCCATTTCCGTCCCTGCAGTTCTTTCAGACAGGAACAATAATGTGTCAGAGTTTTGACTGTGTGATGGCAACCTGATACCACAGTTGATGCCCTGTCTCTCTGCTGGAGGTGGGCTCTACAAGTTCCCTCTCCCCACTGTAGGGCCCACTAAGGTCCCTGTTCTTCCCTTTGAGTCCTAAGAGTCTCTCACCTCCCAAGTCTCTGGTACATTCTGGAGAGTCCCTCTCAAATTCCTACCTCCCAGAGTTGCTTTTTTCCATTCTTTCTACTGGTCCTCAGGGATTCAGGCCTTTTCTTTCATTCAATACCAGATCATGTTCCCTTCTTCCCTGCCCCTGTCCACTTTCCCTCCCAGGTCCTTCTCCTTTGTGATTACTTCCTTCTCCTTCCCATGTGGAACCGAGGCATCCTCACTTGGCCCTTCAGCTTGTTGACCTTTTTGAGTTCTGTGAACTATATCTTGGGTATCTATACTTTATATTTTTGTTAATATCCACTTATTAGAGAGCATATAACTTTCATGTCTTTTTGGTTCTGAATTATCTCACTCAGGATATTTTCTACTTCCATCCATTAGCCTGCAAAACTCAGGATGTCCTCATTCTTAATAGCTGAGTAGTATTTCATTGTGTAAATGAACCACGTATTCTGTATCCATTCTTCTGTCATGGGACACCTGGGATGTTTTTAGCTTTTGGCAATCACAAACAAGACTGCTATGAACATAGTGGAACACCTGTCCCTGTGGCATGGTGGGGCATCTTTTGGGTATATTCCCAACAGTGGTATTGCTGGGTCTTCAGATCTAGATCTATTTCCAGTTTTCTGATGAACCTCCAGATTGATTTCCAGAGTGGTTGTACCAGTTTGCAATCCCACCAGGAATGGAGGAGTGTTCTTCTTAGCCATTCTGATTGGTGTAAGGTAGAATCTCAGGTCATTTTGATTTGCATTTCTCTGATCATTGAAGACTTTGACCATTTCTTTACGTGTTTCCCAGCCATTTTAAATTTCTACATTTTGAAATCTTGGCTTAATTCTATACCCCAGTTATTGATTGGGTTGTTTGGTGGTTTGCTTCTTGAATTCTTTATATATTTTGGACTCTCCAAGTTCCATCCACTGTTTGGCTGCAGATGTCTGCATCTCTCTGAGTTAGCTGCTGGATGGTTAGGGGCTTCCTTAGGAACATGTCTTTGTTTTATATTATCATTATATCATTAGTTGAGATATTCAACTGTGACAGGGGACTTGCCTTGTCTAACAGTCATTTCTTAACTTGCCTATCAGGATGTCAGTTACTTACATCCATATCCCTTTATGTCAAATAAGATGTCAGTTCCTAGGGAAGTTGTGGGAACTTAATTTTTACTTGACCATGACTCAAAATGGAAGTCTTGTTCCAAATAGTTTCTTATATTGGCACAAGTGTCTCTCTTATGTTGGGGTCTATCCCAGAGGAAGCTTATAAAGGCAAGTTACATAAAAGCTTATACACAGGTGCAAGAACTGCTGTTGGGTTGTTGTTTTGGTACAAGTTTATTGTGGATACCTATATGAAACAGTTTTATTGACTTCTGTCATGATTGGTTTCTATGGGCACTGATCATAACAGAATAAATAATCAATCTTGGCATTAGAAAGTTTTCTAGTATTAGCAGACATATGAGAAAATTTCCTTATAATGGCAGGTGATCTAGGTAATATTTCTTAAAATTTTACCTGGGCTTAAAATTTTACCTAGGCTTTATCATTTTATCTAGGCTTTAACATTCCATTTAGGTCTTAATAGTTTACCTAGGTCCTAACAAAAAGCCATTTTATTACTCTTTTTATCTCCTTGTTTGTTATGGGACTGATGAATATAAAAATATATCCATTTCTTTTAGATTGTGTACCTTAATGGATTACTAGGATTTAAAGTATTACATTATAATCTAAGTTTTGTTGGTATCTGTTGTAATGTTTTCCTGTTGTTTTCTGATTATGTAAATTTGTGTAATCTCTTTCTTTCTTCTTGCTTGTTGGGCCAAGAATTATCAATCTTTTTAATGTTCTCAAAGAACCAGATCCTATATTAGTTGATTTATTTTAGTATTAATTTTTGTTTCTATTTTATTAATTTCTACTGTGACTTTTGATATTTCATGTCTTCTTTTGCCTCTTTTTTGATTATCTAAAAGCTTGAATTACATTAAGTTATTTATTTGTGGTCTCTCTAGTTATTTTAAAAGCATTTTTTTTTTACTCTTAACTCATATATTACATCCTGACTGTGGGTTCCTCTCATTCTGCCCCTCCTAGTCCCTTTTTTCAATCTCCTCACTCTCCAGGAACATACACTCCTCTTCCATTTTCTTCCAGAAAAGGTGAGGCCTCCTGGGAATATCAGCCAAACATGACATGTCAGGTTACAATAATACCAGGCACCTCTCCTTATATTAAGGATGTACAAAGTTACAGAGGAAAAGGTCTCCTGAAATAGGCAAAAAAATCAGATAGTCTACAATTCCACCAGATCAAGCTAGTAGCTTTTGTGATTGTATATTTAATCTCTGTGATCCACTAAAGTTAGTTGATTCTGTGTGTTCTCTTGTATCCTTGACCACTCTGGCTCCCACAATCCTTGTGTCTCTTCTGCAGAATTCATCAAGCTCTGATTAATGTTTGCCTGCAGATATCTGTATCAATCAGTTGCTTGTAAAGCTTCTCTGATTATTATGCTAGGCTCCCATTTAATACAAATATAAGAGAATATCATTAGAAATAATTTCATTGATTTTTTCTTTTCAAGGTCATGTTTGTTCTATCTTAGATCTCTGGGATATCCAGTGTCTGCTTTCTGGCTCTCTAGGCAGTGTCAGAGGTGGGTTCCCTTATGTGGGATGGACCTCAAATGGAACCAGTCATCGACTGATATTTTTTAATGTAGGCACTTTGAGCTATACATCTTCTTGTTCCACTGTGTAATTTGTTCCATAGGTTTTGTTGGGCTATTTTTTATTTCCATTTAATTTCTGTAATTTTTTATTTCCTTCTTTTAAAATTGCTTTTATTTTTTACAGCCCAAAAGTATGCCCCCCAAACAGGCCTCCTACTTCCTGGGGCCTCAAGTCTCTTGAGGATTAGGTAAATCTTCTCCCAGACAAGGCAGTCCTCTGCTGTATATGTGTCAAGGGTCTCAGACCAGCTCTTGTAGGCTGCCTGGTTGGTGGCTCAGTGTCTGGGAGATGTCAGGGATCTGAAATAGTTGAGATTGCTGATCTTCCTATTGACTAGCCCTCCTTAGCTTCTTCCAGCCTTTCCTTAATTCAACTACAGGGATTTTCAACTTCAGTCTATTAGGTGGGGTTTTTTTGAAGAAAGGTTTTCTCTGTGTAGCCACGGCTGTCCTGGAACTCACTCTGCAGGACAGGCTGGCCTTGAACTCAGAAATCAGCCTGCCTCTGCCTTCCAAGTGATGGGATTAAAGGCATACACCACTACTGCTTGACTGCATCCCTCTCAGTAAGCTGCTTGTTGGGCCTCTCAAGACAGCCATGCTAGGTTCCTGTCTGTAAGCACATCAGTAATAGTGTCGGGCCCTGTAGCCTTGAGATGGATCCCAAGTTGGTCCATCACTGGACTTTCTTTTCCTCAGTACCTTCTTTGTTTTTGTCCCCACAATTCTTTCAGATGGGAAAAATTCTGAGCCAGAGATTTTAATTGTGATGGCAACCTCATCCCTCCACTTGATGCCCTGTCTTTCTACCGGAGGTGGACTCTACAAGTTCCCTCTCCCCACTGTTGGAAATTTCCTCTAAGGTCCCTCTCTCTGAGTCCTGAGTGTTTCTCACCTCCAAGGTCTCTGGTACTTTCTAGAGGATCTTTTCCTCTGCTAGAGATTGCATATTTCCATTCATTCTGCCAGGCCCTAAGGGCTTACCACCAGTCTCCCCCAATACCTTATCATGCTATCCTTCCCCACTCCCCTCTCCCACCAGGTCCCCCCTCCCTCTGCTCCCCATTATTGATTTCTTCTCCTTCCCATGTAGTATTAAAGTATCCTCATTTGGACCCTTTGGCTTGTTAACTTTCTTGAGTTTTGTGGAATGCATCCTGTATATTTTGTACCTTTTGGCTAATATACACTTATTAGTGAGTACGTAGCATGCATGTCCTTTTGCAACAAAGTTATTTCACTCAGGATGTTATTTTCTAGTTCCATTCATTTGCCTGCAAATCTCAGGATGTCCTCATTTTTAATAGCTGGATAGTATTCCATTATGTAAGTGAACCACATTAACTCTATCCATTCATCATTTGTGGAACACCTGGGTTGTTTCTAGCTTCTCTTTATCACTGATATGGCTGCTATGAACATAATGGAGCATATGACTCTGTGGTATGATAGGGCATCTTTTAGGAATATATCCAAGAGTGGTATAGCTGGGTCTTCAGATAAATCTATTTCAAAATTTCTGAAGAACCTACAGAATGAATTCCAGAGTGGTTGTACCAGTTTGCTGTCCTACCAGCAATGGATTAGTGCTCCTCTTTCTCCACATCCTCACCAGCATGTACTGTTGCCTAAGTTTTTTATCTTAGCCATTCTGATTGGTGTAAGGTAGAATCTTAAAATTGTTTAGATTTGCATTTCTATGACCCACTAAGAACTTTGAACATGTAAGTGTTTCTCAGCTATTTGAGATTCCTCTGTTGTGAATTCTCTGGTTCTATATCCAATTTTCTTGATAGGTTCTTTGGGTTTTTTTTGGGGGGGGGAATTTAACTTCTTGCGTTCTTTTTATATTTTGGATATTAGTCTTCTATCTAATGCGGGATTAGTGAAGATTTTCTTCCAATCTGTGGGTTGCCAATTTGTCCTATTGATTGTGTCCTTTGCCTTACAGAAACTTTTCAGTTTCATGAGGACCCATTTATCAATTATTGATCTTAGAGCCTGAGCCATTGGAGTTCTGTTAAAGAGACCTCTTTTCTTTTCTTTTATATTCAGTATATCTGGGGTATCTAGTTTTATGTTGAGTTCCTTGATCCACTTGGACTTGAGCTTTGTGCAAGGTGTCCAATACAGATCTATTTTCATTTTTCTACATACTGACTGCCAGTTTGACCAGCACCATTTATCAAAGATGCTTTCTTTACCCATTGTGTATTTTTGGATTCTTTGTCAAAGATTAAGTGTCTATAAGTGTGTGATTTTATTTCTGGGTCTTCAATTCTAGTCCACTGATCAACTTGTCTATCAATGCAGTTTTTTTAAACTATTGCTCTATAGTACAGCTTGAAGACAGGAATAGTGATTACCCAGAACTCTTTGATTGTTATGAATTGTTTTTGCTATACTGGGTTTTTGTTTTTCCATAAAAAATTGAGAATTGTTCTTTCCTGGTCTTTGAAGAATTATGTTTGCATTTTTTATGGGGATTGTGTTGAATCTGTAGATTCCTTTTGGTAGGATGGCCATTTTTAGTATGGTAATCCTACTTGTCTATGAGCATGGGAGATCTCACCATTTTCTGACATCTTCTTCAATTTCTTTTTGATATACTTGGAGTTCAGAAACTGGGGAAGTTTAAGAATTAGCATATCCTACTATAAAAGCCTATACTCAACAAAACTGGAAATTCTAGATGAAATGGATGATTTTCTAGACAGATACCATGTACCAAAATTAAATCAAGAGCAGATAAACTATTCAAACGGGCCCATATCCCCTGTGGAAATAGAAAAAGTCTGTAAAAACCTTCCAACCTATAAAAGCCCTGGGTCAGATGGTTGTAGTGTGGAATTATACCAGGCCTTTAAAGAAGAGTGCTTATACTAACACTCCTCAAATTTTTCCACAAAATAGAAACAGAAGGAACATTACCTAATTAATTCTATGTAGCCATAATTACTCTGATACTTAAACCACACAAAGATCCAACAGAGAAAAAGAACTTCAGACAAATTTTCCATGTGAATATTTATGCAGAAATAATAAAATTCTAGCAAAACAAATTCAAGGATACATCAAAACCACCATTCACCATGATCAAGTAGGCTTCATTCCAGGGATGCAAGTTTGGTTCAATATATGAAAATCCATTAATATAATCCACTACATATACTCAAATGAAACAAAAATAATGTGATCATCTCATTTGATGCTGATAAATATTTCTTTTGTTCTTGAGTCCTCCATGGAACTATTCACCATTCAGTAGTAAGTTGTTTAATTTCTATAGGTGTGTGTAATTTTGAATTGTATTGTATTATCGTCAGATTAGCTACTTGGAGTTCTTTCATTTATTCTGAGTTGTGGATATTCATTTTGTGTCTTAGGTTATCTTCTATTTTAGAGAAGTTTCCATGAGCTCCTGTGAAGAATTGTGTGTGTGTGTGTGTGTGTGTGTGTGTGTGTTGTATTTGGGTGGAATATTCTGTAAATAAATAGTTTATCCATCTGATAATATATCCATTGCTGTTATTTACTTCGTATATTTTTCTCTTTAATTTGCTCAGATGTTCTGACTTGGAAAAGGTGAGGTAATAAAATCATCTACTATTCCTGAGTTTGAGTTAATCTTTGTCTTCAATTATAGCAGTAATCTTTTTATGAAATTGGATTCACCAGAGTTTGGTGCATACATGTTTGGGATTGTAATTCCTTCATGGTTAATGTTCCCTTTTGTAGAATGGAATGAAGTCTTCTTCATCTCTTATGATTACTTTATGTTTGAAGTTTATTTTGTTGCACAATAATAAGCATCACCTGCTTACATCCTTGTTCTATTCAGTAGTAATACTTTTATTCATCCTTTCCTTTTAAGGTGGCTCTTATCTTTAAAGCTGTGTTTCTTGTGGACAACAGAAATATAGATTTTTGTTTCTTTATACACTTAGCTAGCCCATATCTTTTGAGAGTAGAGTCCATGCCATTGGTGTTTAGAGTTATTACTGTTGGGCATCAGTTGATTGAAGTTATTTCTTGTTGTTTGTGTTCTTAGTAATCCTTAGTGTTTAAACAAGCATAGCTTCATTTGTTTTCTTTCTATATTCTCTTGGACATCCTATTTCTCTTTTTAGTCAAATTTTGTTTGCAGTATTAATTGTAGCATTGGTTTGATAAACATTCAGTATTTTTTCTTTCAACTATGGCAGATAGTTTTGCTGGGTACAGTACTTTATGTTGGCACCTACAGATATTAGAACTTGGAGTACATTGCTACAAAATCTTCTGGCTTTTAAAGTATCCAAGTAGAAATCAGATATTTTTGTTTATGTATAACTTACTTTTTCTTTTGTAACTTTAAACAATCTTTCTCTGTTATATTTAGTGTTTTAGATATGATAGGCTAAAGGATTTTCTTTTCTGCTCATGTTTGTTTGCTAGGTTAGTCTATATACTTCTGTATCTTTATTCACTTTCCTTTTCATAATTTTTGGAAGCATATGTGCCTGGGATGGGATTATTCTTCATTAATGCCTTTAGTTGAAGATTGCTGTTTTGTTTGCGCTCATCCTGCATGTTATTTACATGAATTATCAGTTCTTTTTTATAGTTTTGCTTATGTGGTCTACTTTATTTTTGAATACCTATGTTTATCTTTATTGTATTAATTTTGTTTGTGAGTTTTCCCCTATCTTTTCTGAGTTGTTGAATATTTCATTTCATTTTTAGTTTTAAAAATGACTTATTTTCAATATTTGCATTTCCTTATTGAATTCATCTCTCAAATACTGGATTGCTTTTATCATTTAAGTAGGCCTTATGTTTGTATTTTCTTGGGCATTACTTAAGTGTTTATTGATATTATCTTTAATTTCTCTCAGCTGTTTGTGTTTTCTTTAAGCTAGTAGAATTTAACAAAATTTATGATTGTTCTACATTTTGTGTCTTGGGATTCATCTCTGTAATTCTCACAAAAGACCATTTCAATTGGACAGGTGGATTTTGTAGGACTAATACCATCTTGGCCTTTTATATTTTTCTGTTTCTCTGATAAGGCCTGATTTTACTTTGTGTGCCTGATGTGAGATTATAAGCTTTTTTCTGTTGAGTGGAACTTTGGATTTTGTTGTTAACCAAGCTTGGTTAGTTTCATATTGTGTAGGAAAGTTTCTTGGTCCACCCTCCAGATGAGTTTGTATTGGAGTATGGGAAAAATGGCTGGATCTTATTGGGGTAGTTTGCAGACTGTGCTATCTGAACCTTACCTTAGAGTGTAAGGATTGCATGAGAGCACCAGGGCATTGGGGACTTGCCTCACTTGCCTGGCATCCACATTATGATTAGGCTACACCTGAGAGATAAGGATATACAGGCAAATAAGATTCTAGAGCTCACCAGGTTGGGCTAACACACAAATATGTATGCCAGATGAATCTTTTAGTTTGGGTGTTGTACGACCTCTTTAATGTCCCAAAAGAGGCCTCAATAGATATAAGAAGATTGATATAATCCCATGATCACCATGGACTAAGGGTGGTCATCAATAACAACAAAACCAACAAAAATTCCACATACACATAGAGGCTGAACAACTCTCTTCTAAATGATAACTTGTCCACAAAGGAAATATAGAAATTAAAGACATTCTGTAATTTAATGAAAATGAAGGCACAACATACCCAAACTTATGGGATGCAATTAAAACAGTGCTACAAGGAAAACTCACAGCTCTGACTACCTCCAAAAAGAAATCAGAGAGAGCATACACAGCAGCTTGACAGCACACCTGAAAGTTCTAGAACAAAAAGTAGCAAATACACCCAAGAGGAGTAGATGGCAGGAAATAATCAAACTCAGGGCTGAAAACAACCAAGTAGAAACAAAAGTAACTGTACAAAAATCAACAAAACCTGGAGGTGGTTCTGTGAGAAAATCAACAAGATAGATAAACCTTTAGCAAGACTAACCTGAGGGCACAGAAATTAACAAAATCAGAAATGAAAAGGGAGACATAACAACAGAAACTGAGGAAATAAAAAAAACCCCTCATACTCTACTCCAAAAGCCTATACTCAACAAAACTGGAAATTCTGGATTTAATAAACATCTTTCTAGACAGTTACCAGGTACCAAAGTTCAATCAGGATCAGATAAGCCATCTAAACTGTTGCATAACCCCTAAGAAATAGAAGCAGTCAATAAAGTTTTCCAAAGCATAAAAGCTCAGGACCAGATGGTTTAGTGCAGTATTCTATCAGACCTTCAAGAAAGACATATTACCAATACTCTTCAAACTATTCCAGAAAATAGAATCAGAAGAAATACTCCTCAATTCATTCACAATTATGCTTATACCTAAACCACACAAAGACCCAACAAAGAGAAACTCAATCAAATTTCTCTTATGAATATTGATTCAAAAATACTCAAATTCTCATAAACTGAAATTATGAACACCACAAAACATTCATCATGATCAAGTAGATTTCATCCCAGTGATGCAGAGATTATTCAATATATGGAATTGCATCCATATAAACCACTATATAAAGAAACTGAAAGGAAATAAAATACATGATCATTTCAATAGATCCTGTGAAATCATATAACAAAATTCAACACCCTTCATGGTAAAAGTCTTGGAAATATCAGGAATTGCAGGTCCAGACATAAACATAGTAAAAGCAATATACAGCAAACCAGTAGGCAACATCAAACTAAATGAAGAGAAATTTGAATCAATCCCACTAAAACCAGGAACTAGACAAGGTTGCTCACTCTCTACATATTTATTCTATATAGTAATTGAAGTTCTAGCTAGAATGATCAGACAACAATAGGAGGTTCAAGAGATACAAATGGGAAAGGAAGAAGTCAAAATATCTATTTGTTGATGATATGATGGTATACTTAAGTGACCACAAAAATTTCACCAGAGTACTCCTAAACCTGATAAACAACTTCAGCAAAGTGAGTGTATATAATATTAACTCAATTAAATCAGTAGCCTTCTCCCACTCAAAGGATAAACAGGCTGAGAAAGAAAGTAGGTAGAGGACACCCTTCACAATAGTATCAAAGAATACAAAATATCTTGGAGTGACTCTAACCAAGCACATGAAAGATCTGTTTGAAAATAACTTCAAGTTTTTGAAGAAAGAAATCAAGTATCTCAGAAGATGGAAAGATCTCCCATGCTCATGGATTGGTAGGATTAATATAGTAAATATGGCCATATTGCCAAATGCAATCTATAGATTAAATGCAATCCCAATCAAAATTCTAAAGAAATTCTTCATAGAGTTAGAAAGAGCAATTTTCAAATTCATTTGGAGCAACAGAAAAACACAGGATAGTGAAAACTATTCTCTACAATAAATCCTTGACCTCAAGCTCTATTACAGAGCAATAGTAATGAAAACTGCATAGTATTGGTACAGAAAAAGGCAAGTAGATCAAGGGAATAAAATTGAAGACCCAGAAATTAATCAACATACCCATGAACACTTAATCTTTGACCAAGGAGGTAAAACCATCAACTGGAAAAAAGAGAGCATTTTCAACAAATGGTGTTGGTTCAATTGGTTGTCAGCATGTATAAGAATGCAAATCAATCAATTCTTATCTCCTTGTACAAAGCTCAGGTCCTAGTGGAGCAAGGAACTTTTCATAAAACTGAATACACTGAATTTAATAGAAGAGAAAGTGGGGGAAAAGTCTAAAACCCATAGACATAGGGGAAAAGTTCCTGAATAGAACACCAGTGGCTTATGCTCTAAGATAAAGAATCGGCAAATGGGTCCTCAAAAAAATTGCAAAACTACTTTAATGCAAAGGATACTGTCAAAAGGTTGGTTACAAAATAGTAACCAACAGATTGGTAAAAGATCTTTACCAATCCTACACCTGATAGAGGGCTAATATCCAACATATTCAACGAACTCAAGTTTTACCTCAGAGAGCCAAATGACCCTATTAAAAATGGTGTACAAAGCTAAACAAAATATTGTCAACTGAGGAGTATCGAATGGTTGAGAAGTATTCAACATCCTTACTCATCAAGGAAATACAAATCAAAACAACCCTGAGATTCCACCTCACTGGAGTCAGAATGGCTAAGATCAAAAACATTGGTGACAGCACATGCTGTCAAGGATGTGGAGAAAAAGGAACACTCCTCCATTTTCGGTGGGATTGCAAGGTGCTACAACTCCTCTGGAAATCAGTCTGGCAGCTCCTCAGAAAATTGGACCTAGTACTACTAAGGCCACATAGTACTACTAAATACCACTCCTGGGCATATACCCAAAAGATGCTCCAATTTATAACAAGGACACACTATGTTATAGCAGACTTATTTATAATATCCAGAAGGTGGAAAGAATGTAGATATCTTTCAACAGAGGAATGGGTACAGAAATGTGTTACATTTACACTATGGAGTTTTACTCAGCTATTAAAAACAATGACTTCATGAAATTCTTAGGCAAATTGATGGAAATAGAAAATATGCTGAGTGAGGTAACCCAGTCACAAAAGAAAACACAAGGTGTGCACTCACTGATACGTGGATATTAGCTCAAAAGCTTGTAATCCCATGATCCAATTCACAGAATATAAAAAGCTCAAGAAGAAGAAAGACCAACGTGTTGATGCGTATGTCCTTCTTAGAAGGGGGAACAAAATACTCTTGGTATATAGAGGGTGGGAGGAACTTGGGAGGAAGAGAGGATGGGAGAGAAAAAAGAGGGGCAGGATCAGGTATGCGAGGAGATGGGGATGATATACAGTCAGGTATTTGATCCGAGGTGTATAGCAATGGGGGACGGGGAGCTGGAGGTAGCCACCAGCAAGTCTTAGATGCTAGGAAAACAAGAGGCTCCGAGGACCCAACAGGGGAGATATTAGCCGAAATGCCCAAGAAAGGGGAGGAAGAATCTGTACAAATCATATCCAGATGTTAGGCAAAGCCCCAGGTGGTGGGATGGGTCTACCCATTCATGTCCAAATTTTTAACTCAAAATTTCTCCTGTCTAAGGGAACATATGGGGACACAGTGTGGAGAAGAGACTGAAGAAAATTCCATCCAGAGATTGCCCAACCTGCAGATCCATCCTATATACAGACACCAAACCCAGACATTATTGCTGATGCTAAGAAGTGCTTGCTGACAGAATCCCGATATAGCTGTTTCTAAGAGGCTATGCAGAGGCTGACAAATACAGATGTGGATGCTTGCAGCCAACTGTTGGACTCAGCACAGGCACTCCAGTGTAGGAGGAAGGGAAAGGACTGAAGGATCTGAAGGGGTTTGCAATCCCATAGGAAGAACAATAATATAGAACAACTGGAGCCCCAGAGCTCCCAGGGAGTAAACCACAAATCAGAGTACACATGGTGGAACTCATGGCTCCAGCTGCATATGTAGCAGAGGATGAACTTATTTAGCATCAATGGGAGGAGAGGTCCTTGGTCCTGTGAAGGCTTGATGCTCCAGTGTAGGGGAATAAGTTGTGAGGTAGGAATGGGTGGGTAGAGGAGAACCCTCATAGAAGCAGGGGCAGAGTGGATGAGATAGTGTTTGCAGAAGGGAAATTGGGAAAGGGGATAACTTATGTGCAACTTAAATAAATAAAATATTCACCAAAAATTAAAAACATAAAGGTGAAGATAAAATAAAAACATCTTTATTAAAGTAGGGCTTGAAAAATCAAAGCCCTATTGCTATGTGGAGTCTATGTATTTTCTGTTTTTAAATCTTTTTGTAATTATATAAGTAACAGGATTTGTTCTTAAAGAAAAAATTTTCAGAATTAGGAGGTGTACATAAAATCCTACCACTTCTGGGTCACTGTCTGACAGAGCCTACTGCTTTTTCTAAAATCAAAGTGGTATGCATTCTTCCTGACTCTTACTGCATATTTCATAAATAATTTCAGCGTGTCTTTTTAGACATGGGAACATATTTGCATTGTTCTTGCTTTTTCTTCCTTAATAAAAAATATTCACCCTAATCCTTATCCCCCCACACATAAAAAGAGTTGCCTTAATAATCAAAACTCCAAATGTACTAAACAAAGAAGGAATATTAAAGGAAGTAAGAGAAAAAGGCCAAGTAACATATAAAGGAAGACCTATCAGAATCACACCAGACTTCTCTCCAGAAACCATGAAAGCTAGAAGATCCTGGGCAGACCACATGCAGACCCTAAGAGAACACAAATGTCAGCCAAGACTACTATACCCAGCAAAACTCTCAATCAACATAGATGGAGAAATTAAAATATTCCATGACAGGACCAAATTTACACAATATCTTTCCACTAACCCAGCTCTACAAAGGATAATAGGATGAAAACACCAATACAAGGATGGAAACTGCACCCAAGAAAAAGCAAGATAGTAACCTTCTTCCATCAAACTCAAAGGAAGATAACTACTCAAAAACAAAAATAACATAAAAAATGACAGGAAGAAATAATCACTATTCCTTAATATCTCTTAACATCAATGGACTCAATTCCCCAATAAAAAGACATAGACTAACAGACTGGATACATAAACAGGACCCTACATTTTGCTGCATACAGGAAACACACCTCAGAGTCAAAGACAAACACTACCTTAGAGTCAAAGGCTGGAAGACAATTTTGCAAGCAAATGGTCACAGGAAGCGAGCTGGAATAGCCATTCTAATATCAGATAAAATTGGCTTTCAACCCAAAGTCATCAAAAGAGACACAGAAGGTCACTTCTTGCTAGTCAAAGGAAGAATCCACCAAGAAGAACTCACAATTCTAAACATATATGCTCCAAAGGCAAGAGCACCCTCATTCATAAAAGAAACTTTACTAAAGCTCAAAGCACACATTGCACCTAACACAATAATTGTGGGGCACCTCAACACTCGACTATCCTCAATGGACCGATCAGGAAAACAGAAACTAAACAGGGACACGGAAAACTCATTGAAATGTTGGACCAATTGGATTTAACATATATATATATATATATATATATATATATATATATATATATATATATTTCATCCTAAAGCAAAAGACTATACCTTTTTCTCAGCACCTCATGGTACCTTCTCCAAAATTGACTATATAATTGGTCACAAGACAGACCTCAACAAATAAAGATCAAACGAATCCCATGCCTCCTATCAGATCACCATGGAGTAAGAGTGTTCTTCAATAGCAACAAAAACAACAGAAAATCTTCATACACGTGGAGGCTGAACAATATTCTACTCAATACCTTAGTCAAGGAAGAAATAAAGAAAGAAATTAAAGATTTTTTAGAATTTAATGAAAATGAAGGCACAACATACCCAAATCTATGAGAAACAATGAAAGCAGTGCTAAAAAGGAAAACTCATAGCCCTGAGTGTCTCCAAAAAGAAACAGGAGAGAGCATATACTAGCAACTTAATGGCGCGCCTGAAAGATCTAGAACAAAAAGAAACTATTTCACCCAGGAGGAGTAGAAGACAGGAAATCATCAAACTCAGGGCTGAAATCAATCAAGTTGAAACCAAGAGAACCATACAAAGAATCAACAAAACCAGGAGCTGGTTCTTTGAAAAAATCAACAAGATAGATAAACCCCTAGCCAGACATACCAAAGGGCACTGAGACAGTATTCAAATTAACAAAATTAGAAATGAAAAGGGAGATATAACAACAGAAACTGAGGAAATTCAAAAAAATCATCAGATCCTACTACAAAAGCCTATATTCAACACAACTGGAGAATCTGGAGGAAATGGACAATTTCCTAGACAGATACCAAATTCCAAAATTAAACCAGGATCAAATAGATCGTCTAAACAGACCCATAACCCCCAAAGAAATAGAAGGGGTCATAGAGAGTCTTCCAACCAAATAAAGTACAGGACCAGATGGTTTTAGTGCTGAATTCTATCAGACCTTCAAAGAAGTCCTAATACAAATACTCTTCAAACTATTCCACAAAATAGAAACAGAATGAACACTACCCAACTCATTCTGTGAAGCCACAATTACCCTGATACCAAAACCACACGAAGATCCAACTAAGAAAGAGAACTACAGGCCAATTTTTCTTATGAATATTGATGCAAAAATACTAAATAAAATACTTGCCAACTGAATCCAAGAACACATCAAAACGATCATTCACCATGATCAAGTTGGCTTCATCCCAGGGGTGCAGGGATGGTTCAATATACAGAAATCCATCAATGTAATCCACTACATATACAAACTCAAATTAAAAAACCACATGGTCATCTCATTGGATGGTGAAAAAGCATTTGACAAAATTCAGCATCCTTTCATGCTAAAAGTCTTGGACAGAACAGGAATTCAATGCCTATATCTAAACAGTAAAAGCAATTTACAGCAGACTGATAACCAACATCAAGGTAAATGGAGAGAAACTTGAAGCAATCCCACTAAAATCAGGGACTGGACAAGGCTGCCTGCTCTCTCCATATCTCTTCAATATAGTACTGAGGTACTAGCTAGAGCAATTCGACAACATAAGGAAGTCAAAGGGATACAAATTGGAAAGGAAGAAGTCAAACTACCACTTTTTGCAGATGATATGATAGTATACTTAAGCGACCCAAAAACCTCCACCAGGGAACTCCTACAGCTGATAAACAACTTCAGCAAAGTGGCTGGCTATAAAATCAACTCAAGCAAATCAGTACCCTTCCTATACGCAAAGGATAAGCAGGCTGAGAAGGAAATTAGGGAAATGACACCCTTCACAATCGCCACAAACAATATAAAGTATCTTGGTGTGACTAACCAAACAAGTGAAAGATTTGTGCGACAGACCTTCAGGTCTCTGAAGAAGGAAATTTAAGAAGACATCAGAAAATGGAAAAATCTTCCATGCTCTTGGGTTGGCAGGATTAATATAGTTAAAATGGCAATCTTGCCAAAAGCAATATACAGATTCAATGCAATCCCCATCAAAATCCCAACTCAGTTCTTTATAGAGTTAGTAAGAGCAATTCCCAATTCATGTGGAATAACAAAAGACCCAGGATAGCTAAAACTATCATCAACTGCAAAAAAAACTTCTGGGGGAATCAATATCCCAGACCTCAAGCAATACTACAGAGCAGTAGTGTTAAAAACTGCATGGTATTGGTACAGTGACAGGGAGGTGGATCAATGGAATAGGATCAAAGACCCAGAATTGAACCCACACATCTATGGCCAATTGATCTTCACCAAAGAACTGAAAACATCCAGTGAAAAAACGATAGCCTTTTCAACAAATGATGCTGGCTCAACTGGAGGTAAACATGCAGAAGAATGAGAATTGATCCACTCTTATCTCTTTGCACTAAGCTCAACTCTAAGTGGATCAAGGACCTCCACATAAAACCAGACACACTAAAACTAATAGAAAAGAAACTGGGGAAGACCCTTGAGGACATTGGCTCAGGGGGGAAATTCCTGAACAGAACACCAATTGCTTATGTTCTAAGAACAAGAATAGACAAATGGGACGTCATAAAATTACAAAGTTTCTGTAAGGCAAAAGACACTGTCAAAAGGATAAATCGCCAACCAACAAATTGGGAAAAGATCTTCACCAACTCCACATCCGACAGAGGGCTAATATCCAATGTATACAAAGAACTCAAGAGGTTAGACCCCAGAAAACCAAATAACCCTATCCAAAATGGGGTACAGAGCTAAACAGAGACTTTTCACCTGAAGAAATTTGTATGGCTGAGAAACACCTTAAAAAATGTTCAACATCATTAGTCATTAGGGAAATGCAAATCAAAACAACCCTGAGATTTCACCTCACACCAGTCAGAATGGCTAAGATTAAAAACTCAGAAGACATCAGGTGTTGGCAAGGATGTGGAGAAAGAGGAACACTCCTCCACTGCTGGTGGGACTGCAAGCTGGTACAACCACTCTAGAAATCAGTCTGGCTGTTCCTCAGAAAACTGTACATGATACTTCCAGAGGACCCAGCCCTACCACTCCTGGGAACATACCCAGAAGATTCCCCAGCATGCAATAAGGATACATGCTCCACTATGTTCATAGCAGTCTTATTTATAATAGCCAGAAGCTGGAAAGAACCCAGATGTCCTTCAATGGAGGAATGCATACAAAAAAATGTGGTATATATACACAATGGAATACTATTCAGCCATTAGAAACAATGAATTCATGAAATTCTTAGAGAAATGGATGGAGCTGGAGAACATCATATTAAGTGAGCTAACCCAGTCTCAAAAGAATACCCATGGTATGCAGTCACTGATAAGTGGATATTAGCCTAGAATCTTGGAACACCAAAGACACAATTCATATACCAAATGATGTCTGACAAGAAGAAAGCAGTGGACACTGGTGCTGGAAAGGATCAAAGCATCAGTGTATGGGGAATACAAGAACAGGGAAGAGGGAAGGGGTGGAAGAGGGAGTAGGGTAAGGGAAAAGAGCATGTGGGACCTTTGGGGGGTGGGGAACCAGAAAAAGGGAAATGAAATGTAAAGATAGAATATATCCAATAAAAAAAAGTTAAGAAAATCGTAAGTAATAAATTTATCCATGGGGGCTGGCGGGGGGGGGGGAGAGTTGCCTTGGTCATGGTTTAACTTCAAACTAGTAGAAATGTCCTTGGTCATGGTCTAACTTCAAACTATTGGAAATGTCCACAATAACACCTCGAAATAATGTTGCCCCATCTCTTTCGGCCTCCTGTTGTATTTTGACAAATGTAAGGTTTCAATAAATAATAGATGTTTGGAACTTGAAGTTCTGAAATGCATGGAAAAGTTTATTCATAAGTATTATGACCAAATAAATAAAATTATCACAACGATACATTCATTGATATATTTTGATTGTTACTTTTTGACGATAAGATACTCAGACCCCTTTGTATTACCATAAAGAATGCTATACTGCACTGTGTTTTCCTTACACAGGCCACTTCTGAATATACAGATGACTCTCAGGGGATCCAATTCTCAATGCTTTCCTATCAAAAGATGGCTGCTTTCTCTCCCAGATCCTACACACCAAGAATTTCAAGGAGACTAGATGTCTTCCACATTTATCCATGTTCCGTCCTAATGATCCATGTCCAGTTGGAATTGATCTGAAGTGAAGCTGGATGTGAGGTACATGCCATCATTTTTATATAGGTATTATTAATAATAACATAAGCAGGTGATCAGAAGCCTGAATGAAGATGCCCCTTAAACTGCTGAATCTAGAGGATAAAGTGTGCTATATGGTAAATCAGGTATTGTCTGATGTGGTAAGTTAGGAGGACCAGAGGGAAGACTGCTGTGATGCATGGGCTGATTTACCAGTACCTGTATATATTGTGGCAATCCTCAGTCTTAGACTGCAGCAGTAAGTGAACTCGTAAACATCTCACTTACTGACTGAGGAAGTCACAATTGTTCCTCCAGTTAAAAACTTCTCAACTTCAAAGAAGTAATTTATACATTCCTGATTAGCACCCACAGTGAAGGGTTTGGTTGTGATGATGAAGCTGTGTCGCTCATTTGGACCTTTGAAGAAACTTTGGTGCCTATATGATAATGATGTATCTTTTATGTTGCCCTTAACATTGAGTTATTTTCTTTGTCCATACTCCCTACTCCCTATTTGACCTGTAGGAGACCTGAACTTCTTCACAAAGTGTGTGATCACATTTGCCAATGTGACTTTATGAGGCTAACCATTTAGAGTTTAAAGTGGTGACAGTCAGACCTATATTTGACAGTCCTTACGCTTCAAAATCAGTCCTTCTGTTTTAAAAGAATATCATTCTAATATGCTTTCAGGGTATAATTTTATTGTTTTAATTGTTCAAAAATTAGTCAAATATGTGTTGCATTGAAGATGTATTACAATAATTAGTTTGAAGAATAAGAAACATATCTTTCAGGGAACTTATCTCAAGAGAGTGCTCTAGGCACAGTGCTTGAGAAGATGTGACCTGGGGCTTTCCTAATAATGCAGACACTCCACATCTAGTACTGACATGCTCTATTATTTAAGCACAGATATCATTAAGATTTTTATTCTTACCAGGCTCTTAGTCACATAATTTGTGTGATATCCTTCCATGTGTGAGACATGTAAATGTTTATCAGCAAAACCTATTTTTTCACTTTGCCAACTCTAGCTTGATTTTATATTACAGTTGTGGGAATTTGCCAATTACATTATCAATATTTTGCATTTTTCCAATATTGAAAATGGCAACAAAGGTTTTTTCACTGCAACTTGTGGTGTTTGTTTGTTTCTTTTGTGTTAGAATAGATAAGTGGACCAGACAATCCACAAAGTCATTTTCTAGATTCACTGATCACTTTCTTCTTTTCTTTCAGCCACTTTTACTCTATGTGAAATATCTTATAGATACTGTAAATCAGCCTTATCAGGTATATAATACAATAGAAATTTCTCCTGTTTTCTGTGAGACAGACATATAATGAATATAAAATGAGTTTTAAAACTATTTTTTTAAAGAAAATAAGTGCTGATGTTGGCAACATCTAGTAGGACTTCTGCATGTAGTCATTTGATAGGGAAGTAGAACCATAGCTTTATGCTCTTGTAATCATTTTATTTGAGTGTGTTCATAACCGTATGCTAAAATCTACATAATGAAAGTAGTAAAGGTATGCTGTTTTAGTTTCCATCCACATGAACTCTAACTAGAGAACAACATAAGTTAGTCACTTTCTACAGGGGTCAGGAAAATCAATAGCACAGGATAACACAGTATCATCAGCTGATATCATACAGCTGAATCACTATAAATGTTCAATTCCAACTTGGGGGTGAGTAATTCATATTTAGAATTACCATGTTTATACATACTTCATAGAATCTGAAAGGACATACTACATGGACATTGTTTACACTGGCAGAAATTGTAGACATATGATTTCTGTAGTGTGACTTGTTTATAGGAGAGAAGTAAGGAGATTTAGAACTTTTTCCACTGCACAAAATGATGCCACTCTGAATCCATGAGCTCTAGAATCATAAAAGCTCATTTATGGATTTGTTGGGGGGAAGGTTAGTAGAGGGGATTTATTGTAATAGCTCAGAAATCAGCAGTATGAATTTCATGACATTCTGAAACATATGATTTTGCTAAATCTGGTTGTCAGTAAAAAGTGTAGATACATGACAACTTTGCAGTGATTGCATGTGGTTAGAGTGTTGAAAGGACACACACACAAACACACACACAGACACACACAGAGACTCACAGACACACACACAGACACACACACAGACACACACACAGACACACACACACACACATCAAACAAACAAGCAAAAAACATGCAGGCAAACAAACAACAGTTGGTGAAAAATGAATTTGTGATCAGCTTGCTTGATGGCTCAGCAGTACTATTTTGTTTTTCCAAGCATATGTTCAAGTGTATTTCTTAGTGAGAAGTTGCTCAGACATTTACACCCATCATGTTAAATTCTTTCTTTTCTAGGGAGCCCACAAACCCACTTAACTATACAGGTTATGATAATGTAACATAATTTCTCCTGGCTGGGTTTTATCTTGGGATCTTATTCATAGAATCCAAGACTTTCCCATTCTCTAACTTTTCCTCTCACTTATATCCTCTCCTCTCTAAACTGCCTTAGAATGCTGACAAATACAGAAATAACAATAGTTAGAACTTAGCAACTATAAAAGTCAATTATCATAACAATTCTATTAACAGTCTTAGTCATTGATTATTGCTATTCTAGGCTCTGATTTCCCCCCTCTTGCATGTATTTAATATGTTTCATCTAGCAAGTACTGATATCATCTTGATTGAACTTCAGAGAAAATTTAATACAAATTCTCAAATAGTTTTATACTCTGCATTTTGTTTAGAGACAGAAACTATATTTAAGGATATTTTATTTGCCTTAAATTTTCTTAACTTGTCTAAGACAGTGGGATATAGTTTATATAGCCATGGTAAAACATATTTGTTTGAGCTAACAGCACTTCAATTCAGTCAAGAAATTATCACATTTCTTTCACCAACTCAATGTATAAACTACTAAAATTGAGTATACTTCAGTGTTTACTGAGTGTTTAAATTCTAGTGAGTGAATTTATAGGAATGAACAGTATTGCGAGTTAAACCAAGGATCATGTACACAATCTGTAAGCACTAATACTAGACTATCTTGTTGTTCACATGCAGATTCTTAGTAACCAAGTGAAGTTAGATGCTTGAAGATTTTATGATTGAATTTACCAGTGGGTCATTTGTAGGTTCAAACAGTAGGATTGTTGCTCTCATATAAGTATGTAATTAAATGTAATATTCTCTACTATTTCCAAATCAAACACTTTATTAATAATTATTCTTCTCAGAATTGAATGTATAGTAATATATATATATATATATATATATATATATATATATATATATATGGTTTGTTTACATTCCAAATGATTTCCCCTTTCCTGTTTCCCACCCCTCACCATAAGACCCACAAACCCTCTTCCCTCCGCCAATTCCCCAATCACCCCTCCCATTTCTTTGTCCTGGTAATCCCCTAAAATGCTGCATCAAGCCTATTCAGGACCAGGGCTTCTCCTTCCTTCTTCTTGGGAATCATTGATATGTTACATATGTCTTGAGTATTCAGAACTTCTGGGCTAATATCCACTTATCAGTGACTGCATTCCATGTGTGTTCTTTTGTGAATGAGTTAACTCACTTAGGATGATATTTTCCAGTTCTAACCATTTGCCTATGAATTTCATGAATTCATTGTTTTAAATTGCTGAGTAGCATTCCATTGTGTAAATATACCACATTTTCTGTATCCATTTGTCCATTGAGGGACATCTGGGTTCTTTCCAGCTTCTGGCTATTATAAATAAGGCTGCTGTGAACATAGTGGAGCATGTGTCCTTATTGCATGCTGGGGAATCCTCTGGGTATATAGCCAGGAGTGGTATAGAAGGGTCCTCTGTAAGTGTCATGCCCAGTTTTCTGAGGAACCACCAGACTGATTTCCAGAGTGGTTGTACCAACTTGCATTCCCACCAGCAGTGGAGGAGTGTTCCTCTTTCTCACAACCTTGCCAACACCTGCTGTCTCCTGAGTTTTTAATCTTAGGCATTCTGATTGGTGTGAGGTGAAATCTTGGGGTTGTTTTGATTTGCATTTCCCAAATGATTAATGATGTTGAATATTTCTTAAGGTGCTTCTCAGCCGTTTGAAATTATTAAGGTGAAATTTCTTTGTTTAGCTCTGTAACCCATTTTGAGTAGGGTTATTTGGCTCTCTGGAATCTACCTTTTTGAGTTCTTTGTATATATTGGATATTACCCCTCTGTCAGATGTAGGCTTGTTGAAGATCTTTCCCCAATTTGTTGGTTGCTGTTTTGTTCAATTGACAGTGTCATTTGCCTTACAGAATCTTTGTAATTTTATTAGGTCCCATTTGTCAATTCTTGATCTTAGAGAATAAGCTATTGGTGTTCTGTTCAGGAACATTTCCTCTGTGCCCATGTCCTCAAGGGTCTTTCCCAGTTTCATTTCTATTAATTTCAGTGTGTCTGGTTTTATGTGGAAGTCCTTGATACACTTGGAGTTGAGCTTACTACTAGGAGATGAGAATGGATTGATTTGCATTTTTCTGCATGCTGACCTCCAGTTGAACCAGCACCATTTGTTGAAAAGGCTATCTTTTATCCACTGGATGGTTTTAGCTCCTTTGTTGAAGATCAAGTGACCATAGGTGTGTGGGTTCATTTCAGGGTCTTCAATTCTATTCCATTAATCTACCTGCCTGTCACTGTACCAATACAATGCAATTTTAAACACTAGTGTTCTGTAGTACTGCTTGAGGTCCAGGATACTAATTCCCCTGGAAGTTTGTTTACTGTTGAGAATAGTTTTAGCTATCCTGGGTTTTTTGTTATTCCAGATGAATTTGAGAATTGCTCTTACTAACTCTATAAAGAACTGAGTTGGGATGTTGATGGGGATTGCATTGTATCTGTAAATTGCTTTTGACAAGATGACCATTCTTACTATATTAATCCTGCCAATCCACAAGCATGGAAGATTTTTTCATTTGCTGAGGTCTTCTTCAATTTCCTTCTTCAGAGACCTGAAGTTCTTATACAGATCTTTAAATTGTTTTGTTAGAGTCACACCAAGATACTTTATATTGTTTGTGACTATTGTGAAGAGTGTCATTTCTCTAATTTCTTTCTCAGCCTCCTTATCCTTTGAGTATAGGAAGGCCACTGATTTGCTTGAGTTGATTTTATAATCAGCCACTTTGCTGAAGTTGTTTATCAGCTGTAGGAGTTCTCTGGTGGAGTTTTTGGTCACTTAAGTATACTATCATATTATCTGCAAATAGTGATGGTTTGACTTCTTTTCAAATTTGTATCCCTTTGACTTCCATATGTTGTGTAATTGCTCTAGCTAGAACTTCAAGTACTAGATTGATAAGATATGGAGAGAGAGGGCAGCTTTGTCTAGTCCCTGATTTTAGTGGGATTGCTTCTAGTTTCTCTCAATTTAGTTTGATGTTGGCTACTGGTTTGCTGTATATTGCTTTTATTATGTTTAGGTTTGGGCCTTGAATTCCTGTGCTTTCCAAAACTTTTAGCATGAAATGATGCTGAATTTTTCTCAAAAGCTTTTTCATCATCTAATTAAATAACCATGTGGTTTTTTTCTTTGAGTTTGTTTATGTAGTGAATTGCATTGATTTCTTCCCAAGGTTTTCTACCTCCAAAGTTGTCTCCCGTTGTAATTTCTTAGTCAATCCTACTTCTGTTTTTAGATCCTGGATGGCTTTGCTCAGTTCCTTCACTTGTTTGTTTGTGTTTTCCTGTAATTCTTTAAGAGATTTTTGTGTTTCCTCTTTCATGACTTCTGCCTGTTTACCCAAGTTCTCCTGTATTTCTTTACGTGAGTTTTGTATTTCCTCTTTATTGGCTTCTGTCTGTTGACCCATATTCTCCTGAATTTCTTTAAATAATTTTTGTTTTTCCCTTGTAAGGTCTTCTACCTTTTGATTCATTTTCTCCTGTATTTCTTTAATAGATTTATTTATGTCCTTCTTGTGTTCCTCTGACAGCATCATGACCAGTGATTTTAAATCCAAGTCTTATTTTTCTTGTGTGTTGGGGTATCAAGGACTTTCTGTTTTCAGAGAATTGTGTACAGATGCTCCCATATTGCCTTGATTTCTGTTAGTAAAGTTCCTATGTTTGCCTTTTGTCATCTGGTTATCTGTGGTGATAATTGATCGTGTTGTCACTGTCTGGTGCTTGAACCTCTTGTAAGCCTGTCAGACTATTTCTGCTCCTCTGGATGACTGGGTTTCCACTGGTATAGATTGCTGATGGGCTGCCCTCTTCTTGGGTGCCATTGGAGCCCTTGTGTGCCTTGCCCCAAGCAATGTTATACTCGGGGATATCTCTGTGACAGGACCTGGTGTTGCCTGTCCTGCCTGTCTGGGAGCAAAGATGGTGGCAGGGAGCCCCTCTAAGTGCTGAGTAGTCTGCATGTCAACAGACCTATGACAGGGCTGGCACACAGATGAGCCACAGAGTTGCCCAGGTCTTGGGCACTAGCAGAAGCCTGGCAGCCTGTGTCCCAAGTTATGTTAAACTTGGGATATCTCTGTGTACCTGGTGCTGCCTGTCCTGTCCGTTTGCAGTAAAATTTATATTATTGAACAATGACTACTAGCTCAAAGAGATAAGAGTTTGCATTTTTTTGGAGAATAGAGATAAGGTAGTAAAATAAAAATGTAATCTAAGCAATTTTAAGTTGTTGTACATATGGTATATTTAAAAAACTACCATAACTACTAAGTGGGGGAACAGTTAGAAAGGTTAGCATATAAACCCATTTGTCTCTTAAACCTGGTGACTTTAGCTTGATCCTAGGAACACAGATAAAATTGGAAGGAAACAATGACAACACCATGCTATTGTGTATAAGGGAAATCCCAGGAGACTTCAGCCCTACATGAAGAGTTACAGGCAAGGAAGGAATGCTGAGAATGGAAGAAATATTCTTTTACATGGAAGAGCACACTGGTTGGTTACTCAATACAAAATGTTCACTCTGAAGAAAAACATAAACGTACCATATAGACTGAGCACATTGTACTTATTATTCCATATGCAACTACAGTTAATGAAAAATGAAACTATAGATTTGGAAAAGAGCAAGGTGGAATTTAAAGGAAGAAAATGGCAGGGGAAAGTGAAAAAAAATAAGTTTTAAATCATAAGAAAAGATAACTGAATCTAAAGAACTGATATGCTGACCCCTTCATATGTGTATATATATCCATGCATACATATACACATTAGTAAATAAATAAAATAAATGAAACTGATAGAAAGTACTATAGAGCTTATATAGTTTATAGGAAGTTAATCCATAGCTGTGTCTAAAACTAGAAAGAAACTTCAAAGTGGAATTAGTGGCACATTACTCACTGATGAAAAATGCATAGCCCAACTCACTGAGTGGATAAGAGCAATGAATTCTGTGTGTGGCTGCCAAGGTAGATATCAGGAAAGCCACATGTGTAGGCTAGTTGTGTTAATAATGAACTATGTAAGTTAAAGATTGTAAATAACTTTTCAGAAAAAAGAAATATTTTAGTTATATGTGTAATTTCTGTCTCCGCCACTGTTTTTTTGTCTTTCTGTGTCTGTCATATTTCTGCCCCTGTCAGTTCCCTTCATTGTTTTAAACTCAGTACAAAATGACCCACACATTTCATCCTGCTGTTATTCTTCCTTACTTTCTTTCATAACTGGAGCGCATCTTTCTTTATCCAAGATTTCAAAGTGGAGCAGAATGAAGAGCAGGACAGACTGGGTTTCAACTGGAATATACAGGTAATTAATGAATGGTTTTACATTGCCCAGGTTCTAGAGACAGTCCCACCCAAAGGAAACCTGAGCAGAGATTCTACGGCATGTGCAGTTGTGAAAGGTTTATTCAGGAAATGAATGGGCTTAAGTAAAGCAGTAAGTGCAGTTACAAAATCTGAACTATAAACATTCCATTCCAAGTTAAATATTAAATTTTGTTAGAACAAAAAATATGTATTTGTATAACATGCCTACTCTGAAACCCTCTATGAGGCACTTGATGGTGAATAGAAATTACATATCTACTCATTTTTTATGTAAATGTATATGTCCAAGATCTAACAACTTTTTAATAATTAAAGAACTACCTTTTGTAGATAAAATAGGAGGACATATGATGGAACATGAGAACTACACTTTCAACAGCGACTTCATCCTCTTGGGACTGTTCTCTTCTTCAAAGACAAGCTTAGTTTTCTTCTCATTTATATTTTTCATCTTTATTATGACTATAACAGAAAATACCCTCATGATCCTTCTAATTCACAGGGATTCTCGACTCCATACCCCAATGTATTTCCTGCTCAGTCATCTGTCCTTCATGGATATCTTGCACATTTCCAACATTGTTCCTAAAATGATTGCCGACTTTCTCTCAGGCAGCAGAACTATTTCCTTTTCAGGTTGTGTCTTCCAGACATTTCTGTCCCTCACATTGCTAGGTGGTGAGTGCCTTCTCCTGGCAGCTATGTCCTATGATCGATATGTGGCCATCTGCCACCCTCTTCGTTACCCTGTATTGATGAGGGATAACTCCAGTGGGCTCCTGGCTGCAGGTTCCTGGCTGGTGGGGATCCTCAACTCCACAGTGCACACAGCTTTTGCACTTCATTTTCCCTTCTGCCACTCAAGGGCCATTGATCACTTTTTCTGTGAAATTCCTGCCATGTTAAAATTGTCATGTATAGACACAACACACTATGAGCGAGGAGTTTATGTGAGTGGCATTATTTTTCTGCTGATCCCATTTTCCATGATCTCTATATCTTATGTGCAAATTCTCCTCACTGTCTTCCAAATGCAGTCATCAGTGGCCCGACAAAAGTCCTTTTCCACCTGTTTGTTCCACATGGTTGTTGTTATAATGTACTATGGGCCATTCATTTTCACATATATGAGACCACCCTCATACCACACTCCAGGGCAAGATAAGTTTCTGGCAATATTCTACACCATCCTGACTCCCACACTCAACCCCATAATCTATAGCTTTCGGAATAAAGATGTCCTCATGGCTGTGAAAAACATAGTCCAAAGTAATTTTCTGAATAAAAAGTGAATAGAAAAATGCCTCATTTTTGTGTTTTGTAAACTCATGTATTAGCTTCACATATTTGCTTCAGAGTAATGTATAAATATACCCAGGTATATATTTATATCTATATACAGATGCCCATTGTAAAGTCTTGTTATGCTGTAGTAAGGCAATAATAGAGCATCATCTAAGAAGACTGAAAATTTGTTATTTTATGTATGAAACATATTGTGGAATTTATATGCAAGCAGCTGTAGCAATTATCCAAACTAAGAAAAATATTCCTATTAAAATTAATTGACCCATTCTACTAAGAGCAGCAAAATAGAAAAATATATTTTAATTGGGAAAATTTTAAGCATATCTCATCTAATAGTTTGAGTAATTGTTCTCAATAAATATACAATAAATAATTTAAAATGAGAACAGATCATATAAAGGTATAACGTGGAAATTCACTAATTTGTCTTTTATAGTTAGGTCTTTTACAATGATAACAATACATTTGAACGTTTCATAACTTCTGTGTGCATTTCATAACCACTGTCAGGTTAAAAGTTGTCCTTATTGATGGGTGCTACACATTCTTCTTTTGTATGTTATCTTTTTCTGTAAAGACACCAACGCAGAATTTTAATCTTCATGCTTCTATTGATTTCATACTTACTTATTTTGACTTCCTTTGTAACTTTATAAAACCTTTCATCTCTCTTGCAATTCTACTTCGTTTTTGTCTCTCTCAAATAAAAACAATAAAATAAAACAAACCAATCAAACAAAATACAGATTTTAAAAATGTCTCTTGTGAATGCATGTTTCCAGAAAGAAGATCTAAATGAAGAGGATGATTGATCAGAATGTCAATGTTCTCACAGAGATTTTAATATTCCAGGCTCAGAGTAAATTTAAAATTCTCTTGGGTCATTTTTACCTCTCTTATGTAGATATTTGCAGAGCATGTCTACATGTGACCTGCAATCTTCATGACTATTAAGTAAATACTCTGGGATGTATTTCCACCTCCCTAGCATTTACCAATCCAAAATCTTATCAGATAGCACCTGAGACTATACCAGAGGTTTTCTTGCTTTGAATTTTATGTTGGCTGCTGTACTTGAAAAATATGCTGATTTATGAGTTTCTTTGCTCTGCTGCTACAAAAACTTCATGAAATTGTTATCTTCTTGGAACATGAAATTTAGGACAACCTAAATATATATTCTTCAGCCATAGACACTAATATTTGTAAGTATATATAATATTGTTTACATGTACCTGTGACTTTATGTCATTTATTTGGTATCAAATGGGTTTATAAGTAAGTGGTCATGTGATTTATAATCAGTAAGTTTAGCCTTAATTCATCTCAGTTTATATTGTAACTTGTGTTTTTTTATTGCAATGGATATATATTCTTTTTTATTTAAATTTTTATTTTCTATATTGTATGTTTACATTTCAAAGGCTTTCCCCTTTCCCAGTTCCCCCCCACCATACGTCCCATAATTCCTCTCCCCCCAACTATTCCCCAAACATCCCCCTCCCCACGATTTCTCTGTTCTGGGTCTACAAAACTTGATCCAATCTTTTCAGGCCCAGGGTCCTCAAAATCTCAGTTCCAGCAAATCTTACTAGTTAGGCTTGCATAACTCTTCTGGTTCACCAAATAAACACATGGTATAAGTATGAAGGGTAGAACGAATACTTCATAGTGTGAATACACTCAGTAAAAGAATACAGGAATCTGATTAGCTTCAGTCTATTTCTTGGGAATTTGTTCAGATGTTTGAGTTTAAACTGGATTCTTAAGCCAAATATCATTGCAACATTAATCCTTGTCTTAATCATTATGCAAGTTGTTCCAAGAAGTTCCTCCAGGACTTCTCAAGGAGATTGATGTTTCAAGATGATAAACCGGGTTTTAAAAGATGCAACTCTAAGATGCAACTTTCTTCTAATGGATAATTAAAAACAACAACCTAGCTCCAGGCTTTGATCAGGATGAACATCTTACCCCAACCCACTCCCCTCTGTCCATTATATCATATGCCATTACTCCATATGTGAAATTTGTCCTATTATCCAGACTGGGTCAGTACATACAGTGCTCAGATCCTTCTTGGTGACTTAGATCTTCTATCTTTAACACAGTGTGTTCATCTCAATTATCAGTCTGAGCCTAGTTCCAATATCAAGTTCTCTAACTCAGTGTGAGGAAATCCATCCATACCTTTACAACCTTTTGTCTTGTTCAGGGTACATATCCTTGTTCCAGTCACGTCTATTGAGATCACAACAGATACAAAATATTAAAATGTACATATGCACAGGACTCATCACCAAAAACCAAACAATGTGAAATGTTGAACATTATACCTCCCCATCAATTCATCAGTGCCACGGACCGACTCAGTCGGAACACACACTCCCGTGGGGAATCAGGGTCTTTGGTATGCAGGAAGGTACAGGTCCGGCGAATGACAGACAGACACACACACACGATCTGAATGCGTCTGAATGCACTTTACTGTTCTGAGGCAGGTATTTTTATACATATCACAAGTTGATATTCAGTGAAATGTTTACAAAGAATGGTTACCATGAGTATCTGGCACAAGGAAATACAAAATTAGTCAGGTATGAATGTCAGAGATTACACACAAGGTCATTGCGCCCCTCTGTGGTCAATGATGAATTAGTGATTTAAGAGTCAGAGATTACACACAAGGTCATCGCGTCCCTCTGTAGTCAATGATAAATTAGTAATTGGAATTAGTAATTAGTTTTTGGAAACACTATGTATGTTATCTTCCTCAGGCTTATTTTGAAACTTTACTAACTGATGGTTTCCATGTCAGAGTGCCAAAGACCAGCTAACCATACAAATAAATTGTTGGGAGGTTAATTCTTTAATGTATCTAGGTAATAACTGTACAGCTAATTAAAAGCAAAGCAATGGATCTCCAGAAGGAAAATCATGGCCAGTACTGTAGTTCAAAGAATGAACTCCGAATGAACTGTCACGCCTGGAATGTTGGCACCTCTGGCTGGCAGAGACATCTCGTAAGTAAAAGAACAGGTCAGATAAAGGGTTACACAGCTTGCCATGAGAAATTTCAGCTCAGCTCTATCTGCAGCCAAGGAGGCCCACAGCGGCATTCATCTCGGACAGCCCTGCCAAACAAGGCGTTCCCCAGTAGATATCACACGGCCTCTGTCTAGATTGCAGCTTGGCTGCGTGAAACTACGGGGTCCAAGAAATGCACGGTAATACATCAGTCTATATAAATTCTTTCTAGTAGGACTTATCTAGTTAAACCTAGTACAAGTTGTTGAAATAGAAATCATAATATGCTTAAAAAATTCAAGGTGTTTAAAGAAGACAGAAACAAACATATGAATGAACTTGTAGAGTAGAGTAACGAATAAGTGAGTGTTAGTCAAAAAAAACAAAATAAAAACAATGGCTCAATAAAATTATAAAGATGATTCAGAATTCAAGGTTGATATAGAATACAAAACTGAATCAAAAATGGAATTTAAAAACTCAATAAACTAATATCTCATGGGGGAAATACATATAAGTAGAACACATTAAGTACAAGATCATGTCTTAAGGGTAAAATATTATGAGATCACAGAAGCATAGTATATGAAAATTAAAAAGAAAAGAAAGGAACAACCAGGAATTGGGTTACACCAGGAAGTAAAAATAGTTGAATTATCAGAGTAGCTGAGGTCTATGGCACAGAGCAGATCTTCAGCAAGATTATAGAAGAAAACTTTCCAAAATTAAGGAAATATATACCATACACATACAAGAAGTACACAGAACTCAAATAGACAAGACCAGAAAAAATTCTTATTGCATACTATATTCAAAATAGTAAGTATAAAGTACAAAGAATATTTTAAAACTACAAGGGTGAAACCAAAGTCACAATGTAAAGAAAATCCATCAGAAAGATTTTTCTCAGTGATGACTTAAAAGGCAAGAAGGGTCAACTACAATGTACTCCAAATACTAAAAGACCATAGATGCCAAACTGAATTACAGTACCCAACAAAAAAATCCTTCTGTAATACATATTGAACCCACCTGTGGATTCTCAAAGAGGTTCCTGAGTGGTAGAGTGAGGATCTAGGGGCAAAAGACTAAAAAAATGGAGACAAGAGAGGATTCTGATCAAGCCTCGTTTAATGCAAGTTCACATAGCAATAATATGGTAAAGCATTTGGCAGAGTAAAACAGCAAAGATAAACAACCTGACTTTTACAGAGAATCTAATCTAAAGTATATGTCAGCACCCTGTGTCTCATTAAAATTTCAGGGTACAGTCAGCATGAACATTCCCAGACTGACCAAACAACTTTCTGTGACTAATGCCCTCACCCTGACCCTGCTCATGCCTGAGAAAAGCATGTGTGACTCCAACAGTTTCCTACATGTACCCCTTCTGTAAAATAAAATAAAAGCCAAAGGATGAGTGCCTGTTTTAGGTTCCTCAGTAAGCAGCTTCAGGCCATGTTTAAAATCATCTTTGAATAAACATCCAGCAAATGGATGTCTTATGTCTTAGCTCAAAAACATTCTGACACTTGTAAATCTGTCACTGTAAGGATTACCCATCATTGACTGCTCATCCTCTAAGGCTTGATGCTGATAATGAACTTGTATTGGTTTATATTGAATTGGATCAATGTTGCTTCAGAACATTCATCAGCTTATTAATCAAAACTGGATCAAGGGACAATATGAGCAGACCTAACAATGGCCCAAGCAGAGAAGATAGTAGTCAGCAATGGGGAAGTGCTGAACCAAGTCCTAAACCATCCTGCATCCTTTTCCCTCAACTTTTTACAAGCCTCTAACCTTTCACATACCTTGGCTTCAGAATCTTCTATGACTCCAGTGTGATCATCATAAAAACAACATTCTTCTTTTAGGGCAGCACATAATCCTCCTTGTTGCAAAAATATAAAGCTAAACCCCTTCTATTTTGAAGAACTACCTCAGATAAGAATATAATGGAATATCTCATAAGAATCACAGTTGCTTCTAAATTCTCTAAATCTTCATCTATGGCTACTCGAAGCTCATTATAATGTTTGTTTTGCAGAACAAGTGAGGAAATACCAGTACCAGTTCCAATAATTCCCAACCCCAGCAAAACAGCCATAGAGCAGTGACAGGTTCTCTGGTCCTTCTACTAAGGACCAGTGTATCATGGGGTTCCCAGGCATCTAAAAGGCCTGACCAGAAAAACAGTAACATGTGGAACAAGTTGTACTAGAACAAAAAAATCATAGTTTAAAAAAAATCCAAAGAAACAGAGTAATGTCACTGTTGTAAGCCCACCAGAAATTTTCTGATGGCACCAAGTAGTAGCATTGAACACCCTATGGATGGCACAAAAATGACCATAGTCTCTGGGTATCTGACCAATGCGTAAACCAGTCCCCACTATAGACAAAGAGTAACTCTTTCATGAGATTGATGCCATTGATAAGCAGCCTGAACAGAAGCCAGCCTGATAGTTCCATTAGAGGCTACAGCTTCAAAAATGGAGGATTGGAGGAAAGGCAGAGCCAATTGTCTTTAATAAAGTTAGGTTGAGAAAAATTCAATGTTGAAAAGGGTCCACTGACAAGCTTAAACAATCTCTTATGGGAAGAGTCCAAGGGTGCCTGATGGGGGATCAGGCTGGGATGACTCACAGAAAAGGGATTTGGAGTAACATAATCTGGATGCAGTAAAGGTGGATCCAGAAGTCATTTTGTACCAAGGCCCTGCATAGGTGAAACAGCCTTCTTGACCTGTCTAATTTTGAAAGTATTACCAGCATTGTAACCTCCTGATATGTAGACTTGAATACCCCATACAAAAACCCCAGACCAACTAATATTCTTACCCTTGTCAGTGAATGAAATACCTAAGGTGGGATAGACGGTTTTGCTTCCGTTACAAGAATAGATATTATCCATGAACACATAGTGCTTATGTCTCATAGAGATGCCAGGATTTTGTCCCCTGAGATACATAATAATCAAGTCTCCCCTTATCCTTCCAGTAGATATGCCCAGAAGTTTTACAACTCAAGATGCACAATAAAAATAATCACTAGGACCACAAGATTCTTCATCAGAATCATGAGCAGGACATATGTAAAATGTCCTTGAGGTGTCTGAGTCCAAATTGCACAGCTAAATAAATTGTTCCCTGAGAGGGTGATTTCCAGAAACCTGGTTCCAGGAGTTGTTTTTCTTGTCACTGATGTAAGTTTTCTTCCCTTTCCATCTTCTTCGATCCGTGTCAGCTCCATTGGTTCATGTAATGCAGGTATACAGGCAGCCTCCACAACCATCTGGATCATGACCAACAGCATTGTGGGGAAAAACAGGCTGGGCCCGCATAGCTGCTATACAGAAAGTGGGTGGAGGGAAGGATGCCCAGCTATAGCCATATTCTGTAGCAGTTTGCAAGGCTGGGAAAACGGGCAGTTGGGGCCCAAGTAGCGGAAATGGGCTGGGCATGCACACTGTACCAGGGTAGCAATGGCTGCCTGGTTAGCGGGGGAAGGGGGTGGTCCTTGCTCAGAAGGAAGTGCCGTTTTGGAATGGGCCTCCTGGGTACCTTTAGAGGAAAGCCTGGCTGGGAAGAGGCTGAGACCTTTCTAGCTAGAGATACTGAGGCCTGTTCTATGATTTTACATGATAGGTTTTGATAAGAAGAGATAGTCCATAGTTTCAAAGCTTTATTATCGAAAGGTAGAAAGAGAAAAGGAGAAAGAGAAGTAAAGAGAGAAAGAAATGATAGAGGGATGCAAGCTGGCCATGACCATGTGGAAAGAGGGGAAGATAAAGGGTAGAGAGGGGAAACAGAAGGACAAGAGCAAGGGCAAGAGAGAGAAGCAAGAGAGCTAGGAGGGGGCAAAAGTCCCCTTTTATAGTGGGCTGGGTTACTTGGCCCTTGCCAGGTAACTGTGGTACATGGAAAACCTGCCTATAGCCAGGTGACTGTGGGGGTGGAATTCAGGCAGACAACCAGGGGCCTGGCCCCACATGACTGATGGCAACAGGATTATGGAGATGAGGAGTCAGGAGTATGATCCCGAGTATCTGGGAGCATGGCTCACTGGTTCCATCTTTTGTAGAATATTGTACTGGGTCTCTGGAGTAAGCCTTGCTCAACCAGGCCACAGACTGCCTTTCATGGTCCCACACAGCATGATGGTCTTCACCTGAAACTCACAAATGATATTTTTTCAGGGACTCAGCCCTGGATAAATCATTAATTTGTTTCACCAATCTTTCTGGTAGCCATCTTGCAGAGTTAGTTTGTTGATCAAAAATACAAGCAGATTCTATCCTTCCACATGACCTTTGCATACATGGATTTGGAATCTGCATGCCAAAAACAATCACCTGCAGATTTACTATCCTTGTCCACATTTCAAAAAATTAAAATGAAAAGAGAATGGTGAAGTATGTTTTGAGGTCTTCTTTTGGGGGGTAGCATTTGCCCCTTTTAATTTAATAAAAAGGTGATCTAGAATGCCATTGATTCTTTCCACAATACCTTGGCCTTGTGGGTTATAGGGTATGCGTGTTTTTTAAAGTAGTTTGTAATTTACTAAAAAAGCTTTTTAAACTATGAGAGCATAAGCAGATGCATTATCAGTTTTAATACAAGAAGGTAGAGCTATTATGGAAAAAAACAATATAAGAGATGTGAAATAACATTATTCACTGATTTTCCTGTATATAGAGAGGCTAAAACAAATCCACTAAAAGTATCTACACAGACATGAAGAAATTTTCATTGTCCAAATTCAGGAACATGAGTAACATCCATTTGCCATAAAGGGTTGGGTATCAGTCCTCGAGGGTTAACTCCTAAATGAGGAACAGGTAGCAGTTTAGCACAATTTATGCATTGTTTAACAATTTGATGACTCTGATCTCGAGTTAGCCCAAATCAAAGCTTTAATGCTCTAGAATTTAAATGATGTAATTTATGAGCCTCTTCAGACTCCTGTAATTGAACAAAGAAAGCATTTCTTTTTCTTTTGCCAAGAGTGCTCTATCCAATTTTTATTGCTATAGTCACAGTCCCAAAGACATCAAAACAAGCTAAATCAATCAATTAGACATTTAAATGAGGGGTAAATAAATATTATTAGTATTTTTAATATTCATAGTCTAGACCATGGCTTGGCATAAAAGGTAATAACTTATTTTCCACACTATGACTGTGACATGATGTGCCTCTAAAACAGCATCTGACAGGAACTGAGAAATGACACTATATGGCTTGTTTCATATTAATGATCCATATTATTTTGGGAAAATACTATAAGAACAGAAATCACATGCATTTTTTCAAACAGTGGTGGTAGTTCAGCATTTGACTATAAAACAGCACAAGAAATGCCTTTGCAGAGATATTCTGTAGGGTCATTTGATAGGGACTTCTGTGTTTTTCAGATGGGTAAAGCCACAAACCTTAAGTGGATACATTTAATACTTTGTACATTATACTTCAATGAACATGAAAAATACAAAAGTTATAAAATCAGTGTCTGATAAATCCTGATTGCTTTTGTTCCTGTGTGTTTTTTCTATACCCTCTTTCTCTTAAATTTCACATTTTAATTATCTTATGCAGTTTGAGGGTAGTCTATTGTGAACAGTAAATACTGTTCTTTGCTGGAGCTTGGTTTTTTTCAAGTGATGACTATAATTTTTTGTTTTTATTTTCTATATTCTTTGTCTACATTCCAAATGATTTTCCCTTTCCCGGTTCACCCCTCCCCCTAAATCCCATAAACCCTCTTTCCTTTTCCAGTTCCCCAAACAACCCCTTCCCATGCCTCTGTCATGGCAATCCCCTACAATGCTGCATCAAGCCTTTTCTGGACCAGGGCCATCTCCTTCCTTCTTCTTGGGAATGATTTGATATGTGAGTTGTGTTTTGGATATTCTAAGCTTCTGGGCTAATATCCACTCATTAGTGACTGCATTCCATTTGTGTTTTCTTTTGTGAATGACTTACATCACTTAGGATGATATTTTCCAGTTACAACCATTTTCCTAAGAATTTCATGAATTCATTGTTTTTAATTGCTGAGTAGTATTCCATTATGTAAATATACCACATTTTCTGTATCCATTCCTTCATTGAGGAACATCTGGGTTCTTTCCAGCTTCTGGCTATCATAAATAAGGCTGCTATGAACATAGTGGCGCATGTATCCTTATTGCATGTTGGGGAATCCTCTGGGTATATGCCCAGGATTGATATAGCAGTTGTTCCCAGTTTTCTGAGTAACCGCCAGACTGATTTCCAAAGTGGTTGTACAAGCTTGCAATCCCATCAGCAGTGAAGGAGTGTTCCTCTTTCTCGACATCCTTGCCAACACCTGTTGTCTCCTGAGTTTTTAATCTTAGCCACTCTGACTAGTGTGAGGTGAAATCTCAGGGTTGTTTTGATTTGCATTTACCTAATGACCAATGATGTTGATCATTTCTTAAGGTGCTTCTCAGCCACTCGAAGTTCTTCATATGAAAATTCTTTGTTTAGCTCTATACTCCATTTTTTTAATAGGGTCATTTGGTTTTGTGGGTCTAACTTCTTGAGTTCTTTGTATATATGGTATATTAGCCCTGTGTTGAATGGAGGGTTGCTGAAGGTCTTTTCCCAATTTGTTGGTTGCTGTTTTGTCCTTCTGACAGTGTCCTTTGCCTTAGAGAAACTTTGTAATTTTATGAGGTTCCATTTGTCAATTCTTGATCTTAGAGCATAAGCTATTGGTGTTCTGTTCAGGAAATTTCAACCTGAGCCCATGTCTTCAAGAGTCTTCCCCAGTTTCTTTTCTATTAGTTTCAGTGTGTCTGGTTTTATGTGATGGTCCTTGATCCACTTGGAGTTGAGGTTAGTACAAGGAGATAAGAATGGATCAATTCACATCCTTCTGCATGCCCACCTCCAATTGAACCAGCACCATTTGTTGAAAAGGCTATCTTTTTTTCCAGTGGAAGTTTTGATCTCCTTTGTTGAAGATCAAGTGAACATAGGTGTGGGGTTCATTTCTGGGTCTTCAATCCTATTTCACTGATCAACCTGCCTGTCACTGTACAAATATCAGGCAGTTTTAAACATTATTGCTCTGTAGTAGTACTTGAGGTCTGGGATACTGATTCCCCCAGAAGTTTTTTTACTGTTGAGAATAATTTTAGCTATCCTGGGTTTTTTGTTATTCCAGATGAATTTGAGAATTGCTTTTTCTAACTCTATGAAGAACTGAGTTGGGATTTTGATGGGGATTGCATTGAATCTGTAGATTGCTTAAGGAAAGATGGCCATTTTAACTATATTAATCCTGCCAATCCATGATCATGGAAATTTTTTTTCCATTTTTGAGATCTTCAATTTCCTTCTTCAGAGACCTGAAGTTCTTGTCATACAGATCTTTAACTTGTTTGGTTATTTTCCCACCAAGATACTTTATATTGTTTGTGACTATTGTTAAGGGTGTCATTTCCCTAATTTATTTCTCAGCCTGCTTATCCTTTGAGTATAGGAGGGCTATTGATTTTATTGTGTTGATTTTAAAACCAGCCACTTTGCTGAAGTTGTTTATCAGCTGTAGGAGTTCTCTGGTGGAGGTTTTCGGGTCACTTTATTATATTATCATGCCATCTGCTCGTAGTGATAGTTTGACTTCTTCCTTTCCAATTTGTATCCCTTTGACCTCCATATGTTGTCTATTTGCTCTAGCTAGTACTTCAAGTACTATATTGAAAAGATATGGAGAGAGAGGGCAGCCTTGTCTAGTCCCTGATTTTAGTGGGATTGCTTCAAGTTTCTCTCCATTTAGTTTGACATTGGCTACTGGTTTTCTGTATATTGCTTTTACTATATTTAGGTTTGGGCCTTGGATTCCTGTTCTTTCCAAGACTTTTAGCATGAAAGGATGCTGAATTTTGTCAAAAGCTTTTTCAGCATCTAATTAAATAACCATGTGGCTTATTTTCTTTGAGTTTGTTTATGTACTGGATTGCATCGATGGATTTCTGTATATTGAACCATTCCTGCATCCCTGGGATGAAGCCAAGTTGATCACGGTGAATGATCGTTTTGATGTGTTCTTGGATTCAGATGGCAAGAATTATATTTAGTATTTTTGCATCGATATTCATAAGGAAAATTGGCCTGAAGTTCTTTTTCTTTTTTGGATCTTTGTGTGGTTTTGGTATCAGCGTAATTGTGGCTTCATAGAACGAGTTGGGTAGTGTTACTTCTGTTTCTATTTTGTGGAATAGTTTGAAGAGTATTGGTGTTAGTTCTTCTTTGAAGGTTTGATCGAATTCTGTACTAAAACCATCTGGTCCTGCCCCCTTTTTTCTTTGGTTGGAAGACTTTGTATGACCCCTTCTATTTCCTTAGGGGTTCTGGTACTGTTTAGATGATCTATTTTATCCTGATTTAATTTTGGTATTTAGATCTAATCTAAAGTATATATCAGCACACTGTGTCTCATCAAAACCTCAGGGTACAGTCAGCATGACCACTTCCCAGACTGACAAAACCACTTTTCGGGACTAATGCCCTCACGTTGTTTCCACTCAGGCCTGATACAGTTTCCTACAACCGACTAAAAGAATTTATATTTACAAAACCAGCTCCATGGGGAATATTAAAGCCATCCTCCAGAATAAAGAATTTTTCAGAATAAATAAATATAGTTGAGATACTCTAGAATGAAAATAAATAATAATATTATTACTAATTAAGAAACAGAAGGTACAACTTAGAAGACAAACAGCAACAAAATAATGGTAATCAACATTCAACATTTAATAAAAATTTTTATTATTATTGGCATTAACTTTGGATTCAGTCAATAGGTACAGGGTAGACAACCCGAAAAGGAAACAAAATCCATTCTATTGTCTTCAGGAAACTCATCCTGACATTAAAGATATGCACCACCTTAAAGTTGAAGAATGAATTAAAGGACCAAAGCAAATGGACAAAAGAAATGTGCATGCATTCATATCAACACATCTGACAATATAAATGTTGAACTGAAACTGATCATGAGTCAGTTTATTATAATAAAGGAAATAATTAATTAAGAAGACATTATAATCCTAAAGCATATATGCACCAAACTCTGATTCACTAAATTTTATAAAAAGCATATTATGGAATTTAAAACACAGATTAACAAAAACTCAATAATATTGAGCTATTTCAGTACCCCACTTTTTCTAATATGCAGGTCATCTGGATGAAAAACAAACAGAGAAATGTAAGATTAAATGATATGATGAATAAAATGGATTTAGCCGGTGTCTACAGAATATTATATCCAGACATCAAAGAATATACACATGGAACTTTCTCTAAAATAGGCCACATCTTTGAAAACAAAACAAAATTTATCATAAGAATTTCAGAAAAATGAAGTAACTCTATATATGTGATCACAGTGTGATAAAATTTAAAGTGATTTGAATTTATGTCTTTAGCAATTACATGGTTTTATAGAAATTAAACTGTTCATTACCGAGTGATGAACGAATCAAGGAATTAACAATATAAATAAAATCTACAGCTACGTGAAAATAAAAATAAAATACAACAAAAGTTCTGGAGCAGGTTAAAAGCCCAAAGTCAGTAATAGTAAATAGTAAAAGTCAGAGCAGAAATTAATGGGACAAATAAAGTAGTATTAAGATTTGATTACTCCAAAGACATTTTTATTAAGAAGGTAACTGTGATCGAGAGATCCTTGGCTTAACTAACCAAAAGAAGTAAAACAAAGACTCAAAAAAGAATATCTACAAAGAGCAGAAAAGAAACCTAGAGTAATATAAGGGAATACTTTAAAAAACTTGTACTATATTATTTTGTAAAATATAAATGAAGTGTACCAATTTTATATGTAGCATATCTACCAAACCAGGAATTCCACAGCTGAAACAGAAATCATAATGGATAAAAAGATTAAAACAATAATCAAAACTATTCTAGCAAAAACAAATAAAAAATATAGCATCAGCAACACCAACAACAATAAAAAGCCCAGATAAATTTACCTTGAAATTCTACCAGATTTTAAATATCTATAAAAAATTCTTCACAAATTCATTAAAAACATAATCATTTTCATTGAATCTGAAGAATAGCTTATAGTTGTAATTTTGTCATTAAAGATAGATAAAATTGTTTAGATAAAATATTTATTAAGTGATTAATACCTTTACCACAAAGGATATCTGGGGTTGAAAATAATTAAAAAGCAAAATGTAGATCTTCTGGCCTGGGCTATTTTACATTGGGCTTGAACTTTGTAGCCAGTCCTGCCCAGTGCATGGATATCTTCTGGTCTGGGCTGGTTTACCTTGGGCTCAAATTCTGAAGCCAGTCCTATAAACACAAAGGAAGCAACACTTACAGCTACTCTAACACAAACAGAATCACAGGATCAGAGGTGAGGAGGACATGTCATCTGCCCTAACACCACCAGGAATAATTGCGATCAGCAGGATCCAGGGACACAGGATCCCTGCCAGACCAGTGACTTGGGTACATTCTGGTCTAGGCTGGTTTGCCTTGGGAGTGATATCTGCAGACAGTCCCATAACACCCAGAGGAATCTCTACTCCCAGGCTACCTAACATGCTCAGGATCACAGGATCAAAGTATCAGAGTATCACAGTATCACAGGATCTTAGAATCACAGGAGCCTGGTCACAATAGAATCTTAGGGCCCTAGAGGCAGCTTGACTCCCAGGAGCTCTGACACACCCAGAATCTCAGGATCACAGTATCCTAGAATCACAGGACTACAGAGGGAGCTGAACTTGTAGGAGTTCTGACCCAACCAGGATCACAGGAAGCAGTCTCCACTGAGATAAAGTGAGGGCAGGTAGCACTAGAGACAACTGGATGACAGGAGGCAAGTGTAAGAACATAAGGAACATAAACCAATGCAACTTAGCAATATCAGAGCCCAATTCTCCCACTATAGCAAGTTCTGGATACACTATCACACCAGAAAAAACAAGATTCAGATCTAAAATCACTTCTTATGAAAATGATAGAGGACTTTAAGGACATAAACAGGGCATTTTTTCTTTGGCAACTGACTGACAGGTAGGGCCAGGCTTGCAGAGAACACAGGAGTGGCAGAACAGCAGGGACAGGATCTGTCCAGCTTCTGGATGAGAGAGGCAAACAGGACCCAGCATTTTGCTGCATACAGGAAACTCACCTTAGAATCAAATATAAACACTACCTCAGAGGAAAGGGCTAGAAAACAATTTTCAAAGCAAATGGTTCCAGGAAACAAGCTGAAGTAGTCATTCTAATATCAGATAAAATTGACTTTCAGCCAAAAGTCATCAAAAAGAAAAGAAAGAAAACACAAAACCTTGTGACTAATAAACAAAAAAGGCTCGACTTCATTAGTGCACAACTATCAGCAATTTGAAGCTGAAAGGTAATAATTTTTACATATAAAAGAAGTAAGAAGTATAAAGGGAGGAAACGGTTGTGCCACCGCAGGAGTAGACTGTTTGCCAGGACAAACGGTCAGCTAGTGGTTATACAATGGTTAGTGGCTGATACCATCGAAACAATCAGAGGATCCAGCTTTAAAATAGCAAAACTTTAAAAACTGCAAAAGGTACTCATTACCATGAGCCCAGAAGAGGGACTTCACAGAGAAGTGTCAGATAATCTTCCAAGGTCACTCCTCCATGCTGTCAGGCTGCGCTCCTGAGAATCAAAGGATTCTAAGATATATTTGGATCACCCCAAAACTAGATAATACCTCAGTACAATGTAGCATCCAAGGGACATTCTGGTAACATTGTTGTCAAAATAGCACCCAGAAGACCTGTGGATGAAAGTGAGGGAGAGAAAATGCATCCGACAGGGATGCAGCTGTGATTGGCAAGGCACCCTGGGATGGCGGGGCACTGTGGATTTTTCTAAGCGTTATTTGTTTTTAGGATTCCACATGCACATTGTGTCTCCCGCCAGCTTCTGAAACTCTAGAGTTGTCATTCTTACCCAGATGATGACTGCACTAATGTTTCTTTCTCTCTTGCTGCATGCTGCACACCAGATATTCTTCCAATGATGGTGTTATTGTTATTATATCCGCATTTTACCAAGGGGGGGGACTCTACATTTTACCAAGGTCAGGGGAAACTTGACCAAGGTCTGTTTCTTCTCTGCCCAAATAGGCCCTAAGTTAAAAATCTGTCCCTGTATTTTGAGTGCAACCTGTTACATGTCAACCTGGCATTTACTAAATTATGGGTCACAAATAAACAACTTCTCTTTAACTTCAAAAAAAAAAAGAAAAGAAAATGAAGAACACTTCGTACACATCAAAAGAAAAATCTACCTAGAAGAACTCTCAATTCTGAACATTTATACTCCAAATGCAATGGTACCCACATTTATAAAAGAAACTTTACTAAAGCACAAAGCACACATTGCACCTCAAACAATAATTATGGGGGACTTCAATGCCCAACTCTCACCAATGGACAGATCAGTAAAACACAAGATAAGCAGACACAGTGAAAATGACAGAAGTTATGGATAAAATGGGTTTAACAGATATCTGAAGAATGTTTCATCCTAAATCAAAAGAATATACCTTCTTCTCAGCATCTCATGGTACCTTCTCCAAAATTGACCATATAATAGGTCACAAAACAGACCTCAGCAGATATAAGAAGACTGACACAATTCCATGCACCCAATCAGATCACCATGGAAAAGGCTGGTCTTCAATAACAACAAAAACAACAGACAGCCCACATATATATGGAAACTGAACAACACTCTACTCAAGGATAATTTGGTCAAGGAAGAAATAAATTAAGACTTTTTAGAATTTAATGAAAATGAATGCATAACATACCCAAACTTATTGGACACAATGAAAGCAGTGCTAAGAGGAAAACTCAGCTCTGAGTGCCACCAGAAAGAAACTGGAAAGAGTATACACTCACAGCTTAACAGCACACCTGAAAGCATTAGAACAGAAAGAAGCTAATACACCCAAGAGGAGTAGATGACAGGAAATAATCAAACTTAGGGCTCAAGTCAACCAAGTAGAAGCAAAAAGAACTATACAAAGATCAACCAAACCAGGAGCTGGTTCTTTGAAAAAAAACAGCAAGATCAATAAACCCTTAGCCAAACTAACCAGAGTGCACAGAAACAGTATCCAAGTCAGCATAATCAGTAATGAAAAGGAAAAGGGAGAATACCAACAGATATTGAGGAAATAAAAAAATAATCAAAACCTACTACAAAAGCCTGTATTCAACAAAAGTAAAAAAATCTAGATGAAATGGACAATTTCCTAGACATATACCAGGAACTAAATTTAAATCAGGATCAGATAAATGATCTAAATAATCTTATAACCCCTAAAGAAATTGAAGCATTCATTAATATTCTCCCAACCAAAAAAAATCCCAGAATGAGATGGGTTTAATGCAGAGTTCTATCAGACATTCAAAGAAGACCTAATCCCAATACTCTTCAAATTATTCCACAAAATAGAAACAGATGGAACACTACCCAATTAGTTTTATGAAGCCACAATCACTCTGATACCTAAACAACACAAAGAACCAACAAAGAAAGAGAACTTTAGACCAATTTCTTTTCTGAATATTGATGCAAAAATACTCAAAAATTCTTGCCAATTGAATTTAAGAACACATCAAAATGATCATTCACCATGATCAAGTAGGATTTATCCCAGCGATACAGGGATGGTTCAATATAAGAAAATCTATCAATGTAATCAACTACATAAACAAACTCAAAGAAAAAAAAAACAGGATAATTTAATTAGACTCTGAGAAAGAATTTTACAAAATCCAAAATCTCTTCATGATAAAAGTCTTGAAAAGATCAGGAATTCAAGGTCCCAAACTAAACATAGTAAAAGCAATATACAGCAAACAAGTACCCAACATCAAACTAAATTGAGAGAAACTTGAAGCAATCCCACTAAAATCAGGGACTAGGCAAAGCTGCCCATTCTCTACTTGCCTCTTCAAAATAGTACTCAGAATCCTAGCCAGAGCAATTAGACAACAAAAGGAGGTTAAAGAGATTCAAATGGGAAAGGAAGATGTCAAAGTATCACTATTTACAGATGATATGGTAGTATACTTGATTGACTCAAAAAATTACAGCAGAGAACTCCTAAATTTCAGCAAAGTGACTGGATATAAAATGAACTCAAACAAATCAGTAACCTTCCTATACTCAAAGGATAAAGAGGCTAAGAAAGAAATTATGGAAAGGACACCCTTCACAATAGTCACAGATAATATAAAATACCTTGATGTGACTCTCACCAAGCAAGTGAAAGTTCTGTATGACAAGAACTCAAGGCTCTGAAGACAGAATTGAAGATCGCAGAAGATGGAAAGATTCCCCATGGTCATGGTTTGGCAGGGCTAACATAGTAAAAATGCCAATCTTGTCTAAAGAAATCTACAGATTCCATGTAATCCCCATAAAAGTTCCAACTCAGTTCTTCATAGAGTTAGATAGAGCAATCTCTAAACTTATCTGTAACAACAACAACAACAACAACAACAACAACAAACAGTATAATGAAAACTATTTTCAACAATAAAAGAACTTCTGGTAGAATCACCATCCCTGACCTCAAACTATACTACAGAGCAACAGTGATAAAAACTGCATGGTATTGGCACAGTGACAGGCAGGTAGATCGATGGAATACAATTGAAGACCCAGGAATGAACCCTCAGACCTATGGCCACTTGAACTTTACCAAAGAAGATAAAAGCATCTGGTGGAAAAAAGACAACAATTTCAACAAATGGTGTTGTATCAATTGGTAGTCAACATGTAGAGGGCTGCAAATTGATCCATTCTTATCTCCCTGTACAAAGCTCAAATTCAAGTGAATCAAGAACCTCCACATAAAACCAGATACAGTGAATCTAATAGAAAGGAAAGTGGGGAAGATCCTGGAGCACATGGGCACAGGAGAAAATTTTCTGAATACAATACCAATAGCTAATGCTCTAAGATCAAGCATTGATCAGTGGGATCTCACAAAATGCCAAAGCTTCTGTAAGGCAAAGCACACTGTCAATAGGAAAAGATGGCAACCAACAGATTGGGTAAAGATCTTTACCAATCCTACATCCAATAGAGGGCTAATATCCAGTATAAACAAATAACTCAAGAAGTTAGACTCCAGTTTCTGGCTATTATATATAAGGCTGCTATGAACATAGTGGAGCATGTATCCTTATTCAATGTTGGGGAATCTTCTGGGTATATTCCCAGGAGTGATATGGCTGGGTCCTCCAGACATATCATGTCCAGGTTTCTGAGGAACCGCCAGACTGATTTCCAGAGTGGTTGTACCAGCTTGCAGTCCCACCAGCAGTGGAGGGGTATTCCTCTTTTTCCACATCCTTGCCAACACCTGATGTCTTCTGAGTTTTTAATCTTAGCCATTCTGACTGGTGTGAGGTGAAATCTCAGGGTTGTTTTGATTTGCATTTCTCTAATGACTAATGATGTTGAACATTTTTTAAGGTGTTTCTCAGCCATCCGAATTTCTTCAGGTGAAAAGTCTTTGTTTAGCTCTGTACCCCATTTTTGGATAGGGTTATTTGGTTCTTTGCGGTCTAACTTCTTGAGTTCTTTGTATACATTGGATATTAGCCCTCTGTCGGATGTGGGGTTGGTAAAGATTTTTTCCCAATTTGTTGGTTGCTGATTTATCCTTTTGACAGTGTCTTTTGCCTTACATGCTCCACTATGTTCATAGCAGCCTTATATATAATAGCCAGAAGCTGGAAAGAACCCAGATGTCCCTCAATGGAGGAATGGATACAAAAAATGTGGTATATATACACAATGGAGTACTATTCAGTCATTAGAAACAACGAATTCATGAAATTCTTAGAGAAATGGATGGAGCTAGAGAACATCATACTAAGTGAGGTAACCCAGTCTCAAAAGAATACCCATGGAATGCAGTCACTGATAAGTGGATATTAGTCTAGAATCCTGGAACACCAACGACATAATTTACATACCGAATGATGTCTGACAAGAAGAAAGGAGTGGACAATGGTGCTGGAAAGGATCAAAACATCAGTGTAGGGGAATACAAGAACAGGGAAGTGGGAAGGGGTGGATGAGGGAGCAAGGGGAGGGAAAAGGGCATGTGGGATCTTTGGCGGTTGGGGAACCAGAAAAAGGAAAATGAATTGTGAATATAGAATATGTCCAATAAAAAAAGAAGAAGGAACTTGGGAAGACCCTGGAGGACTTGGGCACAGGGGAAAAGTTCCTGAACAGAACACCAATAGCTTATGCTCTAAGATCAAGAATCGACAAATGGGACCTCATAAAATTACAAAGTTTCTGCAAAGCAAAGGACACTGTCAGAAGGACAAAACGGCAACCAACAAAGTGGGAAAAGATCTTCACCAACTCCACATCCGACAGAGGGCTAATATCCAATATATACAAAGAACTCAAGAAGTTAGACCGCAAAGAAACAAATAACCCTATCAAAAAATGGGGCACAGAGCTAAACAAAGAATTTCCACCAGAAGAAATTCGGATGGGCGAGAAACACCTTAAAAGATGTTCAACATCATTAGTCATCAGGGAAATGCAAATCAAAACAACCCTGAGATTCCACCTCACACCAGTCAAAATGGCTAAGATTAAAAACTCAAGAGACAACAAGTGCTGGCGAGGATGTGGAGAAAGAGGAAAACTCCTCCACTGTTGGTGGGATTGCAAAATGGTAAAACCGCTCTGGAAATCAGTTTGGCGGTTCCTCAGAAAATTGGGCATGTCACTTCCAGAGGACCCTGGCATAGCACTCCTGGGCATATACCCAGAGGATTCCCCTGCATGCAATAAGGACACATGTTCCACTATGTTTATAGCAGCCTTGTTTATAATATCCAGAAATTGGAAGGAGCCCAAGTATCCCTCAAAGGAGGAATGGATACAGAAAATGTGGTATATTTATACAATGGAATACTACTCAGCAATTAAAAATAATGAATTCATGCAATTTGTAGGTAAATGGTTAGACCTGGAAAATATCATCCTGAGTGAATTAACCCAATCACAAAAGAATGCACATGAAATGCAATTACTGATAAGTGGATATTAATGAGCCCAGAAGCCCTAAATACTCAAGACACAAATAGCGAGTCAAATGATTCCCAAGAAGAAGAAAGGAGAGGACCGTGGGCCTGTAAAGATTGCATCCAGTTTAGTAAAGAAACCGAGGGGGGAGGGGGAATGATTGGGGAACAGTTGGGGGGGAGGAACTATGGGAACTATGGTGGGTGGGAACTGGGAAAGGGGAAAGCCTTTGGAATGTAAACATAGAATATAGAAAATAAAAAAAAATGTTCAACAACAACAACAACAAAAAAGAAGAAGTTAGACTCCAGAGAGTCAAATAACCCTACAAAAAGGTGTTACAGAGCTAAAAAAATAATTCTCAACTGAGGAATCCTGGAAGCTGAGAAACACCTAAAGCAATATTCCACATCCTTAATCATCAGTGAAATGCAAATCAAAACAACTCTGAGATTCCACCTCAAACCAGTCAGAATGACCAAAATAAATGCTGGAGAGAATGTGCAGAAAGAGGAATAGTCCTCCAAACTGGTAAAAGCACTATGGATATCAGTTTGGTGGTTCCTCAGAAAATTGGATATAGCACTACCTGAGGACCCAGATTTACCACTCCTGGGCATATAACCAGAAGATGCTCGAGCATGTAAAAAGGACACATGCTCCAATGTCTTCATAGCAGCCTTATTTATAATATCCAGAAGCTGGAAACAACCCAGATGTCCCTCAACAGAGGAATAGATATAGAGTATGTGGTCCATTTTCACAATTGAGTACTACTCAGCTACTAAAAATAATGAATTTGTGAATTTCTTAGGCAAATTGATAGTGCTAGAAACTATAATCTTGAATAAGATAATACTTCCACAAAAGAACACACCTGGTATGCACTTGCTGATAAGTAGATATAGCACAAAACCTCAGAATACCCAAGATACAGCTCACAGACCACATGATGCTCAAGAAGAAGGCAGAACCAAAGTGTGGATACTTTCATCCTTATTGGAAAGTGTATCAAAATACCCATGGCTCACAGTCAACCAATAGACTTAGCATAGGGTCACCAATGGAGCATCTAGAGAAAGGACCCAAGGAGATGAAGATGCGTGCAGCCATGCAGGAAGAACAATAATATGTACCAACCAGTATTTCCAGAGCTCCCAGGGACTAAAGCACCAACCAAAGTATACAAATGGAGGGACCCATAGCTCCAGCTACATATGAAGTAGAAAATGACCATTTCAGACAACAATGAGAGGAGAGGCATTTTGTTCTGTGAAGGTTTGATTTACCAGAATAGGGGAATGCAAGTCAGGAAATTGGGGGAGATTAGAAGGGGGAGGGATGGGATTGGGGATTTTCGGAGGGGGAATGTGGAAAGAGGATACCATTTGAAATGTAAATAAAGCAAATATCTAATAAAAGGGACATAAAGAAATATAGGAGAACTCAGGTAAACAGGTAGAAGACTTAAGGAGAAAACACAAAAAATCCCTTAATGAATTACAGGAAAACACAATCAAACAGATGAATTAAATGAATAAAACTATCCAAGATCTCAAAATGGAAATAGAAACAATAAGGAAATCACAAAGGGAGACATCCCTTAAATAAGAAAACCTAGGAACGAAGCTGCACTCCCCATATCCAGCTGCGACTGCTGGCATCCTTGCAGTGGTCCAGACTAAAGAGAGCTGAGCCAGGTACCCGTGATACCCAGAACTTGGGATCTTTGGGGGTGCAAGACCACGTGGCAGCAAACCGGGAGAGCAGTGTCCCTGGGCCCCAACCAGGCATGGGCTCTACACTCTGAAGTGAACCCTGCACTCTGCTCATCGGAGGCAATCTTGGTGGCAGGTGCTTAGACCCGAGTGGCAGAAACAGATACCTGAGATACCCCAAGCTTAAGATCTCAGGGGACCCAGGCTGCCATCCAGTCATCTAAGAACAGGAGCTTGGCAGAGCATTAGTCCTGTGTGCCAGCAGGGCACGGGCTCCCTGCCCTGCAAGAGACTCAGCAAGTTGTACTCCCCACATCCAGCGGCCACCACCAGCATCCTTGCAGCAGTCAGGACTAAGGAGAGCTGAGCCAGATTCCCGTGATACCCAGAACTTGGGATCTTTGGGATCGCAAGACTGCCTGGCAGTGAACCGGGCAGAGCAGTGTTCTTGGGCCCCAACCAGGCGTGGGCTCTGTGCTCTGAGGGGAACCCTGCACTCTGCTCATCTGCTGCCATCTTGGTGGCAGGTGCTTAGACTGAGCAAACAGGACCAGATACCCAAGATATCCCAAGCTTAAGATCTCAAGGGACCCGGGTTGCCAGCAAGTCATCTAAGAACTGAAGCTTGGCAGAGCAGCAGTTCCTGTGTTCCAGCAGGGCATAGGTTCCCAGCCCTCTAGGAGTCCCTGCACTCTGAACTCCACACTCCCCACTCCCCGAGGCCTCAGACAGCATCCTTGCTGCTGACTGAACTAAGCAAACAGATCCAGAGAAGACAAGCAGCGTCAGGTCCACAGTGATAAACTAATATAACATTGCTTAGAGCAAGATACACCAGGGATCCAACAGCACCCAAGAGGAGAACAACACATCAGCAATCTGTGCCAGGGGAAACCCAGATATCCTCTGGTGGGGAAATAGCCTTTCGAGCCCACAGGAGGTTCAAGCACCAGGTAGTGACTACAAGACCATCTAAGGCCAGAGATAACCAGATGGCAAAAGGCAAATATAGGAACATTACTAACAGGAATCAAGGCAATATAGCACCATCTGAACCCAGCACCCTGACAGCAGTAAGTACCGGATACCCCACCATACCAGAAAAACAATATTTGGATCTAAAAATCACTGGTCAGGATGCTGATAGCAGAACACATAGATAAATCTCTTAAAGAAATACAGGAGAAAATGGATCAAAAATATGAAGCCCTTTCAAGGCAAACACAAAAATCACTTAAAGAAATTCAGGAGAATATGGATCAAAAATTAGGAGTCAACAAGGAGGAAGTACAAAAATCATTTAAAGAAATAAAGGAGAACATAGGCCAACAAGTAGAAGTTATGAAAGAAGAAACACAAAAAACTCTTAAAGAAATACATGAAAATACAAAGAAGCAAGTGGAAGATCTGAGCAAAACCATCAAGGATCTAAAAACAGAAGTAGAAACAACTAAGAAATTGCAAAGGGAGACAACTTTGGAGATAGAAAACCTTGGGAAGAAATCAGGGGCCATAGATGCAAATATCAACAGTAGAATACAAGAGATAGAAGAAAGAATCTCAGATGCCAAAGATACTATAGGAACCATTGATTCAACAGTCAAAGAAAATGCAAAATGCAAAATGCTTGTAACACAAATCATCCAGGAAATCCAGGACACAATGAGAAGACCAAACCTAAGGATTATAGGTATAGATGAGAGTGAAGATATACAATTTAAAGGACCAGTAAATATCTTCTACAAAATTATGGAAGAAAACTTTCCCAACCTAAAGAGAGAGAGATGCCCATGAATATACAAGAAGCCTACAGAACTCCAAACAGACTGGACCAGAACAGAAAAACCTCCTGTCACATAATAATCAAAAGCACAATTGTACTAAACAAAGAAAGAATATTAAGAGCAGCAAGAAAAAAAGGCCAAGTAACATATAAAGGAAGACCTATCAGGATTACACCAGACGTCTCACCAGAGACCATGAAAGCTAGAAGATCCTAGGCAGATATCATGCAGACTCTAAGAGAACACAAACTTTAGCCAAAACTACTATACCCAGCAAAACTCTCAATCACAATAGATGGAGAAACCAAGGTATTCCAATGACAAAACCAAATTTGCACATTATCTTTCCACAAACTCAGCCCTACAAAGGATAATATGGGAAAAACACCAACACAAGGAGGGAAACCACACCCCAGAAGAATCAAGATAGAAACTTCCTCTCATCAAACCCAAAAGAAGATAACCTCTCAAATAAAAAAAATAATTTCAAAAATGTCGGGAGGTAATAATTACTATTCCTTAATATCTCAACACCAATGGACTCAATGCCCCAATAAAAAGACATAGACTAACAGACCGAATACGGAAACAGGACCCTACATTTTGCTGCATAGCGGAAACACATCTCAGTATTAAAGACAAACACTGTCTTAGTGTAAAAGGCTGGAAGATAATTTTACAAGCAAATAGTCTCAGGAAACAAGCGGGAGTAGCAATACTAATATCAGATAAAATTGACTTTCAACCTAAAATCATCAAAAGAGACTCAGAGGTTACTTCTTGCTGGTCAAAGGGAAAATCCACCAAGAAGAGCTCTCAATACTGAACATCTATGCTCCAAATGCAAGGGCACCCTCATTTGTAAAAGAAACCTTGCTAAAGCTTAAAGAACACATTGCACCTAACACAATAATTGTGGGTGACTTCAACACTCCACTCTCTTCAATGGATCAATCAGAAAAGCAGAAACTAAACAGGGACACAGTGAAACTAATTGAAACTTTGGACCAATTGGATTTAACATATACATATATATGTAACATTTCATTCTAAAGCAAAAGAATATACCCTTTTCTCAGCACTGCATGGTACCTTCTCCAAAATTGATCATATAATTGGTCACAAGACAGATTTCAACAAATACAAGAAGATCGAGCTAATCCCATGCCTCCTATCAGATCACCATGAAGTAAGAGTGGTCTTCAATAGCAACAAAAACAACAGAATGCCCACATACACATGGAAACTGAACAATACTCTACTCAATGACACCTTGGTCAAGGAAGAAATAAAAAAAGAAATCAAAGACTTTTTAGAATTCAATGAAAATGAAGGTACAACCTACCCAAATCTATGGTACACAATGAAAGCAGTGCTAAGAGGAAAACTCATAGCTCTAAGTGCATCCAAAAAGAAACTGGAGAGAGCATACACTAGCAGCTTAAAGGCACACCTTAAAGCCCTGGAAGAAAAAGAAGTTAATTCACTCAGGAGGACTAGAAGACAGGAAATAATCAAATTCAGGGCTGAAATCAATCAAGTAGAAAAAAAGAAAACCATACAAAGAATTAACAAACCAGGAGCTGATTCTTTGAGAAAATCAACAAGATAGATAAACCCTTAGCCAGACTAACCAAAGGACACAGAGACAGTATCCAAATTAACAAAATTTAAAATGAAAAGGGGGACATAACAACAGAAACTGAGGAAATTCAAAGATCCTACTACAATGGTCTATACTCAACACAAGTGGAGAATCTGGAGGAAATGGACAATTTCCTAGACAGATACCAAATACCAAAATTAAATCAGGATCAATTAGATCAGCTAAATAGTCCCATAACCCCTAAATAAATAGAAGGGGTTATAGAAAGCCTCCCAACCAAAAAAATACGGGACCAGATGGTTTTAGTGCAGAATTCTACTAGACATTCAAAGAAGACTTAACACCAATACTTTTCGATCTATTCCACAAAATAGAAACAGAAGGGACACTGCCCAACTCGTTCTTCAAAGCCACAATTATGCTGATATGAAAACCACACAAAGATCCAACAAAAGAGAATTACAGGCCAATTTCCCTCATGAATATCGATGCAAAAATACTAAATAAAATTCTTGTCAACCGAATCCAAGAGCACATCAAACGATCATTCACCATGATCAAGTAGGCTTCATCCAAGGGATGCAGGGATGGTTCAATATATGAAAATCCATCAATGTAATCCACTACATAAACAAACTGAAAGAAAAAAAAAACACATTAGTTGGTCATCTCATTACATGTTGAAAAAGAATTTGACAAAATTCAGCATCCTTTTATGCTAAAAGTCTTGGAAAGAGCAGGAATTCAAGGTACATACCTAAACATAGTAAAAGCAATCTACAGCAAATCAGTAGCCAACATCAAAATAAATGGAGAGAAACTTGAAGCAATCCCACTAAAATCAGGGACTAGACAAAGCTGCCCTCTCTCTCCATATCTTTTCAATATAGTACTTGAAGTTCTAGCAAGAGCAATTAGACAACATAAGGAAGTCAAAGTGATACAAATTGGAAAAGAAGTTAAACTATCATTATTTGCAGACGATATGATAGTTTACTTATGCGACCCAAAAAACTCCACCAGAAAATTTCTACAGGTGATAAACAACTTCAGCAAAGTGGCTGGTTATAAAATCAACTCAAGAAAATCAGTAGTCTTGCTGTACTCAAAGGACAAGCAGGCTGAGAAAGAAGTTAGGGAAATAACACCCTTCACAATAGCCACAAACAACATAAAGTACCTTGTTCTAACTCTAACTACACAAGCGAAAGATCTGAATTACAGGAACTTCAAGTCCTTGAAGAAAGAAATCGAAGAAGACCTCAGAAGATGGAAAAATATTTCTTGCTCCTGGGTTGGCAGGATCAATATAGTAAAAATGGCCATCTTGCCAAAAGCAATCTACAGAATCAATGCAATCCCCATCAAAATCCGAAATCAGTTCTTCATAGATTCATAAAGAGCAATTCTCAAATTCATCTGGAATAACAAAAAACCCAGGATAGCTAAAATTATTCTCAACAATAAAAAGACTTCTTGGGGAATCAATATCCCTGACCTCATGCAGTACTACAGAGCAATTGTGTTAAAAACTGCATTGTATTGTACAAGAACAGGTAAGTAGATCAATGGAATAGGATTGAAGACCCAGAAATGAACCCACAGACTTATGGTCACTTGATCTTTGATAAAGGATTCACAACCATCCAGTGGAAAAAAGAGCCTTTTCAACAAATGTTGCTGGTTCCACAAGAGGTCAACATGCAGAAGAATGCGAATCAACCCACTCTTATCTAATTGCACTAAGATCAACTCCAAGTGGATCAAGGACCTCCACATAAAACCAGACACACTGAAATCATTAGAAAAAAAACTTGGGAAGTCCCTGGAGGACATGGGCACAGGGGGAAAATTCTGGAACAGAACACCAATCGCTTATGCTCTAAGATCAAGAACTGACAAATGGGACCTCATAAAATTACAAAGTTTCTGTAAGGCAAATGACACTGTCAGAAGGACAAAACGGCAATCAACAAAGTGGGAAAAGATCTTCACCAATCCCACATCTGACAGAAGGCTAATATCAAATATATACAAAGAACTCAAGAAGTTAGACCCCAAAGAACCCAATAACCCTATCAAAAAATGGGGTACAGAGCTAAACAAAGAATTTTCACCTGATGAAATTTGGATGTCAGAGAAACACCTTAAGAGATGTTCAACATCATTAGTCATCAGGGAAAGCAAATCAAAACAACCCTGAGATTCCACCTCACACCAGTCAGAATGGCTAAGATTAAAAATTCAAGAGACAACAGGTGCTGGCAAGGATGTGGAGAAAGAGGAACACTCCTCCACTATTGGTGGGATTGGAAAATGGTAGAACCACTCTGGAAATCAGTTTGGCGGTTCCTCAGAAAATTGGGCATGTCACTTCCAGAGGACCCTGGCATACCACTCCTGGGCATATACCCAGAGGATTCCCCTGCATATGATAAAGACACATGCTTCACTACGTTCATAGCAGCCTTGTTTATAATAGCCAGAAGTTGGAAGGAGCCCAGGTATCCTCAAAGGAGGAATGGATACAGAAAATATGGTATATTTATACAGTGGAATACTACTCAGCAATTAAAAATAATGATTTCATGCAATTTGTAAGCAAATGGTTAGATCTGGAAAATATCATCCTAAGTGAGTTAACCCAATCACAAAAGAATACACATGAAATGCAATCACTGATAAGTGGATATTAATGAGCCCAGAAGCCCTAAATACTCAAGGCACAATTAGCAAGTCAAATGATTCCCAAGAAGAAAGGAGAGGACCCTTGGCCTGAAAAGTGTGGATCCAGTTTTGTAGATCCAGAACAGAGAAATGGTGAGGGGGGTAATTGGGGAATAGTTGGGGGGAGAGGACTTATGGGACATATGGTGGGGGAGGACTGGGAAAGGGAAAACCCTTTGGAATGTAAACAAAAAGTATAGAAAGTAAAATTTTAAAAAAAACAAAAAAAGAAAAAAGAAAAAAGAAAACATTCACAGCAGCAGGGAAAAGCATGAGAAATAAGCACACATACACACACACACACAAACACACAACTAAATTAAAACAATGACAAAATATTAGAAACCATAATATCCATAGAAAAATATTAGTGCAACAATAAAAATATCCAAACAATGAAATATGGGTAAAAATAATTTGTAAAATCACCATTGATGTTTGTTTTACGTTGTCATCTACTACTGAGGACACATCCTACTCTTAAGTGTGAATTATGTACGCAGAGATATTACAATGGAGAAAAATGGATTTTCCTTTACTAGTGGTTTTTTTTTCCCTTATTGGGAGTCAGAGGTCATGTCTATTTTCCATTTTCAGTGCTGGAACCCCGTCGGGGTTGAGTCAGTGCATGTCTGTGCATGCTGCCACAGTCTCTGTGAATTGATGTACATATAAACTGTAAAGTCTGGAAGATGTAGTGTCCTTGCAATCATCCCTTCTTTGGTCTTTTACAGTCATTCTCCCTTCTCTTATACATGGCTCCCTAAGCCCCAACCGAAGGAGCTTAATGAAGACATTAAACTTGGTGCAGAACTAAGTGCTCAAAATCTCTCCCTCTCTGTCTGTTGTCCAGTTGTATGTCTACCTGTTAGTTCCCATCTCTGGAAAGAGATAGTATCTGTTTAAAAGTTATATCAAGCTGTATATTTTAATTTTATTAGGACAAAATATATTTATTTCATTTTATACTATGAAAATATACATAATGTTAGTTCCCTGTTTTTTATTTTTTCTTCTCTCATATATTTTCACTTAGCCTTCCCTCCCTCCACTTATTACCCTTTTCCCAACCTCACTCTCACTGAAATATACTACTTCTTCATTTTCCTTCAAAATGATCAGGACTCCCAGTGATCAACTGAATATGGCATAAAAAGGTACAATAAGACTAAGCACAAACCCTCATATCTAAGTAGGATGAGGCAATTTAGTATTAGCAAAAGGGAGCCAACAGCAGGCAAAATATTCAGAAACACCTCCATTCCAACTCATTTGAGTCCAACAAAAATTAGACAACCACAGTAGGTATGCAAAGGGTCTACTGCAGACCCAAACAGGTCTGCTTCAGTCTCAGTGAACCCCTATGTGATCTCCTTAGTTGATTCTGTGAGCAATGTTCTCCTGGGGTCCTTACCTCATCTGATTCAAACCATCCTACTTTTCCATCTCTACAGGGTACAAAAGCTCCACCTAATGTTTGGTTGTGGATCTATGCCTGGTCCCATCATTCCAGAGGAAACTTCTCAGATGATTTACATAGGAATAAATCCATAAGTATAGCAGAATATCATTAGAAATCATTTCAATTTTTTATCACTTCTATTTGGCCCTAAGTTTCTGAGCAATCCAATGCCTGGAATCTAGGAAGTGTCTGGCACAGGTTTCTTCTTGTGCCTTTGACTTCAAGATTGACAGTCATTGATCCAACAGGCTCTGACAAGCCCATATTTCTCCAGCAGATCAGGAAGACAGGACAGTTTGTAGATTGTGAGTTTTATAAATGTGTTGGTGTCTGAGTCCACCACTGGCCAACTTGCCTGGTTATGGAAGATGGCCATTTTAGGCTTTGAATTTCTTATTACAAGAAGTCCTCACTAGGGTCACCATCATAGGTATCAGGGAGTTTCCACTACAATAGATTTCTACCTATCACCTTAACTGACCACCAAGTCAGGTCCCTTCTCTTCTCATTATCTCTTTCTGATATTCTCTGCACAATGTGATGCTCCCTGTTTAAATACCACCCCTCCCGCCTTTGTCCACCCACAAAATCTATCCTAAATTCTCCTTCCCAAGGAGACCCATATCCTAGAGCTCTCCTTCTTTCTCAGCTTCTCTGCTCCTATAGATTCTAGCATGATTTTCTTTTACTTAGCAGGTAATTCCCACTTAAAAGTCAATATATATCGTGTTTATTTTTCTAGCTTTGTACTACCTTTCTCAGGATGAATATTTTTCTATTTGTTCAATTTTCCTGAAACGTTTATGATACCATTTTTCTAACAGTTGGGTAATGAGTTTTTTGTAAATATTAACATACTTTCTTTATATATTCTTATGTTGAAATACATCTAGATTGTTTTCAGTTTCTGGCAATTAAAAAGAAAGCCCTTGTGAACAACAACAACAACAACAACAACAACAACAAAGAAAACCTAGGAACGAGGTCAGGAGTCATAGAGGCAAACATCACCACCAGAATACAAGAGATAGAGGTGAGAATCTCAGGTGCAGAAGATACCACAGAACATATTGACACAACAGTCAAAGAAAATGTGAAAGGCAAAAAGCTTATAACCCAAAACGTCCAGAAAATACAGGACACAATAAGAAGACCAGACCTTAGGATAATAGGTATAGAAGAGAGTGAAGATTTCCAGCTTAAAGGGGCAGTAAATGTCTTCAAAAATTATAGAAGAAAACTTTCCTAACCTAAAGAAAGAGATGCCCATGAACATATAAGAAGCCTACAGAACTCAAAATAGATTGGACCAGAAAAGATAATCCTCCCATCATGTAATAATGAAAATGTCAAATGCACTAAATAAAGAATATTAAAAACAGTAAAAAAAAAAAGTCAGGTAACATATAAAGGCAGACCTATCAGAATTACAGCAAACTTCTCACCAGAAACTCTGAAAGCTACATGATCCTGGGCAGATGCCATACAGACCCTAAGAGAACATAAATGCCAGCCCAGGCTACTATCTCCAGGAAAATTCTGAATTATCATAGACAGAGAAAACAAGACATTCCATGACAAAAACAAATTTACACAATATCTTTCCACAAATACAGCTACCTCTACAAAGTATGTTAGATGGAATTTTCCAACACAGGTAGGGAAACTACACCCTAGAAAGAGCAAGAAGGTAATCTTCCAACAAACACAAAAGAAGATAGCCACACAAACATAATAGCATTTCTAACCACAAAAATAAAAGGAAGTAACAATCACTTTTCCTGAATATTGCCTAACATTAATGGAGTCAATTCCCCAATAAAAAGACATAGACTCACAGATAGCATATGTAAACACTGCCCAGCATTTTGCTGCAAAAAGGAAGCACACCTCTGTGACTAAGCCAGATACTACCTCAGAGTAAAATGTTGGAAAACAATTTTCTAAGCAAATGGTACCAAGAAACAAGCTAGAATAGCCATTCTAATATCGAATCAAATAAACATTCAACCAAAAGTTATCAAAAAAGATAAGGAAGGACACTTCATACTGGTCTAAAGAAAAACCTATCAAAATGAACTCTCAATTCTGAATATTCATGCTCCAAATGCAAGGGTACCCACATTCATAAAAGAAACTTTATTAAAGCTTAAAGCACACATTGCACTTCACACAATAATATTGGGAGACTTCAACAACCCACTCTCAGCAATGGAGAGATCATGGAAACAGAATCTAAACAGAGACAAAGTGAAACTAACAGAAGTTATGAACTTATTGGATCTAATAGATATTTATAGAACATTTCATATAAAGCAAAAGAATATACTTTCTCAGCAACTTATGGTACCTTCTCCAAAATTGACCATATAATTGGTCACAAATTGGTCACAAATCAGGCCTTAAGAGATACAATAAGATGATACAATAAGCCTTATTTGCTGCTGCTTGGACTGGAGAAACGGACCCAGGTACCTGAGATATCCCGAGTTTAAGATCTCTGGAGAAGCAGGCCTCCAGGTAGAGATCTGTGCACAGGAGCAGAGCAGTGGTTCCTGTGTCCCAGATACGCATGGGTTCTGTGCCCTGTTGGGGATCCTGCATTCCCCTGCTGCCATCTTTGCTGCTGCTTAGACTGGGCAATCGGACCCGGGTACCCGAGATATCCCAAGTTTAAAATGTCTGGGAACTCACACTGTCAGGCAGCAACCTGCGCACAGGATCTGGGCAGATAGGTGGTTCAACTGTGTGCCAGTCAGGCCTGTGTCTTGTGCACTGCGGGGTGGTCAGCACTTGCAGGGACTCCCAGCCATCATCTTCGCTCCTTGAACAGAAAAGACAAACAGCATCAGGTCCACAGGGACAACCGAGTATAACATTGTTTGGAGCAAGACACACCAGGGGTCCAACAGCACCCAAGAGGAGAGCAGCATATCAGCAATCTGTGCCAGGGGAAACCCAGTCATCCAGTGCTTGGGAAATAGCCTGACAGGCCCACAGGGTGTTCAAGCACCAGCCAGTGACTACAAGACCAACCAGCCAGAGATAACCAGATGGCAAAAGGCAAATGTAGGAATGTTACTAACAGAAATCAAGGCAATATGGCAGCATCCAAACCCAATTCTCCAACAGCAGTAAGTCCTGGATACCCCAACACACCAGAAAAACAAGATTAGATCTAAAATCACTGGTCAGGATGCTGTTAGAGGATCACAAGAAGGACACAAATAAATGTCTTAACGAAATACAGGAGAAAATGAATCAAAAGTTAGAAGCCCTTACAAGGCAAACACAAAAATCAGTTAAAGAAATTCAGGAGAACATGGGTCATCACGCAGAAGTCATGAAAGGAAACACTAAAATCTCTTAAAGAATTACATGAAAACACAAATAAGCAAGCGAAAGATCTGATCGAAACCATTCAGGATCTAAAAACAGAAACAACTAAGAAATTGCAAACAGAGACAATTTTGGAGATAGAAAACCTTGGGAAGAAATCAGGTGCCATAGATGCAAATAACAACAGAATACAAGAGATAGAAGAAAGAATCTCAGATGCTGAAGATACCATAGAAACCATTGACTCAACAGTCAAAGAAAATGCAAAATACAAAAAGCTTGTAACACAAAACATCCAGTAAATCTAGGACACAATGAGAAGACCAAACCTAAGGATTATAGGTATAGATGAGAGTGAAGATTTACAACTTAAAGGGCCAGCAAATATCTTCAACAAAATTATGGAAGAAAACTTTCCCAACCTGCAGAGAGAGATGCCCATAAATATACAGGAAGCCTACAGAACTCCAAAAAGACTGGACCAGAACAGAAATACTTCTTGTCATTGACAAATGGGACCTCATAAAATTACAAAGTTTCTGCAAGGCAAAGGACACTGTCAGAAGGACAAAACGGCAACCAACAAAGTGGGAAAAGATCTTTACCAACCCCACATCCGACAGAGGGCTAATGTCCAATATATACAAAGAACTCAAGAAGTTAGACCCCAAAGAACCAAATAACCCTATCAAAAAATGGGGCACAGAGCTAAACAAAAATTTTCACCAGAAGAAATTCGGATGGCCGAGAAACACCTTAAGAGATGTTCAACATCATTAGTCATCAGGGAAATGCAAATCAAAACAACCCTGAGATTTCACCTCACACCAGTCAGAATGGCTAAGATTAAAAACTCAAGAGACAACAAGTGTTAGCGAGGATGTGGAGAAAGAGGAACACTCCTCCACTGTTGGTGGGATTGGAAAATGGTAGAACCACTCTGGAAATCAGTTTGGCGGTTCCTCAGAAAATTGTGCATGTCACTTCCAGAGGACCGTGGCATACCACTCCTGGGCATATACCCAGAGGATTCCCCTGCATACAATAAAGACACATGCTCCACTATGTTTATAGCAGCCTTGTTTATAATAGCCAGAAATTGGAAGGAGCCCAAATATCCCTCAAAGGAGGAATGAATACAGAAAATGTGGTATATTTATACAATGGAATACTACTCAGCAATTAAAAATAATGAATTCATGCAATTTGTAGGTAAATGGTTAGACCTGGAAAATATCATCCTGAGTGAGTTAACCCAATCACAAAAGAATACACATAAAATGCAATCACTGATAAATGGATATTAATGAGCCCAGAAGCCCTAAATACTCAAGGCACAATTAGCAAGTCAAATGATTCCCAAGAAGAAGAAAGTAGAGGACCCTGGGCCTGTAAAGATTGGATCCAGTTTTGTAGAGAAACCATGGGGGGAGGGGGAGTGATTGGGGAATAGTTGGGGGGAGAGGAATTATGGGATGTACGGTGTGGGGGGGAACTGGGAAAGGGGAAAGCCTTTGGAATGTAAGCATAGAATATAGAAAATAAAAATTAAAAAAAGAAATACTTCTTGTTACATTATAATCAAAACCCCAAATGTACTAAACAAAGAAAGAATATTAAAGGCAGTAAGAGATAAAGGCCAAGTAACATATAAAGGAAGACCTATCAGAATTACACCAGACTTCTCACCAGAGACTATGAAAACTAGAATATACTAGGCAGATATCATGCAAAGTCTAAGAGTAAACAAATTTCAGCCAAAGCTACTATACCCAGCAAAACTCTCAATCACCATAAATGGAATAACCAAGGTATTCCATGACAAAACCAAATTTGCACGATATCGTTCCACAAACTTAGCCCTACAGAGGATAATAGGGGGAAAACTCCAATACAAGATGGGAAACTACACCTTGGAAGAAGCAAGCTAGACACCTCCTCTCATCAAATCCAAAAGAAGTTCACCACTAAAATATAAAAAATAACTTCAAAAATGATAGGAAGTAATAATTACTAATCCTTAATATCTCTTAAAATCAATGGACTCAATTCCCTAATAAGAAGACATAGACTAAACGACTGGATATGGAAACAAGACCCTACATTTTGCTGCATACAGGAAACACATCTCAGTGTCAAAGACAAAAGCTACCTTAGAGTAAAAGGGTAGAAAAGAATTTTAAAAGCAAATGGTCTCAGGAAACAAGCCAGGGAATCCATTCTAATATCTGATAAAATTGACTTTCAACGTAAAATCAAAAGAGACATGAAAGGACACTTCTTGCTTGTCAAAGGGAAAATCCAACAAGAAGAACTCACAATTCTGAACACCTATGATCCAAATGCAAGGGCACCCTCATTCGTAAAAGAAACTTTTCTAAAGCTCAAAGCACACATTGCACATAACACAATAATTGTGGGTGACTTCAACTCTCCACTCTCCTCAACAGACCGATCAGGAAAACAGAAAATAAACAGGGACACAGTGGAACTAATTGAAGCTTTGGAATATATATATATATATATATATATATATATATATATATATATATGTATATCATTTCATCCTAAAGCAAAAGAATATACCTTTTTCAGCACCTCATGGTACATTCTCCAAAATCATCCATATAATTGGTCACAAGACAGACCTCAACAAATATACGATTGAACTCATCACATGCCTTCTATCAGATCACTATGGAGTAAAAGTGGTCTTCAGTAGCAACAAAAATAATAGAAAGCCCACATACACATGGAAACTAAACAATACTCTACTCAATGATACCTTAGTCAAGAAAGAAATAAAGAAAGAAATCAAAGACTTTTTAGAATTTAATGAAAATGAAGGCACAACTTACCCAAATCTAGGAGATACACTGAAAGCAGTGCTAAGAGGAAAACCATAGCTCTGAGTGCCTCCAAAAAGAAAGTGGAGAGAGCATACACTAGCAGCTTAACATCACACCTGAAAGCCCTGGAACAAAAAGAAGCTAATTCACCAAGAAGAAGTAGCAGACAGGAAATCATCAAACTCAGGGCTGAAATCAATCAAGTGGAAACAAAGAGAACCATACAAAGAATCAACAAAACCAGGAGCTGGTTCTTTGAGAAAATCAACAAGATAGATAAACTCTTAGCCAGACTAACCAAAGGGCACAGAGACAGTATTCAAATTAACAAAATTAGAAATGAAAAGTGAAATATAACAACAGAAACTGAGGAAATTCAAAAAAATTATGAGATCATACTACAAAAGATTATACTCAACACAACTGGAGAATCTGGAGGAAATGGACAATTCCCTAGACAGATACCAAATACCATAATTAAATCAGGATCAAGTAGATCAACTAAACAGTCCCATAACCCCTAAAAAATAGAAGAGTTCAAAGAAAGTCTTCCATCCATAAAAAGCACAGGACCAGATGCATTCAGTGCAGAATTCTATCAGACCTTCAAAGAAGACCTAACACCAATACTCTTCAAACTATTCCACAAAATGGAAACATAGGGAACTCTATACAACTCATTCTATGAAGCCAAAATTACCATGATACCCAAACCACACAAAGATCCAACAAAGAAATGAACTTCAGGCCAATTTCCCTTATGAACCTCGATTCAAAAGTACTAAATAAAATTCTTGCCCACCGAATCCAAGAACACATCAAAACGATTATCCACCATGACCAAGTAGGCTTCTTCCCAGGGATGCAGGGTTGGCTCAATGTACAGAAATCCATCAATGCAATCCACTACATAAACAAACTCAAAGACAAAAAGCACATGATTATTTCATTAGATTCTGAAAAAGGATTTGACAAAATTCAGCATCCTTTCATGCTAAAAGTCTTGGAAGGAACAGGAATTCAAGGCCCATACCTAAAAATAGTAAAAGCAATTTACAGCAAACTGGTAGCCAACATCAAACTAATTGGAGAGAAACTTGAAGCAATCCCACTAAAATCAGGGAATAGACAAGGCTGCCCTCTCTCTCCATATCTTTTCAATATAGTACTTGAAGTTCTAGTCAGAGCAATTAGACAACATAGTGAGGTCAAATGGATATGAATTGGAAAGAAAGAAGTCAAACTATCACTATTTGCAGATGATATGATAGTATAATTAACTGACCCAAAAATCTCCACCAGAGAACTCCTACAGCTGATAAACAACTTCAGCAACATGGCTGGTTATAAAATAAACTCAGGCAAATCATTAGCCTTCCTATACTCAAAGGATAAGCAGGCTGAGAAAGAAGTTAGGGAAATAACACCCCTCACAATAGCCACAAGCAATATAAAGTATCTTGGTGTGACGCTGACCAAACAAGTGAATGATCTGTATGACAGGAACTTCAAGTCTGTGAAGAAAGAAATTGAAGAAGACCTCAGAAGATGGAAAAATCTTCCATGCTCTTGGATTGGCAGGATTAATATAGTAAAAATGGCCATCTTGTCAAAAGCAATCTACAGATTCAAGGCAATCTCCACCAAAATCCGAAATCAATTCTTCATAGATTCAGAAAGAGCAATTCTCAAATTCATGTGGAATAACAAAAAACCCAGGATAGCTACAACTATTTTCAACAATAAAAGAACTTCTGGGGGAATCAATATCCCAAACCTCAAGCAGTACTACAGAGCAATCGAGTTAAAAACTGCATGGTATTTGTACAGTGACAGGCAAGTAGATCAATTTAATAGAATTGAAGATATGGAAATGAACCCACAGAAGTATGGTCAATTGATCTTGGATAAAGTAGCTACAAAGAAAAGAAACTAGTAGCTAGAAAAGAAGCCGGGGAAGACCCTTGAGAACATGGGCACAGGGGGAAAGTTCCTGAACAGAACACGAATAGCTTATGCTCTAAGGTCAAGAATTGACAAATGGGACCTCATAAAGTTACAAAGTTTCTGTAAGGCAAAAGACACTGTCATAAGGACAAAACAGCTACCAATAAATTGGGAAACGATCTTCACCAACCCCACATCTTACAGCAGGCTAATATCCAATATATACAAATAACCCAAGAGTTAGACCCCAGAGAACCAAAGAACCCTAATAAAAATGGGGTACAACCGCTCTGGAAAGCAGTCTGGTGGTTCCTCAGAAAAGTGGGCATGACACTTCCAGAGGACCCTGTCGCCACTCCTGGGCATATACGCAGAGCATTCCCCTTGCATACAATAAAGACCCATGCCCCACTAAGTTCATAGCAGCCTTATTTATCATAGTCAGAAGTTGGAAGGAGCCCAGATGTCCCTGAAAGGAGAAATGCATAAGACAATATGGTATATTTATACAATGGAATACTACTCAGAAATTAAAAATAATGAATTCATGAAATTTGTAGGCAAATAATTGGATCTGGAAAATATCATCCTAAGTGAGTTAACCCAATCACAAAAGAATACACATGAAATGCAATCACTGATACGTGGATATTAATGAGCCCAGAAGCTCCGAATACTCAAGACACAATTAGCAAATCAAAAGATTCCCAAGAAGAAGGAAGGAGAGGACCTTGGTCCTGAAAACACTGGGTCTAGTGATATAGGAGAGTACCAGAACAGAGAAATGGTGGGGGGTGGGTGATTGGGGAATAGTCGGGGGGTGGGGGGGTTTAGAGGACTTATGGGACATACAGTGAGGGGGGAACTGGGAAAAGGGAAAGCCTTTGGAATGTAAACAGAGAATATAGAAAATAATAAAAATAAAGAAAATAGCTAATAAAATTAAAAAAGATGAAAACTAAAAAGAATTGTATTTGGTATCTGTCTAGGAAATTTTCCATTTCCTCCAGATTCTCCAGTTGTGTTGAGTATCGTCTTTTGTAGTAGGATCTCATGATCTTTTTGAATTTCCTCAGTTTCTGTTTTTATATTTCACTTTTCATTTCTAATTTTGTTAATTTGGATACTGTCTCTGTGCCCTTTGGTTAGTCTGGCTAAGGGTTTATCTATCTTGTTGATTTTCTCAAAGAATCAGCTCCTGGTTTTGTTGATTCTTTGTATGGTTCTTTTGGTTTCTACTTGATTGATTTCAGCCCTGAGTTTGATGATTTCCTGTCTTCTGCTTCTCCTGGGTGAATTAGCTTTTTTTTTTGTTCCAGGGCTTTCAGATGTGTCATAAAGCTTCTAGTTTATGCTCTCTCCACTTTCTTTTTGGAGGCACTCAGGGCTATTTGTTTTCCTCTTAGCACTGCGTTCATTGTGTCCCCTAGATTTGGGTAAGTTGTGCCTTCATTTTCATTAAATTCTAAAAAGTCTTTGATTTCTTTCTTTATTTCTTCCTTGACTAAGGTATCATTGAGTAGAGTATTTTTCAGCTTCCATGTATATGTTGGCTTTCTGTTGTTTTTGTTACTATTGAAGACCACTCTTACTGCATGGTGATCTGACAGGAGGCATAGGATTAGTTCAATCTTATATCTTTTGAGGTCTCTCTTGTGACCAATTATATGGTCAATTTTGGAGAATGTACCATGAAGTGCTGAGAAAAAGGTATATTCTTTTGCTTTAGGGTGAAATGCTCTATAAATATCTGTTAAATCCAATTGTTCCAAAGCTTCAATTAGCTTCACTGTGTCCCTGTTTATTTTCTGTTTTCCTGAATCATCCATTGAGGATAGTGGAGTGTTGAAGCCACCCGCAATTATTGTGCTATGTGCAATGTGTGCTTTGATCTTTAGTGAAGTTTCTTCTACAAATGAGGGTGCCCTTGCATTTGGAACATAGAAGTTCAGAATTGAGAGTTCTTCTTTGGGTTTTTCCTTTATCAGCAAGAAGGATCCTTCCGTGTCTCTTTTGATGACTTTAGGTTGAAAGTCAGTTTTATCCCATGTTAGAATGACTACTCTGGCTTGTTTCCTGAGACCATTTGCTTTTAAAATTGTCTTCCAGCCTTTTACTATAAGGTAGTGTTTGTCCTTCACACTGAGGGTGTGTTTCCTGTATGCAGCAAAATTTAGGGTCCAGTTTATGTATCCAGTTCTTTTAGTCTATATCTTTTTATTGGAAAATTGAGTCCATTGATGTTAAGAGATATTAATGAATTGTGATTATTACTTTCTGTCATTTTTGACATTAATTTTATATTTGATAAGTTTTCTTTTTTTGTGTTTGATGACTGAAGGTTACTATCTTGCTTTTTCCAGGGTGCAGTTTCCCTTCTTGTATTGGTGTTCTCCCCCTATTATCCTTTTTAGGACTGCGTTTGTGGAAATATATTGTGTAAATTTGGTTTTGTCATGAAATAACTTGGTTTCTCCATCTATGGTGATTGAGAGTTTTTCTGGGTATAGTAGTTTTCATTGGCATTTGTGTTTTCTTAGAGTCGGCATGAGATCTGCCTAGGATCTTCTAGCTTTCATGGTCTCTGGTGAGAAGTCTAGTGTAATTCTGCTAGGTCTTCCTTTATATGTTACTTGGCCTTTTTCTCTTACTGCCTTTAATACTTTCTTTTTTTAGTACATTTGGGGTTTTGATTATAATGTGACAAGAAGTATTTCTGTTCTGGTCCAGGCTTTTTGCAGTTCTGTAGGTTTCTTGTATATTCATGGGCATTTCTCTCTTTAGGTTGTGGAAGTTTTCTTTTTTTGAAGATATTTGCTGGCCCTTTAAGTTGTAAAACTTCACTCTCATCTATACCTGTAATCCTTAGGTTTGGTCTCCTCATTGTGTTCTGGATTTCCTGGATGTTTTGTCTTACAAGCATTCTGCATTTTGCATTTTCTTCGACTGTTGAGTCCATGGTTTCTATGGTATCTTCAGCATCTGAGATTCTTTCTTCTATCTCTTGTATTCTGTTATTGATATTTGCATCTATGGCACCTGATTTCTTCTCAAGGTTTCTATCTCCAATGTTGTCTCCCTTTGTGATTTCTTAGTTGTTTCTACTTCTATTTTTAGATCCTGGATGGTTTTGTTGATTTCCTTCACTTGCTTGTTTGTGTTTTCTTGTAATTCTTTAAGAGATTTTTTTGATTCCTTTTTCATGACTTCTGTCTGTTGACCCCAGTTCCTGTATTTCTTTAAGTGATTTTTTGCATTTCCTCTTTATTGGCTTCTATCTCTTGACTCATATTCTCCTGAATTTCTTTAAATGATTTTTGCGTTTCATTTGTTAAGGCTTCTAACTTTTGATCTATTTTCTCTTGTATTTTTTAAGGGATTTATTTATGTCCTTCTTGTGTTCCTGCAACAGCATCATAGCCAGTGATTTTAAATGCAAATCTTGTTTTTCTGGTGTGTTGGGATATCCACAACTTCCTGTTGTTGGAGAATTGGGTTCAGACTTTTGCCATATTGCCTTGATTTCTGTTAGTAACCTTCCTACATTTGACTTTTGCCATCTGGTTATCTCTGGTGTTAGTTGGTCTTGTTGTCACTGGCTGGTGCTTGAACCCTCTGTGATCTTGAAAGGCTATTTCTACACCACTGGATGACTGGGTTTCCCTGGCACAGACTGCTGATGTGCTGCCCTCCTCTTGGGTGCTGTTGGAGCCCTGGTGTATCTTGTCCCAAGCAATGTTGTACTCACGTTGTCTCTGTGAACCTACTGCTGTTTGACTGTTCCGTCAGGGAGCACAGATGGTGGAGGGGAGCCCCTTCAAGTGCTGACCACCCTGAAGGGCACAGGACCCATGCCCGGCTGGCACACAGACAAATCGCAGCTCTGCTGAGATGCTGTGAGCAGGTAGCAGCTTGGCAGTCTGCATCCCCAGAGATCTTAAACTCGGGATATCTCAGAACCTGGTGTCACTTGTCCTGTCCAACCAGGTGCAAAAATGGCTGCAGGAGTGCCCCTCTTGTTGTCCACCCTGCAGGGCACAGGGCCTTCCCTGGCTGGCACACAGATGGCCCTCTGCTCTGCTCAGGTCCTGTGTGCAGGTAGCCACTTGGCAGTCTGCATCCCCAGAGATATTAAACTTGGGATATCTCAGAACCTGGTGTCACTTGTCCTGTCCAACCAGGTACAAAGATCACAAGGAAGCTTAATAACGCTCTATTCAATGATAACTAGGTCAAGAAAGAAATAAGAAATTAAAGACTTTTTAGAATTTAATGAAAATGAAGACACATCACAACAAAACTTATGGGGCACAATGAAAGCAGTGATAAGAGGAAAACTCATAGCTCTAAGTGCCTCCAAGAAGAAACTGGAGAGAGCTTACACTAGCAGCTTGACAGCACACCTGAAATGTCTAGAGCAAAAAGGAGCAAATTCACCCAAGTGGAGTAGATGGCAAGAAATAATCAAACTCATTGCTGAAAATCAATAAAACCAGTACCTGGTTCTTTGAGAAAATCATCAAGATAGATATACAATTAGCCAGACTAATCAGAAGGCACACAGACAGTATCCAAATTAATAAAATCAGAAATGAAAAGGGAGACATAACAATAGAAACTGTGGAAATTCGAAAAATTATCAGATCCTACTACAAAAACCCATACTCAACAAAATTGCAAAATCTGGATGAAATGGAAAATTTTCTAGACACATAACAGGTGTCTGTACCCGACCAGCAGGTCCAGTTATTCCAGGGTCCCTGGAGAGGTACTACCTAGGGATCATGGTGGGGGAGAAAGATCAAGACCCTGCATATGACAAGCTTTAGTCAGAGTCCATTTAATATTTGGAAAGCAATGGCTTATAAGCAGTAAGAAGGGGAAGTGAGACAAAGGCAGTAAATCTTGAAACAGCCAAATGGGATGTCTTGGGATGAGGGATAAAGACACTTTAAAGGCCAGTTTGTCAATTAACTGCTTCCTGTAAGGAGGTCTGGTACCTAAATAATCAGTCAGTTTTTTGCTTCAGCCAGTTCCTGGTATGGCAGATCAAAGAAGGTGAAATAGCAGCACTGTGAGATGCTTGCACTCCAGTAGTTAATTAAGGCATTCAGGCGGTGAGAGCAGAGGCGACCGGTGAGAAAGGAAGGCGACTCATCTAGGAGATGAAGACAGGATGATACCAGACCAAATGGCTCAGGGTTTGGTGGAGATTATCCAGGGATACCCCTTATCTTTTATGGCTGGTCAGTTCCTGAAGTCTTCTGTGCCATCAATTTGTGGGAAAGGCTTTTGTTTTACAGTCTCACAACCCTGCAACAGCCATCTCAGAGCTGAGCGTTTGTGGTCATGTAGCTTAGAATGGCTCCTTACAGGTGCCAAATTTAAAACAGTATGAGATAAATAATCTATACATTCCTATAACTCCTAAAGAAATAGAAGCAGTCATTAATAGTCTCCCAACTAAAAAAAACAGCCCCAGGGACAGATAGGTTTAGTGAAGAATTCTATAGGAGCTTCTCTATTTCACAAAATAGAATCAGAAGGAATCCCACCCAATTTGATCTATGAAGCCACAATTACACTTACACCTAAACCACACAAAGACCAAGAAAAGAAAGAGAAATTCAGACCAATTTCCCTTATGAACATAGATGTAAAAATACTCAATAAAATTCCTGCCAAGAACCCAAGAACACATCAAAATGATCATTTACCACAATCAAGTAGGCTTCATTCCAGGGATGCAGGGATTGTTCAATATTCAAAAATCCATCAATGTAATCAGCTATATAAAAACCTCAAAGAAAAAATCCATATGATCATCTCATTAGACGCTGAATAGCATTTGACAAAATTCAGCATCCCTTCATGGTAAAAGTCTTGGAAAGATCAGCAATTCAAGCCCATACCTAACCACAATAAAAGCAACATACAGTAAATCCATAGGCAAAATCCAACAAAATGGAAAGAAACTTGAAGCAATCCCTCTAAAATCAGAGACTAGACAAGGCTGCCCACTTTCTCCCTATCTATTTAACATAGTACTTGAATTGTTAGCTAGAGCAATTAGACAACAAAATGAGGTCAAAAGGATACAAACTGTAAAGAATGGAGTCAAAATTATCCTATTTGCAGATGATATGATAATATACTTAAGTGACTCCACATTTACACCAGAGAACTTTTACAGCTGCTAAACAAGTTCAGCAAAGTGGATGATTATAAAATTATCTCAAACAAATCAGTAGCCTTCTCCTTCTCAAAGGATAAACAGGCTGAGAAAGAAATTAGGAAAATAAAACCCTTCACAATAGTCACAAATAATATTGCATACCTTGGTGCAACTAACCAAGCAAGTGAAAGATCTGTATGACAAGAACTTCAAGTCTCTGAACAAAGTAATCCAGAAAGATCTCAGAAGATTGAAAGATCTTCCATGCTCATGGATTAGCAGGGTTAATATAGAAAAAATGACCATTTTGCTTAAACCAATCTACAGATTCAATGCAATACCTATCAAAATAACAACTCAATTCTTCATAGAGTTAGAAAGAGCAATTCTCAAATTCATTTGGAATAATAAAAACTCAAGATACTGATAACTATTCTCAAGAATAAAAGAACTTCTGGGGGAAGAACCATCCCTGATACCATACCATGCTGTATTACAGACTAATAGTGATTAAAAATTGTATGGCATTGGCACCGGGAGAGGTAGGAAGATCAATGGAATGGAATTGAAGTCTCAGAAATGAACCAGCACACTATGGTCACTTGATCACTGACAAAAGAGCTGAAACCATTCAGTGGAAAAAAGAAAACATTTTGAACAAATGGTGCTCCTTCAACTGGTGATCAACATGGAGAAAAATGCAAATTGACTCATTCTTATCTCCCTGTAAAAATGTCAAGTCCAAGTGGATCAAGGACCTCCACATAAAATCAGATACAGTAAGCCTTATAGAGGAGAACGTGAGGAAGAACTTCAAACACATGAGCACAGGGCACCATTTCCTGAACAAAACACCATTGGCCTATGCTCTAAGATCAAGAATTGACAAATGGGTCCTCATAAAATTGCAAAGATTCTGTAAGGCAAAGAACGCTGTCAATAGGACAAAATGGAAACCAACAGATTGGGAAAAGTTCTTTACCAATTCTACATCCAGTAGAGGGTTATTATCTAATATATAAAGAGAACTCAATAAGTTAGACTCCAGAGATCAAATAACTCTGTTAAAAAAATGCAGTTCGGAGCTAAATAAAGAATGGAGGAATACTGAATGGTTGAGAAATACTTAAAGAAATGTTCAACACCCTTAGTTTCAGTGAAATGCAAATCAAAACAACCCAGAGATTCCACTTCACACCAGTCATAATGGCTAAAATAAAAAATTCAGGTGATAGCAGAACTTGGTGAAGATGTGAAGAAAGAGAAACACTCCACCATTGCTGGTGGGATTGCAAGCTGGTACAACCACTCTGCAAATCAGTTTGGCTACTCCTCAGAAATTGGACATAGTACTAACTGAGAACTCAGGTATACCACTCCTGGGCATATACCCAGAAAATGTGCTAACATATAGTAAGGACACATGCTCCACTATGTTCATAGCAGCCTTATTTATAATAGCCAGAAGCTGGAAATATCCCAGATGTCCTTCAACAGAGGACTACTACTCAACTATTAAAAACAGTGGATTTGATCTTTTCTTCTGTGACTGAGCAGACAGGTGCATCCAGGAACATAGGGGACACCCGAGTGTAAGATCCCTTTGGACCCGGTCCACCAGGGCCCTACCTGCACTAAGGAGCTGGGCAGCACCATAGCCTTCTGTGTACCTATCCTGCCAGAGGATATATGCCTTGCATGGAGTCCCACAATTAAAAGTGAGGCCACCATCTTCACTCCTCAAGTGAGCAGGCTGTTATAGCCAGGAATGCAGGGAAAACCCGGGGATAAGATCACTTGGGACTCAGGCTGCCAGGGCCCCACCTGAACCTAGGAACTGGGCAGCACCACAGCACTCTGTGCCAGGGGGAGAGCTGGTCACCCAGGGGTGCTGAGACAGGCTTGCAGGCACACAGAGGGACAAGCACCAGCCAGAGACAGCAGGACCAACTAACACTAGAGATAACCAGATGGCAAAAGGCAAACGTAGGAACATTACTAACAGAAATCAAGGCAACATGGCACCATCTGAACCCAATTCTCCCACAAAAGCAATTCCTGGATACCCCAAAACACCAGAAATACATATTTTGGATTTAAAAATCACAGCTTGTGATGTTGATAGAGGGCTTCAAGAAGGAAATAAATAACTCCCTTAAAGAAATACAGAACACAAGTAAACATGGAGAAGCCCTTGAACTACAGGAAAATACAACAGAACAGGTGAAGGAATTGAACATAATCATCCAGGATTGAAAAATGGAGGTAGAAACAAACAATAAAGTAATCAAAAAGGGAAATAACTGTGGACATAGAAAACCTGGGAAAGAAGTCAGGAGTCATGGATACAAGCATCAACAACAGTATACAAGAGATAGAAGAGAGAATCTCAGATGCAGAAAATACTATAGAAAGCATTGACACAACAGTCAAAGAAAATGTAAAATGCAAAAAGCTTCTGATATAAAACATCCAGGAAATCCAGGACAAAATGAGAATACCAAGGCTAAGGATTATAGGTTTAGAAGAGAGTGAAGATTTCAAACTTAAAGGGCCAGTAAATGTCTCAACAAAATTATAGAAAAAGTTCCCTAACCTAAAGAAAGAGATGCGCATGAACATACAAGAAGCCTACAGAGCTATAAATAGATTTGACTAGAAAAGAAATTCCTCAAATTACATAATATTTAAAATGAAAATGTACTAAACACAGAAAATATTAAAAGCAGTAAGGGTGAAAGGTGAAGTAACATATAAAGTTAGACCTATTAGAATTACACCAGACTTCTAAACAGAGACTATGAAAGCTAGAAGAGCCTGGGCAGATGTCATACAGACCATAAGGGAACACAAATGCCAACCGAGGCTGCTAACCCAGCAAATCTCTCAATTACTATAGATGGAGAAATCAAGGTATTTTATGACAAAAACAAATTTACACAGTATCTTTCCACAAATCTAGCCCTTCAAAGGCTAATGAATGGTAAGCACCAACAAAAGGAGGGAAACTACACACTAGAACAAGCAAGAAATTAATCTTCTTTCAACAAATCCAAAAGAAGATAACCACACAAGCATAAAAATTACATCAAAATAACAGGAAGCAACAATCACTATTCCATAATATCTGTTAACATCATTTGACTCAATTCCTCAATAAAAATTAACAGACGTACAGACTTTATACTTAAACAGGACCCAACATTTTGCTGCATACAAGAAACGCATCTGAGTGACAAATACAAATACTACTCCAGTTCAAAAGGTTGGAACACAAACTTCCAAGCAAATGGTCCCAGGAAACAAGCTGGAGTAGCTATATTTTTTTTTTGTTTTTTGAGACAGGGTTTTTCTGTGTAGCTCTGGCTGTCCTGGAACTCACTCTGTAGAACAGGCTGGCCTCGAACTCAGAAATCCGCCAGCCTCTGCCTCCCAAGTGCTGGGATTACAGGCGTGAGCCACCACCGCCCGGCTGGAGTAGCTATTCTAATACCCAATAAAATAGACTTTCATTCAAAAGTCATCAAAAAAGACATGGAAAAACACTTTATACTCATCAAAGGAAAAATGTACCAAGAAATACTTTCAATTCTGAAAATCTATGCTCCAAACGCCAGGGCACCCTCTTTCATAAAAGAAAATAATAAATAAAACCAACAAACTTTACTGAAGCTTAAAGCACATATTGTTCCTCACACAATAATTGTGATTGACTTCAACACCCCACTCTCCTCAATGGACAGATTAGGGAAACACAAACTAAATAGAGACACAGTGAAAGTAAGAGAAGTTTAGGACCAAATGGATTTAATAGATATCTATAGAACATTTCATCCTAAATCAAAAGAATATTCCTTCATCTCAGCATCTCATGGTACCTTCTTCAAAACTGACAATATAATTGGTCAGAAAACATACCTCAACAGACATAAGAAGATAGAACTAATCCCATGCCTCCTATCAGATCACTATGGAGGAAGGGTGGTCTTCAATAGCAACAAAAACAACAGAAAGCTCACATACACAGGTAAGCTGAACAATGCTCTACTCAATGATATCTTGGTCAAGGATGAAATAAGGAAAGAAATCAAAGACTTTAGAATTTAATAAAAATGAAGGCACAACATAGCCAAATTTATGGGACACAATGAAAGCAGTGCTAAGAGGAAACCTCATAGCTCTGAGTGCCTCCAAAAAGAAGCTGTAGAGAGCATACACTGGAGAGAGCAGCTTAGCAGCACACCTGAAAGCTTTAGAACAGAAAGAAGCTAATACAACCAAGAGGAGTAGAAGGCAGGAGGTCAAACTCAGGGCTGAGACCAATAAAAAGAAACAAAAAGAACTATACAAAGGAACAAACCAACCAGGAGCTTGTTTTTTGAGTAAATCAATAAGATAGATAAACCCTTATCCAGACTACTCAGAGGGCACAGACAGAGTATCCAAATTAACAAAATCAGAAAGCAAAAGTGAAATATAACAACAGAAACTGAGGAAATTAAAAAAAATCAGATCCTACTACAAAAGCTTATACTCAAAACAACTAAAAAATATGGATGAAATGGCCTATTTCCTAGACAGATACCAAATACCAAAGTTAAATCAGGATCACATAGACCACCTAAGTGGTTCCATAACCCCTAAGAAATAGAAGTGGTCATTGAAAGTCTCCCAAACAAAAAAAAGCTCAGGACTACACGGTTTTAGTGCAGAAGTCTATCAGACCTTCAAAGAAGACCTAACATCAATACTCTTCAAAGTATTACAAAAAATATAAACAGAAGGAACACTACTCAACTCATTCTATGAAGCTGATACCAAAACCGCACAAACATACAACAAAGAAAGAGGACTTCAGACCAATTTCCCTTATGATTATCGATGCAAAAATGCTTAATAAAATTCTTGCCAACCAAATCAAAGAGCATATCAAAACGATCATTCACCATGGTCAAGTAGGCTTCCTCCCAGGGATGCAGGGATGGTTCAATATAGAGAAATCCATCATTTAATCCACTACTTAAACAAACTCAAAGAAAAAAAACCACATGGTCATTTCATTAGATGTTGAAAAAGCATTTGACAAAATTCGACTTCCTTTCATGTTAAAAGTCTTAGAAAGAACAGGAACTCAAGGCCGATAGCTAAACATCGTAAAAGCAATGTACAGAAAATTAGTAGCAAACATCAAACTAAAAGGAGAGAAACTTGAAGCAATCCCACTAAAATCAGGGACCAGACAAGGTTGCCCTCTCTCTCCATATTTATTTAATATAGTACTTGAAGTTCTAGCTAGCACAATTAAGCAACAAAAGGAGGTTAAAAGGATTCAAATTGGAAAGGAAGAAGTCAAACTATCACTATTTGCAGATGATGAGGTAGTATATTTAAGCAACCCAAAAACTCTACCACAGAACTCCTACAGTTGATAAACAACTTCAGCAATGTGGCTGGATATAAAATTAACTCAAACAAGTAAGCATTGCTATATTGAAAGGATAAACAGGCTGAGAAATAAATTAGGGAAATGACACCCTTCACAATAGTTACAAACAATGTATAGTATATTGGTGGGGCTCTACACAAACAAGTGAAAGATTTGTATGTAAAGAACTTCAAGTTTCTAAAGAAAGAAATCAAAGAAAACCTCAGACTATGGAAAGATCTCTCATGCTCATGGATTGGCAGGATTAATATAGTAAAAATGGCAATCTTGCCAAAAGCAATCTACTTGTTCAATGTAATCCCCATCAAAATGCCAAGTCAATTATTCATTGAGTTAGAAAGAGCAATTCTCAAATTAATTTGGAATAACAAAAAGTCACAGATAGCTAAAAGTATTCTAATCATTAAAAGAACTTCTGAGGAAATCCGTATCCTGGACCTCAAGCTCTACTACAGAGCAATAGTGTTAAAAACTGTGCATGGTGATCCCTGATTTCTTCCCAAGGATTTCTGTCTCAAAAGTTGTCTCCCTTTGTGATTTCTTAGTTGTTTCTACTTCTGTTTTTAGATCCTGAATGGTTTTGCTTAGATCTTTCGCTTGCTTGTTTGTGTTTTCATGTAATTCTTTAAGAGATTTTTGTGTTTCCTCTTTCATGACTTCTACTTGTTGACCCACGTTCTCCTGAATTTCTTTAAGTGATTTTTGTGTTTGAGTTGTAAGGGCTTCTAGCTTTTGATCCATTTTCTCCTGTATGTCTTTAAGAGATTTATCTATGTGTTCCTCGAACAGCATCCTGACTAGTGATTTTAGATCTGAATTTTGTTTTCCTGGTATGTTGGGGTATCCCGGACTTAACTGCTGTCATGGAACTGGGTTTGAATGCTGCCATATTGCATTGATTTCTGTTAGTAAAGTTCCTACATTTGTCTTTTGCCATCTGGTTATCTCTGGCATTTGTTTGTCCCATAGTCACTAGATGGTGATTGAACCTCCTTTGGGCTCATAAAGCTATTTCACCACCACTGGATGACTGGGTTTCCCCTGGCACAGATTGCTGATATGCTGCCCTCCTCTTGGGTGCTGTTGGACCCCTGGTGTATCTTGCTCCAAGCAATGTTATATTCGGTTGTCTCTGTGGACCTGATGCTGCTTGTATGCTCTGTCAGTGAGTGAAGATGGTGGCTGGGAGCCCCTCCAAGTGCTGACAACCCTGCCCTGCACAAGACCCAGGCCTGGCTGGCACACAGATGAACCACTGCTCTGCGCAGATCCAGTGTGCAGGTCACTGCCTGGTGGCCTGAGTCCCCAGAGATCTTAAACTCAGGATATCTAGGGTACCTGGTTCCGCCAATCAGTCCAAGCAGCAGCAAAGATGGTGGCAGCTGCGAGGAGTGCAGGGTCACCCACATGGCACAGAGCCCATGCCTAGCTGTTACAACAGAACTGCTGCTCTGCCCAGCACCTGCTCACAGATCACTCCCTGGTGGCCTGAGTCCCCAGAGATCTTAAACTCGGGATAACATGGGTCCCTGGTTCTGCTTGCTCAGTCCAGGTGGCAGCAACAATTCGGTTGGTTGTGGGGAGTGCAAGGTGTCCCACAGGGCACAGAACCCACTCCTGGCTGGGACACAGAAACCACTGCTCTGCCCTGACCCTGTTAGCAGATCACTGCCTGGTGACCTGAGTCCCCAGAGACCTTAAACTCGGGATATGTCAGGTACATGGTTCTGCCTGCTTGGTCCAAGCAGCAGCAAAGATGGGGGAGTGAAGCTACCCCACAGGGCATAGAACCCATGCCCTAACCCATCTGGAGTAACAAGAAACACAGGAGAGCTAAAAATATTCTCAACAATAAAAGGACTTCTGGGGGAATAAATATCCCTGATCTCACACAGTACTACCGAGCAATTGTGTTAAAAACTGCATGGTATTGGTACAGAGACAGGCAAGTAGATCAATGGAATAGAATTGAAGACCCAGAAATGAACCCACAGAGTTGGTCACTTGATCTTTGATAAAGGAACTACAACCATCCAATGAAAAAGCTAGCCTTTTCAACAAATGGTGCTGGTTCAACTGGAGGTCAACATGCAGAAGAATGTGAATTGACCCACTCATCTTCTTGTACTAAGCTCAACACCAAGTGGATCAAGGACCTCCAAATAAAACCAGATACACTGAAATTAATAGAAAAGAAACTGGGGAAGACCTTGAAGGATATGAGCACAGGGGAAAAGTTCCTGAACAGAAAACCAATAGCTTATGCTCTAAGATCAAGAATTGACAAATGGGACCTCATAAAATTACAAAGTTTATGTAAGGCAAAGGACAGTGTCAGAAGGACAAAACGGCAACCAACAAATTGGGAAAAGATCTTCATCAACCCCATATCCAACAGAGAGCTCATATCCAATATATACAAAGAACACAAGAAGTTAGATCCCAAAGAACCAAATAACCCTATTAAAAATGGGGTACAGAGCTAAACAAAGAATTTTCACCAGAAGAAATTCAGATGGCTGAGAAGCACCTTAAGAGATGTTCAACATCATTAGTCATCAGGGAAATGCAAATCAAAACAACCCTGAGATTCCACCTCACACCAGTCAGAATGGCTAACATTAAAAATTCAAGAGACAACACGTGCTGGGGAGGATGTGGAGAAAGAGGTACTCTCCTCCATTGTTGGTGGGATTGCAAGATGTTACAACTGCTCTGGAAATTGGGCATGACACTTCCAGAGGACCCTGTCATACTACTCTTGGGCATATACTGAGAGGATTCTCCTGGATGCAATAAAGACACATGCTCCACTATATTCATAGCAGCCTTATTTATAATAGCCAGAAGTTGGAAGGAGCCCAGATGTCTCTGAAAGGAAGAATAGATACAAAAAATGCAGTATATTTATACAATCGAATACTACTCAGCAATAAAAAATAATGAATTCATGCAATTTGTAGGCAAATAGTTGGATCTGGAAAATATCATCCTAAGTGAGTCAACCCAATCACAAAAGAATACACATGAAACATAATCACTGATATGTGGATATTAATGAGCCCAGAAGCTCTGAATACTCAAGGCACAATTAGCAATGAATCAAAAGATTCCCAAGAAGAAGGAAGGAGAGGAGAGTCCTGAAAAGACTGGATCCAGTTTTGTAGGAGAGTACCAGAACAGAGAAATGGTGGTGGTGGGGTGATTGGGGAATGAGCAGAGGGAAGAGGACTTATGGGACATATGGTGAGGGGGAAACTGGGAAAGGGGAAAGCCTTTTGAATGTAAACAAAGAATATAGAAAATAAAATAAAAAACTGCATGCTGTTTGTACAAGGACAGGCATGTAGATCAATGGAATAGAACTGAAGACTCAGAAATGAACCCACAAACCTATGGTCACTTGATCTTTGACATTGGAGCTAAAATCAACCAGTGGAAAAAGAGCCTTTTCAGCAAATGGTGCTAGTTCACCTGATGGCTAGCATGGAGAAGAATGCAAATTGATCCATTCTTATCTCCTTATACTAAGCTCAAGTCCAAGTGGATCACGGAACTCCATATAAAACCAGACACACTGAAACTAATAGAAAAGTACCTGGGAAGAGCTTTGAGTACATGGGTACAGGGGATAATTTCTTGAACAGAACACCAATCGCTTATGCTCAAAGATCAAGAATTGACAAATGGGACCTCATAAAAATTACTAAGTTTCTGTAAGGCTAAGGACACTGTCAATAGAACAGAACGGCAACCAACAAATTTGGAAAAGATCTTTACCAACCTTACATCTGACAGAGGGCTAATATCCAATATATACAAAGTACTCAAGGAGTTAGATTTTAGAGAGCCAAATAACCCTATTAAAAATGGGGCACAAAACTAAAGAAAGAATTTTTACCTGAGGAATATCGAATGGCAGAGAAGCACCTAAAAATGTTCAACATCCTTAACCATCAGGGAAATGCAAATCAAAACAAACCTGAGATTTCCCCTCACACCAGTTCAAATGGCTAAGATCAATAACTCAGGAGAAAACAGGTGCTGGCAAGGATGTGGAAAAGAGAAACACTCTTCCACTGCTGGTGGGATTGCAAGCTGGTACAACCACTCTGGAAATCAGTCTGGCAGTTCCTCAGAAAACTGGGCATGATACTACTGGAGGACCCTGCTATACCACTCCTGGGCATATACCCAGAGGATTCCCCAGCATGTAATAAGGATAAATGCTCCACTCTGTTCATAGCAGCCCTATTTATAATAGCCTAATAGACAGAAGCTGGAAAGAACCCATATGTTCCTCAGTGGAAGAATGGATACATAAAATGTGATATATATATATATATATATATATATATATATATATATATATATACACATACAATGGAGTACTATTCAGCCATTAAAAACAATTAATTTATGAAATTCTTAGACAAATGGATAAAACTGGAGAATATAATCTTATGTGAGGCAACCCATCCTCAAAAGAACACTCATGGTATGCACTCACTGATAAGTGGATATTAGCCTAGAAGCTTGGAATACCCAAGACATAATTCGCATATCAAATAAAGCCCAAGAAGAAGGAAGGAGTGGACCATGGTCCCAGAAATGCTCAGTGCAGCAGTGTAGGGGAATACCAGGACAGGGAAATGGGAAGGTGTGGACTGGGGAACAGGGCAAGGGAAGAGGGCTTATGGGACTTGCATGGAGGGGGGCATCCAGGAAAGGGGAAATCAACCAAAATGTAAATAAAATATATGTTGAATAAAAAAAATGGGGTACAGAGCTAAAAAAGAATTTTCCTCTGAGGTCTATCGAATGGCTGAGAATCACCTAAAGAACTGTTCAATATCCTTAGTCATCAGGGAAATGCAAATCAGAAAAAGCCTGAGATTTCACATCATACTAGTCCAAATGGCTAAGATTAACAACTCAGGAGATCGCAGGTGCTGGTGAGGATGTCAAGAAAGAGGAAAACTCCTCCTCTGCTGGTGGGATTGCAAGCTAGTACAACCACTCTGGAAATCAGTCTGGGGATTCCTCAGAAAACTGGGCATGAATATTCACCAGCATGTAATAAGGAGACATGCTCCACTGTTTATAGCAACCCTATGTATAATAGCCAGAATCTGTAAAGAAGATGTCCCTCAATGAAGGAATGGATACAGAAAATGTGTTATATTTAAATAATGGGATACCACTCAGCTATTTAAAACATTGAATTCAAGAAATTCTAGGCAATTGGGTGGAACTGGAAATTATCATCCTAAGTGAGGTCACCCAATCATTAAAGAACACATGTGGTATGCATTCACTGATAAGTGCATATTAGCCCAGAAGCTTGGAATACCCAAGACATAATTCCTATATCAAATGATGCCAAAGAAGAAGCAAGAACAAATTATGAATACTCTGTTCCTTCTTAGAAGGGGGAACAAAATACCCATAGAAGGAGATACAGAGATAAAGTATGGAGCAGAGACTGAGGGAAAAACCATCCAGACACTACCACCCCTAGTGATCCATCCCATATAGAGTTATAAAACCCAGATACTATTTTTGATGCCATCAAGTACTTGTTGATGGTAGCTGGATATAGCTGTCATCTGGGAGGTTCTGCTAATGCATGACAAATACAACTGAGCACAGGGTCCCCAAATGGGGAGGTAAAGAAAGGACCCAAGGAGCTGAAGGAGTTTGCTGTGCCATAGGAGGAATGATGAGGAACCACCCAGTACTCCCAGAGCTCCCAAGGACAAAAAAAATCACCAACCAGATAGTACACATGGTGTTACCCATGACTCCAGATGCATAGGCAGTAGAGCACATCCTTGATGGACATCAAAGGGAGGAGATGCCCCTTGTCTTGGACAGACTCAATGCAGCAGTGGAAGGGAATACTAGCACAGGGAAACAGGAGGGGGTTGATTGGGGAACAGGTGGAGGGGAGATGGATTATGGGACTTTTGGGGGGGCAGTAAAGTGGAAATCATTTGAAATGTAAATAAAGAATATATCTAATAAATTTTATGAGTTCATTAAATTATTATGAAAATGGATGTAATGGATAGAAAATATAACCCTGAGTGAGGTAACCCTATCACAAAATAACACACATGGTATGCACTCACTGATAAGTGGATATTAGTGTAGAAGCTTGAAATACCCAACATATAATTCAAAGACCTCAATAAAGAAAGTCCAAAGTGTGGGTTCTATGGTTCTTCTGAGACAGAGAACAAAATACTCACAAGAGTAAATATGGAGATAAGGTGTAGAATGGAGACTGAAGGAAAGCTCATCGAGAGAGCATCCCCCCTGGGGATTCATCCCATATACAGTCACCAGACCCCCACACTATTGTAGATGCAAAAAAATGCTTGCTGAAAGGATCCTGATATGGCTGTCTCCTGAGAGGCTCTAGCAGAACCTTGCAAATACAGAGGCAGATTCTCAGTCAACCACTGGACTGAGGGTGGTGTCCTCAATGGAAGAGTTAGAGAAAGGATTGAAGGAACTGAAGGGTTTTACAACTTCATAGGAAGGACAACAATATCAGCCAACCAGAACCCCTAGAGCTTCCAGGGACTAAGCCATCAACCAATGAGTACAGATGAGTCCCAATCCGCAGGACAGTCAATGGGGTCCCTGAACCACCTAGGAGAGGATGGGGGACAAGAGACATAAGAGACAGACAGCAAAACAGTATTCTGATCACGCTGTCAAATTTTATTGTTTTACACAAGGCAATATAAAGGAAAGTAAGCAGGGTATAGGGAGGGGTTAAGGGAGCAAGACATTGATTTGGGGGAACAATCTCAGGAGGCAAGCATTGTTTCTCAGGAACAGTTTCTCAGAATTGTCTCTCAGAATCTCAGGGAAATGCTGACTATTACTGAAGGAAATTGGAACAATAAATTGATCATGAGGATATGAAATGGAAAGGAGTTGCTATGGTAACCTAACCACAGGTGAGCTCTGTTTGTTCTAGCCCACTCAGGTTAGCTCTGTATGTACTGACCACCTTGCTACTTGGCTAATCTTGAAAGCTAGTACTTTTCCTTCTAAAAGTAGTCTTGAAATGGCTTAAAGGAGGAGGTTTAGAGATCTATGTGAGAATGGCTCCTGGCATCTCCCCTTCTCTGTATTAAAGAGAAGAGAGGCCAGACAGCCATAGATGAAAAGGAGATGAGGCACCAAAAGAATGGAGCAGTGCCTGGCTTAGGAAATGACTCAGTCATCCATCATCCCTGATCAGTCACTGGATATCTTTGCCAGTCTCCAGAGATTCCTGTGTTAGGTGGGAGTGGTCCTGGGAAATGCCTGTCATCGGCTAACTGCTCAGCAATGTTATTGTTACAGGTGTCTTGAGCTTGAGGGCTCCTTCTGGAGTCTCGACTGGAATGGCTGTGATAGGAATTCTCTCTCTGCCAGGGCACTCGAGTATGCCCTTTGGGCTGTTCTGTAACTTCCCTGGACAGCTGGGTAGCCATCTCTCGATCATCCATAGCCAAACGACAGTAATGTACCTGAATGGGCTTGAATGCCAAGTCATCTACCTGTTGTTTAATTAGGGTAGTGAGGCATTTAAAAGCTCATGGTCCAAAAGAATATAACAATAATAGACCTACAAAGGGTCCTAGAATACTGGGTAAAAGCATAATGAGTCATGGAGAGGTGGAAATCCAATTTTCATACCATCTTTCTTTCTGTTCTCTTTCTCTCTTACATTTTTCTAGTCCTTCTCTGACTTTTCTCATGCTTTCTCTTTTTACTAGTATAGAAACAGCATTCTTCTTTTAAAGCTGTACAAAGTCCATCTTGTTGATAAAACAGGAGATCAAGTCCTCGCCTATTTTGGAGGACAACCTCAGCTAGGGAGTCAATGGAGTTGGAGAGATCAACTATCCCCTGCTAAGTTGGACATCTTGATCAATGGAGGCACTGAGTTCTATGTACCTGGAGATAGAAAAAACAAGGGAAGTGATACCTGTCCCTGCTCCCACAGCTCTGAGGCCAAGTAGGACAGAGATAGTAACAGCAGAGATAGGTTCTCTGTGGGAGTGCCTCAAAGAGGTGGAGCCATCAGTGGATGGGGATTGATCCAACAGGTAAAAAAAATCTTCAGTGATAATAAACTAAATGAGGAACAATATTAAGGATGCAAAACTCAGGGTTTTCCCCATCCTTTCAGTGTTCCAAGACCCCGGCAGAGAGGCAAGTTGTAAGGCCATCAAGGCACACTCACCAGTTTCCATCTGGGGGGAGAATAAAAAAAATTCCCAGGAGAGGGAGAAAAGGTTTCATTACACCAGTGAGCATAGGCTGAGGGATCATTTGTTCCACTAGAGATCACACAAAGTACCAGGCCAGATACTTGAGTTAATGAAAGACCTGGTCAGGTGCCCTTCTGCCAAGGGCAGCATTGTGGATCATCAACATGGAGGGGAATCACCATGAATGGCAATTCCTTCATAAAAGGGTGGTTGGGAATAGTAGCACAACCATTAATCTTCAACAAGTTCAGGGGAAGTGTCATTTAAGGTAAGAAAGGTCTGATTAACTAAAGAAAGTATAAGATTTTTAGTGGAGGCTGGTTGTGTAGGTGGTACAGGCAGAATAGTGGCTTGTGGTCTGCCTGATGGCCAGAGGGCAAATACAGAAGGTAGGAAGGTGCCTTTAAGAGAAGGAGCATGGGTGGTGTCCTGGTCAATTCCTTTAGGAGGAGCAGGATGAGGTACCAAAACAGGTTTAGGCTCCATTGGGACTGGCTGGGCATGATGTATTAAGCACTTTAATGAGCTTAATAGAGAAAATAATACCTGTATCTGAGCCAGATTGTTAGAGGCTGACTCCATTCATAACCGTTTTGCCAATTTATATTGGGAGATTTTGCATAGGTGGTAAACTTAATTTGTTAAGGTGTGCATCCCCCATTTGTAGAGGGATTAGAGGTCTTGTAGGACTTATCACCTGTTAGAAAACTAGCTGGGGGTGTAAAATTACATTTTACTAGGATATAATTCCATGGGGAGGTGGGCTCTCAATATGCATCTCCAGTGGTTTCACAGCTCCAGGAGGCACAGAAAAAAATCTGTTTTTTTCCCCAAACTTATTATGTACGGAACTGCCACGATGGTACCCAGGGCAGACATAAAACTCAGTTCCCTTCAATAGAGTGCATTGAACCAAGTTGCCACAACCAGGCTTAGAGCTGTGGTGTGCAGAGATTTCTGGGGCGATGCAGATATCTAAAAGATGTTCAGCTCCCCAAGATGCTCCTGCACCAAGTGAGAGCTTACAAAGTTTTGGGGTCAGAACATCTGACCACCAAACATGATTAGACAATTTGGAGATAGACCAGACAGGGTCCTTCCTTTCTGAGAGGACCACCCATGTAAAATTCTAAACCATGTGCCTAGAAATCATTCCTGAAGAGGGTATATGGGGCAGTTTGATTGGTGTCACCAGTGCATCTTGCCATGGTAGGGTCATAAGAAGCATCTGATCAGGTGAGGTAGCATCTGAAAGAGAAGGAGAATGAATCTCAGGGGGAGGTGAGTGCTCCACTCTGGGCATCAGATTAACTTGGTTTACAAGGCCTTCTGGGAGCCATCTGGGCTCAGAGTTCTTTTGATCATAAATGCACGCTGAGCCACGACCCCAAATAAGCACAGGATAGGGTCCCTTCCACTGGTTGGTAAGGGGATCCCTCCAAAGCACCATGGCATGAGAATATTTGGAACCAGAATGCCAATGATGATCAGCAGCTGAACATCCATCATTACCTAATCTCAAGAAATAAAGCACAAACAAGGCATGAGGAAGATTATTGTGAGGTGAAGAGGTCATGAAGGTCTCCGTGGAGGTGGAAAGATGTTGAAGCATATTTCTTAAAGTCTGATGTGCTCGCCGGGTGTGGTGGCGCATGCCTGTAATCCCAGCACTTGGGAGGCAGAGGCAGGCGGATTTCTGAGTTCGAGGCCAGCCTGGTCTACAGTGTGAGTTCCAGGACAGCCAGGACTACACAGAGAAACCCTGTCTCAAAAAACAAACAAACAAAAAACAAACAAACAAAAAATAAAAAAAGAAAAAAAAAGTCTGATGTGCTCTTTCAACAATTCACTGACCTTGAGGGTTGTAAGGAATACCAGTGATGTGTTTAATACCAAAGAGTGAGCAGAATTTTTGGAACTTGGTACTTGTGTATCCTGGCCCATTGTCAGTTTTAATGATTTGAGGTTTCTCCATAACCATCATACATTGAACAACATGAGAAATAACATCCCAAGAGGCCTTTCCTGAAAGGGAGGAATCAAAGAGAAACCCACTAAAAGTATCAATTGTGACATGAGCGTATTTGTACCTTACAAATGAAGGGAAGTGAGTCATATCCATCTGCCAACATTCATTTGGAAGCAGATCTCTTGGATTGACTCCCAGATGAGGAGTGGGGAGTAGAGAGACACAAGCTGGGCAGTCTTTGACTATGGATCAAGCTTGTTCCCTAGAAATTTTAAACATCTGCCTCAATGTAGAGGCATTGAGGTGATGGAGAGCATGTGTTAGTTGAGCCTTTATTAAAGGAGTGGATAGAACTGTGGAGACAAGGCAGGTGGCTTCATCTGCCTTAGCATTACCTTCAGAGAGGGGGCCCTTCAGGCCTGTATGCACTATTAGATAGACAACAAAAAAGGGAGTGGTTTTTGTAAGGATAAGCTATTGAATTTTAGCAAGTAGATAGGAGGCAGTAGAGGTGGTCCATATGTATGGGACCGTCTCGAGGAGTTAGCTACATAGGCACTATCTGTATACAGGTTAAAGGGGGAAGAACATAATCTTTCAAAGATATGTTGTACAGCAAATAACTCAACCAGCTGTGCTGAGGAATATGGAGAATGGGACATAAGCAGCACATCCATTTGAGGAACCATCAGTGAAAACAGTAACTCCTTCTTTAAGTGGTTGCTTGGAGGTGATTCTGGGTAACACAAATGGGTGAGTTCTAGCAAACTGTATAAGGGGATCATTGGGAAAATGATTGTCAATAGTGCAAGCAAAGGCAGCACATGCAATGGCACAATCGTTGTCTCTCTGAAAAAGCCAGTCAACCTGTTCTGCAGTATAAAGAACTATAAGGATGTTGGGGTCCTTGTCAAAATATTGTCAGGCCAGTCTCCTGCCTTTTAAAATTAAATTGGCAGATAAGGAGTAATAAGTGCCTAAAACTTTGCTAGGCTTAGAATGGAGGAGATCCCACATCAGGAGGCACCCTGAAGAATTCCTGAAACCCTTTGCCAAAAATTACTCAAAGGAGAATGACCAGTAGCACACACAATAAATTGCAGGGGGAAGTCAGGGTTAAATTGAAAAGTTGTCTGTGAGGATATGGCTTGCCCAATTTATGTAAGAGCTGTTAAAGCCTGAGGGTTAAGTGAGCGAGGGGAAAGTGGATGGAGGTCTCCTGTCAATAGATCATGAAGGGACAGGAAAACATTAGGCAATATTTTAAGATAGCGCTGAAGGAACTGCAAATTACCCAAAAGTTGCTGAAAGTCATGTAAAGTGTTTAGGGAGCTAGATCTTTGGGGTAAGGACATGATCTTGTGTAAGCTGAAAGCCAGTAAGAGTAAAGAGCTTAGAATTGAACCTTATCAGGCGGCAATTTTCAAACTTCAAGAGGACAAAGCTTTCTGGGGTTGCTCGAAGCATTGTAAGACTTGAGTCTCAGTAGGAGCTCCAAGAAAAATATCATCCATGTAATGAAGAAAATAAATTTGTGACCATGCTTTATGAATGGGGTAGATGGCTTGAGCAACATACTTCTGGGCCAGGGTAGGACTATTAGCCACACCCTGGGGAAGTACTCACCACTGAAAGTGATCCATGAGTCCTTGAAACTTAATTTGTGGGAGACTGAAAGCAAAACGAGGGCAGTCAACAGAATGTAAGGGAATAGTGAAGAAACAATCTTTTAAGTCAATAACATTTTTAAAAAGATCTTTGGGAATAGCTGCTGGGATAGGCAGTCCTGGGATAGGCAGTCCAGGCTGAAGAGCCCCTGTAGGGATTATCACTTTATTGACAGCTCTAAAATCTTGTAGAAGTCTCCATCTACCAGATTTTTTCTTTTTTTTTAATTTTTATTTTCTATATTCTATGTTTACATTCCAAGGGCTTTCCCCTTTCCCAGTTCCCACCCACCATAGTTCCCATAGTTCCTCTCCCCCCCAACTATTCCCCAATCATTCCCCCTCCCCCCTCAGTTTCTTTACTAAACTGGATGCAATCTTTACATGCCCAGGGTCCTCTCCTTTCTTCTTCTTGGGAATCATTTGACTTGCTATTCGTGTCTTGAGTATTTAGTGCTTCTGGGCTCATTAATATCCACTTATCAGTGATTGCATTTCATGTGCATTCTTTTGTGATTGGGTTAGCTCACTCAGGATGATATTTTCCAGGTCTAACCATTTACCTACAAATTGCATGAATTCATTATTTTTAATTGCTGAGTAGTATTCCATTGTATAAATATACCACATTTTCTGTATCCATTCCTCCTTTGAGGGATATTTGGGCTCCTTCCAATTTCTGGCTATTATAAACAAGGCTGCTATAAACATAGTGGAGCATGTGTCTTTATTGCATGCAGGGGAATCCTCTGGGTATATGCCCAGGAGTGGTATGCCAGGGTCCTCTGGAAGTGACATGCACAATTTTCTGAGGAACCTCCAAACTGATTTCCAGAGCGGTTTTACCATTTTGCAATCCCACCAACAATGGAGGAGTGTTCCTCTTTCTCCACATCCTCGCCAGCACTTGTTGTCTCTTGAGTTTTTAATCTTAGCCATTCTGACTGGTGTGAGGTGGAATCTCAGGGTTGTTTTGATTAGCATTTCCCTGATGACTAATGATGTTGAACATCTTTTAAGGTGTTTCTCGGCCATCCAAATTTCTTCTGGTGAAAATTCTTTGTTTAGCTCTGTGCCCCATTTTTTGATAGGGTTATTTGGTTCTTTGGGGTCTAACTTCTTGAGTTCTTTGTATATATTGGATATTAGCCCTCTGTCGGATGTGGGGTTGGTGAAGATCTTTTCCCACTTTGTTGGTTGCCGTTTTGTCCTTCTGACAGTGTCCTTTGCTTTGCAGAAACTTTGTAATTTTATGAGGTCCCATTTGTCGATCCTTGATCTTAGTGCGTACACTATTGGTGTTCTGTTCAGGAACTTTTCCCCTGTGCCCAAGTCCTCCAGGGTCTTCCCAAGTTTCTTTTCTAATAGTTTCCGTGTGTCTGGTTTTATGTGGAGGTCCTTGATCCACTTGGAGTTGATCTTAGTGCAAAGAGATAAGAGTGGTCAATTCGCATTCTTCTGCATGGTGACCTCCAGTTGAACCAGCACCATTTGTTGAAAAGGCTATCTTTATTCCACCAGATGGTTGTGGCTCCTTTATCAAAGATCAAGTGACCATAAGTCTGTGGGTTAATTTCTGGGTCTTCAATCCTGTTCCATTGATCTGCTTGCCTGTTGCTATACCAATACCATGCAGTTTTTAACACAATTGCTCTGTAGTACTGCTTGAGGTCAGGGATATTGATTCCCCCAGAAGTCCTTTTATTGTTGAGAATAGTTTTAGCTATCCTGGGTTTTTTGTTGCTCCAGATGAATTTGAGAATTGCTCTTTCTAGATCTATGAAGAATTGAGTTGGGATTTTGATGGGGATTGCATTGAATCTGTATATTGCTTTTGGCAAGATGGCCATTTTTACTATATTGATCCTGCCAATCCAGGAGCAAGAAATATTTTTCCATCTTCTGAGGTCTTCTTCGATTTCTTTCTTCAAGGACTTGAAGTTCCTGTTGTACAGATCTTTCGCTTGTTTGGTTAGAGTTACGCCAAGATACTTTATGTTGTTTGTGGCTATTGTGAAGGGTGTTATTTCCCTAATTTCATTCTCAGCCTGCTTGTCCTTTGAGTACAAGAAGGCCACTGACTTGCTTGAGTTAATTTTATAACCTGCCACTTTGCTGAAGTTGTTTATCAGCTGTAGAAGTTCTCTGGTGGAGTTTTTTGGGTCGCTTAGGTAAACTATCATATCGTCTGCAAATAATGATAGTTTCACTTCTTCCTTTCCAATTTGTATCCCTTTGACTTCCTTATGTTGTCTAATTGCTCTTGCTAGAACTTCAAGTACTATATTGAAAAGATATGGAGAGAGAGGGCAGCCTTGTCTTGTCCCTGATTTTAGTGGGAATGCTTCAAGTTTCTCTCCATTTATTTTGATGTTGGCTACTGGTTTGCTGTAGATTGCTTTTACTATGTTTAGGTATGGGCCTTGAATTCCTGCTCTTTCCAAGACTTTTAGCATGAAAGGATGCTGAATTTTGTCGAATGCTTTTTCAGCATCTAATGAGATGACCATGTGGTTTTTTTCTTTCAGTTTGTTTATGTAGTGGATTACATTGATGGATTTCCGTATATTGAACCATCCCTGCATCCCTGGGATGAAGCCTACTTGATCATGGTGGATGATCGTTTTGATGTGCTCTTGGATTCGGTTAGCAAGAATTTTATTTAGTATTTTTGCATCTATATTCATAAGAGAAATTGGCCTGTAGTTCTCTTTCTTTGTTGGATCTTTTTGTGGTTTAGGTATTAGCGTGATTGTGGCTTCGAAGAGTGAGTTGGGCAGTGTCCCTTCTGTCTCTATTTTGTGGAATAGTTTGAAGAGTATTGGTGTTAAGTCTTCTTTGAAGGTCTGGTAGAATTCTGCACTAAAACCATCTGGTCCCGTACTTTTTTTGGTTGGGAGGCTTTCTATAACCCCTTCTATTTCTTTAGGGGTTATGGGACTATTTAGCTGGTCTACTTGATGCTGATTTAATTTTGGTATTTGATATCTGTCTAGGAAATCGTCCATTTCCTCCAGATTCTCCAGTTGTTTTGAGTATAGACCTTTGTAGTAGGATCTGATGATCTTTTGAATTTCCTCAGTTTCTGTTGTTATGTCTCCCTTTTCATTTCTAATTTTGTTAATTTGTATACTGTCTCTGTGTCCTTTGGTTAGTCTGGCTAAGGGTTTATCTATCTTGTTGATTTTCTCAAAGAACCAGCTCCTGGTCTTGTTGATTCTTTGTATGGTTCTCTTTGTTTCTATTTGATTGATTTCAGCCCTGAGTTTGATGATTTCTTGTTTTCTACTCCTCCTGGGTGAGTTAACTTGTTTTTCTTCTAGCACTTTAAGGTGTGCTGTTAAGCTGCTAGTGTATGCTCTCTCCAGTTTCTTTTTGGATGCACTTAGAGCTATGAGTTTTCCTCTTAGCACTGCTTTCATTGTGTCCCATAGATTTGGGTAGGTTGTACCTTCATTTTCATTGAATTCTAAAAAGTCTTTGATTTCTTTTTTTATTTCTTCCTTGACCAAGGTGTCATTGAGTAGAGTATTGTTCAGTTTCCATGTGTATGTGGGCTTTCTGTTGTTTTTGTTGCTATTGAAGACCACTCTTACTCCATGGTGATCTGATAGGAGGCATGGGATTAGCTCGATCTTCTTGTATTTGTTGACATCTGTCTTGTGACCGATTATATGGTCTATTTTGGAGAAGGTACCATGCGGTGCTGAGAAAAAGGTATATTCTTTAGCTTTAGGATGAAATGTTCTATATATATCTGTTAAATCCAATTGGTCCAGAGTTTCAATTAGTTTCACTGTGTCCCTGTTTAGTTTCTGCTTTCCTGATCGGTCCATTGAGGAGAGTGGGGTGTTGAAGTCACCCACAATTATTGTGTTAGGTGTAATGTGTGCTGTAAGCTTTAGTAAGGTTTCTTTTACAAATGAGGGTGCCCTTGCATTTGGAGCATAGATGTTCAGTATTGAGAGCTCTTCCTGGTGGATTTTCCCTTTGGCCAGCAAGAAGTGACCTTCTGGGTCTCTTTTGATGATTTTAGGTTGAAAGTCAATTTTATCTGATATTAGAATGGCTACTCCAGCTTGTTTCCTGAGACCATTTGCTTGTAAAATTGTCCTCCAGCCTTTTACTCTAAGGCAGTGTTTGTCTTTAACACTGAGATGTGTTTCCTGTATGCAGCAAAATGTAGGGTCCTGTTTCCGTATCCAGTCTGTTAGTCTATGTCTTTTTATTGGGGAATTGAGTCCATTGACGTTAAGAGATATTAAGGAATAGTAATTATTACCTCCAGACATTTTTGAAATTATATTTATTTATCTTATTTATTTTTTATATTCGAGAGGTTATCTTCTTTTGGGTTTGATGAGAGGAGGTTTCTATCTTGCTTCTTCCCGGGTGTAGTTTCCATCCTTGTCTTGGTGTTTTCCCCCTATTATCCTTTGTAGGGCTGGATTTGTGGAGAGATATCTTGCAAATTTGGTTTTTGTCATGGAATACCTTGATGTCTCCATCAATGGCAATTGAGAGTTTTGCTGGGTAAAGTAGTTTTGGCTGAAGTTTGTGTTCTCTTAGAGTTTGCATGATATCTGCCCAGGATCTTCTAGCTTTCATGGTCTCAGGTGAGAAGTCTGGTGTTATTCTGATAGGTTTTCCTTTATATGTTACTTGGCCTTTTTCTCTTGCTGCCTTTAGTATTCTTTCTTTGTTTATTACATTTGGAGTTTTGATTATTATGTGACGGGATGTATTTCTGTTCTGGTCCAGTCTGTTTGGGGTTCTATAGGCTTCTTGTATATTCATGGGCATCTCTCTCCTTAGGTTGGGGAAGTTTTCTTCCATAATTTTATAGAAGATATTAGCTGGCCCTTTAACTTGTAAATCTTCACTCTCGTCTATACCTATAATCCTTAGGTTTGGTCTTCTCATAGTGTCTTGGATTTCCTGGATGTTTTGGGTTACCACCTTTTTGCATTTAGTGTTTTCTTTGACTGTTGAATCAATGGTTCCTATGGTATCTTCGGCTTCTGAGATTCTGTCTTCTATCTCTTGTATTCTATTGTTGATACTTGTGTCTAGGGCCCCTGATTTCTTCTCCAGGTTTTCTATCTCCAATGTTGTCTCCCTCTGTGATTTCTTAGTTGTTTCTACATCTGTTTTTAGTATCTGGATGGATGTGCTCAGATCTTTCGTTTGCTTGATTGTGTTTTCATGTATTTCTTTAATAGATTTTTGTGCTTCCTCTTTCATAGCTTCTACTTGTTGGCCCACGTTCTTCTGTAGTTCTTTAAGTGACTTTTGTCTTTCTTCCTTATTGTCTTCTTCTCTTTGATCCATCTTCTCCTGAATTTCTTGCAGTGATTTTTGTATTTGCCTCGTAAAGGCTTCTAACTTTTGATCCATTTTCTCCTCTATTTCTTTACGAGATTTTTCTATGTGTTCAGCTACCAGCATCCTGACCAGTGATTTTATATCCAAGTCTTGTTTTTCTGGTGTTTTAGGGTATCCAGGGATTCCTGTTGTTGGAGAACTGGGTTCAGATGCTGTCATGTTGCCTTGATTTTTGTTAGTAACGTTCCTTCGTTTTCCTTTTGCCATCTGGTTATTTCTGGTTTTAGTTGGCCTTGTTGTTAGTGGCTGGTGTTTGAATCTCCTGTGAGGCTGGGCTCACCTGTTGTTTCTCTACTGGTAAATATGTGTGACTGCTGCTTTAAGGGATCATAAGCTGGCTGCCACCCATGCGATTGTAGCCCCGTTGGAGTCTGTCTACCTGGGCTTCTCCAGCTGTGTCCTGGTTGCAAGGAACTCGGCCTGCTTGGTTCCGAGACCCTAGCAGATCCCCCTGTGCGGGTAGCCCTGGAAGGGGTGTTTACCTGGGCCTTTCCAGCTATGTCCTGGTTGCAATATGGAGGCCCGCAGCTACCGCTGGTCCAGGGGCCGGTGAGCTGGTTGCAGAATGCAGCCTAGGTGCTCGCCAGAGGGCGCGGGGATGTCCCACAGAGCCTGGGCCTTTCCAGCTGTGTCCTGGGCCTTTCCAGCTATGTCCTGGTTGCAATATGGAGGCCCTCCGCTTCTGCTGGTCCAGGGGCCGGCGAGCTGGTTGCAGAAAGCAGCCTCGGTGCTCGCCAGAGGGCACGGGGATGTCCCGCAGAGCCTAAGCGGAACTCAGCCTGCTTGGGTCTGAGACCCTAGCAGATCCCCCGTGAGGGCAGCCCTGGAAGGGGTGTTTACCTGGGCCTTTCCAGCTATGTCCTGGTTGCAATATGGAGGCCCGCCGCTTCTGCTGGTCCAGGGGCCGGCGAGCTGGTTGCAGAAAGCAGCCTTGGTGCTCGCCAGAGGGTGCGGGGAAGTCCCACAGAACCTGGGCCTTTCCAGCTGTGTCCTGGTTGCAATATGGAGGCCCGCCGCGCTGGTCCAGGGGCCGGCGAGCTGGTTGCAGAAAGCAGCCTAGGTGCTCGCCAGAGGGCACGGGGATGCCCCGCAGAGCCTAGGCGGAACTCAGCCTGCTTGGGTCCGAGACCCTAGCAGATCCCCCTGTGAGGGCAGCCCTGGAAGGGGTGTTTACCTGGGCCTTTCCAGCTATGTCCTGGTTGCAATATGGAGGCCCGCAGCTACCGCTGGTCCAGGGGCCGGTGAGCTGGTTGCAGAATGCAGCCTAGGTGCTCGCCAGAGGGCGCGGGGATGTCCCACAGAGCCTGGGCCTTTCCAGCTGTGTCCTGGGCCTTTCCAGCTATGTCCTGGTTGCAATATGGAGGCCCTCCGCTTCTGCTGGTCCAGGGGCCGGCGAGCTGGTTGCAGAAAGCAGCCTTGGTGCTCACCAGAGGGCACGGGGATGTCCCGCAGAGCCTAAGCGGAACTCAGCCTGCTTGGGTCTGAGACCCTAGCAGATCCCCTGTGAGGGCAGCCCTGGAAGGGGTGTTTACCTGGGCCTTTCCAGCTATGTCCTGGTTGCAATATGGAGGCCCGCCGCTTCTGCTGGTCCAGGGGCCGGCGAGCTGGTTGCAGAAAGCAGCCTCGGTGCTCGCCAGAGGGTGCGGGGAAGTCCCACAGAGCCTGGGCCTTTCCAGCTGTGTCCTGGTTGCAATTTGGAGGCCCACCGCGCTGGTCCAGGGGCCGGCGAGCAGATTTTTTCTTAATTACAAAGATGGGTGTATTCCAGGGGGAAGAAGAAGGTCCTATATGACCGGTGATGAACTGCTCCTGTACTAGCTCTTGAGCCTCTTTTAATTTTTCTTGCGTTAGGGGCCACTGATCAACCCACACAGGAGGGGAGTCCCTCCAGGAGATCTTATCTGTATGAGTGGGGCAAGCAGACATGACAGTGACCATTAGGGAAAACCCGAATCTGGGAAGCCTTGTCCTTGTATATCTGGTCTTTGTTGGATTTGTATTGGGCATCGAATGCCTTGAGCTTCCTTACCCAGTCTGCATCCTGGGAGGAACCATTGTGACAACATTTGTTTGGTTACAACTTCTCTAGGGCTACACATAACATTCATTTAAGAAAAAAATATCTCGGCCCCAAAGGTTAACAAGGAGGTCTCTGATAACAAAGGGGGTGACTGTTCCTGAATTACCTTCCTGATCTGTTCAAATAAGTGTCTTGGCACTGATCTGTGGGTTATTGGAGTGGCCTATACCTTGCAGATGTATTGTAGAGACTGTCAATGGCCAGCCACTAGGCCAATGTTTTGAAGAAATGACAGTAGCATTGGCTCCTGAGTCGGAGGAGACCTATAAAAGCCTTGCCATCTAATTTTAAAGTAAGCATGGGGCAGGAAGGAGTAATCTTGTGTGCCCAGAAAACATCTGCTATTCCCCTTTCTCCCTGTCCTCTGTGTTCCTTATTTACAGGGTTGTGGAGGGCAGCTTGTGGAAGGAGGAGTAATTGGGCTATAGGCTGTGCCTGAGAGATGGACATAAGTCCTTCTAGGACTCTGGCTAGAACTACAATTTCGCCATCATATGGTGAGTCTACAGGATTGGGAATAACTTGAAATCCTCTCTTAGACAAGGAAGTCCTACCTATGACTTAGCTAAACGTCCTGGGTGGCAGGGGACTGTAAACTCCAGTTGGAAACACTTGCATGCCATACTCAGGTTTTAATATTGAGCTGGTGGTGGTGCACAATTCCAGGCCTGTGCAGCCTGGGTTGGCTCATCGCAGTTGGGAGATTGAACAGGGATATTGGCTGGAAGGACTGTTAGTTGTTGTTGTGGGACAAATCCAATCACCCTGGAGTTGGTTTGTTGGTAGGGGGCTGGTGGCTGCCCCCACAGGGTGTTTCCTGGCTGCCAGGAAGGGAAAGGATGGCCTAGATTATCTGTCTTGGAATGGCATTTCCATTGCCAATGGCAACCTCTGCAGCAGTGAGGACAAAGGGTAGTTGGAGGTCTTTGCCTTAGGGCAGGTGGACCTGTGGATTGAGGAGCTGAAGTTTGGGGCAAAGTATTTCTGGTGGCTTGGGGATGAGGACATTCACATTGGAAGTGCCTGGGCTGTTTGCAATTAAAGGAAATCGTTGACTGCGTCTGAATGCCTGTTTTCTGAAATGTGACTCATATTGCCAGTCCTATGGCATGGCTGGGTCCAATGCCTGCACATAAGCGAACGTATTCTGCCAAGGATTTAGAATGATGATGTTTAAGCACATCCTGGCAGACTGGATTTCCATTCTCAAAGGCACGCTGTTTGAGGAATGGACTTTCAGGGTCTTGGGGCCCAAAGATATGCTCAGCAGTCTCAGTAAGTTGGCTGAAGAATGAATTATAGGGTTTGTCTGCTCCTTGAAGAACTTTAGTTACAGTGGCAGATGATCCTGTCTTGGGGCATAATTTTCGCCAAGCTGTTAAGAAGACTTGTCTTGGTGGGCACAGCGGGCAGCTGGAGTCAGGTGCGTGGACAGAGACCTAGCTCTGCAGGAGATCTGGGCATCGACAGCTCAGCTGCGGTTGTAGACCACTGCAGACCAGCTCTCCAGGCAGGCTGGCAGCAAGGTGCCATCTTGCCTCGGGATACCGTGTAGAATTCTAGCAGCTGGAGTCAGGGGCATGGACTGAGACCTAGGTTAGTCTAGCACAGACAACACCGCCAGGCTCTGGTTGGCACCCAGAGTCAGAAGAGATCAGCAGATCCGGGCACCAACAGCTCAGCAACGGTCACTGACCCCTGGGGACAGGCGCGCTGTGCTTTCAGCGGGGCTGCCATCTACAATAAGACCAACTAACTCCAGAGATAAACAGATGGCAAAAGGCAAACGTAGGAACTTTACTAACAGAAATCAGGGCAATATGGCACCATCTGAATCCAATTTGCCAACCACAGCAAGTCCTGGATACCCCAGCACACCAGAAAAACAAGAGTTAGATATAAAAGCACTGGTCATGATGCTCCTAGAGGAAGATAAAAAAGGCATAAACAAATCTCTTAAAGAAATGCAGGGGAACATCAATAGGGTAGACACTCTTACAATGCAAACACAAAAATCACTTAAAGAACTCCAGGAGAATATGGGCCAACAGACAGAAACCAATAAAGAGGAAATGAGAAAATAAGTTAAAGAAATGCAAGAGAACTTGAAACAACATGCAGAAGTCATGAAAGAGGGAGCACAAAAATATAATAAAGAATTACATGAAAACACAAACAAACAAATGAAGGAACTGAGCAAAACCATCCAAGATCTGAACACAGAGGTAGAAACAACTAAGAAATCACAAAAGGAGGCAACTTTAGAGATAGAAAACCTTGGGAAGAAATCAGGCGTCGTAGATGCAAACATCAACAACAGAATACAAGAGATAGAGATAAGAATCTCAGATGCTGAAGATAACATAGTAACCATTGACTCCACAGTCAAAGAAAACGCAAAATCCAAAAGACTTGTAACCCAAAACATCCAGGAAATCCAGAACACAATGAGAAGACCAAACCTAAGGATTATAGGGATAGATGAGCATGAAGATCTACAACTTAAAGGGCCAGCACATATATTCAACAAAATTATGGAAGAAACCTTCTCTAACTTAAAGAGAGAGATGCCCATGAATATACAAGAAGCCTCTTACAAGGCAGTAAGAGAAAAAAGCCAAGGAACATATAAAGGAAGACCTATCAAAATTGCACCAGACTTCTCTCCAGAAACCATGAAAGCTAGAAAATCCTGGGCAGACCTCATGCAGACCCTAAGAGAACACAAATGTCAGCCAAGGCTACTATATCCAGCAAAACTCTCAATCAACATAGATGGAGAAATTAAAATATTCCATGACAGGACCAAATTTACACAATAACTTTGCACTAACCCAGCTCTACAAAGGATAATAGGAGGAAAACTCCAATACAAGGAAGGAAACTGCACCCAAGGAAAAGCAAGCCAGTAACATTGTTCCATCAAACTCAAAGGAAGATAACTACTCAAAAACAAAAATAACATCAAAAATGTCAGGAAGTAATAATCTCTATTCCTTAATATCTCTTAACATCAATGGACTCAATTCTCCAATAAAAAGACATAGACTTACAGACTGGATACGGAAACAGGACCCTACATTTTGCTACTTACAGGAAACACACCTCAGAGTCAAAGACAAACACTACCTTAGAGTAAAAGGATGGAAGACAATTTTGTAAGCAAATGGTCGCAGGAAGCAAGCTGGAATAGCCATTTTAATATAAGATAAAATTGACTTTCAACCAAAAGTCATCAAAAGAGACACAGAAGGTCAGTTCTTGCTAGTCAAAGGAAGAATCCACCAAGAAGAACTCACAATTCTAAACATCTACACTCCAAATGTAAGGGCACCCTCATTCGTAAAAGAAACTTTACTAAAGCTCAAAGCACACATTGCACCTAATACAATGATTGTGGGGGACCTTAATACTCCACTATCCTCAGTGGACCGATCAGGAAAACAGAAACTATTCAGGGACACGGAGAAACTCATCAAAACTTTGGACCAATTGGATTTAAAAGATATATATATATATATATATATATATATATATATATATATATATAGAACATTTCACCCTAAAGCAAAATATTATAACTTTTTCTCAGCTCCTCATGGTACCTTCTCCAAAATCGACCATACAGACTTCAACAAATATAAAAAGATCGAACTAATCCCATGCCTCTTATCAGATCACCATGGAGTAAGAGTGTTCTTCAATAGCAACAAAAACAACAGAAAATCCTCATACACGTGGAGGCTGAACAATATTCTACTCAATGATACCTTAGTCCAGGAAGAAATAAAGAAAGAAATCAAAGATTTCTTAGAATTTAATGAAAATGAAGGCACAACATACCCTAATCTATGGGACACAATGAAAGCAGTGCTTAGAGGAAAACTCATAGCCCTGAGTGCCTCAAAAAGAAACAGGAGAGAGCATATACTAGCAACTTAATGGCACACTTGAAAGCTCTGGAACAAAAAGAAGCAATTTCACCCAGGGGGAGTAGAAGACAGGAAATCATCAAACTCAGGGCTGAAATCAATCAAGTTGAAACAAAGAGAACCATACAAAGAATCAACAAAACCAGGATCTGGTTCTTTGAGAAAATCAACAAGATAGATAAACCCCTAGCCAGAATTACCAAAGGGCACAGAGACAGTATTCAAATTAACAAAATTAGAAATGAAAGGGAGATATAACAACAGAAACTGAGGAAATTCAAAAAATCATCAGATCCTACTACAAAAACCTATACTCAACACAACTGGAGAATCTGGAGGAAATGGACAATTTCCTAGACAGTTACCAAATACCAAAATTAAACCAGGATCAAATAGATCGTCTAAACAGACCCATAACCCCCAAAGAAATAGAAGGGGTCATAGAAAGTCTTCCAACCGAAAAAAGCACAGGACCAGATGGTTTTAGTGCAGAATTCTATCAGACCTTCAAAAAAGTCCTGATACCGATACTCTTCCAACTATTCCACAAAATAGAAACAGAAGGAACACTATCCAACTCATTCTATGAAGCCAAAATTACCCTGATACCAAAACCACACAAAGATCCAACTAAGAAAGAGAACTACAGGCCAATTTCTCTTATGAATATCGATGCAAAAATACTAAATAAAATACTTGCCAACCGAATCCAAGAACACATCAAAACGATCATTCACCATGATCAAGTTGGCTTCATCCCAGGGATGCAGGGATGGTTCAATATACGGAAATCCATCAATGTAATCCACTACATAAACAAAGTCAAAGAAAAAAACCACATGGTCATCTCATTGGATGCTGAAAAGGCAGTTGATAAAATTCAGCATCCTTTCATGCTAAAAGTCTTGGAAAGAGCAGGAATTCAAGGCCCATATCTAAAAATAGTAAAAGCAATATACAGCAGACCAGTAGCCAACATCAAGGTAAACGGAGAAAAACTTGAAGCAATCCCACTAAAATCAGGGACTAGACAAGGCTGCCCCCTCTCACCATATCTCTTCAATATAGTACTTGAGGTACTAGTTAGAGCAATTCGACAACAGAGGGAAGTCAAAGGGATACAAATAGGAAAGGAAGAAGTCCAACTATCACTATTTGCAGATGATATGATAGTATACTTAAGTGACCCAAAAAACTCCACCAGAGAACTCCTGCAACTGATAGACAACTTGAGCAAAGTGGCTGGCTATAAAATCAACTCAAGCAAATCAGTAGCCTTCCTATACGTGAAGGATAAGCAGGCCGAGTAAGAAATTAGGGAAATGACACCCTTAACAATAGCCAAGAATGATATAAAGTATCTTGGAGTGACACTAACCAAACATGTGAAAGATTTACATGACAAAATCTTCAGGTCTCTGAAGAGGGAAATTGAAGAAGACATCAGAAAATGGGAAAATCTTCCATGCTCGTGGGTTGGCAGGACTAATATAGTCAAAATGGCAATCTTGCCAAAAAGCAATATACAGATTCAACGCAATCCCCATCAAAATCCCAACTCAGTTCTTCATAGAGTTAGAAAGAGCAATTCTCAAATTCATCTGGAATAACAAAAAAACCCAGGATAGCTAAAACTATCATCAACAGCAAAAGAACTTCTGGGGGAATCAATATCCCAGACCTCAAGCAATACTACAGAGCAGTAGTATTAAAAACTGCATGGTATTGGTTCAGTGACAGGGAGGGGGATCAATGGAATAGGATCGAAGACCCAGAATTGAACCCACACATCTATGGCCAATTGATCTTTGACAAAGGAGCTGAAAACATCCAGTGGAAAAAAGGTAGCCTTTTCAACAGATGGTGCTGGCTCAACTGGAGGTCAACATGCAGAAGAATGAGAATTGATCCACTCTTATCTCCTTGCACTAAGCTCAACTCCAAGTGGATCAAGGACCTCCACATAAAACCAGACACACTAAAACTAATAGAAAAGAAACTGGAGAAGACCCTTGAGGACATTGGCTCAAGGGAAAAATTCCTGAACAGAACACCAATTGCTTATGCTCTAAGAGCAAGAATCGACAAATGGAACCTCATAAAATTACAAAGTTTCTGTAAGGCAAAAGACACTGTCAAAAGGATAAATCGGCAACCAACAAATTGGGAAAAGATCTTCACCAACCCCACATCCGACAGAGGGCTAAGATCCAATGTATACAAAGAACTCAAGAGGTTAGACCCCAGAAAACCAAATAACCCTATCCAAAAATGGGGTACAGAGCTAAACAGAGACTTTTCACCTGAAGAAATTTGGATGGCTGAGAAACACCTTAAAAAATGTTCAACATCATTAGTCATTAGGGAAATGCAAATCAAAACAACCCTGAGATTTCACCTCACACCAGTCAGAATGGCTATGATTAAAAACTCAGAAGACATCAGGTGTTGGCAAGGATGTGGATAAAGAGGAACACTCCACACCTCCACTGCTGGTGGGAATGCAAGCTGGTACAACCACTCTGGAAATCAGTATGGCGGTTCCTCAGAAAACTGGACGTGATACTTCCGGAGGACCCAGCCATACCACTCCTGGGAATATACCCAGAAGTTTTCCCAGCATGCAATAAGGATACATGCTCCACTATGTTCATAGCAGCCTTATATATAATAGCCAGAAGCTGGAAAGAACCCAGATGTCCCTCAACAGAGGAATGGATACAAAATGTGGTATAATACACAATGGAATACTATTCAGCCATTAGAAACAATGAATTCATGAAATTCTTAGAGAAATGGATGGAGCTGGAGAACGTCATACTAAGTGAGGTGACCCAGTCTCAAAAGAATACCCATGGTATGCAGTCACTGATAAGTGGATATTAGCCTAGAATCTTGGAATTCCAAAGACACAATCACATACCAAGTGATGTCTGACAAGAAGAAAGGAGTGGACACTGGTGCTAGAATGGACCAAAACATCATTGTGGGGGAGTACAAGAACAGGGATATGGGAGGGGTTAGATGAGGGAAGAGGGGGAGGAAAAGGGCATGTGGGACCTTTCGGAGTGGGGAACCAGAAAAAGGGAAATGAATTGTAAATATAGAATATATCCAATAAAAAAAAAGACTTGTCTTATGTGGGCCAGGAGTCCTGGGGGATATTTCATTTGTGCTTCTAATGTATTAATCGGTGAATCACCCAGGAGTTTCTTTGCAGTCCAGGACTTACGCTTTGCCCTTGAGTGGTTTTTACTTTTGATTTCTCTGGCCAATTCAGTTGCCTCTGACTTCCAAAGAACAAATTTTTCCCCAGAGAGTGTGGCTCCTGCAAGCTGGAAAAATTCCTTAGGTGTTAGCCAGCCCTCCGTGGAAGATTCTACAAGTGCCAAATTGAAAGGAGCAGTTCGCCCATAGGCAGTGACTGTGTACTTTAATTTTTCTAAAATTTTAAAGTCAAGGGGCTTGTAAGAGTAATTTGATACATGACCATCCCTGCCGTCATCCGGGTTCAGAGTATCCAGGGAATGCGTGGTGGAGTACCTAGAGATTGATCTAATTCTTCCTCCTCCTGTCCCTCGTTCTCACCCAGACTCTCCTAGTCAGGGTCAGGGTTTCATGTGGAATAGTGGCCCCATGGCATAAAGAGAGTGGGAAAGCCAGGACTGGACTTTTCTGCAATGATTTTGGCTCTAGCTTTTTCTGGGTTTCTGCCTTTAAATTAAATCCTGAAGTTAGAGTGACCATCTCTCCCTCTAAATCTTGTAGTGCCTTTAAGAGGGCTACTTGCTCCCTGAGACTCTCTACCATTTGGCAGAGAGAAGAAATCTCTTCAGTGACTCTCCTGCGGGCAGTAGAAGCTGAGGGGTAGTAAAAACTCATCAAAAGGTCTGAAAGGCAGAGGGACAAATGGTGGGACCAAGTTTATTATGGAGGATGCGTAAGCAAAGACAATTGTAGTGGTGGGAGCAGCAACCTTACGTGGGTCTGGTTCATGAGATCTTGCTGCTTCCTCCTCTAAGTTAGCTTCTTCCCTGGGGGGGTGTAGGATGTCATCCTCAGGACCATGACCCGATTTCAGAGTTTGTAGAGAAGGATAGTGTTTCCTGCTATATGGTTCTTTTGAGGGATCAGGAGAAAGAACAGACATAGAGACTGTTTTAAATTTTCCTCCTCCATTTCCAGCACAACAGAGGTGGGAGGGGTAAAAGTGTGTAGAGTCAGTGTCCTCAACAAATGCTTTTTCAGAGAAAGTGCTCCTTCAGAAACTAGATTCTGGAAGTGGGAGGAATTCTGAATAATATCATTATTCAGAGACCAGTAGTTAAAGGCAGTAACAGGGATTTTTTCAGGACCAAAAGTTTCATAGTAATCTCTAAAACAATCACTTACTGTATCCCATGTTTTCTTATCTATTGCCCCTTCCTCTGGGAACCAAGGACAATCTTGTCTGGCAAAGTCTAAAAAGACCCTAAGGTCCTTTTTCTGAACCCTAGCCCCTTGTGTCTTGAGAGGTTCTTTAAACCCTGAAATGAAAATGGATTTCTGAGTGAATGCTTATCCCATGTCTTACCTTCCAAGACCTGCACTGTGATTATTCTCTGGCTGAGCGCCAGTGGGTCAACTGTGTCTCGACCTATCTGCTCCTGGAGCTGCACTCACAGGGCACTTCCTACATGTTGCACAGCGTCCTCTCCTTGATGACTTAATAGGGGCCTTCACCAAATGGTGCCAGAGTGTCCTGACCCACAGGACAGTCAAGGGGGTCCCTGGACCACCTAGGAGAGGATGGGGGGGCAAGAGACACAAGAGGTGGACAGCAAGACAGTGTTCTGATCAAGCTATCAAATTTTATTGTTTTACACAAGGAAAGTAAGCAAGGTATAGGGAGGGGTAAAGGGGGCAAGACATTGCTTTTGGGGAACAATCTCAGGGGGCAAGCATTGTTTCTCAGGAAGTTTCTCAGAATTGTATCTCAGAATCTCGGGGAAAAGCTGGCTATTGCTGCAGGAATTTGGCACAATAAATTGATCATGAGGACATGAAGTTGAAAGGAGTTGCTATGATAACCTAACCACAGGTGAGCTCTGTTTGTTCTAGCCCACTCAGGTGAGCTCTTTATGTACTGACCACCTGGTTACTTGGCTAATCTTGAACGCTAGTATTTTTTCCTTCTAAAAGCAGGCTTTAAATGGCTGAAAGGAGGAGGTTTTGAGATCTATGTGAGAAGGCACAGATGGCTCCAGCTACATATGTAGTGGACAAATGCCTTGTCAGTCATCAATTGGAGAGGTCCATGGTCCTATGAAGTCTTTATAGATGCCCCAGAGTAGGGGAATTGAGGGTGGGTAGGTGAAAGTTGGGTGAGTAGAGGAACACCCCCAGAAGCAGGTAGAGGGAGGATGGGCTAGGTTGTTCTGGAGGGGGGAAGGGGATGACATTTTAAATGTAAATAAAGCAAATATCCAATAAAAAATGTAACTTAGATTTTTATTCTACTTTTGTTGCCTCATTGGTTCAAAAGAAAAGACTTCTTTTCTCAAGGTCAATTTCTAAATGCCTATTATACTTTTAAATAGATAATTTACTTAATTAAAATAACTATATTAGCAAGATTTTTTTTTTACTATTTATAACTGCCATATAATTTAAAAAAAAATACCTTTAATCTTTTTTTGACAGTCCAGTTGTCATTCCCCTTCTGGTTTGCCCTCCAACTGGTTTATCCCATTCCTCCTCCCCCATCTTCCAGAGGATATCCCTCCTCCAGACCTTTCCACTCCCTCTGGCCCCAAGTCTCTCAAAGATTAGGTGTGTCTTCTCTCACTGAGGCTAGACCAGGCAGTCCTCTGCTATACATGTGTTGGGGGCCTTTTACAAACTAGTGTTTGCTGCCTGTTTGGTGGCTCAGTCTCTGAGAGATCTCATGGGTGCAGATTAGTTGAGACTGCTGTACCGCTATGGTCTCACCTTCCTTCTCAACTTCTTCCAGTCTTTCCTTAATTCAACCACAGGGGTACCCAACTTCAGTCCATTGGTTGGGTGTTAAGTATCTGCATCATTCTTAGGCAGCTGTTTGTTGGGACTCTCAGAGGGCAATTATTCTAGTCTCCTGACTGTAAGCACAGCATAGCATCAGTAATAGTTTCAGGCCTTGGAGCCTCCCCTTGAGATGTATCCCAAGTTTGGCTGGTCACTCTACAGTCTTTCCGTCTTATCCATTTTTGTTCCTGCAGTTCTTTTAGACATGAACAATTCTGGGTCAGAGTTTTTGACTGTGGGGTGGTATTACTACCCCTCCCCTTGATGTTCTCTTTTTATACTGGAGGCAAACTCCACACATTCCCTCTCCCCACTGTTGGACATTTCATATAAGATATCCCATTCTGAGTCTTGGGAGTCTCTTACATCCCAGGTCTCCAGTATATTCTGGAGGATCCCCCTTCATACCCCCTGAGGTTGCATGTTTCCATTCATTCTGTTGGCGCTCAGCTCACTCCTGTTTTTCTCCACCCTAATCATGTCCCCTTATTCCACTCCCTCTTCCCTAACCCACTCACATCCATCCCTTCCCCTTCCTCCCCACAGTGTTTGCTTTCTTCCAAGTGGTATTGAAGCATCATTACTTAAGTCCTTCAGCTCATTACCCTTCTTGTGTTCTGTGGATTGTGCCTGGGTATTTCTGTACTTTATGGAATAATATCCACTTATTATTGAACACATAGCATGGATGTCTGTTTGGGTCTGAGATACCTCACTCAGGATATTTTCTAGGTGCATCCATTTGCCTGTAAAACTTATGATGTCCTCATTCTTAATAGCTGAATAGTATTCCATTGTGTATATGAACCACATTTTCTGTATCCATTTTCCAGTTTGGGACACCTGGGTTGTTTTCAGCTTCTGGCTGTCACTGATATGGTTTCTATGTACATAGTGGAGCACATGTCCCTGTGATATAGGGGAGCATCTTTGGGGTATATGTACAAGACTTGTATAGTAGGGTTTTCAGGTTAACCTATTTCCAATTTTCTGAGGAACCTCCAGGTTGATTTCCAGAGTGGCTGTACCAGTTTACAATCTCACCAGCAATGGAGGTTTCTCCACATTCCCACAGACATGTGCTGTCATCTGAGTTTTTTATCTTAGTCATTGTGATTGGTATAAGGTGGAATCTCAGGGTTGACTTGATTTGCATTTCCCTGATTACTAAGGACTTTGAACATTTGTTTAAGTGCTTCTTGGTCATTAAAGATTCCTCTGTTTAGGTCTATATCCCATTGTTTGATTTGGTTCTTTGTTTTTTGGAGGTTAGCTTCTTAAATGCCTTACATATTTCTCAGATGTAGGGTTAGTGAAGATATTTTTCCAATCCATAGATTGCCAATTTGTTCTCTTGACTATATCCTTTGCCTTATAGAAGGTGTTCAATGTCATGAGGTCCCTTTAATTAATTCTTGATCTAGAGTCTTGAAGTTCCATTTCTGAAATTCCCACACCCCCACCCAATGAATTTAATGCTTTTCACACTTTCTCTTCTATTAGATTCAGTATATCTGATTTTATATTTAGGTCCTTGGTCCACTTGGACTTGAGTTTTCTGCAATGTAGCAAATAGGGATCTATTTATATTTTTTCTACATACTGACTGCCAGTTAGACCAGCACCATTTATTGAAGATGATTTCTTTTTTCCACAGTGTATTTTTGGTTTCTTTATCAAAGATCATGTGTCCATACGTGTGTGGTTTTATTTTTGTGTCTTCAATTCTATTCCATTGATTAACCTGTCTCTCTTTATACCAATACCATGCAGTTTTTGTCATTATTGCTCTGTAGTAAAGCTTCATTTCATGGATGGTGATTGCCCCAGAAGTTCATTTATTGTTAATATTTTTTTGCACTCTTGTTTTTTTTCCATATGAAATGGAGAATAGCTTCTTACATGTCTTTGAAGAATTGTGTTTGAATGTTGATGGAGATTTTGTTGATTTTGTAGATTGCTTTTGGTAGTATGGTCACTTTTACTATGTTAGTCCTATTAATCCATGAGCATTTGAGATCTGTACGTTCCTGAGGTCTTTGACTTCTTTCTTGAGAGACTTAAAGTTATTTTCATAAAGATCACTCATTTGTTATTTCAAAGTTCAGAATTTTAACATTGATTAATGGAGCTCCGATAAGCTAATGGATTCAAATAAAATTCATTTACAATCTCTAGATTTTAATTTCTCTTATCTTGTTTTCTGAATATAAATTTACAGATGCTTCTCATCATATAATAAACATCTTTCCCACCCTGTATATTTATAGGTGTATAAGACATATATTAATTTTATTTCTAAAGCATGTATTTTTAATTCAATGATACATACTAATGTATATTCTTTTGTAAACTAAAGTTCACAGAAGCTTCAGGCAATCAATAGTCCTAATACTTGCATCTGCTTGTCATAGATCAAATGGACTCCAAATAAGTACACCTATACTTGAAAATGGAATGTTTTCCCTTGGTCTTGGGATATCTTACTTTACACAATTGCTAGACAGTTTTAATTTCTGTTCCTAGTCTATATTTGTCTTAGCAGATTTTCATCTGACTGGTAGACTACATCTAGGGATCACCTGGGGGAGCTTCTCAAATCTGGACTTGCTGAAAGCTTATGTAAACTAATTCAGCTGATGCAATTTCTTCTTGCCTTTCAACTGGACTAACTTCTCAGATGCTCTTGTAATTTTTACAAGTGTGTCAAAAACTAAAATGCCTTTTGGACTATTTCTGGTTATTATGTTTTTTTCTGACTAAATATACTTCTGTTCAACAAAATGAGCAATATGGTGTAATTAGAGTTATTCAAGAGTGTCCACAGTATATTAATTTAGTGGTAGACTCAGCATACATTGCTGATATTGTAAAATAGATCTATACTTCAGTTATTTCTAGTAATAAAGAGCCTTTAAGAAAATGTTTTCTACCATTGAAAAATAAATTGAGAACTTGTAATGACAGAACATTTTTTATTCATATTAGATCTCATACTATATTGCCTGGGTTCATTCCTAAAGGAAATTAATATGAGGGTCATTTTATTTCTTTTGTTTCTGCAGAAGATGGGTATAATACTTTTCAAACTAGTGTTAGCAGATTACAGATTTACTATAAAATACCTTATCAATAAGATAAATTATTTCCCATTGTCCAACTTGAAAGCCTATGCATATTCTCATTGTTCCACAAGAAGCTAATCCTTGGGGAATGCAAGTGAATGAGCTTTGGCAAATGGGTGCCACTTATGTACCTGAATTTGGAAGATATTGTTATTTCATGTATCTATTGACATATTTTGTACATTTATTTGGGGGTGCACCACTTACTAGAGCAACTGCTAATCAGGTAATTCAGCATTTAGGTGAAGCATTTGCTAGTATGAATTTTCTCATGATTATTAAAACAGATAAAGGTCCAGCTTATAAATATTACAATATGCAATTTTTTATGTAATTTGAAATTAACCATGTAAGAGGATAGAATATAATCCTCAAAGAAAGTCAATAATTGAAAGAGCTCAATCTCCTTCAATATGGACAAATTAAAATATTAAAAATGAGAAAAATAGATGAATCTTTTATGTTTCTCTATAAGAAATTGCAATCTTTACCAAGAACACTTATTTATCCAGCTTTATTCATACTTAATTTCCTTAACTTACCTTAAGTATATGTATTTACTATGCCAGAAAATCATTTTGATTCAGAATCAAATACAGAAATTTTTCATCTACAAAATGTCTGGGTAGGCTAGCTGTTGATGCAGCAAGGTAAGAACGAATGTTGTTAGTTTGAGGTAAAGGGTATGTTTCTATATTGTTTCAGTCTGGACAACAACTCTGGATTCTAGGAAGATAGATTCAGAAAGGCTGTGAGGCTGAGGATGGACGCAGCAGTGAGGTGCAGATATGAATGTCCTCTTGATGAAGAGCTGCCCATTCAAGCTATTGCTCATTTATTGGGACTGCTCAGTCTATTTCTACTTATAGTTTTACAACATATGAGAAATATAATGTTTCTGCTTGTGTACATTTGCCTTACTTAACGCTTATTGGAGAATTTAATTTTTCATATCAACAACTTGTATGTATTATCTATACATTATATTATTGCATTAATAAAAACATATTGTTTAATTTTACTTCATATCCAGTAATGCTTGTAATACAACATAGCTATATTGGTTACTTGTATGTATGGGCAGGTGATGGGATAAAAATCCTACTGACATGTTATTATTAGAATTCTTTGATAACAATCTCAAAAAGAGCAAAACATACATTAGTGATCGTTATTGCTATAATTTTAATTCTTACTGTTGTGGCTACTACAGTCTCAGTAGCTGGCATTGCTTTGTATACTTCCTTACAAACTAAATATTTTGTAGAACAATGGCATCAGGATTCTCATGAATTGTGGATTCTTCAGGTAAACATCCATATGAGCCTGCAAACAGTAGTAGATGCATTAAAACTATCTGTATCCTGGATAGGTCAAAAATATGAGTGTGCAACAACCGCTCCAGTTAAATTGTGGCTGGAATTCCACTACATTTTGTGTTACTAATTTTTTTATATTACCAGTCTTCACCATGGGAAAAAGATTTGATTACATCTGAAAGGAAATTCTACTCTTAGAAATAATATTGAACAATTATAATAACAAGTGCTGAGCATATTTAAAAAAACAATTTACATCTGAAAATGCATCTGAAATTGTTAGGATATTAGATGATAAATTGTCTGGCATGGATCCTGTAACTTCACTAAAGAGTATGACTCAAACATCTGGAGGAGCTAGTGTTGCTTTACTTATTAACATTATTTTAATTGGTACTTTTGGATTGGCTATTTACAAGTGCTGCTTTTGTAAACATTTTGCAAATATGTACCTTATGGCAAAATCTTTTAAAAGCTAAATTAAAAAATAAAAAGGAAGAAATTGTAGAGAAATGGCATGAGCCAACTGCTCCCAGCTTGTTAGCTGGTAGACAATGAAGAATTTCTATTGATCTTAGTATATTAATATAAAGAGGAGGCACACCTCCTCAAGCCAAGCATCTTGGTGTTCTGCCTTCATGTTCCTTTTCTCATGATAAAGTAACTTTGAATATAGTTTAGTTAAACTTCACACAAAAGAATTGTACTTCAGACAGATTTCTTAGTCTATAAGGAGGTCTGAGTCACTTTGCACAAAGATACGCTATTGCTAGGTAAACAGCATCTGGCGAGAATGAGAAAATGTGGGAAATCTTTTACTTTCTTCAATAAAATTGCTTCAATATTTAATAAAATATGCATTGACATGCTATCACGGTGTGTCCCTTGTTTTTTGGTTAATGCTGCTCTACATTTGAGACCTCAGGGCACTAGATGTTGACACTAGTTACTTGATACTATGCACTTGTTTTTTAGACCTGCCTTCATTTTGTTTCATGGATTTGTGCTATTGTGTTTTCATTTTCATTAAGAATCTAGTAGGAGGGGGAAAGAAGATGGAATTAAGGAAGGGACTGTAGGGAGATACAGCTGAAAGTAATGATAATGTGAGCAGTAGTATAGAAACCTAATATAGGGAAACCTACCTAAAATATGTACATATATGAAGTCAGTCCAAAAGAAATCACTGAATAATGGAGGAGGCAGAGCCCCAACTAGATATCTCTTGTCATCAAATGAAGCTTCTGGTACTGCAAATGTGTTACATATAATTGAGTTGTTGGCTAAAGATATACCACAGGAAACCCTAAAGTACCTAGGTTATTGCAAACAGTATAGGTTGTTCTCCACAAATTGACAGCAAGGTATTGTTACTGAAGATATCCACAGAACTCATTGAACATAGAGAAGTTGGGCTTGTACCTAAGTAAATTCTTTATGTTTATGTGCTATATTCTTTGGTATAGGAAGGTACCCTGCAAGCTACTAAAAGAGAAATGTAAACACCAATTGTCAGGAGCCATAATAGGACAAGCTAATAACTAGCAGTTGATCTTCCTGAGATGGTCTGCCTTGGATTGTAATCTAATCTGCAACAGATTCACTCTTGTTTGGCAAGATCATAAGAGATTTCATTTTATGAATGATTTCTGTTGATAATATACTTTTCCTGTTATTATTAAACATATATATATATATATATATATATATATAACAATCGCTAGGTATTAGCCCATCCCTCTGGATTAGATCTCTGCAGGTCTATGAAGGTGTTCTGTCTTGTAGTGATGCTATATAGAAAAATAGATGATGTCTGGTCTTCATGATGATCCTATAAGAATTCAGAAAATAATACCAGTGATTATTAACCTTTTTTAAATAGTGGGACTGCTATAGGGTCCTTTTCTAATAGTCAAAATGTCAATGAAAACTCTGCCAGTCTCCCAAGTGCCAGTTGATTGCTCTTAGTAATCAAACTTTCTCCTACTCAGAACGTATCCCTAAAGGTTGTAAAGCAATTAACTAAAGGTCTTAAAAAAGGGAACTAATATTTTATTATAGATGCTAGTACAGGAGATAAAATATTTACTTGGTTTATCGATACAAAAATCCAAATGATGTTAGTGAGCCTGTGGAGCATTGACAGGTGATGTATTTTTAGCCAGATAATTACTCCTAGTGGTATGAATGTAAACATTCTCTGCTGTAAACTTTTATTTCAATTTATAATTTGACATTTTGTGTGAACTTGTGATGAACTTTTTAACGTGGTCATTTATTCTGAAAGATGTATATGTACTGATGACAAAGAAGAGAGAAATTTTTGCCCCCTTTCTTCCCTTAGAGAGTTTTTTTGCCTTTCCTGCTTAGGATCTTTCTGCTTTTCCCCTAAGTTGGTTTTCATAGGAGACTTTTTACAACTTATTAATAAATGCTATTTTTAAATTGTTGCTTTTTCTCCCTGTAACCTCTGACTAGCAGGCTGAAACTTAGAGGAGCTCAGTTTCTGTTGAGATAGAACAAAGGCCACAATGCTTAATCTTATCACTCTGTTAGGCTACAGGTGCCCATCAAAGCCAGTAGCTTTTTACCCCTAGAAAGAGCAAGAAAGTTTTTAGGACTTATTAGAATTTATCATCAGCATTTCAGTACACTCAGAGAGCTAGAATGTCTAGAGAACATGAGACTTTAAAGCCATACCAGAGTTCTACTCTGTGTCTTTATCATCACCATTTCCAGGTTGGGAGTCTCCTGAGAACAAACCCATATGTAAACATTTTAATCTACATTGGTGTCTTGTCTGCAAGATATTCTTGTGCAATGGTGGCACAAAACTTGTGGTAGCAACCAGTCTACATTTTATTTGACTTAATGCCAACTCCAATAGTTGAACCCATATCTAACACTACTTTGGTTAACAAGAAAAAGGGAGTAGAAAGCCCATGGACCTAGGGTAAACTGAATGCTACATTTCTACAAAAGAAATATAGTAACAACATCATTCCTATACATTCTGCTATTCTCATAGATCACTGCTTTGCTCAGTTATTACCAAAGCAGCTCCCTCCTACACAGATGGGAACAAACACAGAGGCCACAGCCAGACAATATGTAGAGAGTGAGAGATCTTGGAGCATGAATCCCTAAATGGTATGTCTTAATCAAATCTCATCTCTTAGGGCCCAGAGAACAGTGAAGAAGAGGCAGAGGGGAAGGACACAAAGGATACAAGGCACTTTAAATAAACATATGAGAACTAACAGCATCTGAGTCAGCATGTACAGTAAGATCAGAACCAAATTCTGTCTTAGAACTGAAAGTGAACACATGACCCCATCACTAATCATGAAGGTATCCCTACTGAAAACCAACTGCCAACAAAAATTTAGTCTCACTGGGGATACAAACTACTCTTAAGGAGGAATCCCCATCCCTGATCACAACCTGTGCTACAGATAGATAGTTATAAAAACCTCATGGTATTGGTACAGAGAGAGATGGTTGATTGAAGGAGTAGAATCGAAGATTCAGGAATTCTACATACTTATGGACACTTGATTTTTTCCAAAGAAGCCAAAACAATACAGTAGCAACAATAGAAAAGAAGAAAGCATCTTCAACATATGGTGTTGGTCTAACTGGCAGTCTGCCTGTAGAAGAATGCAAATTGGTCAATATTTATCACACTGCACATAGCTGAAATCAGAGTGGATCAAAGACCTCAACATCAAACCAGATACACTGAATCTAATTGAAGAGAAAGTGAGAAATAACTTTGAATGCATTGGCGCAGGAGAAAATTTCCTCAACAGAACACCATTGACTAAGTTGCTCAGATAAACAGGTAATAAATGGAACCTCTTAAAACTGAACAACTTCTGTAGGCAAAAAAATGGCCAATAGGAAAAAACAGCAGCCATATTGGGAAACTATCTTCACATTTTAGATTACTACATCTGACTGTGGGCAAAAATCCAAACTATATAAAGAGCCAAAGAAGTTAGATTCTACAAGACCAAATAACTCAATTAAAAATGGGGTACAGAACTAAACAGATAATTCTAAGCAGTAGAATCTTAAGTGGCCAAGAAGCACTTAAAAAATGTTCAACATCCTTCATCATCAGGGAAATGCAAATCAAAATGTCCCTGAGGTTACACTTTACACCAATCAGAATAGCTAAAATAAAAAGTTCAAGTGACAGCATGTGCTATCAAGCATGCAGTCCTCCATTGCAGATGGTATTGTAAACGGATACAACCACTCCAAAAATCAAATTCTCATCGAATCATATAGAACACCATTTAAACTGGATATCTAACTTATGTCTATGAATGGCATCACTTAGTGCTCTTTTCTCCTCTGTCAGACTCCAAGATCATCAGCATCATCTCTTAAGCAGGATTTGGCTTGTGGAGACTCTCTGTGCTGATAAAGTCTTCATGGAAGGACCTCTTTACCCTAAGGTCCAAAGTCATTTCCTTAAAACACTATAAAGGATCTCTGCCTCATTCTAAGCCCCTGCTATCTTCAAAACTCCAAGTTGGAACAAGTTATTACTTTCATTGGTCACATCTCTTGAATCTATGTATCCACAATCCTTTCAAGACTCCACCTTATCCATCAGCAGTTGCAACTTGTATAGAGAAAATGTACATAATCATTCATAAAAGAATCCACTTTAGTACATCAAATTTACCTAAAACTGTTGTTCCTGTGCTATGAAAATTGTATAATTTCAGGGAAGACAGACAAAGGCAAAGGTGAGATGCAAAATTGTGGGGGATGGGTTCAGGCCCCAACATGTTAGTATTGTGCACTGTTCATATATGAAAGGCTGAGCTTCATTGCAGAAGGTCATAGATGGATACACTGAGTACAACAGAATGAGGATTTTCACTGTCCATGTTTTCTTATCAAATTTATTCCTTTTTTAGTGAACAAAAGAAGAAGGAAGAGCACTGGTATGGATAAGAATTGCAATTTCAGAAAAGCCTTCAGGAGCTACAAAATTGCTGAGGTGTTTTATAAACTACATTAGTTGAAGTTACAGCAATGTCTGTCATTCTGGTTTGGCCTTTTCTCAAGGCACATTTCAGAGTTACATATGGATTATGCATGCATCATAAGAAATTGAAAGAGGATGATTGTTTTGTGTGGACTTTCTAGGAAATGCAGTTTGTATTTCTCTGATAAGAGGAGATGAAGTTTTCCATAAAATAAAATAAACTTTCATCTGTATTTATCATTTTCCCTCATTAAAAGGTTGGCACTAATTAATAGAAGCTTACAATAGAAGTTTACTAACATTTATTGAGAATAATGTAACACTCTCATATATGAAATGAGGCTCAGTGCACAAATAAATATCTTAAATACTACAAATATTTCTTAACCTACTCACTGTTGATTGAGTAGGATGGTGAATTTATAATTCTCTTCATTCCTGCTTCTGCATAGGCACTCCACATGCAAATAATATACATCCTCCCTGCCAGTTCATGTAACATCCTGCAACCTGTAGTGAACATAAAGATTAGGCTGCAATATTTCATTTGTTTTGAAATTTGATTAACTTGGTTTTCCAATCAGAGGTAAATCTGTCAGACTAGATGTCCCTGACATTGAATATGTGCATTGTTATAAGAACTATGCATCATCCTATGACTAATGTAGAGTTTCTCTCCAGATAAATGTTTACATACTTTAATTCATATCCATTTGGTGTCAGTCATTTAAAATTGAGGAACTATAATACATATAGCTCAATATTGTTATATTTCTCAAGTAATTTTCTGTAATAATACAGTCATATCCTGTAGTCTACTTTCAGGCAACCCATGGAGTCTTTATTGTCATGTATTTACTTCCCCAAGTTCAAACTCTGCTACCACACAGCAGGTAATTCAGGAGAAGCAACCAAGGTGGTGTCTCCCTAGATTTAGACATCAGGGAGTACTTAAAAGAAAAGAGGTATGTCTAAGGCTTGGTGATCCAAGGCTGTGCATATAAAATAGAGCATTTGACATTCTGTCTGTTATCAATACAGTCTGTGGGAAATTATTCTAAAGTTTCTCTTGTGTTTTACTTAAAATTTGTTAGGAATAGAGAATATTTTATCAGAGAAATGGGCATGTAAGTATTTCAGTGAAGGGTTAATGATGTTCTCTTGACTCTATTATGAATAAGATGAGTAGTACTAGGTAATTCTTTAAAGTGTTTTCCTGATATTTTGGAAGGATTCTAGTGTAAGAAGATTTCTAGTCTTTAGTTGTTACTATTGTATAAAACTGCTGATCTTGTGGTATACCTGGCAGGGAATGTGAATAAAGAGAACTGAATATGTCTCAAGACTCACAGACTATCTGCATGGAATAGATACATTGTAAAGGTATTTTTTCTTACAAATACAAATACAAGCACAAGTAGAGGATCCCCAGATGAACTGAGTCCAAATTAAATTATTGAGCAGAGTTGGTTTGGGCTACATTAACTGTGGGAGATTCTGTAGGTATGGTTTTCATGTCATAGGAGAGCTCTTTTTAGGATTTTCATAAAAAGTAGAAAAGCAAAATGAAATTAAAATTCAAAAAAACAATGTAAATGTGTTTGAATTCTACAGTGTGCTTATTTTCAAGGTTAACAATATAAGGTTATATTAAGGTTAATATAAGTAAGCAGCTGAAGTTTACTGGTCTTGAGGTTCTCAAATGATGAATGCAAAGGGCTCATTGAGGATCATGTCCTTTAGTGACCCATGGAATTTTTCAGACTATGCAGAAGCCCTGATGGTCAATTTCTTGTGCAATTTCTTTTTCTGTGTGTTGTATGTGTACACACCTATAACTTTGGCAAAATTAATCCAGCATCCTGCATTTGTAGCATTTCTATTTAATAGTACTCTTTAAACAGAGCTTTAAACAACTCTATGTTTTTCGTGCCTTTTAATCAATGGACATCTAGACATCTACCTTGCAGCCACTGGAAGATTTAAAATTATAATATAAAGAATATGGTTCTTCCTATGACTCGGGTGCCTTAAATAAATCCCAGACATAATAAAAAAATTGTCTGGGGATAAATGAAATATCTTTGGCTCTGACTCAATGTCTTAGATCTGAAATCTTAAGTACCAGGTATCTGGTCTCCTGAAAATAGCTCTTCTCTAATATAAGCTGCCAAGTGATAGTTTATAACTTTGGAAACAAAATTAATATTGCTCCAACTGTCCTCAAAGCATAATGGACCAGTGAGACATTGTCTGAGAACATACACTTATGCATTCTTTTTATAGAATTTATAAATTTAACATGTAAACATTAATATGTGAAATGTAAACTTATTGTAGAAGCTGTGTCTAAACTGTGTATTGGAAAATCTAGGATGATAGCTAGGATATTCCTTCCTCTACAGCTAGACTTGTGTTCAGGGAAGCAAAAGAAAATGCCCCTAAAATGCTCCTCTTTATTCACAAGACATGATATAGAAGACTTGATTTTTTAAATGATGTCAGTTTAGTCAGTACAAAAAATAATAGTCTATCATCTTTAAAGATAATGTTTTTATTAGTCTCAACAGACACACAGGTTGAGAGCCTGCTGTAAGTTAATGCTGTGCTGGAAACTAGAAATCAATGAATCATCAGACCAGAGCCTATGTTCAGGTAGGGGGCTCACTGTCCTAATGTATCCAGGAATCATTGATTTTTCTGGGACATGTGGATCTATTTTTAAATATAGATCATCCACCAGATAGTCTCATTCCTTCTAGTCTTCTTTGAATGGTCCTCATGCAGCTCCCTTCTGAACAAGAGAATTCTGGACGAAGACCTGAAGTATACCTAAGATCATTATTGCTCTCCCCATTTTATTGGCTTATCCAGACCAGAATCCAAGTCTTTTGCTCCCTACACAATTGCCCTTCACAAGCACTTGTATTATTGTTTTTGTTCTCATTGACTTTCCCTCCTGATTTTTCCTGTTCCATGCTCATCAGTTTGAGTAGGGGAACTTCACACAGACCACCTTACATGGTGCCTAAACCTAGTGTCTCAGTGAAGGCTCCATTCTACCAGCTGTCTTTTAACCTTGATCTCTCTTGATTACACACACACACACACACACACACACACACACACACAATTTGAACTTATGTAATATCAGGTCATACTCTTAAGTTTGATGGTCTAGTCTTGTCATCACCTTCTGAATTTGTGCTACAGATTACATGATCTTCCAAGAAAGGTGTTTTGAACGTATATCATAAAGGTGGTAATTGTAGACTTTATTTATAATTTTTATTTATCTGTCAGCTTATACCATTTATTTAAAAAATATAATAAGGAAGCACATGATTCTTCTGGTATCATATTTACTCTATGACAAGTGGTCCTGTGCACTTGACATGTTCCTACCTATGCATTCCTCATTATCAGTATTTCTTTATTAGGTAACTATAAACTTATATTAGCATTTTCTGTGTCAAACATGACTTTAAAATTGTTTTGTGGTCAGCACAGACAAATGGAATGCTGAAAGATCTGTTACTACATATGAACAATTTTCACAATGTATTATTTGTTATTTACTTTTGAAATACATAAGTAATCCAACATGACTATCCAGGCCAGTAACATCCTTAGGCTGTGTATTCAGTATTCCTTTCATCTACTAGAGCACATACATGTAAAATTGGACTCCTATACTGAAAAAAGGTAAGAGAAAGAAGCATGTATTGGAAAGATGATAAATAATTATGAAGTTTGCAATCTTGCAAGAGTAAATGAAGAAGAATCAGGTGGCCCAGACCAGAACAGCAAGAGATGCAATTACAGAGGTTATAGAAAAATAGAAAACATCCTGACAAGAATGTTTATTCTTTTTATATGATATTTTTATATTTAAAATTATAATATAGTCATACTATTTAGTCACTATATAGTCATACTATATTATAGTATATTCATACTATATTATAATATAGCCATATATTTTCATTTCCCCCATCAAGGCTGTATCATGTTCTTCCTGTTCTCTTGCAAATTCAATTTGTTATTCAATGCCAAGTAACTCTTCCAGAAAATATATGCATAACTGTAAATTACACAGATGGAGCATGTTATACTTCTCTATATAGCAATATATAAAAATATATGCAGCTGGGTGTGGTGGCGCACACCTGTAATCCCAGCACTTGGGAGGCAGAGGCAGGCAGATTTCTGAGTTCAAGGCTAGCCTCGTCTACAGAGTTCCAGGACAGCCAAGACTACACAGAGAAACCCTGTCTCAAAAAACCAATATATATATATATATATATATATATATATATATATATATATATATGTGTGTGTGTGTGTGTGTGTGTATATATATATATATATATATATATATATATATATAACTTAATCATTTTATTATTGTTTAATTTATTTATTCTAAACATGGATAATTATTTTTGTCTTACTGTCCTTAGTTAAGTCTAATATGTATAAATAAAATAGATGTAACATAAATGACATAATTAATAAGAGCAAGTCGTTACTATATTATTTGGGCGGCTGAGATAGCTTACAAGTAAAGGAAAGCCAATGATCTGAGCTTGATCCTCAGGATTGAGGAAAAAAATTGACTCTTGAAGTGGTACTCTATCATCTACTCAGGTATCTTGGTGTGCATGAACCCCCAACAATTACATGTAAATTCATTTAAAATGTAACATTTTTAAAAGTGTTGGTGAGGAAAAAATCAAGAACTCACTACTGCACATTGTTTTCCACAATGGAAAGGATTTTAAAAGCTTCTCACTCCTGCCAATGGAGTACAAAAACCTAAACTTCGGAATAAATAGAGGAGGCAGTGAATATAAGCAACATTTATAACATTTAGATACATTTTGTATGTTATTTACAATTGTAAAATATAACAAACATACATATTATGCCCTGTGTGTCATTTATTATATTAAAACTTTCATTATGAGTATGTATTCAGTTGATATCTCTAAAATCTCACAAATCAAAGCATTTTTATCACCGTGAATATACAAAATGCTTTTATTGGCTAGTGTGGATCTGAGCACACACAAAAATCTTTTTGTTCTAAAACAGTGAATTGGGAGTGGATGGAATTTTCAGGAAAAGCAAAGAGTCATTAGAGATTTTGAGAGTTATAACATTAAGGAACAGATCCTTGTGTGTAATACTGCCAGTTAGGGGAAGAGGGCCAAGAAGGAGATGATGCAATGATTAGGGTTAGTGGGAACATACGTTTCTTGTTTTGTAATAATAGTTCTACATTTAGTTATCTAGAAGGAACTGTGTGTGCTATCTTACTCATGTTTTTACCTTTTATGATATCATTACAATACAGACATCCCTGAATTGTGAACATGGCCAGGGAAGAAACATTCAGTTCAGATTTCAAAATGCATTCAACAGATTGATGGTGCTGGAAGAAGAACAATTCAGTGTAAACATTCATCACAAGCCAGTTCCTTTTTATTCTGTTCTATTTCATATGATAAGTATATTTGCCTTTAACTCACTTTTTTTCAAGAAATATAATGAAATATATTTTCATGGAGAAATGGAATCATAGTTCAAGTGATTTCACTCTGTTAGGGTTACTTCCACAAAACCAAACTGGCTTACTACTTTTGGTGCTTATCATGCTTGTATTCTTTCTGGCCTTGTTTGGAAACTCAACAATGATCCACCTCATTCATGTGGATCCAAGGCTTCACACCCCCATGTACTTTCTCCTCAGTCAGCTCTCACTCATGGACTTGATGGATATTTCTTCCAGTGTTCCCAAGATGGCATTTAACTTCCTTTCTGGCCAGAAAAGCATCTCTTTTCTGGGCTGTGGAGTACAGTCCTTTTTCTTTTTGACCATGGCAGGTTCTGAGGGCTTGCTCCTGGCTTCCATGGCTTATGATCGTTTTGTGGCTATCTGCCATCCCCTTCATTATCCCATTCGTATGAGCAAAATAATGTGCCTGAAGATGATCATAGCATCCTGGATACTGGGCTCAATCAACTCTTTAGCACATACTGTCTATGCCCTTCATATTCCTTACTGCCATTCTAGGTCCATTAACCATTTCTTCTGTGATGTTCCAGCCATGTTGCCCCTGGCCTGTATGGACACTTGGGTTTATGAGTATGTAGTATTTGTGAGCACAACCCTGTTTCTCCTACTACCTTTCCTTGGTATCACAGCTTCCTATGGTCGGGTCCTTTTTGCTGTCTTCCACATGCGCTCAAAAGAGGGAAAGAAAAAGGCCTACACTACATGTTCAACTCACTTAACTGTGGTGACATTTTATTATGCACCTTTTGTCTATACCTATCTTCGACCTAGGAGTCTTCGTTCCCCTACTGAGGATAAGAGTCTGGCTGTTTTCTACACTATCCTTACCCCCATGCTCAACCCCATCATTTACAGTCTGAGGAATAAGGAGGTCCTGGGCGCCATGACAAGATTCCTTGGTACATTCTTTTCCATGAAACCTTGATCATTCTCTCACTATTCTTCTTTCATTTCCTCTGAGGAATATCATAGACCTCTGTTGTCTATTGAAAATATAATGTGTGCCACACACATGTAACAACTTTCTTGTGATTTATTACTAGTTAATATTAAATAAAACATTCATGATTAAAAACTAATATAATTATTCACATGTTTATTTAGCTCATAACATTAATTAATAATGTTAGACAATGAATTATATATGATACTGTAGCTGCCTGCAGCTACTGTGAACTGGGTTCCTGGAATGGAATCTGAGGGATGGATGGGGAAATTGGTGAAAAGAATGAGGGCCAGGATGATAGTTTAGATAGTTTACTGATTGAGGCCAAAGTTTAGTGGATGTCTGACAATTTAACAGTTTGGGTGAGCCCCTCCTCCCAGACTTTTGGGTGAGTTCCAGGGACTGATCTGGCTCTGCGTTGGGTGTTGGCTCCATTGCCCAGGCAGTGTTTGGGTCACCTGCTTAGTTCAGAAATTCTTAGATCTGGAGGAACTTCACCTTCACGGTGAGGACTCCACCCCAGGTGGAGCAGGATCCTGAATAGCACAGGAAACTCTGATCTTCAAAGGCTGGGAGAGGAAGTTCACCTTGATCAAAGTCAAGTTCCTACCAAGTGGCATAACACACTGTTATGGCTCTGTACATGATACATTATACCTTAAGAGTATACAAATATTACTGTGATATGATACAATTTAATCTGATATTAACATGTGTTTGTATAAAACTAACAATGAATAAATTGCATTGATTACATAATTTGCTTTCATTTTTTATTATTAAATGTGTATGAATATTGAATATGTTCAACATATTGCAGTTTGGACTGTACCCATTCAAGTGACCAACTCTCATATGGAGCCTGTATCTACTATGTAGTTTTAACAACATCACCATTAACCACAATTAAGTACTACTTCACCCCATGTAGAATAGTTGTCATAAAAAGACAATGTTTAACAAATGCTGTTATGATTGGAAATATGGGGAGCTTTTATATATAATTGGTTGAAGTGGAAATTAACACAATCTTTATGGAGGAATATATTTCATCAGTAACAAAAATTTAGAGAAATTGTGGAATCTGTCAATTTCTCTATGGGAAAAAATTGAAATAGAGAAAACTCAAAATGTTTAAGAGATATACCTCACTCCTCAACATACACACAGCACTTCCTGAAATGCTGTTTGTAGTAACCAGAATAAGTGTGGGTACATCATTCTGCATTTGGATATATATTGTTAAACACAATGTCTCATATATCTCAAAAAGCAGGATATTGAATATATTCTTTCTAAAGAAATAACGTTTCAGGTATAAATTGCCTAATTACCCTGACTTTGTCAATATATAATGTTTACATGTATTATATTAAATCGTACATCATAAATAAGTATCATTAATTTTCAGCTAGAATATTTTTCATATACATATGATATTTTATAATGTATCAGTGGTATACTAAGTATTGATGGGATGAGAAGCAATAAAATATGAATGCATGACATTAATTATTTTGAAGAGTTCTCATTTTTTCCTTCTCTTTTTAGCATGTGTCAGTGAACTGTGTGTGATTCATGCATACTGGCCATCTTAACCAAATATTTTTGTATAAGGTCATTCTAGAGGGACTTACTTGATCTAGAATTTTTCTCATTTCCATAAAATATGGACATGAAATGTTGGGTAAGACTGTATCAGATTTATATGCATTTTTATTTAACTTAAATATTTTTGTGCATTGTGGATAATCTTTTTGATGTATGTCTGCCATCAGTTTGTTTATATTTCATTGAATATTTTAAAAATATATTTATCAGGCTATTAACCTGTAGTTTTCTTTATTCTTGTGTCTGCATTGTTTTGGTAGTAGAATAATACTGGCATTGTAAAAGATGTTTTGAAATGGATCATTTTGTGTTTGTGTAATTTGAGAAGGATTTGAGAACTTCAAAGAAAGTCTGATAGAATTATTCTGCCCATTTCTCTGGTCTTGAGCCTATTTTTATGTGAGAGGATTTCATTACTATTTGAATCTCCTTGTTCATTATATGCCTGTTTAAATAATTGATCTTTTCTTCGTTTAACTTTGGTGGATTTCATGCATCTAAAAATGTGTCCATTTCTTCTATATTGTTCAATTTAGCAGGGTGTAGGCCATTAAAACAATATTTTCTCCCTCATTAGCCTGAACTGATGTGATAAACCACTATCTACTGGTCCTCTATGGTGTTTATATAGATTATATGTTTCTGAAATTGTTTTTTTTTGCTGACTGCAACTTTGCATTGCTCCCTCCAAAATATAAAATATGTATATGATGTATATGCATATGTATAATGTATGTGTGTATGCATGTATTCATGCATAGGCTGTGGACACCTCTGACAGCTTTAAAATAGATTTATAATGATACCCTTCAGGAGAAGAACCTTCAAAGCCAAGATACCATTGTAAAAATATGGAATAACTATGTATGCAATATCACATGCAGACTTTGAGTTTTCCTCACGACAGTTAATTTCTTTTTTTATTTTTTATATTTGATATATTCTTTATTTAGATTTGAAATGATTTCCCCTTTCCTGGATCCCTCCTCCCAGGAAGTCCCATAAGCCCTCTTCTCTCCCCTTGTTCCCCAATCCACCCTTTCAAGCTTCCCGATCCTGGTATTCCCCTACAGTGCTACACTGAGTCTTTCCAGGACCACGAGCCTCTCTTTCCTTCTTCTTGGGCATCATTTGATATGTGAATTGGTCTTGGGTATTCTAAGCTTCTAGGCTAATATCCACTTATCAGTGAGTGCATACCATGAGTATTCTTCTGTGATTGGGTTACCTCACTCAGGATGATATTCTCTAGTTCCATCCATTTGTCTAAAAATTTCATGAATTGTTTTTAATGGCTCCATTTGTATATATACCACATTTCTGTATCCATTCCTCCGTTGAGGAACATCTGAGTTCTTCCAGCTGCTAGCTATTATAAAAAGGGCTGTTATAAACATAGTGGAGCATGTATCCTTATTACATGGTGGGGAATCCTCTGGGTATATGCCCAGGAGTGGTATAGTGGGGTCCTCCACTAATATCATGCTTAGTTTTCTGAGGAACTGCCAGAGTGATTTCCAGAGTGGTTGAACTAGCTTGCAACCCCACCATCAGTGGAGGAGTGTTCTTTCTCCACATCCTTGCCAGCACCTGTTTTCTCCTGAGTTTTTGATCGTAGCCATTCTGCCTGGTATGAGGGGGATTTCAGGGTTTTGATTCGCATTTCCCTGATGACTAAGGATGCTGAACATTTCTTTAGGTGCCTCTCAGCCATTCAATATTCCTTAGTGAAACTTTGTACCCCACTTTTAATGGTGTTATTTGACTCTCTGGAGTCTATCTTTTGGAGTTCTTTTTATATCTTGGATATAAGCCCTCTGTCAGTTGTAGGGTTGGTAAAGAACTTTTCCCAATTCATTGGTTGCCATTTTGTCCTTTTGATAATATCCTTTGCTTTACAGAAGCTTGGTAAATTTATGAGGACCCATTTGTCAATTCTTGATATTAGAGCATAAGGTATTGGCATTCTTTTCAGGAAAATTTCATCTGTGCCCATGTACTCAAGGGTCTTCTCCAGGCTCTTTTCTATTAGTTTCACTGTGTCTTGTTTTATATGGAGGTCCTTGATCAACTTGGTGTTGAACTTAGTACAAGGAGATAAGAATGGATCAATTTGTATTCTTCTGCATGCGGACCTCCAGTTGAACCAGCCCCATTTGTTGAAAAGGCTCTTTTCCCCACTGAATGGTTGTAGTTCCTTTGTCAAAGATCAAGTGACCATAGGTGTGTGGGTTCATTTCTGGGTCTTCAATTCTATTCCATTGATCTACTTGCCTGTCACTGTACCAATACCATGCAGTTTTTAATACTATTGATCTGTAGTACTGCTTGAGGTTGGGAATACTGATTCCCCCAGAAATTCCTTTACTGTTGAGAATTGTTTTAGCTAGCCTGGGTTTTTATGTCATTCCAGATGAATTTGAGAATTGCTCTTTCTTTTTTCTCATGTTAAAATATCCTTTTTTATATTTATTAATCACTGTTTATTTTAAGTATAATATTATTACATATATTTATATATTTACTTTTACTTTTTATTGGATATATTCTATATTTATATTTCATTTCCCCTTTTCTGGTTCCCTGCCCTCCAAAGGTCCCACATGCCCTTTTTCCTCCCCGTGTTCCCCCATCCACCCTTTCCTACTTCCCTGTTCTGGTTTTCCCTTACACTGATGCTTTGAGCCTTTCCAGAATGCTCTTTCTAACTCTATGAAGAATTAAGTTGGGATTTTGATGGGGATTGAATCCCCCTCTCTATCTGTATATTACTTTTTGACAAGTTGGCCATTTTTACTATATTAATTCTGACAATCCAAGAGCATGGAAGATTTTTCATCTTTTGAGGTCTTCTTCAATTTCTTTCTTCAAAGACTTGAAGTTCCAGTCATACAGATTTTCACTTGTTGGGTTAGAGTCACACCAGGTCCTTTATATTGTTTGCAGCTATTGTAAAAGGTGTCATTCCCTAATTTCTTTCTCAGCCTGTTTATCCTTTGAGTATAGGAAGGCTACTGATTTACTTGAGTTAATTTTTTGAGTAACATTTGTCAATTCTTGATCTTAGAGCATAATATATTGGTGTTCTGCTTAGAAAAATTTTCTCTGTGCCCATCTGCCCCAGGCTCTTCCCCACTTTCTTTTCTATTAATTTCAGTAGAGGTCCTTGATCCACTTGGACTTGAGCTTTGTACAAAGAGATAAGAGTGGTTTGATTTGCATTCTTCTGCATGGGATTGATTCAACTTTCTTTCCATTTATTTTGATGTTGGCTACTGGTTTGCTGTATATTGCTTTTACTATGTTTAGGTATGGGTGTTGAATTCCTGTTCTTTCCAAGACTTTTAACATGAATGTATGCTGAATTTTGCCAAATGCTTTTTCAGCATCTAATGAAATGACCTTGTGTTTTTTTTCCTTTGAGTTTGTTTATGTAGTGAATTGCATTGATAATTTCCATATATTGGACCATCCCTGCATTGGTGGGATGAAGCCTACTTGATCAAGGTGAGGTGTTCTTGAGTTCAGTTGGCAAGAATATTATTGAGTGTTTTGCATCAATTTTCATAAGGGAAATTCGTCTGAAGTTCTCTTTTTTTGTTGGATCTTTGTGTGGTTTTGGTATCAGTGAAATTGTGGCTTCACAGAATGAGTTGGGTAGTGTTCCTTCTGTTTCTATTTTGTGGAATAGTTTGAAGAGTATTGGTATTAGGTCTTCTTTGAAGGTCTGATAGAATTCTGCCATAAAACCATCTGGTCCTGTTCTCTTTTTGGTTGGGAGACTGTCAATAACCACTTCTATTTCTTTAGGGGCTATGGGACCATTTTGATGGTCTATCTGATCCTGAATAAACTTTGGTATTGGTATCTGTCTAGGAAATTGTGCATTTCATCCAGATTTTACAGTTGTGTTAAGTATAGTCTTTTGTAGTAGGATATGGTAATTTTTGAATTTCCTCAATTTCTGTTGAGATTTTTCCCTTTTCTTTTTTTTATTCTATATTCTTTGTTTACATTCCAAAGGCTTTTCCCTTTCCCAGTTCCCTCCCCCCCATACGTCCCATAAGTTCTTACCCCCCCAACTATTCCCCAATCACGCCCCTACCATTTCTTTGTTTTGGTACTCTCCTACAAAACTGGATCCAATCTTTTCAGGCCCAAGGTCCTCTCCTTTCTTCTTCTTTGAAATCATTTGACTTGCTAATTGTGCCTTGAGTATTTAGGGCTTCTGGGCTCATTAATATCCACTTATCAGTGATCGCATTTCATGTGTATTCTTTTGTGATTGGGTTAACTCGCTTAGGATGATATTTTCCAGATCTAACCATTTGCGTAAAAATTGCATGGTTTCATTATTTTTAATTGCTGAGTAGTATTCCATTGTATATATTTACCAGATTTTCTGTATCCATTCCTCCTTTGAGAGATATCTGGGCTCCTTCCAAATTCTGGCTATTATAAATAAGGCTGGTAGGAACATAGTGGAGCATGTGTCTTTGATGTATGCAGGGGAATCCTCTGGGTACATGCCCAGGAATGGTATGCCAGGGTCCTCTGGAAGTGACATGCCCAATATTCTGAGGAACTGTCAGACTGATTTCCAGAGCAGTTGTACCAACTTGCAATCCCACCAACAGTGGAGGAGTGTTCCTCTTTCTCCACACCCTCGCCAGCACCTGTTGTCTCTTGAGTTTTTAATCTTAGCCATTCTGACTGCTGTGAGGTGGAATATCAGGGTTGTTTTGATTTGCATTTCCCTGATGACTAATGATGATGAACATCTCTTAAGGTGTTTCTCAGCCATCCGAATTTCTTTTGGTGAAAATTCTTTGTCTAGCTCTGTACCCCATTTTTTGATAGGGTTATTTGGTTCTTTGGGGTCTAACTTCTTGAGTTCTTTGTATATATTGGATATTAACCCTCTGTCGGATGTGGGGTTGGTGAAGATCTTTTCCCAATTTGTTGGTTGCCATTTTGTCCTTCTGACAGTGTCCTTTGCCTTACAGAAACTTTGTAATTTTATGAGGTCCCATTTGTCAATTCTTGATCTTAGAGCATAAGGTATTGGTGTTCTGTTCAGGAACTTTCCCGCTGTGCCCATGTCCTCCAGGGTCTTCCCAAGTTTTTTTTTTTCTAGTAGTTTCAGTGTGTCAGGTTTTATGTGGAGGTCCTTGATCCACTTGTAGTTGATCTTAGTACAAGGAGATAAGAGAGGGTTGACTCGCATTCTTCTGCATGTTGACCTCCAGTTGAACCAGCACCATTTGTTGGAAAGGCTATCTTTTCCCCACTGGATTGTTGTAGCTCCTTTATCAAAGATCAAGTGACCATAAGTCTGTGGATTCATTTCTGAGACTTCAATCCTATTCCATTGATCTACTTGCCTGTTGCTGTACCAGTACCATGCAGTTTTTAACACAATTGCTCTGTAGTACTGCTTGAGGTTAGGGATATTGATTCCCCAGAAGTTCTTATATTGTTGAGAATAGTTTTAACTATCCTGGGTTTTTTGTTGCTCCAGATGAATTTGAGAATTGCTCTTTCTAGAACTATGAAGAATTGAGTTGGGATTTTGATGGGGATTGCATTGAATCTGTAGATTGCTTTTGGCAAGATGACCATTTTTACTATATTGATCCTGCCAATCTAAGAGCATGAAATATCTTTCGATCTTCTGAGGTCTTCTTCGATTTCTTTCTTCAAGGACTTGAAGTTCCTGTCGTACAGATCTTTAGCTTGTTTGGTTAGACTCAAGCCAAGTTACTTTATGTTGTTTGTGGCTATTGTGAAGGGTGTTATTTCCCTAACTTCTTTCTCAGCCTGCTTGTCCTTTGAGTACAGGAAGGCTACTGATTTTCTTGAGTTGATTTTATAACCAGCCACTTTGCCAAAGTTGTTTATCAGCTGTAGAAGTTCTCTGGTGGAGTTTTTTTGGGTCACTTAAGTAAACAATCATATTGTCTGCAAATAATGATACTTTGACTTCTTCTTTTCCCTTCGACTTCCTTATGTTGTCTAATTGCTCTTGCTAGAACTTCAAGTACTATATTGAAAAGATATGGAGAGAGGAGGCATCCTTGTCTTGTCCCTGATTTTAGGGGGATTGCTTCAAGTTTCTCTCCATTTATTTTGATGTTGGCTACTGGTTTGCTGTAGATTGCTTTTACTATGTTTAGGTATGGGCCTTGAATTCCTGCTCTTTCCAAGACTTTTAGCATGAAAGGATGCTGAATTTTGTCGAACGCTTTTTCAGCATCTAATGAGATGACCATGTGTTTTTTTTCTTTCAGTTTGTTTATGTAGTGGATTACATTGATGGATTTCCGTATACTGAACCATCCCTGCATCCCTGGGATGAAGCCTACTTGATCATGGTGGATGATCGTTTTGATGTGCTCTTGGATTCGGTTAGCAAGAATTTTATTTAGTATTTTTGCATCGATATTCATAAGGAAAATTGGCCTGTAGTTGTCTTTCTTTGTTGGATCTTTGTGTGGTTTTGGTATCAGTGTAATTGTGGCTTTGAAGAACGAATTGGACAGTGTCCCTTCTGTTTCTATTTTGTGGAATAGTTTGAAGAGTATTGGTGTTAAGTCTTCTTTGAATGTCTGGTAGAATTCTGCACTAAAACCATCTGGTCCCTTACTTTTTTGGTTGGGACTATTTAGCTGATCTAATTGATCCTGATTTAATTTTGGTATTTGGTATCTGTCTAGGAAATTGTCCATTTCCTCCAGATTCTCCAGTTGTGTTGAGTATAGACCTTTGTAGTAGGATCTGATGATCTTTTGAATTTCCTCAGATTCTGTTGTTATGTCTCCCTTTTCATTTCTAAGTTTGTTAATTTGGATACTGTCTCTGTGTCCTTTGGTTAGTCTGGCCAAGGGTTTATCTATCTTGTTGATTTTCTCAAAGAACCAGCTCCTGGTTTTGTTGATTCTTTGTATGGTTTCCTTTGTTTCTACTTGATTGATTTCAGCCCTGAGTTTGATGATTTCCTGTCTTCTACTCCTCCTGGGTGAATTAACTTCTTTTTCTTCCAGGGCTTTAAGGTGTGCCATTAATCTGCTAGTGTATGCTCTCTCAAGTTTCTTTTTGGATGCACTTTGAGCTATGAGTTTTCCTCTTAGCACTGCTTTTATTGTGTCCCATAGATTTGGGTAGGTTGTACCTTCATTTTCATTGAATTCTAAAAAGCCTTTGATTCCTTTTTTAAATTTCTTCCTTGACCAAGGTGTCATTGAGTAGAGTATTGTTCAGTTTCCATGTGTATGTGGGCTTTCTGTTGTTTTTGTTGCTATTGAAGACCACTCTTATTCCATGGTGATCTGATAGGAGGCATGGGATTAGCTCGATCATCTTGTATTTGTTGACATCTGTCTTGTGACCAATTATATGATCAATTTTGGAGAAGGTACCATGCGGTGCTGAGAAAAGGTATATTCCGTTGCTTTAAGATGAAATGTTCTCTCTATATATCTGTTAAATCCAATTGGTCCAAAGTTTCAATTAGTTTCACTGTGTCCCTGTTCAGTTTCTGCTTTCCTGATCGGTCCAATGAGGAGAGTGGAATGTTGAAGTCACCCATAATTATTGTGTTTGGTGTAATGTGTGCTTTAAGCTTTAGTAAGGTTTCTTTTACGAATGAGGGTGCCCTTGCATTTGGAGCATAGATGTTCAACATTGAGAGCACTTCTTGGTGGGTTTTCCCTTTGACCAGCGAGAAGTGACCTTCTGAGTCTTTTTTTGATGACTTTAGGTTGAAAGCCAATTTTATCTGATATTAGAATGGTTCCTCCAGATTTTTTCCTGAGACCATTTGCTTGTAAAATTGTCTTCCAGCCTTTTACTCTAAGGCAGTGTTTGTCTTTAACACTGAGACATGTTTCCTGTATGCAGTAGAATGTAGGATCCTGTTTCCGTATCCAGTCTGTTAGTCTTTGTCTTTTTATTGGGAATTGAGTCCATTGACGTTGAGATATTAAGGAATAGTAATTATTACCTCCCGTCATTTTTGAAATTATTTTTTTAATATTTGAGGAGGTTATCTTCTTTTGATGAGAGGAGGTTTCTATCCTGCTTCTTCCAGGGTGTAGTTTCCTTCCTTGTGTTGGTGTTTTCCCCCTATTATCCTTTGTAGGGCTGGGTTTGTGGAAAGATAATGTGCAAATTTGGTTTTGTCTCCACATAGATGTCTCCATCTATGGTGATTGAGACTTTTCCTGGGTAAAGTAGTTTTGGCTGAAATTTGTGTTCTCTTAGAGTTTGCATGATATCTGCCCAGGATCTTCTAGCTTTCATGGTCTTAGGTGAGAAGTCTTGTGTTATTCTAATAGCTCTTTCTTCATGTTACTCGGCCTTTTCCTCTTGCTGCCTTTAATATTCTTTCTTTGTTTAGTACATTTGAGGTTTTGATTATTATGTGACTGGGTTTGTATTTCTGTTCTGGTGCAGTCTGTTTGGAGTTCTGTAGCCTTCTTGTATATTCATGGACATTTTTCTCTTTAGGTTGGGGAAGTTTTCTTCCATAATTTTGTAGAAGATATTTGCTGGCCCTTTAACTTGTAGATCTTCACTCTCATCTATACCTATAATCCTTAGGTTTGGTCTTCTCATTTTGTCCTGTATTTCCTGGATGTTTTGGGTTACAACCTTTTTGCATTTAGTATTTTCTTTGACTGTTGAGTCAATGGTTCCTATGGTATCTTTGGCATCTGAGATTCTTTCTTCTATTTCATGTATTCTATTGTTGATATTTGCATCTATGGCCCCTGATTTCTTCCCAAGGTTTTCTATCTCCAATGTTGTCTCCCTCTGCAATTTCTTAGTTGATTCGACTTCTGTTTTTAGAACCTGGATGGATATGCTCAGATCTTTCGCTTGCTTGATTGTGTTTTCATGTATTTCTTTAAGAGATGTTTGTGTTTCCTCTTTCATAGCTTCTACTTGTTGACCCACATTCTTCTGTATTTCTTTAAGTGACTTTTGTCTTTCCTCCTTATTGGCTTCTGTTTTTTGATCCTTCTTCTCCTGAATTTCTTTAAGTGATATTTGTGTTTGCCTTGTAAAGGCTTCTAACTTTTGATCCATTTTCTCCCATATTTCTTTAAGAGATTTATCTATGTATTCTGCTACCAGCATCCTGACCAGTGATTTTTGATCCAAATCTTGTTTTTCTGTTGTGTTGGGGCATCCAGGGCTTCCTGTTGTCGGCGAACTGGGTTCAGATGCTGTCATGCTGCCTTGATTTCTGTTAGTAACATTCCTTCCTTTTCCTTTTGCCATCTGGTTATCTCTGGCGTTAGTTGGCCTTTTTGTCACTGGCTGGTGTTTGAACCTCCCGCAAGGCTGTTCTCACCTGTTGTTTCTCTACTGGTGACTATGCAAGATAGAGACTGCCTCTGTGATTGCTGAGGGGACCTCAGGGAGGGCGGTTCCCAACCGAGTTGATGCAAGGCTGGAGGGCATGGAGATGTCTCTCCAGCTGCCATGCTTGCCCTGGTTAGTTTTCATATCTGATTTTGTTAATTTGGATATCCTCTCTGTTTCCTCTGCTTAGTCTGGATAAAGGTTTATCTTTGTGGTTGATTTTCTCAAAGAACCAGCTCCTGGTTTTTTTTTTAATTCTTTGGATAGTTCATTTTGTTTCTACTTGGTTGATTTCAGCCCTGAGTTTGATGATTTCCTGCCTTCTACTCCTTGGGAGTATTAGCTTCTTTCTGTTCTAAAGCTTTCAGATATGTTGTTAAACTGCTAGTATATTATTTCTCCACCTTCTATTTGGAGGCACTCAGAGCTTTGAATTTTCCTCTTAGCACTGCTTTCATTGTGTTCCATAAATTTTGGTATGTTGTGCTTTCATTTTCATTAAATTGTAAATGGTTTTGATTTCTTTCCTTATCTCTTCCTTGACCAAGGTATCATTGAGTAGAGCATTGTTCAGCTTTCATGTGTTTGTGGGATTTCTGTTGTTTTTTTTTTTGCTATTGAAGACCACCCTTACTCCATAGTGATCTGATAGGAGGCATGGAATTACTTTGATCTTCTTATATCTGTTGAGGTCTGTTTTGTGACCAATTATCTCATCAATTTTGGAGAAGATACCATGAGATGCTGAGAAGAAGGTATATTCTTTTGTCTAAGGTGAAATGTTCTATAGATATCTATTAAATCCATTTGGTCCCAAACTTTAATTAGTTTCACCATGTCTCTATTTAGTTTGTGTTTCCCTGATTTGTCCATTGAGTAGAGTGGGGTGTTGAAGTCACTCACTATTGTTGTGTGGGGTGTGATTTGTGCTTTAAGCTTTAGCAACTTTTCCTTTACAGATGAGGATACCCTTGTATTTGGGGCATAGATATTCAGAATTGAGAGTTCTTCCTGGTAGATTTTTCCTTTGATGAGTATAAAGTGTCCTTCTGTATCTTTTTTGATGACTTTTGGATGAAAGTCTATTTTATTAGATATTAGAATGGCTACTCCATCTTGTTTTTTGGGACCATTTGCTTGGAAAACTGTTTTCTAGCCTTTTACTCTTTGGTAGTGTTTGTCTTTGACACTGAGATGCTTTTCCTGTATGCAGTAAAATGTTGGGTCTTATTTACGAATCCATTCTGTTAGTCAGTGTTGTTTTATTAGGGAACAGAGCAATCTACAGCAAACTAGTAGCCAACATCAAAATAAATGGAGAGAAACTTGAAGCATTCCCACTAAAATCAGGGACTAGACAAGGCTGCCCTCTCTCTCCATATCTTTTCAATATAGTACTTGAAGTTCTAGCAAGAGCAATTAGACAACATAAGGAAGTCAAAGGGATACAAATTGGAAAGGAAGAAGTGAAACTATCATTATTTGCAGACGATATGATAGTTTACCTAAGCGACCCAAAAAACTCTACCAGAGAACTTCTACAGCTGATAAACAACTTCAGCAAAGTGGCAGGTTATAAAATTAACTCAAGCAAGTCAGTGGCCTTCTTGTACTCAAAGGACAAGCAGGCAGAGAAAGAAATTAGGGAAATAACACCCTTCACAATAGCCACAAACAACATAAAATATCTTGGCGTAACTCTAACCAAACAAGCGAAAGATCTGTACAACAGGAACTTCAAGTCCTTGAAGAAAGAAATTGAAGAAGACCTCAGAAGATGGAAAAATATTTCTTGCTCCTGGATTGGCAGGATCAATACAGTAAAAATGGCCATCTTGCCAAAAGCAATATACAGATTCAATGCGATCCCCATCAAAATCCCAACTCAATTCTTCATAGATCTAGAAAGAGCAATTCTCAAATTCATCTGGAGCAACAAAAAACCCAGGATAGCTAAAACTATTCTCAACAATAAAAGGACTTCTGGGGGAATCAATATCCCTGACCTCAAACAGTACTACAGAGCAATTGTGTTAAAAACTGCATGGTATTGGTATAGCAACAGGCAAGCAGATCAATGGAACAGGATTGAAGACCCAGAAATTAACCCACAGACTTATGGTCACTTGATCTTTGATAAAGGAGCCACAACCATCTGGTGGAATAAAGATAGCCTTTTCAACAAATGGTGCTGGTTCAACTGGAAGTCAACATGCAGAAGAATGCGAATTGACCCACTCTTATCTCTTTGCACTAAGATCAACTCCAAGTGGATCAAGGACCTCCACATAAAACCAGACACACTGAAACTATTAGAAAAGAAACTTGGGAAGACCCTGGAGGACTTGGGCACAGGGGAAAAGTTCCTGAACAGAACACCAATAGCTTATGCTCTAAGATCAAGAATCGACAAATGGGACCTCATAAAATTACAAAGTTTCTGCAAAGCAAAGGACACTGTCAGAAGGACAAAACGGCAACCAACAAAGTGGGAAAAGATCTTCACCAACTCCACATCCGACAGAGGGCTAATATCCAATATATACAAAGAACTCAAGACGTTAGACTGCAAAGAAACAAATAACCCTATCAAAAAATGGGGCACAGAGCTAAACAAAGAATTTTCACCAGAAGAAATTCGGATGGCCGAGAAACACCTTAAAAGATGTTCAACATCATTAGTCATCAGGGAAATGCAAATCAAAACAACCCTGAGATTCCACCTCACACCAGTCAGAATGGCTAAGATTAAAAACGCAAGAGACAACAAGTGCTGGCGAGGATGTGGAGAAAGAAGAACACTCCTCCACTGTTGGTGGGATTGCAAAATGGTAAAACCGCTCTGGAAATCAGTTTGGCGGTTCCTCAGAAAATTGGGCATGTCACTTCCAGAGGACCCTGGCATACCACTCCTGGGCATATACCCAGAGGATTCCCCTGCATGCAATAAGGACACATGCTCCACTATGTTTATATCAGCCTTGTTTATAATATCCAGAAATTGGAAGGAGCCCAAGTATCCCTCAAAGGAGGAATGGATACAGAAAATGTGGTATATTTATACAATGGAATACTACTCAGCAATTAAAAATAATGAATTCATGCAATTTGTAGGTAAATGGTTAGACCTGGAAAATATCATCCTGAGTGAATTAACCCAATCACAAAAGAATGCACATGAAATGCAATCACTGATAAGTGGATATTAATGAGCCCAGAAGCCCTAAATACTCAAGACACAAATAGCAAGTCAAATGATTCCCAAGAAGAAGAAAGGAGAGGACCGTGGGCCTGTAAAGATTGCATCCAGTTTAGTAAAGAAACCGAGGGGGGAGGGGGAATGATTGGGGAACAGTTGGGGGGGGGAGAGGAACTATGGGAACTATGGTGGGTGGGAACTGGGAAAGGGGAAAGCCTTTGGAATGTAAACATAGAATATAGAAAATAAAAAAAATTAAAAAAAAGAGATATTAAGGAACAGTGATTATTGATTCCTGATATTTTTGATGTAATTTTTATGTTTGTGTGGGTTTGTTGAAAGATTAATTTCTTGCTTGTTCCAGTGTTTAGTTTCCCTCCTTTTGTTGGTGCTTTACATTCATTATCCTTTGAAGGCCTGGATTTGTGGAAATATCCTGTGTAAATTTGTTTTTGTCTTGAAATACCTTGGTTTCTCCATCTATGGTGATTGAGACATTTTTCTGGATATTGCAGTCTGGGTTGGCATTAGAGTTCCCTTGGCGTCTACATGACATCTGCCTAAGCTCTTCTGGCTTTCATAGTCTCTGGTGAGAAGTTCGGTGTATTTCTGATAGGACTACTTTCATATGTTACTTGACCTTTCTCTCTTACCACTTTTAATATTCTTTCTTTGTTTAGTACATTTGGTGTTTTAATTATTTTGTGAAGGGAGGAATTTCTTTTCTGGTCAACTTTATTTGGAGTTCTCTATGCTTCTTCTATGTTCATGGTCATCTTTTTCTTTAGGTTAGGAAAATTTTTATCTATAATTTTGTTGAAGACATTTACTGGCCCTTTAAGTTGGAGAGCTTCTATACCTATAATCCTTAGGTTTGGTCTTCTCATTTTGTCCTGGATTTTCTGGTTGTTTTGGGTCAGGAGGTTTTGCAGTTTTCATTTTCTTTGACTGTTGTATCAATACTTTTTATGGTATTTTCTGCATCTGAGATTCTCTCTTCTATCTTTTGTATTCTGTTGTTGATGCTTGTATCCATGACTCCTGACTTCTTTCCTAGGTTTTCTATGTCCCAAGTTGTTTCACTTTGTGACTTCATTATTGTTTCTACCTCCTTCTTTAGATCTTGGATGGCTTTGTTCAATTCCTTCATCTGTCTTGTTGTGTTTTTCCTTAGCTCTTCAAGGGCTTCTCCCTGTTTCCTTGTGTTCTCCTGTATTTATTTAGGGGAGTTATTTATGTCTTTCTTGAAGCCCTCCTGATATACTTTAGGTTAGGAAAGTTTTTATCTATAATTTTGTTGAAGACACTTACTGGCCCTTTACGTTGGAAATCTTCTATACCTATAATCATGACCTGTGATTTTAAATCCAAATCTTGCTTTTCTGTTGTATTGGGATATCCAAAACTTTCTTTTGTGGGAGAATTGGGTTCAGATGATGCCACATTGCCTTGCTTTCTGTTAGCAACGTTTCTATGTTTGACTTTTGCCACCTGGTTATCTCTTGTGTTAGCTGGTCTTGCTCTCACTGGCTGGTGCTTGCCCCTTTTGTGTGCCTGCAAGTCTATCTCAGCAACCCTGGGTGACCTGTTTTTCCCTGGTACAGATTGCTGTGGTGCTGGCGAGTTCCTGGGTGCAGGTGGAGTCCTGGTGGTGTGTGTCTCAAAGGATCCTCTACTCTGGTGATCCCTGCCTACTATTTTGCTCCTCTACACAGTTACTGGAGCAGAGATGGAGGGTCTTATCTCCAAGCATGGGATTCCCTCTTCCTGCCTCCCTGTAGGGCAGATGACTGCCAGTAGTTTAGGTGACTTGCTGGCTGGCTGTGTGGCTGCCAAGACCCTGGGTGCAGGAGGAAGCCTGGAGGAGTGTGCCCCAAGTGATCCTCTACTCTGGTGATCCCCACCTACCCATCCGTTACACAGTCACAGGAGCAAAGATGGTGGCCAAGACCTACTTTCTTTTACTTGTATTTGTGTATGTAGCTCTGTGGCCCCAATTTATTCTGGATGCAGGTTGTGCTGTTTCCTCTGTGCCACTGGGTGTATAGCTGGCTTCCTAAGCCACTTGGAGATGGCACACTGTGGCAGGGGATGATTTGAAGGCAGACTTCAGAAGGCTCCTGTCAGAGGCCTCTGGACAGGAGCCTCCAATCTGCAGGCCAGGTCTCACCTGTCCTGGCTTCCTCCCCCATGCTGGGTGTTTTGTGGATATCTGGCTTCCTGTGCCACTTGGAGATGGTGTACTATGGCAGGGGATATTTCCAATCCAGAGGCAGAAACCAGAAGGCTCCTTCCTGCCAGAGGCCTCTGGACAGGATCCTCTGAGGTGCAGGACAGGTCTTACCTGTGCTGGATGCCTCCTTCCTGCTCAAAATATTTCTTTATAGTATATTGCATTGTGATGGTGCATTTTATGATGCTTCAAAGTCCATTGATGATTATTCAAAGTTTAGCCATTCCTTTTGTTCTTTTGGTTAATTGGCCAAGTGTCTGTCTTTATCTTGGAGTTGCAGATATGCTTCAACATCCCAAGTCAATTAATGTAATAAATCACATTACATAAAAGCAAACATTACATGATCATTTAAAAAATACAGAATGAGCTTTTGACAAAATCCACCATGTGTCCATGTGAAAGTTATAGAATAAGACTAGAGCAAACATTGCAACATAGTAAAGTCTATGTATGCAAACGAGAAGTCTAAATCAGTCTAAATCAGTTTAAATCAATTAAACAATCTATAAGTAATTATACTTTAACCATGAGCAATGCAGATCTACCCAATATATCCAGTCCTCTTTAGTAGAGTTCTCAAATAACTTCATGAATCAGTGAACCAGTGGATCATGAATTAGTGAAGACAAAGAAAGAAATTAAAATAATACAAATAGGAAAACAAATAATCAAACTATCCCTATTTTCAGATGACATAGAGATGCCTAAAATTGCACTGAAACCTGCTAAGATGACCAATAATCTCACAAAAGTGACAGTACATAGATTTATTTCTACAAAATTTCATATCATTTTTATAAAGCAACAACAAAAGTTCTGTGAAAGAGATCTTGGACACACTCCAATTTATGGCAGGTTAAAGAAGGATTATGTTAGAATGATCATGTTATAATGAAACTAATCAAGGAGGTAAAGTATCTCTGCAATGAAACATTTAAATCCCTGCATAAAGAGATTTAGAGGCACTAATAAGTGGAAGGGCAGTCCATGCTCACAATTTGATACAGTTGACTGTGACTCTAATGAGTTTCTGTTTAGTAGTCACTTGTGATTTTTTTCTCTTGAAGTTTAAATAAAATTGTGTGTGTGTGTGTGTGTATGTTTGTGTGTGTATGTGTTTAGAGTTTTAACTATAACATTCTGTACAGTATTTCTTTTAGGTCAGATCTTATGTTCTGTTGTTCTGTGCACTTTGTCTTCTCTGTATGAGTATGTTTTTCTTTAGTTTGGGGATGTTTTCTTTTATGAACATCATAATACTTGAACGATGGCTTAGAATTTTCTTCTTCCATTTCCTTAATTCAAAGATTTTGCCTTTTCATGGTGTCCAAAATTGTTGAGTAATCCTTTCAGCTTTAAAATTTGAACGTAATTTAAATTCTCTGATTAAATTAATCTATTTTACCTTCAAGTCCTGACTAACTTGTTCTAAGTTTTTGTGCTAGTAAGATTTTCCCCTTAGTTCTCTAATTGTGCTATTGCATTTTCATTTCTATTTTAACCTCAGCTCAGATTTTCTGTATTATTGCTAACTCTCTACTGAGTTCCCTTTGAAAATCATGAGTTATCTTCACAGTTTTATTAATCTGCAAAGTGATATTTTGTCTTGGATTAAGTAATTTTGTTGCTGTTATACAAAACCACGATCAATGAAACTTATAGAGTTGATCTTGATGTATCATTCCCAATCATGGCAGTAGGGGCAGGATGTTGAGAACTCATGTCTTGGACTTCAAGTAGGAAGGAGAGAAAGAGAGAGGGAGTAAGAGAGAGAGAGAGAGAGAGAGAGAGAGAGAGAGAGAGAGAGAGAGAAAGAGAGAAAGAAGAGAAGAGAAGAGAAGAGAAGAGAAGAGAAGAGAAGAGAAGAGAAGAGAAGAGAAGAGAAAAGAGTATTGGAGGAAGTGTCTTGAGTTTTTAAAATCTTAACGCCACCCCCCCTCAGTAACAAACTTCCTCCAATAAGATTCTATTTATGCAGGGCAGTGGTGGTGCATGCCTTTAATCCCAGCACTTGGGAGGCAGAGGCAAGCGACAGATTTCTGAGTTCAAAGCCAGCCTGGTGTACAGAGTGAGTTCCAGGACAGCCAGGACTACACGGAGAAACCCTGTCTTGAAAAAAAGATTCTATTATTAAATCTTTCCAAACATCACTACCAACTGAGGACCTCCTGTTCAAATGTCAAAGTTTACAGGGTTTTTTTCAATCAAACAACACAGACTTAAATAAGAAACCTATTGTTATACTTACAAAGTACATTTGGTTATTTATTTCTGTCTTCTTTAAAGTACTTGAATTCTTTGATAATGTTTATTACTCTTCTTTTAAATTTCATTACTTGAGGTTTATACTCATTGAGTAACACTTCTATGGGACTATTGGTTAGGGAGATATATAGTGTCTTGGGCTTTCAGATTGCTTGTGTCTTCATGCTGTGGTCTGGGCATGTGGACCATGCCCCAAGAGGAACTGGAATGAAATTGGTGAAATAGAGGATGTTCAAACCCCAGAAATATCAAAATTTGAGACCATCAAGAGCTCCCTCACTGTTTTTGGGTTTGCATTCAAGAAAGTAACCAGGTGACCCCCAACCAGGTGGTCACAGATAGTCTCTGAAACTAGCCCTTAGGATGCCTCTCCATGTTAATGAGGGCATCTCAGTTCATTAACTTTCAGCCAATGACTCTTTTCCTTACTGTATATAAATATGCCTGTCCCCCAAACTATATAACCTTTCATTCATTCCAAATAAATTGTATCCATTCAAACACACTCCAAATAAAGAAATAGATCACAAGCTAGGAACACCTCAGAAAGCAGATTCATTAAACATTATGAGAGAAGGTCTTCATTTAAAAGATCTATAACATTAAGATTCTTAGAGTAGGCACCACCCCTCAGCATTCCTCCCAACTGGACAGAGAACTTGTCCATCCCAGACTCTGTCTCATCCTTTCAGAGTGGTATGCACCTGGACACCTTGAGAGAGAGAAAGTAGAAGATGCAGAACCACAATATTCGTTCTGCACTCTTCTGGCCTGGTAAGCAGCAGTATATGATGTCCTGGAGGGAAGAGCAGACTGAGAACATCACTGGTTCTGGGCTTTGCCTTGTTTCTCCTAGATAGTGTACTGCAGAGAATCGACATCCCAGTAAGAGTGGTGGAACCCAGAATCAAGCCTTGGCTCTGTGTCTGATATTGGGATTACTAGCTTCCTCTGTTGATAGGAAATTTTTCTTATTGTCTTCATTTGATTGATTTCAGATCAAGTATTAAGAGTTTGTAGGTAAATCATTCATGTATTTGGTACAGATTTTTGATAGGTGAGACTGTGTTGATTCTAATCTCTCAGTAACCAAAAGTTGTGCTGAGAATGTAGCTCCTAGCTAGATCTGCATGTAGAAAGATGGTGGTATGTAACTGATCTTGAAAAGACTCAACTATATATTCTGTGAATGTGACTCTGCATATTGTCCAGGTAGGGTTGCACAGGTGGGGATTTAGATGGGCCTAGTGTGGAGTCTGGGGAACTCATCCCATTGGCCTGTAGTTCTCTGTAAACAGGATGGGCATTTCATGTATGGACACCCCAGGAAGGAGATTGAAAATGCTGTAATATTAGGCCTTATCTAAAATTTCCTTCATTAGAGAAATGATTATATTGAACATTGAAATCTAAGTTGTTTTGTTTAGCAAAGAGTATTTCTCCCTACTATCTAGTTACTAGATTATGAATGCTACTAGCAAGACAAACTGATGATTTTCTTACTTTGTAAACTCTTCCATAACAAAATATACCTTTTTCTCAGCGTCTCATAGTACCTTCTACAGAATCGACCATATAATTGATCACAAGACAGACCTCAACAAGTATAAGATCGAACTAATCCATGAATCCTATCAGATCACTATGGATTAAGAGTGGTCTTCAATAGTAAGAAAAACAGCAGAAAGCCCACATATACATGGAAGCAGAACAAAACTCTACTCAATGATACCTTGGCCAAAGAAGAAATAAAGAAATCAAAGACTTTTTAGAAATTTATGAAAATAAAGGCACAATATAGCCACATCTATGAGACACAATGAAAGCAGTGCTAAGAGAATAACTCATAGCCCTGAGTGCCTCTAACAAGAAATTGGAGAACGCATACACTAGCAGCTTTATGACAAACCTGAAAGCCCTGGAACAAAAAGAAGCTAGTGCAACCAGGAGGAGTAGAAGACAGGAAATCATCAAAATCAGGGCTGAAATCAACCAAGTAGAAACAAAGAGAACCATACAAAAAAATCAACAAAACCAGGAGCTGGTTCTTTGAGAAAATCAACAAGATAGATTAACCCTTAGCCAGACTAACCAATGGGCACAGAGACAGTATCCAAATTAACTAAATTAGAACTGAAAAAGGAGCGATAACAACAGAATCTTAGGAAATTTAAAAAAAATCAGATCCTACTACAAAAGCCTATACTCAACACAACTGGAGAATCTGGAGGAAATGGACAATTTCCTAGACAGATGCCAAATACCAAAATTAAATCAGGATCAAATAGATCATCTAAATAGTCCTATAACCCCTAAAGAAATAGAAGGGGTTATAGAATGTCTTCCAAGCAAAAACAAAACAAAACAAAACAAAACAAAACAAAAAACAACAACAACAACAACACACACACAGGACCAGATGGTTTTAGTCCAGAATTCTATCAGACCTTCAAAGAAGACCTAACACCAATACTCTTCAAATTATTCCTCAAAATAGAAACAGAAGGAATGCAACCCAGCTTGTTCTATGAAGGCACAATTACACTGATATCAAAACCACACAATGATCCAACAAAGAAGGAGAACTACAGGCCAATATCCCTCATGAATATCAATGCAAATATACTGAATAAAATTCTTGCCAATTGAATCCAAGAACACATCAAAATGATCATTCACCATGATCAAGTAAGCTTCATCCCAGGGATTCAGGGATGGTTCAATATGGAAATTCATCAATGTAATCCACTACATAAACAAACACAAAGAAAAAAACACACGGTCATTTAATTAGGTGCTGAAAAAGCTTTTGACAAAATTCTGCATCCTTTCATGCTAAACGTCTTGGAAAGAGCAGGAATTCAAGGCCCATACCTAAACATAGTAAAAGCAGTATACAGCAAGCTGGTAGCCAACATCAAATTAAATGGGGAGAAACTTGAAGCAATCCCACTAAAATTGAAGTCTACGCAAGGCTTCCCCATCTCTTCATATCTTTTCAATATAATACTTAAGGTACTAGCTAGAACAATTAGACAACATAAGGAGATCAAAGGGATACAAATTGGGAAAGAAGAAGTCAAACTATCACTATTTGCAGATGAGTGATAGTATACTTAAGTGACCCAAAAACTCCACCAGAGAACTCCTACAGCTGATAAACAACTTCAGCAAAGTGGCTGATTATAAAGTCAAATTAAGCAAATCAGTAGCCTTCCTATACTCAAAAGATAAGCAGACTGAGAAAGAAACTAGGGAAATGACACCCTTCACAATAGCCACAAACTATATAAACTATCTTGGTGTGACTCTAACCAAACAAGTGAAAGATCTGTATGGCAAGAACTTCAGGTCTCTGAAGATGGGAATTGAAGAAGACCTCAGAAAATTGAAAAATCTTCCATGCTCGTGGGTTGGCAGGATTAATATAGTACAAATGACCATCTTGCCAAAAGCAATATACAGATTCAATGCAATCCCCATCAAAATCCCAACTCAGTTCTTCATAGAGTTAGAAAGAGCAATTCTCAAATTCATCTGCAATAACAAAAGACCCAGAATAGCTAAAAGTGCTCTCAACAGCAAAAGAACTTCAGGGGGGAATCAGTATCCAGGACCTCAAGCTGTACTACAAAGCAATAGTTAAAAACTGCACAGTATTGGTACAGTGACAGGCAGGTAGATCAATGGAATAGGATTGATGATACAGAAATGAACCCACACACCTTTGGTCACTTGATCTTCAACAAAAGAGCTAAAGCCATCCAGTGGGGAAAAGATAGCCTTTTCAACAAATGGTGCTGGTTCAACTGGAGATCAGCATGCAGATGAATGCAAATTAAACTATTCTTATTTCCTTGTACTAAGCTAAACTCCAAGTGGATCAAGGACCTCCACATAAAACCAGACACAATGAAACTAATAGAAAAGAAACTGGGGAAGACCCTTGAGGAAATGGGCACAGAAGAGAAGTTCCTGAACAGGATACTAATTGCTTATGCGTTAAGATCAAGAATTGACAAATGGGACTTCATAAAGTTAAAAAGGTTTTGTAAGGCAACAGACACTATAAAAAGGACAAAACAGCAACCAATAAATTGGGAAAAGATCTTCACCAACCCTACATCCAATAGAAGACTAATATTCATTATATATAAAGAACTCAAGATGTTAGGCTCCAGAGAGCCAAATAACCCAATAAGAAAATGTGGTACAGAGCTAAACAAAGAATTATCACCTGAAGAACTTCGAATGGCTGAGAAGCACTTTAAGAATTGTTCAGCTTCATTAGTGATTAGGGAAATGCAAGTGAAAACAACCCTGAGGTTTTACCTCACACCTGTCAGAATGGCTAAGGTTAAAAACTCAGGAGACAACAGGTGTTGGTGAGGATGTGGAGAAAAAGGAACACTCTGTCACTGCTGGTGGGAATGCAAATTGGTACAACCACTCTGGAAATCAGTCTGGCAGTTACTCAGAAATCTAGGCATGACACTTCCAGAATACCCTGCTATACCACTCCTGGGCATATACCCAGAGGAATCCCCAGCATGTAATAAGGACACATGCTCGACTATGTTCATAGCAGCCTTATTTGTAATAGCCAGAAGCTGGAAAGATCCCAGATGTTCCTCAATGGAGGAATGGATACAGAAAATGTGGTATATTTACACATTGGAATACTACTCAGCAATTAAAAACAATGAATTAATGAAGTTCTTAGGCAATGGTTGGAACTGCAAAATATCGTCCTAAGTGAGGAAACCCAATCACAAAAGAACACAAATGGAATGCAGTCACTGATAAGTGGATATTAGACCAGAGGCTCTGAATACCCAAGACACAGTTAGAATATTAAATGATTTCAGAGAAGAAGGAAGGAGAGGGCTCTGGTCCTGAAAAGGCTTGATCCATCATTGTAGGGGAGTACCAGGACAGAGAAGAAGGAGGGGGTTGATTGTAGAAAGTTAGGGGGCCAAGGGCTTATGGGACTTATGGGGAGGGGAGACCAGGAATGGCAAAATCATTTGGAATGCAAACAAAGAATATAAAAAAAGGAATATATTATAGTGTTTATTTCTTTATGAGTGGTAGTTTTAATTTGGTAGAATTAAATTTTGTTGAATACTTAGAGCACATAACCTCACATCCAGAGCCCAGAATGCAGTTTCCAGAAATGACACAAGAAAATGTCCCTTGTGTCTATTTTGAGGGTACCATAGTATTTATAGTTAATCATGTGTTTTATTATAATCCTTAGCTTATGCTATACTTATGAGATCCTGCCCAAATCTGTGTGGGGAATTGGATTTTCATGAGAAATCTTAAAATAAAACTTATGGGCAAAGTTGATTCAAGAACATATTATATCCTTCAGAAATTCAGACATCATTCTAAACATGAAGTTCAGTGATCGTTTTTATGAATCTGCTTTTATTCAAATCTTTACCCCTTTTCCATTTTCAGGTGCCATTATACTATTATTCTATCTAAGGATGGCAATATAATAAATGTTTAATTCAGGACAATTAGTAGCTCTCATGGGAAACTAAACAAGATGCCATTTAATTATGTGATGTTAAGCACAAATCTCTAAATATAAGACATATTCTAGTTAACCATATGACAAAATCAGCCATTAATTAACTCAAGTTGGTTACCTTTATATTTATTTTAGAGCAAGTGTATATTAGGCATTTAAACATAAATGATCCTTTAATTTTTTTGTGTATATGAAGCTTGAAATTTAATATTTAAATAATGATTTCTTTCGATGTTTAGAATGAATATTCCAGCTTGTTTCTTGGGACTATTTGCTTGGAAATTATTTCCAGGCTTTTCCTCCGAGGGAGTGTCTGTTGTTGTCACTGAGGTTTGTGTCCTTTATGCAGCAAAATGCTGGGTCCTGTTTATGTATTCAGTCTCTTTGTCCATGTCTTTCTATTGGGGCATTGAGTCTACTGATGTTAAGAAATTTTAAGAAAAAATGGTTGTTGCTTCTTATTATTTTTTGTGTTTAGAGGTGGAATTATTTCTGTGTGGCTGTCTTCTTTGGGTTTGTTGAAAGAAGATTAGTTTCTTGATTTATCTATGGTTTAGTTTCCCTCCTTGTGTTGGAGATTTCCAACTATTTTCCTTTGTAGGGCTCTATTTATAGAAAGATATTGTGTAAATTTGGTTTTCTCATGGTATATCTTGGTTTCTCCATCTATGGTAATTGAGAATTTTGCTGGGTATAGTAGCCTGGGCTGACATTCGTGTTCTTTTAGGGTTTGTATGTCATTGGCCCAGCATCTTCCAGTGTTGAGAGTCTCTGGCTAGAAGTCTGGTGCAATTCTCATAGGTCTGCCTTTATGTGTTACTTGACCTTTTTCCCTTACTTTTTTAAAAATATTCTTTCTTTGTTTTGTGCATTTGGTGTTTTGACTATTAAGTGATGGGAGGAATTTCTTTTCTGATTCAATCTATTTGAGTTCTGTAGGCTTTTTGTACTTTTATGGGCATTTAATTTTTAGGTTAGGGTAGTTTTCTTCTATAATTTTTTTGAAGATTGTAATTGGTCACAAATCAGGACTCAACAGATAACAAGAAGATTGAAATAATCCCATGCATCCTGTCAGATCATCACAGATTAAAGCAGGTCTTCAGTAGCAACAAAAACAATAGAAAGCCCACACATATATGGAAGCTGAACAATGATTTACAAAATGATATTTTTGTCAAGGAAGATATAAGGAAGGAAAAAAAAAGACATTTTACAATTTAATGAAAATGAAGGCACAACAAACATACCGAAATTTATTAAAGCAGCACCAAGAAGAAAACTCATATCTCTGAGTGCTTCCAAAAAGAAACTGGCAAGAACATACACTAGCAGCTTACTAGCACACTGCTAAGCTCTAGAACAAAAAGAAAAAATGCAGAGCTGAAATTAACCAAATAGAAACAAAAAAGAACTATAAAAAGAATCAACAAAGCCAGGAACTGGTTCTTTGTTAAAAATCAACAAGATGGACAATCTCTTATACAGACTAACCAGAGAGCACAAAGACAATATCCAAATTAACAAATCAGTAATGAAAAGGGAGCTATAACAACAGAAATTGAGGAAATAAAGAAAAATCAACAGATTCTACTTCAAAAGCCTATACTCAACAAAACTGGAATATCTAGGCGAAATGAACAGTTTTCTAGATATATACCAATGTAAAATCGGATCAGATAAACCATCTAAACAATCCTATAACCCCTATAGAAATATAAGCAGTCACTAATAGTTTCCCAACCAAAAAAAGCCCAGGACTAGATGGTTTTAGTGCAGAATTCTATCAGACCTTCAAAGACGATCTAATACCAATATTCTTCATACTATTTTACAAAATAGAAACAGAAGGAACACTACACAATTCCTTGTATGAGGCCACAGTTACACAGATAACAAGGCCATAGAAAGACCCAACAAAGAGAACTCCAGGCCAATTTCCCTTAATATTATCAATGCCAAAATACTCAACAAAATTCTTGTAAGCTGAATCCAAGAACACATCAAAATTATAATTCAGCGTGATCAAATAGGCTTCACTGCAGGAATGCCATGATAAATCAGTGTATGGAAATCCATCAATGTAATCCACTACATAAACAAACTCAACAAAAAAATCCACAAGATCATTTCATTACATGCTGATAAACTATTTAATAAAATTCAACATTCTTTCATGTTAAAATTCTTGGAAAGATCAGGAATTCAAAGCCGATACCTAAACATAGTAGAAGCAATGTACAACAAATGAGTAGTCAACATCAAACTAAATGGAGATACACTTGAAGAAATTCCACTTAAATCAAAGACTAGATTATGCTGCCCACTCACTCCCTATCCAATATAGTACTCAAATTTATAGTTGAGCTATTAGACAACAAAAGGTGGTCAAAGCGATATAAATTAGAAAGGAAGAAGTAAAAATATCACTGTATGTGATAGCATACTTAAGTGACCCCCAAAATTCCACCAGAGAACTCCTACAGCTGATAAACAACTTCTGCAAAGTGGCAGGATACAAAGTTAACTCAAGCAAATCAGAAGCCTTCTTATACTCAAGGGATAAACAGGCTGAGGAAGAAATTATGGAAACAACACCCTTCACAATAGTCACAAACTATAGAAAATATCTTGGTGTGGCTCTAATAACACAAGTGAAAATTCTGTATGACAAGAACTTCAAGTCTCTGAAGAAAGAAATTGGAAAAGACCTCAAAAGATGAAAAAATCTCCCATGCTCATAGATAGGCAGGATTAATATAGTAAAAATATCCATCTTGCCCAAAGCAATATACAGATTCAATGCAATCCCCATCAAAGTTGCAAATCAATTTTTCATAGAGATAGAAAGAGCAATCTGCAAATTCATTTGGAATAATAAAAATCCCAGGATAATGAAAACTATTCTCCACAAATAAAGAACTTCGGGGGGAATCAGCATCCCTGATGTCAAGCTCTACTACAGAGCAATAGTAATAAATATAACTGTATGGTATTGGTAGACAGACAGGAAGACCAATGGAATAGTAGTGAAGACCCAGAAATGAACCCATACACCTATGGTCACTTGATATTTGACAAAGTTAAAAACATCCACTGGAAATAGGACAGCATTTTTAACAAATGGTGCTGGATCAACTGGAGGTCAACATGTAGAAAAATGCAAATCAAGCCATTCTCATCTCCTTGTACAAAGCTCAGGTTCAAGTTGATCACAGACCTCCACATAAAAACAGATACACTGAAGTTTATAGAGGAGAAAGTGGTGAAGAGCCTTGAACACATGGGCACAAGAGAAATTTTCCTAAACATAATGCCATGACTTATGATCTAAGAATAAGAATTGATGCGTGGGACATCATAAAACTGCAAAGAACACTGTCTATAGGACAAAAGAGCAATCAACAGATTTGGAAAAGATCTTTACCAATCCTACATCTGCTAGAGAGTTAGTATTCTTTGTATGCAAAGAAATCAAGAAGGTAGACTCCAGAGAGTTAAATAACCCTTTTAAAATTGGGTGCAGAGCTAAATAGAGAATTCTCAACTGAAGAATACTGGATGGCTGTGAAACACCTAAAGAAATCTTCAACATCCTTAATTTCGTCGAGGAAATACAAATCAAAACAACCCTGAGATTCCACCTCACACCAGTCAGAGTGGCCATGATCAAAAACTCAAGGGACAGTAAAAGCTGGAGATGATGTGGAAAAAGAGGCACACTTCCATTGCTAGAGGCATTGCAAGGTGGTACAACCACTCTGGAAATCAGTTCAGCAGTTCCTCAGAAAGTTGGACATAGCACTACCTGAAGACCCAGCTATAATTCTCCTGGGCACATACCCAGAAGGTGTTCCAAAATGGAATAAGGATACATGCTCCACTATATTCATAGCAGCCTTATTTGTATGTAATAGCTAGAAGCTGGAAAGAACCCAGTTGTCCTTCAATAGAATGGATACAGAAAATGTTGTATATTTGGTATATTTATACAATGGATTACTACTCAGCTATTAAAAACAATGAATTCACGAAATTCGCAGGAAATGGATGGAACTAGAAAGTGTCATCCTGAGTGAGGTAACCCAATCACAAAAGAACACACATGGAATGCACTCACTGATAAGTAGATATTAGTCCAAAAGCTCAGAATAAACAAAATACAACTTACATTCCACAGAAAAGCTCAAGAATAAGGAAGACTAAAGTGTGGGTTCTCCTTTTTTTGAGAAAAGGAACAAAATACTCACAGGAGCAGTTATGGAGACAAATTGTGGGTCAGAGACTGAAGGAAAGGCCACCCAGAGACTGTCCTTCCTGGGGATTCATCCTGTAAACAGTTTCCAAATTTGACACTACTATGGAGGACAAGAAGTGCTTGCCAAAAGGAGCCTATTATGACTGTCTCCTGAGGGGCCCTGCCAGAGCCTTACAGATACAGAGGCAGATGCTAGCAGCTAACCATTGGACTGACATCTGGGTCCCCAGTGGAGGAATTGGAGGGAGGACTGAAGGAGCTGAACGGGGTTGCAGCCCCATGGGAAGAACGATGATGTTGGCCAACCAGACACCCCCAGGGATACCAGGGACCAAGCCATCAACCAAGGGTACACATGGTTCCAACCACAATTGTGGCAGAGGAATGCTTTGTTGTGCATCAATGGAAGGAGAGGTCCCTGTTCCTCTGAAGATTCCATAGATGTCGCAGTGAGGAGGATTTGAGGGGGGGTAGGTGGGAGTAGGTTTGGTGGAGGGGCATCCTCTTGGAGGCAGGGGGTGGGAGGATGGGTTGAGGATTTCTGGGAGGAGTATTACTGGGAAAGTGTATAACATTTGAAGTGTAAATGAAGAATATATTAAAAAAGAATTAAAAAATTGAACAGAGTTGTATAACAATGGGGCACTGGGGGGTAGCAACCAGAAAGTCCCAGATGCCAGGAAAGCCAGATCCTCTCAGGATCCCACAGGGATGACTTTAGTTGAATTATCCCACAAAAGGGAAGAAGAACTTGTCAAGTCCATATGATGTCCCCCACCCTCAGTTGAGGAATGGGACCACCCACCCATCTCCAAAATTTTAACCCAGAATTGCTCCTCTCTAAAGGTAATACAGCAACAAAGAGTAGATAGAGCAGAGCTGAAGGAAAGGCCATCCAGAGACTGCCCCACCTGCAAATCCATCCCACATGCAGACACCAAACCCAGACACTATTGCTAATGCCAGCAAGTGCTTGTTGACAGGAACCTGAAACTTCTTTCTCCTGAGAGGCTCTGCTAGATCCTGACCAATACAGATGTGGATGCTCACAATCAACCACTGTACTGAGTACAGGGACCCCAATGTAGGAGTTAGGGGAAGAAATGATGGCGCTGGGAGGTGAGGCCTTTTTTACTGTGAAGGCTTGATGCCCCAGAGTAGAGGAATGCTAGGGAGGTGAGGCAGGATTGGGTAGGTATGTGTGGGAGCACCCTCATAGAAGCAGGATAAGTGGGTACAGGATAGGGGGTTTGCAGAGGGGAAACCGGAAAAGGGGACAATATTTGAAATGTAAATAAGTAAAATAAAATAAATGTGAAATCGTGAGCAGACTGAATGATTGAGTTTATGCAGGGGGGCATGGCTTTTGCATCTCGCACATATACTTGTGTGTGCATGTATGGCTGAGAATGTTAGTCATTGTCTTTCAGTGTTAGATATTGTCATTGAGAGACTTCTAGAGTCAGTTTTCGATGTCAGTATGTAACTAGACAGTGTGATCATGATATGTTAAATTTTATTTAGTTTGTCTTTATTTAAGATTAGATACCAAATTTAATAAATCATTTTTCATTTAATTTTTATATATTTAATGTATAAATTCAGATATACATATAAAACTTATAAAAACATATGTAACACATAAATATATTTATTTACACATTTATATATCAATAATATTTATAATATATCATATATAAAATAAAAGTATAATAAAATATAAAAATATAATATTCATAATATACATTATAATAATATTACATATATGATATACATATAATTATATATGTATACATATTCTATGATATCTTTCTATATTTTTTCTTGATATTATTCTTTTCTGTAATATGCATATACTATATATGTGTTTGCCAGGAGCCAAACTGATATTACTTTGTTTAGATTTCATTTTAAAGATAGGCTTAGCTCTTGACTTCTCAGCTACAAACCTTGGAGAAGTCCAGCAGTCAATGGTCATTGTGCCCTGCCAGAAGAAGAAAACATCTTACAGCTGCCAGAGATTCACCTTGGCAGAATTCCCAGGCTTCGTCGAAAGTCTTATTTGCCTTATTTCTTCTACCTGTATAAATTCCCTGAGAAAATACAGTTTGGGGGGCCTTGAACAAAGTTGGTCTCGTTCTTTACATCTCCTGTTCTTTCCATTCTCTGCCCTTCTCTCCTAAGGTTCTCTGTTGAAAACCCCTGCAGGCTGGGGTGACTGGCACACAAAGTGCGGCCTTTCCTGAGTAAGGATCACATAGAGTATCATCTTAAAGGAGCGGCTGCTCGTCATTTGGAACCATGACTCATCAGGTCCTCAGTGATCACCACAGAAGCGCTTGTCTGTGGGAGATCCAGGGTAATTTATCACCACACAAACGACCAACTGTGGGAGATCTGGGGTAAGTCAGATGACACATTATGGGACAGGCATTAAGTAAAGCTGGAGTCTTTTCTTTATAGTCTCAAGGAGGCCCTCAAGGCAGGAGGAATAAGGGTTAAAATGTAAGATCTTCACAAAAGTTTTATTTTCAGAAGTAAAAATGGTAAATCTATAAATGAAAAAAATTATACATGTTGAAGAAGAATTTGAGAGTTTAGAAATGCAGGGCACTGGGGGAGCAAATATCAGTAGCTACCATTGTGCCTCCTCTCCTTTCTCTGTCAGAATTCCCAGAAGAAAAATGAGATAAAGAGTTAGATCGTGAACGAAAGAGAGAGAGAGAGAGAGAGAGAGAGAGAGAGAGAGAGAAAAGAAGAAGAAGAAGAAGAAGAAGAAGAAGAAGAAGAAGAAGAAGAAGAAGAAGAGAGGAGGGGAGGGGAGAGGAGGGGAGGGGAAGGGAGGGGAAGGGAAGAGAAGGGAAGGGAAGGGGAGAGAAGAGAAAAGAAGAGAAGAGAAGAGAAGAGAAGAGAAGAGAAGAGAAGAGAAGAGAAGAGAAGAGAAGAGAAGAGAAGAGAAGGGAAGGGAAGGGAAGGGAAGGGAAGGGAAGGGAAGGGAAGGGAAGAGAGGAGAGGAGAAGAGAAGAGGAGAAGAGTTCAGAAAAGCAGTTGTTCTATGCCTGGGATTTTGTATCAAAAGAAGGAAAATGGTTATAAGCTATTTCAAGTGTCTCCTGGGGACAAGACGAAAGTGGGAGACATCCTGCTTCCTCTCTGATCCTACTGGAGATATCCTTACTTCTGATTAGGATATCTTTGGGACATCAGTTTCTCTTCCCTCTCTGTCTATTGTCTCTCCTTGGTGCACCAATCTGTCCATATGTCTGTCAATTTATGTTTGTTTTTGTTTTTTTGTTTTAATGATTGTTCTGTATTTCATGTTAAAAATGGTTAAAACTTTTTATGCTGGCTGTCCACCATTTGATTTAGTTTAACTTGTTTAAAAGGCAGTCTCAATTTGCACAACAGAAACAAGTTACCATGCACTGTGGCTGGGAGTCAAGTGCAGCTGGAGACTTCCTACTAGCGACTGATTATCTACACAAGCCGTTCATAAAGGAGCCAACAGCTTTTCAAATCTTTGATAACAGAGCTGATGGCTGTTTTTTTCCTAGAGAAATCTCTGTGATTATGTTTATTGGGTTCAAGAGTGATAAGGTGCTTTTCTCTTGTAAGAAACTTTTGGCTGGTTTAAATAAGTATATGTATATGGCCACTTCACTTTTGTTTTTGACAGGTTTTTAAGGTATAAATATATTCTGCATGTCTCGGTTATAGAGTATTGACTTGTAAGATATTGGATATGATTAAAAATTTATAACATTGATAACATAAAGTTAACTTTAAATTGGTAACTATGGGTTGGAGCCATTCTAAAGAACAAGTGACATGAGCCAACCCCCCAAAAACAGGTCTCTAAAGACACTTGTAAATTGAGATTATATTCTGTGTAATTCTTATCCTAGAAACTAGACTTATAAAAGATAAAATTTAAAACAATGTCTTTTTGCTGATGCATTAAAAGCTACACTTTCATACATTCATATATAAAATTTGTCAAATTTTCTATGTGAAAGTAATGCTCTTGATATTTATTTTAAAAAGAATAGATTGTTTAAAACTGAGTTTTATTCTTCAAAATTATGGGCATGCTCTAATATTACAAAAGAATTTTAAAAATATAGTTAAATTTCCAATGTTCCATCAGTTGCAGTTTACAACTCAATCACAAGCTCAGGTTTTTAACTCATCCATATTTGTAATTAAGAAAAAACATCAGGCAAGTGGATCAGTTATATCCTAAACAAATTGTGGCACAGAAAATTCAAATACAAAAAGATAGTTTGATTTAAATGATTTTCAAAAGCTTTGAGGTAATGTTAATTTGTTATGTCCTCAACTTAAGCTTGCCACAAGAGAACTTAAACCTGTTTGATAGTCTCAAGGAAAATGCAAATCCTAATTACCTGGACAATTAACTGATAAGGGATAAGTAACTATACCAAAAAGTCAATTGTTGGCTGTTTCACAGCAGTACTTTGACAAAAGGGACCATTAATGTAAATTCATATTTCTTCATCTCCAAGTAAAGTTTGAGCACCCTATTATGAGTTTGTTGTTATGTTTATAAAAAGTATAAGATGGAATCATAAAAATATTTTATAAAAGAACTTGATGGAATATTTATTCCTAGGTCCAAACAGTAATTATATTGGTTATTTCAGAATCCTAATATTTGGCCTATTGTATAGCAAACTTTTAGGCAAATTTGATAATTATTCCAAAGACAGGTTTTTAAAAATTGCCTCTATACATACTGTTGTAAATGTATGCATGCTGCCAATAAAAAATACATTTACTGTATTTATAAACAGCCCATCTAATGGTAGAGAAACATATATAATTAGATCACATGTTTATCCTCTTAAATTTCATCCTACTTCACAAATAATGGAATTACGTGCTATAGCCACTGTTTTGAAAACGTTAAGTAATCAAGCTTTTAATTTGTAGACATAATTAAAATAGATAACTCATGACTTACAATTGATTGACATTATATTTTTATATGTATTGCTAATTTTCAATTTTTATATAAATATACCTTAGTTTATGAAACATGTACTCTTTCTTGCTTTTAGGACACTTAAAAGCTCATACTAGCTTGTCCAGACTCCTTAATGAGGACAATGCCAAAGCAGGTTTATATATAAGGCAGATTGTAGATTTACACAAAAACAATTAGCCAAACAATCTCATTCTTTACATTATCAAAATAGTAATAGCTTGAGACAATAATTTGATATTTCTAGAAAATATACACATCAAATTATAACGACTTGCCTTCAGTGTCCTCAATTTCTTCATGTACCATATAAAAGTGTTAATCATTGAAGACTCATACCTAATCAAGACAAAGACGTAATTCAAATTTCTGATAAAAAATAAAAAATGTACATATGATTATTGACAGCTTTTCAAGCTTTCTAGTTACAACAGCCTTAACAGGGGAAGCAACTAAAAATAAAATTAGTCATTGCATATGTTGTTTTTCTATATTGGATGTTCCAAATCTGATTAAGACAAAATTATATTATAACTGACTGTTACAGATAGTAGTTTGAGGTGTTTTGTTAACAATTTAATATTAGTCATATTATTGAGATTCCTTATAATCCTCAAGGACAAGTTATTGTGAGACAGACCCATGGAACTTTAAAACAATATTTTTATAAAATAAAAGAGGGGAGAATCATATCTCCGTACCCCACAAAAAATTTTAAAATTTCAATGCCAAGGAACTCTCTGAGTGTGGGGAAGCGGGCATGTTTTTTGTTTTTGTTTTTGTTTTTGTTTTTTACAGGATGCTGAAGGAGCATGCTAGCTGTCAGAGTATGCTGTTGCTGGGACAAAGAATGATGCTGATTATAATCATTAAAAGTGAGCGTGATCCTCGCCACCTTTGGATGCCTCCTAGTAATGCTGCCACTACAGACATCTGCAGATTCAACATCCCCCTTTACATGGCAATTTTATTTAGCTAAATACTGAACAAATTATAAACAGACTAAAGGGGAGATATTGGCTACTGCAGATTGCCCCCCTTTAGGTTCTCAAAAGGCCATATATTTAAATTTTACAGATTTCAAGTATAGACCAGGTAGAACCTGGCCTATCCTTTGTTTTCTTTATGACCAGTCTGATTTGTCAAGTTCTACCACTGGATAGAAGAGAATGTAGGGTGCCCCTGGGGTCACTGAAACTTACATGCAACCATTCCTTTGAGAAAGGAAGATCTTATGAGCCAGTACCATTATAATTAAGATAAGTTCTTTAAGTCATACACTTTGGGTGTTTGTGACCCTTGGGATAACCACTGGACTGCTCCTGTAAAAGAAGCCATGTATATGAACAGGAAAGAAAATCTTCCTAATAGCAAGATTTATATCTGGAGCTCTCTTGTTCAAGTACAGTCTGCTGTCTATTCTAACATTTTAAATACAGAATGAGAGCTTAAAAGCCATATTTCTCTCTCTCCTGCTACTCAACCATTTTCTTGGATTTTCCTCTTGAGGGAAGGGCTGATGTTGGCTAATGTTCCAGGATTGGGAAACCTCTCCTCATGTTTTTTGTGTGATATGTTGGGCCGTCTGCCCTTAGAGGCTGCATTAAATTCTACTAACAGTAAAATCAATAAAGACCTCTCCTATTCCTGAGGTTGAACTCTATTGGTATTTTCTGAATTTCCTTTTTGTTTTTCAGATTCTGGAAAAAGAAGATGCACTATTACTCAGTCTTCATCTTGTGATATTTTTGCCCCAAGAGGATATTTTATTTGGTACAATGGCCCTCACTAAAAACTTGTCAAAAATATAGATCCCTCTATGTTGTGCCTCCCTGTTACCTTGATTCCTCAACTCTTTTGTACCCCTGCAGAATTTTTATGTCTTCTGAACATTTCAGAAGAGAGAAACGTGCATTATTTTTGACCTTTGTAATTGGCTTTCCCTGACTACTTCTGTGGTGGCCACTGGATTGGCAGGTGGAGCATTGGGACATTCCATTGTAATCACCTATAAGTTAGCTGAACAATTTTAATTAGCTATGGAGGCTTCTGCTGAATCTATGGCTTCTCTGCAAAGGCAAATAATCTCACTTGCACAAGTGACCTTGCAGAATCGCCATACCTTAGAACTTCTCACAGCGGAGAAGGGTGGAACCTGCCTTTTCCTTAAGGAAGAATGATGTTATTATGTTAATGAATTTTGCCTAAAAGAATTACAGGTGCATACACTCCATAAGTTGAATGAGTCTCTACAGAGACAGAAATTTTCTAGAGCTGCCACTGATTAGTGGGAATCCCCCATGTTCTCCCTCTTGATGCCCCTTGTTGGGCCATTGCTTTGTGTGCTTTTGATAGCTATTTTAGGACCCCTTATTTTAAATAAGTTGATAAGATTTATTAGACAATAAGTTGACTCCATGGCATTCAAAACCATACAGGTACATTATCATCAACTTGATCTGGCTGATAGAGGCCTGGCTGAGTCCTGTGATAACATTACCCCTAGAGGGGATGCATAGAAACTCAGAGCTATGCACACTGATTCAGCACAGTGTCAACTCAGTGTGGGCACCTGCAAGGGGTGTAAGGCAAAGCATTGCAGGGGGAGGACCCAACTGTCTGCTTCTGAGTCCCCTGTGAAGCAAACCTGATTTGCATAGGGGTTGGTGTTAGTCCTCAGATCACTCTGCTCTCTGTGGGGGACTCCCATCAAGTGAGCTCTGCCCCTCCTCTCCAAAAGACACCAAGAGCCACCTAAGATGTGGGAAGAATAATCCTCTGTTCCCCATGAGAGGAATTGGGTCAATGCCTTCCCTGTCTTGGTTAATGCCTGCTTGTGCATCAATAAGACCTGTAGATGTCAGCTTTCTCGATGGCCTCACAAAAATTAATAAAGAGAGAGGAGATGCCAGGAGCCAAATTGATGTTACTTTATGTAAAAAAAAAAACAACTATTTTAAAGACAGGCTTAGGTTTTGACTTCTCCTCAGCTACAGACCTTGAAGAAGTTGGATGGTTGATGGTCACTGTGCCTTGCCAGAAGAAGAAAACATCTTACAGCTGCCAGAGATTCATCTTGGCAGAATGCTCAGGCTTCATGGAAATTCCCACTTACCTTACTTCTTCCCCTACCTGTATAAATTCCCTGAGAAAGTACAGTTTTGGGGGCCTTGAACAAAGTTGGTCTTCACCTTGTTCTTTGCATCCCCTATCCTTTCCATTCTCTGCCTTTCTCTCCTAGGGTCCACCATTGAAAACCCCCACAGGCCAGGGCATGTGTTATATAAACATATATATGTTACTCTTCTTTTTATTGAATACAATACATATAATATTTGAAACACACAGTTAAGATCATGGGAATAGTAATCATCAGTAAAACAGTAGTTAAGATATAAGAATTCAGCTAAACATTAGATAGAGTTCCAGGAGTTTTGTGGAAGTGTTTGGAAGAAGGATTAAGGGACCAAGAGAAAATAGGAACTTTACAAGAACTCCAACAGAGTTAACTAACCTGGATCTCTGAAGGATCCCAGAACCTGAACCACCAAACGAAGAGCAAACAAGAGCTACCATGCCTACTCCAGACATATGTAGCAGATGTGCAACTTTGTTTTCATGCGATTCCCCCAACAACTGGAGCAGGGGCTTACCATGACTCTGTTACCTGCCCATGGATTCTGTTTCCTTAACTGGGCTGCCTTGTCTGGCCTCATTGTGAGAGTATGTGCCTAGTTCTGTAGTGACTTGAGGTGCCAGGATAAGTTGGTACCTAGGTTTACTTCCCCTTTCTTAGAGGTAACTAGTAGGGGTAGGGGAAAGGAGCCATGTGACTATATATTTTATATATAATATATACATATAATATAATTATAATACATGTAATATATTATAATGTTATATATAGTCAACATATATAAAAATAAAGTCAGAGCATACTATATATTATATAGTATAGTATAATAATATATTGTGGATAAAATATATAACATAGATAATACATAAATATGTAAATAATAAATATTAAAATTATTAGTAACTAAATTAAGTAATTTGTGAAGCAAATGATAAATCAATTAATGGGAGAATGATGAATGCAATAATAATGATTATGAGTGTATTGAATTGACATATATCAGTCCAAGGAAACTAAAGAAATTGGTAAAATTCCTTTCTCAACCTTGTTCCAATTCCTGTATCATTAGTGATCTACCCTATAACATGGCAATCTCTGTGGACCTTGTCAAGAGAACATACACTCTCCATACACACTAATACACACCCAAACATCCCCCCTCCCCACACACAGAGAAAGAGGGGAGAGATAAGGGTTTGCTTGGACTCATATTTGTCACTGTTTCCATGGAAGAATACAGTTGCTAAGCACAGGATGGGAGATAAAAATGTTCATTGCTTTAAAGTGCCCAAAAGGTATTTTATTTATGCTATTACTGTAGGGCAAATGTGAGGTATCGACATAAGAGAAACTGTGATCCTGGAGAGATAAAAATGGTGTGTATACTAAGTTTGTTTTGTTTTGTTTTGGTTTGGTTTTTTTAATTTAAATTTTTATTTTCTATAGTCTATGTTTACATCCCAAAGGCTTTCCCCATGTGCCTAGATTCTAAAAAGTGCTGAAGGAAATTTCTTTTAGAATTGATTGAATATTTCTATTTACAAACTACTAGCACTAGTATATTTAAAATTTTTCTTGATTTAGGAACAGGAACCGTGATATTTCAGATTGAAGTTGGTTTAAGACATTTTATAAAGTATATGTATATATTACATATATATGTGTGATGATACATAAAATCTACAAGATTATATTAGTCTAAAAAACTGCTATGATTAAAGATATATAAAATGAATTGACATTAAATCTGAAAATATAGCTCATGTATTTTCTAAAATTTCCCGTGTGTACAATAAACATTGCTATTATTTATACTAAATGATAAGAATTTCTTAAAAATATCCCTTGGTCACTAGTGGTTACATTATTTTACATGTAAGATGAGCAAAATTAAACAGAAATATAATATGAAGGAGATTGTAAATTGTACCTCAGCTCCATATGAAGTTCTTGTCACTTTTTTCTGATTGCTTATTTTTCTCTTACTCTACCACAATTTGTTAGGGGACTCAAGATAAGTTAAATTCTACTTGAATGCTCTGTAAATGGATGAATCATTGCTATTTCATCTTGGGTAAGACAGAAATTCATGTGCTTTGGTTTCTTATATAAATAAAAGTTATCTCAACTTTCAACGTTGAAACAAATATTCAGAGGCAGAAATCATTTACCTGTCAGTGGCAGTTTTCCTATAAATTATGTTACATTGCTCAGTGTTGTCACATAGGAACAGCAAAACACTGTGAGTTGAAACTGCTTCTTTGACAGTTCAGAGATGTCACATTCAGGAACTGATTTGATATATCAGTAATTATTTCTTTTTGTGATTCTCATCTCAGCATTAAAGTTACTCATAGAAATACTGTCACTTTCTATGTAATGAGCAAGTGTTGGCAGTCATCATCATGTTAATCACATTCGTAATAACTAACATTACATTTAAATCAGTTACTTAAAAAAATCAATGTTAATGATATACTCTGATGTCAGTCTAGGTTGTTGGTTTCATGATGAATCCAAATATGACCATGAAAATTCTGCTTTCCCAGAACTTCATCCATTTTCAGTATCCAGCTGAGACTCACTTGCTAAACATAGACTCAAAGTTCCACTTTGTTTCCCATAATTTACTTCAAGCTTCATGAATGCGATAATTTTAGTCTTTTGAGATGATTATGTCTGGTAAATTGTTATGTTATAACAACAGCATGCTAAAGGCTAAGAGAATTTCATAGTCATTCCTATTACAGCTCATTCCTATTTCCCTCTTTCTCCCTCAATTGAATAATATGTTTGAAGCTGCTCAGACAACAAACTTTCTGTTCCCTTTCTCCCTTCTCCCTCCCTCCCAGAATAGCCACAGCTTTGTGTTTGAGGGATGTCAATAACTTTGTTCAATCTTCTAAAATGAATTAGATTTTTCCTGTACTGGCATGCATTTGTAGTATGTACAACACATTGCAAAGCTTGTAGGTGTTGTATTGCTGTGAGTGCATTTCTTATGTCTTGCATTTTTCATAAGAAAAGACTCTTATAGGTTTCAATCCTATAGTCTATTCTGAAAAAAACTAAAGTAATTTATTGAGAAAACTTTGTGCATTCTCAGGAAACTATATTTTTCAATAAATCATTTCTCTTTATTTTATGCACAATGTGCATGGTATTTAGAATACAGAGCCACATATTTCAGTTTTGAGCAAATGTTTTGTTTTTTCTTTTGATAATCTCAAGCCACAATAATTTTGTGTAAGGCATTTTAAGGAATGACTATAAGTATGCATAAGTATCCAGTCTGAAAATTCCAATTATTTTTTCCTTTTATTAACTTCAGTTTTTTATGTTTTAGGTGTACTTTTTCTTTCAAATGTCTTCCAGCTTACTTTAGAAATTTCTTTAATTATATTTGATGAGCCCTAGTCATTTTAGTTTCAGAAATTTATTTCAAGAATCTCTAATTCTCTTCTTAAAACAATAATATATGTATTATAGACTTAATAGCTCTCCATCTGCCCCAGAAGATGTCATTTTTTTCTGATAATGTCTCCATTTTCCCAATTATTTCTTACTTATTATTTGGATGTATTAGCATGTTTATATGTATATGTATTTGTATATTCCTAAGTGCTGTATCTTCCTCTTCAGTCTGCAGATTCTCAGGCTGATATTCTTTGGCGCTAGCACCAAGATGCATATTATACATTCTCTGGGTCCAGTATGCTAAGTCTCCTGCTGGCAGCAATATCTGTGGAAGGGAGTGAACCATGTTATGCTCATTCTGAAGACTCAGGATTCCTTTTTCCTCCCAGCATTTAGCAAGCTGAATGTAGTACATTAACAAGCCTGAAACAAACTGAGTCCCTTTTATAGTAATTCTTCTGCTTCATATTACATAATTTTAAATGTACAACACTCATTCCTTTATTTTTCCAGTTAATTGTAAGATGAAAAAGTAATAAATGTGTCTGTTTAGGTTTTTACCTTAAGTTCTAGGTAAAAGAGAAAACATTAAGGAGTGAAGAAAAAAGGAAAAGTGCTTTGTGAGGTTCCAAGTAGGGGCTGACATAACACTTGTTCTTTTTGTGATGTGTGTATATCCATAGACAGGATCTAGTTAGAGCGTTACAAATGTGCATGAAGAAGAAAAAGAAATTGACTTTGTGTGACTGAAAATTGTCCATAAGTATTATTTATAGATTTTTTAAATAACAACATTTGTATTTTATGAGATCAATTTTATTAATGTGAAGGGTGTGTATCAGAATGAAAACAAAATTTGAGTGATCTTATCAACTGTTGAATCTTTGTGTGTATCTTACGGCCAGAGTATGACAAAAAAGAGTCATCATAATTGAAACAAATATATTAAATCATGGGTCTGTAGTTTAGACATTTAAATTGATTCCAAACATGCAGTATGAAGTCTCATGTTCATAATATCTCATATCGTTAGAAATAAAAATATCAATTTTTAATAAGGCCATTATGGAAATATTTCTATAGCTATATTCAAGTTTCATTAATATATTTTGTTTGTATACATTGGTTTCCTCCAGATTTATGTATGGAGACAGAAGATTAGTCAAAGCACACTATTTTTTGTTTAGCAGTTATGATCAATCCTAGTCTGGTGAAAATAATGAATTGAATTATTTTGTTGTCTTTAATGCAAGTTACTATTGCACGTTTGTAAGAATATGTAAATGAACACCCAATGGAAATGGATAGTTATAACCAAACATTTACAGGTTTCATTTTATTGGGATTTTTCCCACCATCAAAAATAGGTCTATTCCTCTTCATTCTCATTGTTCTCATCTTCCTGACAGCTTGGATTGGCAACCTGTCCATGATTCTCCTCATCCTCCTGGATTCACATCTCCACACACCAATGTATTTTTTACTTAGTCAGCTTTCTCTTATTGACTTAAATTACATCTCTACCATTGTCCCTAAGATGTTGTCTGACTTTATGTTAGGTAACAAGTACATTTCCTTCATTGGGTGTGGATTTCAGATCTTTCTCTTTTTGACTTTTGGGGGTGCAGAAACCCTTTTGCTGGCATCTATGGCCTATGACCGTTATGTTGCTATTTGTTTTCCTCTCCACTATGCCACACATATGAATAAAAGAGTCTGTGTGATGATGATAACAGGAGCTTGGATTCTGGGATCCATTAATTCCGGTGCTCATACCGGATATGCACTCCAAATTCCTTACTGCAGATCCAGAGCCATCAACCATTTCTTCTGTGATGTCCCTGCCATGTTGACTCTGGCTTGCATGGATACATGGGTCTATGAATATACAGTGTTTGTGAGTACAATCCTTTTCCTTGTGTTTCCATTCATTGGAATAGTGTGTTCCTATGGTCGTGTTTTCCTTGCTGTCTACCGCATGCATTCTCGGGCAGGGAAGAAGAAGGCCTATTCTACCTGCAGCACCCACCTCACTGTAGTAACTTTCTACTATGCACCATTTGCTTACACCTATCTACGCCCAAGATCCTTCCGATCCCCAGCAGAGGACAAGATTCTTGCAGTCTTCTACACAGTTCTCACCCCAATGCTCAATCCTATCATCTACAGTCTGAGAAACAAAGAAGTGATGGGGGCCCTAAAAAGGATTACTCACAGAATTTGCTTTGCAAAAATATAGACAAGTTGCCTACATGAATCCAGGGTTTATGCACAAGTATACACAGCATTAGCATTCTCCAGTTAATAACAATTGAAATATCCCCAACGATATAGGAACTATAAAGGGTAAAGTACTGAACCTAATCTCCTAAGTAAAAATTAGGGAGGAAAATGTCATTCTTTTATCTTTGTCTCTCACAAATTTTATTCTTGAGATTATAATTATATTTCTCCCTTACCTTTCTCCCTGTAAACATCCAATATTCCTCTTTCCACTTTCTTCAAAATTCATAGTCTATTTTCCATAATTGTTTTTGCATGCATATATATATATATATATATATATATATATGCATGCACATAACCTGTTTTGTGTATATAATTTTATTGGTATGTTTGTTTTCATATCTTATGATTTGGCAACAAGGAAACAATGGCTGTGTTCTTTGTTGATGTTGTTCATAGGTGTCATATCTGAGTAGGACTATTAGCTGCATCCTTCCTTTGAAAGCTTTCATAGTGCTTTATGGTACCATGAAAGGTAGTCCTCAGCTAGGGATTGTTCAGAATACTTCAACCTCAAGAGTCCCTGAGTCCCGTTTCTGAAGTACATTGTTACTTCAGCAATGGGTATTTCCACATCTGTGGGGATGAATATCCAATGACAATAGGCTGTATGTTTTTCAAAATCTTTTGGACATCTCTGGCCAACAACTGAAAAAGACTTCTTATATATGATATTAGGGTTTTTGTTAAGAGGTCTTTGGAACCTAGAGGGAGTACCATCAGCCTAGATAAGAGTTCATTAAAACTATGTATGAATGTATATACATGAGAAAACATGTATTCTAATTTTTGTTTTGTTCTTTATGACTTTTCAGGCATCCTTACTGCTATTCTATCCACTTACTTATTTCTGTATTTACCTCCTTTCTTTGCCCTAAAGATCTCCCCTTTTCTATTTTCTGTGTATATGTTATTTAGGTACCCATACTTTTGAACATCTGAAAGTTGTAGAATATGGCACTTAGGGATTAGGGAGTAACAGTGAAATTCAATTTGAGCATCTATTTAATTGTTAATATTTATTTACTTATATACATTATTTAGTTTATTTATGCCTCAAAAACTGCTCTCCTCCTCATCTGTCTATCATAGAGTCTCTCCTATACTGCCTTCTGATGCTTCATTGAGAGGGTGGGGACCCCTGGATATTATCCTACCCTGTCCCATTAAGTATCTGCCAGATTGGGCACATTTTCTCCCACTGAGGCCAGACAGGGTATCTAGGAAAACTGAGCTGCCTATCTACTATATGTGTGTATGTGTGGGCCTTTGTCCAGTCTCTTTATGCTTCTTTGGCTATTGGCTCAGATTCTGAGAGGACACGGGTTCGTTGTCTCTGTCGGTCTTCCTGTGTGGTTTCTATCTATGGCAGGGCCTTCAATCCTTCCCCCAACTCTTACATAAGTATCTCCAAACTTTGTCTGATGTTTGGCTGTGGGTATCTGTATGTCTTTCAGTCTACTGATAGGTAGAGCCTCTCAGATGACAGTCATGCTAGGCTCCTGTTTGCAACCATAACAGTATCATTAATAATTTCAGGGATTGGTGGTTAGCCATTGGATGGGTTTTTAGTTGGATCAGTTATTGATTGATCTTTCCTTTACTCTCTGCTCCATCCCTGCATTATTTTTAGGGAGGACAGATTTTGCGTCAAAGTTTTTTTGGGTAGGTTGGTGTCCCTATTCTACCACTGATGGTCCTGTCTGGCTATAGGTGGTTCCATGTCCCCACTGTTAGTCATTTCATCTTAGGTTACCTACATTGAATCCTGGGAGCATCCCCTATCCCATGACTCTGGAACTTTCTAGAGATTTCCTCTCCCCCTCACCACTGGCAGCTGCTGATTGCCAATCATTTTCCTGACACTCTGGGCTTTTCTCTCTTTTCTCCAGCACCTACGAGTGCCTACTCTTTCCCCTTCCTGCCCCTTCCTCCCCAGAGTTCTGTTCCTCCCACTGCCTCCAATGACTACTTGATTCCCTCTTCTAAGTGAGATTCAAGAATCCTTTACTCGGTTTTCCTGCTTCTATAATTTCTTTGTATCTGTGGGGTATATTATATGACTTATCAGTGAATATATACATGCAAGTCTTTTTGGGTCTGGGTTACCTCACTCAGAATGATAGTTTCCAGTTATACTCATTTGCATGCAAAATTCATGACATCCTTGTTTTTAAATAACTGTATAGTATTCCATAGTAAAAATAAACAACATTTTCTGTATCCATTCTTTGGTTGAGGTAAATGTAAGTTGTTTCCAGTTTCTGGCTACTACAAACATAGCTCCTATGAAAATAGTGAAGCACATGTCCTTGGGATATGGTAGAGTATCTTTGCAGTATATGTGCAGGATTTCTGGGTCTTCATTTTGAAGTATTTCAAATTTTCTGAGAAAGTGCCAGAATAATTTCCAGAGCAATTGTAAAAGTTTACAGTTCTCAGAAATGGAGAAGGGTTCCTCTTTCTCTACATCCTTACCAGTACATGCTGTCCCTTGAGTTTTTTCTTTTAGTCATTCTTATTGGTGAGTGTTGGAATCTCAGTTATTTGCACTTGTATTTCCCTGATGACTAAAGATGTTGAATATTTCTGTAAGTGCTTCTCAGCCATTTGAGTTTCCTGTGTTGGGAATTCTGTTTAGCTTTGTACCCATTTTTAATTGGATTTTTTGATTTTAGGATTCTAATTTCTTGAGTCCTTTATATATTTTGGATGTTAGCTCTCTAAAAGGTGTGAGCTTAGTGAAGATATTTTCCAATCTATAGGCTGCCATTTGTCCTGTTGACACTGTCCTTTATCTTACAGAAACATTTTAGTTTCTTGAGGTCCCATTTACCAATTGTTGATCTTACAGCCTGAGTCATTAGTGTTCTGTTCAGAAGATTATATTTTGTGCAAATGCATTTATGGCTGTTTCCTTTCTGTTCTAGGTTTAGTGTATCTGGTTTTATGTTGAGGTCATTGATCCATTTGAACTTGAATCTTGTTCCAGGTGATAAATATGACTCTCTCTATATGCATTCTTCTACAGACAGACAACCAGTTAGACAAGCTTTGTTTGTTGCAGATGCTTTCTTTTTTCTACTATATTATTTTGGCTTCTTTGTTGAAAGTCAAATGCTCATATGTGTCTGGGTTTATTTGTGGGTCTTTGATTATATTCCATTGATCAACCTCTCTGTGTCTGTACTACTACCATGAGGTTTTTATTACTATTTGTCTATAGTATAGTTTAAGGTCTGGGATGGTGTTTCCTACAGAGGTTCTCTTATTGTTCAGGATTGTTTTAGCTATCTTGGGTTTTTTGTTTTTCCATATGAAGTTGAGAATTGCTCTTTCAAGGTATGTAAATATGTCTCAGAATTGATCTATTTCATTTAGATTTTCTGGTTTTATGGATTATACGATTTTGAAGTAGGACCTAATTATAGTTCAGATTTTCTCAGTTTCTGTTGTGTCTCCCTTTGCATTTCTGACTTTGTCAATTTGAATACTGTCTCTGTGCCTTTTAGTTACCTTGGCTAATGGTTTGCCTGTCTTTTGTATTTTCTCTTAGATTTTTTGATTCTTTGTATTATTTTCTTTGTTTCTAATTAATTGATTTCAGCCCCGAGTTGACTATTTCTTGCTCCCTATTCATCCTGGTTATGTTTGTTTCTTTTTTGTTATAGAAATTTCTGTTGTGCTGTTAGGTCACTAGTATGCAACATCTACAATTTCCTTATGAAGGCACTTAATGCTATGAATTTTCCTATAAGACTCCTTTCACTGCTTTTCATAAGTTTGGGTATATTGTGTCTCAATTTTCTTGAATTCTAGAATCTTTAAGTACTTTATTACTTCCCTGACCAAGTGATCATTGAATAGAGAAATTTTCAGTATTTGGGCTTTCTGTTATTTCTTTTGTTGTTGAAGTTCAGCCATATTCAGTGGTGATCTGATAAAATGGAAGGGGTTATTTCAATCTTCTTGGATCTGTTGAGGTGGGTTTCTTTGCCCAATTATATGTTCAATTTTGTAGAAGGTCCCCTGTGATGCTGAGAAGGTATATTCATTTGTATTTGCACTAATGGCTCTATAGATGCCTGTTAAATCCATTTTGTTCACAACATCTGTTAATTTCATTGTTTCTCTGTGTAGTTTCTGTCTTGATGACATCCCAGGGTGAGGGTGGTGTGTTGAAGTCCACCACTTTTACAGTGTGGGGTTTGATGCATGGTTTGAGCTCTAGCAGTGACTCTTTTTTTTTAAAAAAAAAGATTTTAGAAATGTTTATTAACATTAGCTGTTTTATTTTCTGAGACAGAAAATCTTCCATTTTTTCTTTACATGTAATTATGATTATGTTAAGAAACAGTTCTTGGTATACTTAATCAATAGTATAAAACACATAGTGCCACCAACAATATAACAAATCATAAGAAATACCAGTCATTAGTCATTAGTAACTCAATATCAATGGACTGAATTCACCAATAAAAAAATACAGGCTAACAGAATGGATATGTAACCTGGATCAATTTTTCTACTGCATACATATATCTGATCATATTGTGTGAGATAACCATACTCAGAAGGTAAACATAGGATATTCTTTCCCATCTGAGGTCCTTAGTTCCAAGTCTTCAGAGCTGAGAACATAAGAGAGGGTATCTCTGAAATATGGGTAAAAGGGATGTAGGGATGATTTGGGGAGCACTAGATAGGGGAATAGCAGGGTGAAAGTTACCTGAAAGGGAAATAAAAAATGGGGATTCTAATCAGGGAGAGTAATGAAATAAATATAGATGGGAAGGATAGTGTAAAGTGACAGTAACATGTCTGAGAAAGTAATGAAGAATCATACTATTGGCTCTCTATCTGGAAGTACCCATGATACATATAAGTTGGTATATAATTATAAATAGTTTAGGTGAAGTTTTCTTATCTAGGCTGACAATGATTCCTCTAAGAGCTAAATATCATCTAACAAATCAATCCTAACACTAATTATGAAAAGCCTTAGTAATCAGGAATATGCAAATCAAAACAATCCTGAGATTCTACATTAAACTAATCAGAATGCCTAAGATTAAAAAAAACTCAGGCAGCAGGAGATACTGGTAAAGATATGGAGAAAGAGGAACACTCTTCACTGCTGGTGGGACTTCAAGTGGTACAACCCCTTTGGAAATCAATCTAGTGGTTCCTCAAATAATTGGAAATATTTCTACCTGAAGACCCAGCTACACCATTACTGAGAATATACCCAAAAGATGCAACACATTAAAAAACATGTGCTCCATTGTGTTCATAGCAGCCTTATTTATAGTAACCAGAAACTGGAAACAACGCAGATGTCCCTCAACCAAGAATGGATACAAAATGTCTACACAATGGAATAGTACTCAGCTATTAAAAATTAGTATTTTATGAATTTTGGATGCAAGTGGATGGAACTAGAAAATACCATCCTGAATGAGGTCCTGAAACCCAAAATGCATAGATGTATGTACTCACTGATAAGTGGGTATCAGCCCCAAATCTCAGAATACCCATGATAAAACATATGAAGTTTTACAAGAAAAAAGACCAGAGGGTGCATGCTTCAATTCCACTTATAAGGGAGGAACAAGATAATCATGGAAGGTAGAGGAGGAAGGGTTCTGGGTGAGAGGGGGGAGGGTGATGGAAAAAGAATGTCAGTTTCAGGTGTGGGAAGAGACAGGAGAGAAATCAGCCAGGCCAGAAAAAAAAATAGAAATATGTAGCAGTGGGGGATGGGGAATGGTGGGAGCCACTAGAAAGTACCAGATCCTACAGACGTGAGAGTCTCCCGGTATCCAATGGGGGTAACATTAGGTGAAATACCCAAGAGAGGAGAGATAAAAACTGAAGAATCCATCCCCAGTAGATAGGCATAGCCTATAATTGAGGGAAGGGGCCACACACTCATTTCAAAACTTTTTCTGTATTTTTAAATTTAATCATTTTTTACAGTCCAGAAATGATTCCATTTCCAGTCTATACCCTGTGACTGTTCCACATCCTATACCTTCTCCACCCCCTGGTTCTATAAGGATGTCCCTACCCCACCCCACAAGACCTCCCCACTCTCTGAGGCCTCATGTCTCTTGGGATTTAAATGCATCTTCTCTGACTGAGTCCAGACACATCCGTCCTATGCTGTATATGTGTTAAGAGTCTCATATCTGCTGGTATATGTTGCCTGGTTGGTGGTTCAATGTCAGAGAAATCTCAGGGGTCCAGGCTAGTTGAGACTCCTGAACCTCTTATAGGGTAACCCTTCTCCTCAGCTTCTTTCAGCATTTCTAAAATTCAACTACAGTGGTCACCAGTTTCTGTCCATTGGTTGGGAGTAAATATCTGCATATGACACTTTAAGCTCTTTGTTGGCTCTTTTAGAGGGCAGTCATGATAGACCCCTTTTGTGAGCATACTGGTAGTATTAGGCCTTGGGGTTTCCTCTTGAGCTGGATCCCAATTTGGGATTGTATCTGCACCTCCTTTTCTTCTGTTTCTTCTCAATTTTTGTCCCTGCAGTCCTTTCAGTCAGGAGAAATTCTGGGTCAGAACTTTGACTGTGAGATGGCAAACCCATTCCTCCACTTAATGCCCTGTCTTTATAATGTAGATGGGCTCTACAAGTTTCCTTTTCCTCTGTAGGGCATTTCATCTGAAGTCCCCTGCTTTGAGACCTGAGAGTTTCTCACATTCCAGGTCTCTGATACATTCTAGAGTCACCCTACCTCTTTCCTCCTAAGGTTTCCTGTTTCCATTGCTGGCCCTTAGTGTTTCAGCCCTATTTCCCCCACCAAATACCTGATTATGTTCCTCTCTAACTCTTCCTGTCCTCTTTCCCTCCCAGATTCTTCTTTTCCTCTTTGATCTGGTGATTGCTTTCTTCTCCCTGAGAAGTGGGATTGTGGCATCCTTATTTGGACTCTACTGCTTGCTAACCTTCCTAAGTTCTGTGGATTTTATCCTGGGTATTCAGTTTTTGTGGCTAATATGCACTTATTAGTGAGTATATACCATGTATGTCCTTTTTCTGAGTTAACTGACTCAAGATGATATTTTCTAGTTCCACCCATTCGCCTGCAAAACTCATGATGTCCTCATTTTTAATACCTGAATAGTATTCTATTGTATAAAAGAACCACATTTTTTGGTATTCATTCTTTTGTTGTGGGATTTGGGTTCTTTCAGCTTCTTGCTATCACAAATAAGGTCACTATGACCATAGTGGAACATGTGCCCCTGTGGCATGGTGGGGCATCTTTTGGGTATGTGCTTATGAGTACTATAGGTAGATCTTCAGGTGGATCTATTTTCAGTTTTCTGTGGAACCTCCAGGTTGATTTCTAGAGTGGTTGTACCAGTTTGAAAACCCACCAGCAATGGAGTATTCCTCTTTCTCCACATCCTCTCCAATATGTGCTGTCACCTGAGGTTTTGATCTTAGCCATTCTGATTGGTGTAAGGTGGAATCTCAAGGTGGTTTTTGTTTGCCTTTTACTGACCACTAAGGCCTTTGAAAGTTTATGTGTTTCTTGGCCATTTGAGATTCCTCTATTTTGTATTTTCTGTTTAATTCTATACTCAATTTTTTATTGCATTGTTTGGTTTCTTGAGTTTCTTATATATTTTTGATATTAGCCTTCTATCAAATGTGTGGTTAGTAAAGATTATTTTCCAATCTGTAGGTTGCCTATTTGTCCTATTGGCTATATCCTTTCCGGTTTCATGATATCTCATTTTTCAGTTTTTGATCTTAGAGCCTAAACCATTGAAGTTTTGTTACTGAAAATTTCCCCTGTACCAATGAATTCAAGGCTCTTTCCTACTTTCTCTTCTACTAGATTCAGTGTATCTGATTTTATGTTGAGGTCCTTGATCCATTTGGACTTGAGCTTTGTGCTAGGTGAAAAATATGGATCTCTTTTTATTTTTCTACATAACGACTGCCAGTTAGACCAGCACCATTTATTGAAGATGGTTTCTTTTTTCCATTATATATTTTCTTCCTTGTCAAAGATCAAGTATCTCGTTGTGTGTGGTTTTATTTCTGAGTTTTTGAGTTTATTCCATCGATCACTATGTTTGTCTCTGTACTAACACCATACAGTTTTTATCCCTATTGCTTGGTAGTACTGCTTAAGGTCAGGGTGGTGATTTTACCTCAAAGCTCTTTAATTGTTAAGAAATGTTTTGCTTTCCTGAGTTTTTTTTCCATATGAAATTAATAATTGCTTTTTCCATGTCTTTGAAGAATTGTGTTGGGGTTTTGATGGGAGTTTCATTGAATCTGTAGATTCCTTTTGATAGAATGGTCATTTTTACTATACTAATCTCACCATTGTATGAGAATGGGAGATACCTTCATTTCTGAGGACTTCGGCAATTTCTTTCTTGAAAGACTTGAAGTTATTGTCATACAGATCTTTCACATGTTTAGTTAGAGTTTCCCCAAAATATTTTATATTATTTGTGGCTATTGTTAAGGGTGTTGTTTCCCTAGTTTCTTTCTCATCCTGTTTATTATTTGTATAAAGAAAGGCTACTGATTTATTTGAGTTCATTTTATATCCAGCCATTTTGTTGAAATTGTTTATCTGCTGTAGAAGTTATCTGGTAGAAATGTTGGGGTTGCTTATGTACACTATCTTATTATCTTCTAAATAGTTATACCCTTACTTTTTCTTTGCCAATTTTTTAGCCCCTTGATGTCTTTTTATTTTCTTATTGCTCTAGTTAGAACTTCGAGTACTATATTGAATAGCTATCAGTAGAGTGGGCATCTTTGTCTTGTCCTTGAATTTAGTCAGGTTGCTTCAAGTATCTGTCCATTTAATTTGATATTGGTTGTTGGTTTGCAATTAATTGCTTTTATTATCTTTAGGTATGGGACTTAATTTCTGTTTTCTCCAATAGTCTTAACATGAAGGAGTGTTGTACTTTGTGAAATGATTTTTCAGCATGTAAGGAGATGATCATGTGAGTTTTTTGTTTGAGTTTGTTTATATAGTGCAGTATATTAATAGATTTTCTTATATTAAACTAACCTTGAATCCCTGGGTGGAAGCCTACTTGATCATGGTGAATGACGGTTTTGATTTGTTCTTGGATTTGGTTTGCAAGGATTTTATTGAGTATTTTTGCATTGATATTCACAAGGAAAATTGGTCTGAATTTGTCTCTATTGGATCTTGTGTTGCTGTCCTCTGAGAGGCTTTGCCAGCACTTGACTAAGACAGAGGGAGACACTTCCAGACAACTATTGAACTAAACCTGGAGATGCTAGTGGAAGAGTTAGGGGAAGGACTGAAGGAGCACAATAGGATTGCAACCTTATAAGAAGAATAGTATTATCAACTAACTGGACCCTTCAGAGCTTCTATGTACTAGACCACCAACCAAAGAATATGCATGCATGAGTCCATAGCTCCTGCTACATATGTAACAGAGGTTTGCTTTGTCTGAAATCAATGTTCCTGTGGAGGCAAGGGGAATGATAGAGGCATGAAGTAGAAGTGGGTGGGTGGGTAGGGTAGTACCTTCTTAGGGGCAAAAAGATGATGGAATGGGATGGGGGTGTTGTGGATGGGAGACTTGGAAGTGTGATAACATTTGACATGCATATAAATAAAATAATCAATTAAAAAGAAAAAGAAAAGTCTTTTTTGTTAATCAAAAATTTTAAAGAATTATCAAAACATTATGAACTATTACTGTTGTCTTTGTCTTTTTGCTGTGGCAAGTAAGTCTCTATCGCTGAAGACACTATTCACTTCAGTTGTAGGATCCATAGGACCTGAAAGCCTCTTTCCTGAATCCCAAATTTTATGCTTCCAGAAAGCATCAAGTAAGGTTCCAAGTGAAGGAATCTAGCAATAATCCTCCACATCTATGATGCTTATAAACTACAACAATGACCAGCCTGACATGATAATATTACGGATTCAGTAGTATCATTCATACCTTGGCAGAAATAAACAGCTAGCTAACTGTACTAAAGACTAAATTAAGAAGAAGAATCAGAAGAAGAATAAAAGAAGGAGACCCAGAAGAAGAAAAAGAAGAAAAAGAAGAGGAAGGAGGAGGAGGAGGAGGAGGAGGAGGAGGAGGAGGAGGAGAAGAAGAAGAAGAAGAAGAAGAAGAAGAAGAAGAAGAAGAAGATTAGTTATTGGTATTTGAAAACTAGTAACTAACAAAGATCTGAGAAGTCATGGATCTTGGAAAAAACCTGCAACTTTCACTTTAATAAACAAGGACAATTCTGTAATAAATTAAAAGTATTTGTTCTTACACAAAATGATAATTGTTCTCACCTTTCATCAAGAAAAAATTTCTTTGTAATAGACTGAGAAAATTGCAGAAAATAATAATCAACCAATATTCAGAGTTGTGGAGCTCAACCTAATAATACATCTATAACAGAATTCTTGTCCCTAAGTCTCAGAAAACATTGCTGAAAAGGGTTGGACAGAATGTAAGATCAGGAGGAACAGAATTTGATGTTTAATTATCTTCTAGAAATGCCAAATATATTCTTATATAGTTTCAACATGACTGGATAAAAATGAACTGAACAAAGATGGCACTAGTTGACATACTAATTTGGATGAGGAAAAGCTTGTGATGTCTTAACCCTAGACAAAGAACTCAAGCAACTAAGAAATGCTAAGAACAAGAGCATCTGCCAGGAAAGATCACATCAATTTATTATCCAAGAGCAAATGGTAAGGACTGGAATCATGCATATTCAAGTAACATTATGCAGACTATGGTTATATTTAAAAACAAACACATGCATGCATACATGCAAACATATGTACATACATAAACTAAAATTAATAAAATATACTTCAGGAATTTGGAAGCAGGAAGGAGGGATATATGGGAGGGTTTGCAGGGAGGAAAGGGAATAGGGAATTATTTACTTATATTATAATCTCATAAAAATATTAACTAAAAGCACAGAAAAATGCTTCTTTTAGCAGAAGATACAGGCTACTACAAAAATACTCAATTGGTCAGAATAAAAAGAAAACTGACTCAGTGGTTCTCAAACCTGATTGATACACTAAAACAACTCCCTCCACCAAAGGTTCAGAAACATTCTGTAAATATGGTCAAAAGTAGCCAGAAGAGCAGCAGAATTACTGTGAAATTGAATCAACTAGACAGAAGTTCAATGATAAATCAATGAAAACATATGATTTTCTAAAGAGAATCTGTATAGAGACCAAACAATAAAACATAGCAACATATTGAATGACATTTCATGAAGCTCCTTACTGAGATGAAGAATTGCAGGGAATTAATGACTATCAAGAGCAGGATGATCCATTTCCACAGTGACACACTCCTGGATAGGCTATTGAACCATACATAATGTGTTAGTCTTATATGCATGCAGATGTGAGCAACACTGGGTTGGTATTTAAAATTATAGAAGAGATTATGGAAACTTGACTGGGCTGAGAAGATCATGATATGCCTGAGTACGGAGAAGAAGGGATATAAATACAGTATGCTCATCCCAGAAATTCTCAGAAAATATCTTAAAATATGTTAGGAGTAAGGATGGATTTTATGTACTCTTGCCAGTGATTTTATTTCATTGCTTTTACAAAAATAACAAAAAAATTAAACACAATAAATTCATATAGCATGAACTTCTACAGGAATGGAAGGATGAGATGACCTATATATGTAAATGTATGACAGATCATAGTACAAATAAAAAGAAAAAATAAGACTTCTCCAAGTCATCAATTCTATGCTACAATATTTTATTCCTTCTCATTTTGTCAATATTCAGTACATCATAGATATAGTCTAAAATAAATCACACAAAGCTTTTTTAAAAAGTGACAGCTTTGTATACTTACTTATAAAGTATGATATAATATTTCATGCATATATATTATATAATGATGGAATTATCATAATTAGTCAGATTATCACATGCATTCTTTTACTTTCTTATGGTGAATATATTCAACATCTTTTCTTTTAAGATATGAGATATTATGCTTAACTGTATTTATCTGTGGCATAACACCCAAGTTTAGATACCATGAATATAACTGGAATAAATGTAGGGGTATATGTCTCTTAAAAACTTTAACTTTATTATCTTTAAATTCATGCATGTTAGGATGGTTGCCAGGTTCTATAACCTAAATATTGTAAGGAGTATATTAATATATACTTTGATCAATTGTGGATAGTAGTTTTCCATTCTTCCACATCAAAAACTCTATAATAACCACTGTCTTGTTTTATGACAACTATTCTACCAGGTTGAAGTAGAGATTTCTGAGTTTTATCTTCTTAGAACATTTCATGACTTTTATATTGTTTCATATTCAATATGGTTTATCATGTGTGCATTCATCACCCTGAAATGTGTACAGTCCAAACTATATTGGGTTTTACATATAAAATATTCAAAAGGATTTGAAGAATGAAAAGAATGAAAGCAAAATATATGAACAAAGAATTTCACTTCAATTTTGAAGTAGCAACTGGTAGCAATTTTGCCATAAATACTATCATACTTACAGTAATATTTGTACACACATAATGTATATACACCATATATTTATAGTGGAGCAATTTGTTAATATGTAACTGGTATTATCAATTATAAGATGAATAAAATAAACATGTGAACATTATGATAGTATATAATAATGAACATATTATTTAAACTAGTAATAAATCACCAGAAAGTAGTGACATGTGTGTGGAATACATTATGTTTCCAATGGATGGCACTGCTCCATGACATTCCCCAGGGCAACTTAAAGATGAGTAGAGAATGAATGCTTAAGATTTTGTTGAAGAAAAAGTACCAATAGCTCTTGTCATGGCCCCCAGGACCTCCTTATTCCTCAGACTGTAAATGATGGGGTTGAGCATGGGGGTGAGGATTGTGTAGAAGACAGCCAGAATCTTATCTTCTGTAGGGGAACGAAGACTTCTAGGTCGAAGATAGGTATAGACAAAAGGTGCATAATAAAATGTCACCACAGTTAAGTGAGTTGAGCATGTGGTAAAAGCCTTTTTCTTTCCCTCTTTTGAGCGCATGTGAAAGACAGCAAGAAGGACTCGACCATAGGAAGCTGTGATACCAAGGAAAGGCAGTAGGAGAAACAGGGTTGTGCTCACAAATACCATGTACTCATAAACCCAAGTGTCCATACAGGCCAGGGGCAACATGGCTGGAATATCACAGAAGAAATGATTAATGGACCTAGAATGGCAGTAAGGAATATGAAGCACATAGACAGTATGTGCTATAGAGTTGATTGAGCCCAGTGTCCAGGATCCTATGATCATCTTCAGACACATTATTTTGCTCATGCGAATGGGATAATGAAGGGGATGGCAGATAGCCACAAAACGATCATAAGCCATGGAAGCCAGGAGCAAGCCTTCAGAACATGCCATAGTCAGGAAAAAGAAGGATTGCACTCCACATCCCAGAAGGGTAATGCTTTTCTGGCCAGAGAGGAAGTTAAATGCCATCTTTGGAACAGTGCTGGAAATGTACATCAAGTCCATGAGAGAGAGCTGACTCAGGAGAAAGTACATGGGAGTGTGGAGCCTTGGATCCACATGAACCAGGTGGATCATTCCTGTGTTGCCACACAAAGCCAGAGAGAAGAGAAAGATGATGAGCAGCAAAAGTAGTAGGCCAGTTTGGGTTTGTGGAAGTAACCCTAATAGAGTGAAATCACTTGAGCTGTGATTCCATTTCTCCATGAAAATGTATTTATTTTATTTCTTGAAAAGAGTGACCTAAAAGCAAATACACTTATCATATGAAATTGAACTGGAGAATAAAGAACTAACTTGTACTGAATGTTTATACTTTATTATTAATATTCTATCACCGTCATTCAGTTGAATTTATTTTAAAATCTGCACTAAATTTACTTCTGGTCATGTTGTCAATTCAAAGTTGTGGCAACATGAGTAATATGGCTATGCAGTAAAGACTAGTAAGAAGAAATGAGAACATCTGGTGACTGATCTGTATTTGAAAATAAAACCACAAGTCCCAGAAAAAGACAGATACCTGGGTGCATTAGGACCTTGAGTTCTCTACCTGGACATAGGCTCCAGTCTTATGATTCATTGATGTCTAGTCCCTAGGACAAAGCATGCTTACAGCAGAATCTGACCTGTGTGCACCTTGAGAAGAATAAAACATTATCCTTAGAATTTATAGATTATTATTGCTCATACTGACAAAATTGAGAACAACATTTTAAAAACCAGTCTTCATCATGTTCTGTGATAAAAAGGAACCTTTAAGGGAACTTCATTTTACTTCCTCGAATATAGTTTTAAATGAAAGGAAGATATGTTACACCATCCTCTAAGGATATATTTCTACTAGTCAACTTTGAACCCTGAATCTTCCCTAAACCTACATTTCATAGTTTTGGTTTCTCCAAAGGGGATGAACAAAGGAACACAGGTGTGTGCTCTCAGATCCCTTCTCAGTGGTCACAAACAGGCTTTCAGGATAGTTAGAACAGTATTTTGCTTCCAATGTTAGAAACTGTCATTTTGTCACATTGTACTAGAGCTATGTTCAGGAGGCTAGTTACCTGGGATTTGAAGGTTTAGGATTTTAGACTTTGAGTAAGAGCCAAAGATCTTTCATTTATCCAAGACAATTTCTTTATTCATTCTGGGCATTATTTAATATACCAAACTCACAAGAAGAACCACCTTCTTAGATTTTTTAAATTTAAAAATCTTCCAGTGGTTGCAAGGTAGATGTTTATGTGCTCATTGATCACTCTAAAAGACAGGAAAAACAAAGTTGTTTAAAGCTTTGTCATGAAGAGTCCTATTATATAGAAGTGCTCCAAATGCAATATTCTGGATTAATTTTGCAAAGTTACAGATGTGTACACACACAACAGTGTCCCTCTCCCTCTCCCTCTCCCTCTCCCTCTCCCTCTCCCTCTCCCTCTCCCTCTCCCTCTCCCTCTCCCTCTCCCTCTCCCTCTCCCTCTCCCTCTCCCTCTCCCTCTCCCTCTCCCTCTCCCTCTCCCTCTCCCTCTCCCTCTCCCTCTAGCTGGAACTCTATAGAGCACAAGAACAAACAAACTAGAGATCTCTTCTAGTTTTAAAAACTACATGGAACACCAGAGACTATGAACCTCTCTGCCTTTAGCATATATTAGGTACTTAAGAAAAATCCATCTTTTTGCTCTATTAAACATATTTTGAGAAACCTCAATGCCAGAAAAATTTAGTCTTTCATTTATGACCACAATCTTCAAAACAGCACACTATAGAGTTTAAATGTTTGCATTGTTTCTCTTCCATTGTGAGGTCACTTTTATTTTTTAATTGGTTATAAAATTCCACATTCTCTTTGAAGGAGAAAAGATTTCTTCATAACAAGAAAGCAACAATTCCAGAACACCTCACCGTCATCTCACCTTGTCTAAAGATCTTGTATTTGTTTTTGTGTGAGAAAGTACAGTTACCATGAAATTGCTGCTTGCTGCCACTCTGTTATTCTTTGGAATGGTTCAGTATATGCCTTTACTTGCAAAGATTGCCATTTACAGCAAGACAGCCAGCAGTTCTGTATCAGTCCAAAATTGTGCTTCTTGACCAGGAATCTTTTTTTGTCTGCCAAAGTTCCTGGAAAGGAACTTTGAAGAATTACTTACTAGTCATCTTATTATTATGATGAGACCCAAAATAATTTCATTTCTTTCCCTGAAATATTTGTATGCTTATGGCTTGTTTAGCATATCTCTTGGTTTTTACTAGCTATTTATGTGAAACTCAAGGAATATTTTATATCTATTTTTCAATATTATAGTGATGAAACATAGGAAGCCGAAGTGCTGTATTTTATATGTGCTTCCTTGGATCACCAAACCTTAGATATTCTTTTTTTTTCTTCTAATTGATCCCCCATGTCTAATTCCACAGAGACAAAAAGCTTTTGGCCTTTCCCTTGGCTTGGCTGAGATAACTCAGTTCTGAACTTAGAGAAACAAATACATGACAACAAACTTTCTTACAATTCCAGAATGCCTCAAAATAGAGTATGATTTTGTACCATATTATTTCAGAATATGACTTGAGAGCTATCGGGTTATTAGACGATATGTATTAAAGTCCCTCATTTTAAAAGTTTGGACCCCGAAGGGTACACAATATACATGCTGAACCACTATTTTAGACCTAAACTCTGTCTCAGTTTGATATGTAGGCCTTGTAATAGTGAGGATATTCAGACTCAATCCAGGGATGACAGGTCCACCTGTGACTATGAACCCAAGTTGGACAAATTTTATCCCACGTCAAAACTTGTGGCCAAATATTAAATCTACTGTAATTAATTAACATCTTAAGAACAAACTAAAGGATATATGCCACTTGCTTCTACAGTGTTTATGCAGAAACAGAAGTGGGTTGGATTGAGAATTATATGATCCTGCTAACCCACATATTGTTAAAATAGATTAGTAAACATTTAGAGCAACTTAAGACATTTATGTGCAAGTTCATATATATAAAATAGATGAGATATTAATATTTAATAGCATCATGCTCAATAAATATCACCAACTAATGTAACTGAAATTGTGTGTAAACTTTTACCATTTGGTTCCATTATATTTATAGGCAATAGTAAGAAAGTTACAAATGCATGCAGATGTTTATTATTGTTCCTCACTATGTATGCATGCCAAGTTTTTCAAGAACTAATAGTGTTCAATACTATCTGCTATGGACTGACTGACAGACCTCCCAGTTTTAAGGAGGGGTTCTGGTTGCTTCCAAATTCCATCCTAAGGATCTTGCCATTGCACTAGAATGTGTGTGTGTGTGTGTGTGTGTGTGTGTGTGTGTGTGTGTTAATTTTGGTGTGTGCCAATGGAGGGAGATAGGATGTTGTGAGTTTTTGTAGATGTTAAATATGTTTAGGGTAGTCAGAGCCATCATTAATTGTACATTAGGGGGGTATGTGGTTGTGTTTTGTTTTAGGAGTTGTGCCTTTCAGGTTTGATGTGTTCTTTCTATTAGTCCTTGGCCCTGAGGATTATGGGGAATTCCCATATGATGGGCATTTTCATGGACTGTGAAGAAGCTTTTGAACTGAGAGCTAGTGAAGGCAGGGTTATTATCAGTCTTATGTATTGAGGGCTGCCCATGATGGCAAAGGTGGAAAGCATATGGTGACTTAACCTTTTTGAGTTTTCACCTGTTTGGGCTATAGCCCATATAAAGTATGAGTATGTATCTATGGTGACAAAAACATATTTCTGTATAACAAATTGGGGAACATGAGTGTCATAACTTTGCCATAAAGCATAGTACGTAAGGCCTTGGGTATTGACACTCATTGTTTGTAAAGCTGAGGTAGTAATGAGGGATGCACAAAAGGCATATATCTTTATTATCCTTTAGAGTTGAACAAGAGGGATGTGGGGCAGCGGGCATGAAGCCCTTTTATATTTGTGTATGCGCATGAATGAAATTGATCTGCTTGTTCAGTGGAGGTCATGAATGTCCCCATTGAGGCAGTTTGGTCAGCAAGTGCATTTCCCTCAGATATACGAACTGGCAATGAACTGTGAGATTTGAGATGCTGGATGTAGACTGGTTAGGCTCTTGCCTGGAGGAGGGTGGAGACATATATGAATAGTGGGGAATGTGGGTTGGCATCTAATTTGACAGAGGATCTTGACAGACAGGGAAGCAAATTTACAGCATATACACTGCCTGAAAAGAGGTTAAAGGGGCCCTTGATTTTTTTTAGAATTAGATAGATGGCATATAATTCATTATATTGGGAGGAGTGATGGGGTAGCTCTTTGAATCAGAGGATAGGGGCTTCATCCTCAGGGAAGTAGTATATTACTGTCCCAGCTCTCCTCTCTCCCCCATCAATAAATATTGAGGGGCTTCAAACAATGGGCCCTTTTGAGAATAGTTGGGGGAAGCTATTGCAACAGAGTGAGGTCAGAAGCCCTTTGTTTTTCAGGATAATGGTTGTCAATATGTCCTGGGAATCCTATTAAGCTGATAGCAAGGTAGGAGTGATTTTCAGTTAGCCATTGAATGTCAGAGTGGTAGAAGGGGGAGACACGAATGTCAGGTTCTTTTCCTTGGGTTTGCAGAGCTCTATCCCTGCCATTTTAAATCATGCCAGCCAGTGAATCCATGTCATTTAAAAATTGGGATGCACCACCCATTGGGGTTTGAAGCCATTCTATCACCCCCTGAGGTTGGTTAAGGGCTCCCTCAAGTGTAGGGGAGGAGTTAAAGATAAGGAGCTGAATAGATTTTGTTGGGTCATACCGAGTAAGAACCATTATCTTTTAGTGCTGCATTGACAGAATCTAGAGCTTGGAATGCCTCTGGGGACAGTGTCCTCGGGGTAGGAGGTACTTGGTTTCCTTTCAGGAGTTTGAAGAGGGATTTCAGGGTGCTTGTAGAAAGGGGAAGCCAGAGCCAAAGCCAATTGAGGTTGCCCAGAAAGCTCTGGAGGTAGGAAAGGGTTAATTTTTGAGGGAAGAAAAAGGTGAGTTTAAGGAGGCATATTGAGGTAAGGGAGATCTCTATTAAAAAATGCAATGGGGAGAATAATTTGGATTTTGTGAAGGGCTATTTTGAATCCTGGAGCAGATAGTGAAGGTATTTGCTGGTCCTTAAGTTGAAAGGGGGAGGTGGAAGAGTCTTCCCATACTAATATATCATCCATATAATGGTATATATTGAATCCTTTGTCCAAATAGGTTTTTAAAGCAGTGGCTACAGTCTCCTGACAAAAGGTTGGACTGTTAGCCATTCCCTGTGGGTGAATAGTCCATTAATATCATAAGGCTGGGCCAGAGTTGTTAATGGGGGTTACAGAAAATGCAAAGCATTTGCAGTCTCATGGGTGGAGATGGATGGAAAAATGTAGTCTTTTATGTCTATTGTTAATAGGGGAACATTGGCAGGGATGACGGAGATGTGGGTAGCCATCTTTGTGAAGAGCACCAGACACATGATTTTGTTAATTGCCCTCAAATCTTGCAATAATTCCATTTCCCAAGCTCTTTTTACAGCAAACACAGGGCTATTCCATGGACTGAGGGATGGGTGGAGGTGTTGTAGCAATAACTGTTCTACCTGCTGTGTGATAGAGGCCACTGTGGGACCCAGATGGCTTCATCCAATAGCCAATCAAGCCAGGGAGTACTAAATCTAACAGTGGCCCCTAGAATTGAGGGTGATTTGGAGGAGGGTTTTTAGGGTTTCCTTGAGTATTATTTTCTTTATAGGTAAAGTCTTCTATTGTAATGTAGTCTCTTGCTAGTACGGTGGTAAGAACCACCTCTAAGGCTTGTAAGATATCTCCCTCTAAAAGATTGGTGGGGTGTATGAGGCTGGTAGCTTCATCTGTGTCTTTCTACCAGTAGACTTTCTTGTTAATGAACATGTGAGAAGTACCCCCTATGCCTAGGAGCTGGAGCCTAGGGATCAGTTGACAGTCAAATGGGATCTTTTACTGTCTTAAAATTGTCTTGTCTGCTCCAGTATCAATAAGGCACTTGAGCAGTTTGTATCTATTTTAATGGTTAATTTTGGATGGGAGACTTTTGAGATTCTGGACACCCATAAGGCTTCTATGGGAGTAGTTGTCCTTCTTATTGTCGGGGCTGAGGGCTGCCCCATCTGAAATTTAAAGACTTCAGTACCTTAGCATTCTTATCATATACAGTGGTACAGTATCTCTTCTAGTGGAAACCTTTTCTGCAGCTGGGACACATTTTCTTAGGGGAATTAGAATATGTTATGAGGAGGGAGTTTTGTGGGCATTGAATCATCCAATGCCCTGCCTCTCCACATTTGAAGCAGATTTCCTCTGTTTTTATTGCTGCTACAAATGCCTGAGAAATGGATGCAATCTGGTGTAACTCAGTTCCTATATCTCTGGTTGCCACAATCTACCTATCATGATGCTCCTCTTGGTACCCTGGCTGGAAATTCTGGATTCAGAAGTCATACCTTCTCATACAATGGCTTTTAGAAGGAGGTTTCTGAATGTGGGGTGAGAAAATTTTCTTTCTAGGCTCATTTTAGTTCTGAGAATATAATCAAATATAGGTTCTCTGAACTTTTGATGGAGAGAGAGAGAAGGGAGGAGGTTGGACCTTTGACCCTGAGCTTGGGTTGAACATATGCAGAAATGCTCATAGTAGCCTGTGTACTGGCTAGTTTTGTGTGTCAACTTGACACAGGCTGGAGTTATCATAGGAAAAGGAGCTTCAGTTGGGGAAGTGCCTCCATGAGATCCAGCTGTGGGGCATTTTCTAAATTAGTGATCAAGTGGGGGAGGTCCCCTTGTGGGTGGTACCATCTCTTGGCTGGTATTCTCTATAAGAGAGCAGGCTGAGCAAGCCAGGGGAAGCAAGCCAGTAAGAAACATCCCTAGATGGCCTCTGCATCTGCTCTTGCTTCTGACCTGCTTGAGTTCCAGTCCTGACTTCCTTTGGAAATGAACAGCCTTGTGGAAGTGTAAGCTCAATAAACCCTTTCCTCCCCAACTTGCTTCTTGTTCATGATGTTTGTGTAGGAATAGAAACCCTAAGACAAATTGGTACCAGTGAAGTGGGGTATTCCTGTGACAACCTGACCATGTTTTGGGGAGGACTGTGGAAGGACTTTGGAACTTTGGGCTAGATGGTCCATTCAGTGCTGAGACCTCTGTGAGATGTTGTGGAGGAGTTTGGAAGATTATGTTGAGAACAGTGCAGAAGATGGAGGCCTGGCTTGTGAAATTTCAGAGGGAATATTAAAGACTCTTATTAGGGCCATTGAAGATTCTGTGGTTTTGGTTAGCTGGGGCTGAAGAATCAGCTGTGATTAACAAGATACCAGAACCACTAAAGAGAACTTTTGTGTTACTGGGACTATTGAGCTGGTTAGCTGGAGCTAAGAAATTAGCAGTGATTAAGAAGAAACCAACATCACTGAGGTGAAATCTTCTGGGAAGTGTTTTCTGAGAGCACAGAGGATGTGTTCCAGACAGCCAAGGTTGTACCTTGTGCTGTAGCAGGACTTGGTACTGTGTAAGAATCACCCAGATGGTACTGGTTTTGAAGGCATGAAGGCATCATGAAGAACAGCTGAGGCTTGGTACTGTGAGAGGCCATGGAAGGCCACTGATGAAGGTGTAGCCTCAGTTGCAATTGATGGCCCAGGACTGAAGGGGTCATGCAAACGTGTTGCGGCTTGGCACCATGAAGAAAGCCTATGAGAGGCTATTGGTGAAGCCTAGTTACAGTGGAAGATAGCAGTGTTTTGGAGATGCCAGTACTATGCAATGACCACCAAGGACAGCAGCAGAAGTGGAGTACAGACAGCTGGAGCCTAGAAGACAAGGTGTGTGCTACAAAGGGCAGAGCTGGAGAAGTGACCCAAGCCCTTGGAGAAGCCCAGAAGATCATGAGTTGGATCCCAGACATTGAACCTCTGGAGTTTGAGTTTTGCTTTTGATTGTGACTGTGCCCTGATACTTTCCCTCTTGAAAGAAGGTATTTTAGTGGAGCCCACAGTTAAGAGACTGAATTTTTAAAAGACTTTTAATTTTAAGATATTGGGTATTTTAAAGGGATTGAACTTTTAATATGTAAAGACTGTGGGACTTTTAACGTTATTTAGATCTTGGGGATGAATAAGAAAGTAAGGGTTGAGGCTTAATAGTGATTTGTTGGTATGTCAAGTTGACAAGGGGTCAATTGTACTGGCTAGTTTTGTGTGTCAACTTGACACAGGCTGGAGTTATCATAGGAAAAGGAGCTTCAGTTGAGGAAGTGCCTCCAGGAGATCCAGCTGTGGGGCATTTTCTAAATTAGTGATCAAGTGGGGGAGGGCCCCTTGTGGGTGGTACCATCTCTGGGCTGGTATTCTTGGGTTCTATAAGAGAGCAGGCTGAGCAAGCCAGGGGAAGCAAGCCAGTAAGAAACATCCCTCCATGGCCTCTGCATCAGCTCCTGCTTCCGACCTGCTTGAGTTCCAGTTCTGACTTCCTTTGGTAATGAACAGCTGTGTGGAAGTGTAAGCTCAATAAACTCTTTCCTCCCCAACTTTCTTCTTGGTCATGATGTTTGTGCAGGAATAGAAACCCTGACTAAGACACCCTGATTGCTGAGTTGCCTGCTATGCTCCAGTAGAAAAGTCTTCCTTTTCATTATGGTGTGTTGCCTCTGTCCTGGTTTTGCCTGAGTTGTTGACAACATTCATCTTGAAAAAAGGCTTTCCATTCAAAAAACATTGGGCCAGGGAGGGAAGAACAACAAATATCTCTCCAATTGTGGGGTGTATTTAAGTTGGCAATATTGCCCTGTAGAAGAGATTTTTCTAGGGTGCATGTATGCCATATTCCTTCACAGCCTGCCTTAGTTCTTTTACATCTGAGTCTTGGAGTGGGTATCAATTAAGGAATTTTATTTCAACTGGAGTTGAAATAAAAGCACCACTAGTGCTTGAGCAGTTTGTGTTTCTAGTTCTGTATCAAACTCTTGAGTAGCATGGGATGTGGGGTTAGTTTTTGCAAGAGAGTCTTGAAAAAGTTGTTGGACAATGTAAGTGAGGGACTATGGAGTTAGATGGTGCTTTGTCTATGAGTTCTGAAGGTAGTTTGCTTTTCTGGCTTGGAAAAGTTGGAGGAGAGATACCTCTGTCTGCTTGGATAAGGGCAGGTGAAGTAAGAGGAGAGACAAGTGGTAGCTCCTTTGTTTTTTGTTGTTTTGTTTTAATGGAACCTTGCCCTCGGGTGTTAGAGGGAAGGGCAGGAAGAACAGTTTATTTAGTCTTTCCTCTGAGGCATAAGGAGGCAGTGTTGGGTAGATAGATTTTATTTCCCTTATTAGTTGGGTAAGGGCTGTGAGATCTGAAATAGAGTGGTTTTCAGGACATTAATCTTTCTGTTCATCTGATGGAGGGAGCTCAGGAACTGTTTTGCTATCAGTCTGTCCTATTTTAGATGGTCTTATGCATTGTCAAATTGCAGGTAAGATCAGCAGAAAATCACAGGAGGGTATTTTTCCTCCTTGACTATCTCTGTTTCTGATGAGAGAAGCTACTTGGGTCCATGAGTATGGGCTATAAATATTATCATTGGCCATGCATGGCTCTATCTAAAGGACTTCCTCCCAAAACAAGGAGGCTTAATTTTTTGGCTATTTTTATTCCATGGTGTTTTAGTAAGGCACATATTTCCCTGGCCTGGGGCAATTTTTTAATGTGATGATGAGTTGTCCATGGCAGAAAAGATAGAGATGCTTTGCCCAATGGGAATGTTCCCTTGGCTATGTGTCTTTGGGGGATTCCACAGAGGTCTAAACTGCTAAGCCTTCCCACAGATTTAAGAACTGGCAGCTTCTCTGTGGCTTTTAAGTGGCTGCTGCATTACCAGGTTTTCTTTTTGTTTTCAGGAGAAGTTATAGTCTTTGCCACCACCCATTGAGGGCTGTTGGGATATAGACAGAGGTCTGAGGGACCTTCAGCCAACACCAAATTGTAACTATGGCCAGGAGGCTTCACTTTCCTCTTTAGCTTATCCAAATCCAAGAGATTGCACTGAGTGGGAGCACAGCAGGGAAAGACAGATTGATTGTTTCTAGAGGTGGTGTTGTGGGGTCACCTTCCCATAGTATCTGTGCAGTGCAGTCATGTCACAGTTAAAGCCCAATGTTTGATGCCAGATATTGGTTAAAATGGTAGCCTGTATCCAGCTAGGGCTCTGGCCACTGGGAAAGACAGATTGGGTAGTTGGACTATGCACCCCATGCCACTGCCAGGCAGGCATGGGACTGTGAGAAGCTGTAGGATCCTGGTCCAGTGGTGGTGGAAGTGGAAGGGCAGTTTGTCGTCCCTGGGGAACAAGTGGAAGCTGGTTTGTGGGTCTCTGGGCCTCAACGCACCTCAGGTCAGAAGGATCTAAGTCTTGGACAGACACTGCTGGATGTCTCGGAAGAGCTGAGAGTGGATTTGAGGCCCCTTGAGCCTGAATCTAGCCCAGGGCTGAAGGGAAAAGAGGGAGAGGAGAGATTTGACCAGTTCTAGCTTGGAGGACAGTCCTTGGTTTCTTTGGTGGCTCTGCTTGTCTTGGCAGAGATCAGTTTGTGAATGTAGGGAAGCCCCCTGAGTGAGACTAGAGGCAGCTTTTTAGAGGGAGACATGTTCCACTGCTCCAGCATGGTGGATCCCAAAGAGAACAAGCAGTTCTTAGTTTTAAGGCATTTATTGTAGAAAGGCAGAGAGGAAGAAAATAGAGAAGTAGAGGCTAGCCATGAGTATGTGAAGAAAACAGGGAAGAAAATGTAGAAAGAGGGGGAGTAAGGGAGTGAGAGGCAAGAGTAAGGGAATAAGAGCAAGAGAGAAGGGAGGGGGTAAGAAGCCCCTTTTATAGTGAACTGGGCCTACCTGGATGTTGCCAGATAACTGTGGGGAGGAGCATACCTGGCTGTTGCCAGGTAACTGTTGGGGTAGAGTCCAGACGGAATATCAGAAGCTTGGGGTGTTGCCCTATATGACTGATGGCCACAGAATTATGGAGCTGGGGCATCATATCCAGAGCCTAGTGTCTCGGAGAATAGCCAATGGCCTTTTGTCCCTTCCAGAATTATCTCATGGGTCTCTGGGGTTCAACCCAGCTCAACCAGAAAACAGGCTGTCTTTCACAATCTCACAAACAACTGCTTGCTGACAGGAGCCTGATATAGCTGCTGGAGCCTGACCAATACAGATGTGGATGCTTGCAGCCAACCATTGGACTGAGCCAATGGAGGAGTTCGGGGAAGGACTGAAGGAGTTGAAGGGGTTTACAACCCCACAGAAAGAACAACAGTATCAACTAACCAGATCCTCTAGAGCTCCAAGGGACTGAACTACCAACCAAAGAGTACATATGGAGGTACCCATGGTTGCAGCACATATGTAGCAGACAATGGCCTTATCTGGCATTAATGGGGTAGGAAGCCCTTGGTCCTGTGGAGAGTCAATGCCCCAGTGGAGGGAAATTCCAGGTGGAGGAGGCAGGAGTGGTTAGGTGGGAAAACACCCTCATAGAATCAGGGGGGGTGAGATATGGGGTTTGTTGATCAGAAACCAGGAAAGGGAATAACATTTGAAATGTAAATAAATAAAATAACCAATAAAAAGCATGCCTTTAATCCCAGCACTTGGGAGGCAGAGGTGGGCAGATTTCTGAGTTTGATGCCAGCCTGGTCTACAGAGTGAGTTACAGGACAGCCAGAGTTATACAGAGAAACCCTGTCTCACAAAACCAAAAAAAGAAGGTAAATGAAAGAAAAAAAAAAACATTGCATCACATCAAACCAAACCAATTCACACCAAATCAAATCAAATCTAATCCAGGTATCATAGCTTAGGAGGAGGAAGAGGGACAGAGACCTGCATTTGGACATGCCATGTTGTGTGAGTGGGGAAACATACACACAGACTTTCATTCTACCTCACAGCAGAGGCAGGCCATAGGCGCACAGAGCCCCACTAACCACCAGCATTGAAGCCTGGCAAGACAGACAGTGAATGGTGGACCACCATGCCACCCACAGAGTTCCCCTACCACCCATGTTATGGGATTTCCATGACCATCTGCTGGCCTGGAGGATGGCATTCAGGGGCCTGCTAAACTGGGGGCCACCATGCAGCAGGAGGGGGGGAATATGCGATGGACAGATGAAAAAAAAGGGAAGTGTAGCAGCTTGTGCAATATGGAGATGGAACTGGAGACTTGAAGGTGGAGAGAATTGGCTTGGTGTAAATGGCTGGTCATGTCATCTAGGGCCATGGTGAAGTTCCATCCCTAACTGCTACTGAGGGTCATATCTAGGTATGTGGATACTTTGCAGGGGTCAATACACTTCATTCATATGAACATTACTAGAGAACATGGGGACCATCCTATTTGGTCCAGCCAGAGACCACTTGGATATCCAAGGGCTGTACAGAAATGGTGCCACCATCACTGGTGACTGATGCAGTATTCTACAGAGCTGGCCCTACCTCTCACTATAAGCAGCACTCAGGAGAGCAGACCCTGTACCGAGGCAGCAGACTGGAGCTGGTCTAGTGAGGGCAGAGTGTAGTAATAACTAGCAATTCCAGCCTGGGGTTTCTACCTGCCTTAAACCATTTGTGTTCCTGGATGAAAGACACACACAGTTTATATTTTTAAATATGTGCTATGTAGTCCAATAGCTGGGCAACTGATTGTGCTCAATCCTGATAAAATCTACTTTCTTATTGTTAACCCATGTTATTATTTACTATTTTCCATCTAGTTAGCTCTTAGCTCCAATTGGCTACCTCATATGTCTACATTTTAGGGTTCAGTTGATCGATGGCACCTCTCCTTTCTCCTCTCCTGCATGTTTTACTTCTATCCCATTGTGGATTCCTTTCTCTTCTGCCCTCCTGTTGGTCTCCTCTCTCTAAACCTAGGAAGCCATCAACCCCACTATGATGGTTTGTTTATGTTTGGACTAGGAAGTGGCACTATTAGAAGATATGACCCTGTTGGAGTAGGTGTGTCACTGTGGGTGTGGGCTTTAAGACCCTCATGCTAGCTTCCTGGAAGCCAGCATCTGCTAGCAACCTTCAGATGAAGATGTACAATTCTCATCTCCTCCTATACAATGCCTGCCTACATACTGTCATGTTTCTGCCATGATGATAATGGACTGAACTTCTGAACCTATAAACCAGCCCCAATTAAATGTTGCCTTTTATAAGACTTGCCTTGATTATGATGTCTGTTCACAGCAGTACAACTCTAACTAAGCAACCCACCTGTGTCTCTTCTCCCCAGATATTGACTATCTGCATTTTTATTCACAAATTATAATTAACTTTGGTTCATGGGCTACATGCAGAATCCAGGTTTTAGGGATCTGCACTTAACATTACAATAAAAGACAAAACCTCAACAGAGGAGGGTAAAGGTATGGGGGATGTCCAAAAGAGTGAGTGTAGGATAGATGAACAACGTCCATTTATCTACCATGTGGTGGGATAGTTACAGGTTTGATCCCCCCTTTTCCACTGCTAGATGCTCATAGTGTCAGGAGACATGGAGATCTATCCTTCTCCCTCTTGACTGCAGTATTTGGGAAAGTATGCTCTTTGCCTAGCATATCAGAGCTAGCTCTAGTGGTGGTAGTGGTACATCTAAATCTAGTCTGAGAAGAAGAGAGAGCTAGCCCTGATATACCTCTGACATGATGTATTGTGGGTGTGGGATTTGCCCTCTTTGACTTGCCTCCTGCCACTGAAAGCTAACTCTGACCATTGCTGGGTGCATCACTTGTGAGAGTGTGCCCTGCATTCTCCCTGGGCAGCAGAGTAGAGCTGGCCCTGGAAGACGGGACACAGGCAGAGCTCAGAGAGCTAGCTGTCCACAACACTATTCTGCCATGAGGTGGCCTGGATGTGGAAGTCATGGCTTCCTTCCATTTCCCCTCATCACCCTTGGTAGTCATGAGAGCTGGTTCTGTCCACTCACTCTTGTAGCACTCAGGGAAGGGGCTACTTTCCTGGGCAAAACACTGGAGCTGGCCCTTTGGGGTGATGTGGGGAAATGCATGGTTTGAATAGGTTTGGCCCTCCATAGACTCACATGTTTGAACACTTTAGTCCACTATTAGGAGGCATGCCCTTCTAGTAGAAAGTGTTTTCTTGTTGGATGAAATGTGTTACTGTGAGTGTGGGCTTTGAGGACTTATGCATAAGTTCCACCAAGGGTGGAAATCTAACCTTTTCTTGTCTGCTTTAAGATCAAGATGTAGAACTCACAGCTTCTCTAGAACCAAGTTGGTCTAGATTATGCCATGCTTCCTGCCTTGATGATAATGGACTAAACCTCTGAAACTATAAGCCAGTTCCCATTAAATATTTGTATTTATAAGAGTTGTTTGGGTCTTGGTGTCTTTTCACAATAGTAAAATCCTAACAAAGACAACATGAGTGAGCAAGCCCTCAAGACGTGAGCAGGAGAGAGCTAGCCCAGCCCCTTTCAAGCTCCAGCACATGGGACCCTGCACCTTGACTGGGCAGTCCAGTGGAATTGGCTCTGGAAGTGATACAGGGATACCTGCCCTGAGGTCATGAGTTTAGGAAAGATGAGCCTGCTTCTTGAAAATGGAGGCATTTGGGTAGCCTAGCCAGAACCATGCTGGATAGTTTGCCCTGGTTATATGAATAAGATGGAGACTGCAGGCTGACTAGCTCAGATACCATCCAGGCCCGGATGCTGGGCTTTTAGTTGGCCTACTCCCAAATCTATATAATCTACAAATGCCTCAGATTTGTGAAAGAGGCAGTCCTGATGATCTGAAACTTCAGGATTACTATTACACAAGGAATTGATAGAATAACTGGGAAGAGGCCTGGTGAGGATCTGATATTGATAGTGTCACAGAAGTCAGAGATCTTGTGCCATACCAATGACTCATTGCAATGAATATTTCCAGGTGAAGATGTACAGAGAGAGGGATATACTGTGTGACCCATTGTGACATACTACAGCTTCCCCAATGACATGTTTTTTTGTTCTCAATCTGTCTGTCCATCTATCTATCTATCTATCTATCTATCTATCTATCTATCTATCTATCTATCTTCATCATCATCATCTATCTCCCTCTCCCTTTCCCTCTTGCTCTTTCTCTCTCTGTCTGTCTCTCTGCCTGTCTCTCTTTGCCTCTCTCTCTCCCTCTCTCTCCTCTTTCTCTGAGTATGTGTTTGTTGTTTGTGTGTGTTATCATGGGAGGGTTGCTTGTGCAAAGACCAGATATGAGGGGACAGACAGATAAGTATGACTGGTATGCATGATGTGATTGAGTTTCAGGATACCCGTGGCAAAAAAGAATACTATCCTAGTCTTTTCAAAATTGCTACCATCAAGAAGATGCTTGATAACACTAGTGGTATGGACATGAATGAGGAAGAACTTTTGTACAGTGGTGGTGGGAGTATAATTGCATACAACCACTTTGGAATTCATTTTTTTTTAGTTTTCTAAAGAAAAAAAGAACTAGAAATAAAACTATCATGTCACCCAGCTATACCATTCTAGAAATATAGAGGTATTTGCACATACTTGCTCCTTGTGGATTTATTCACTATAGCTAGGAAATTTAATTTACAAAAATGTACATCAGATGAGGAATGGACAATGAAACCATGACACACATACACAATACATTTTTACTTGGCTACAAAGAAAAATGGAGTCATGAAAATTTCAAGTGAATCATTGGATCTGAATGAATATCTACTGTGAGAAACAGACAAACAACACATGCTCTATTTCACACAGAGAATCTACTTTCAAATATTTTGTTTTTCGTGTTTAAATTGGAGTACATATAAAATCCAAGAAACTAGAGATTGGCTGAGGATGGTGGAGGCATTAAAGGAGGGGAGATAGTAAAATAAAGTAAAATGAAAGTAAAGAAAGGTCATATTGGGAGAGAAAGATTCAAGCATGAAGGAAGTTTGGAGATCATAAAAAGATCAAGTATTCATAAAAAACTGTAGATATATAAGTGCATTTGATGGATGATGTCATTCACTCTATGTTCTTAGTTTACTTTTAGTGCTGATGACTTGTATTTTTGAGAAAGTCAGGTAATATTTATGCTTTGATGTTAATCTTTTTCTTTAGTTCCAGTAGTACACTGTTTTAATGAAATTCAATACCCAGAGTAGATATACTATGGTGAAGTGGCAGCCACTAGGTGTTCCCCTTCTCTGAGTAGAAGGGGGAGGGAAGAGTGGAGTGAGGGATTTGTAAGGACTGGACTGGGAGGAGAGGAGAGAAGGTGTCTTCATCAGGATGCAAAGTGAAAAATATAAATTATTGTGGAAAACGGTAAAAATTGGAACAGTTTGGTCTAATAAGTAAATGCAATTCATGAGTGCCACGGGCATTTTAATCAACTTTAAATGTTACTTAAAAGTTTTATCTCACTGAAATTTTACATTTATTTATTTATTTATTTATTTATTTATTTATTTATTTATGAGGAGAGGGGGCATTTGGGGGGTACATATCACAGTGTATATGCAAAGGTCAGAGGAAATCTGGGGAACCAAATATGTTCTTCTAAATCTAAGTGGATCTAGTGTTGCAACTCAGATTACCAAACACAGCAAGGGCCTTTATGCATTAATCCTTCTCAGTCATCATTTGGAAAATTGGAATTATTGGATTCTTTTTTTTTATTTGACATATTCTTTATTTACATTTCAAATGATTTCCCCTTTCCTGGCTCCCCGCTCCCTGAAAGTCCCATAAGCCCTTTTCACTCCCCCGGTACCCCCATTCACCCCGTTCCACTTCTCTGTTCTGGTATTTCCCTACATTACTGCACTGAGCCTTTCCATAGCCAGAGGCCACTCCTTCCTCCTTCTTGGTCATCATTTGATATGTGGATTGTGTCTTGAGTATTCCAAGATTCTAAGCTAATATCCACTTATCAGTGACTGCATACCACTTTTTGAGACTGGGTTAACTCACTTAATGTGATGTTTTCCAGCTTCATCCATTTGTCTAATAATTTCACGAATTCATTGTTTGTAATGGCTGAATAGTACTCCATTGTGTATATATACCACAATGTATCCATTCTTCTGTTGAGGGATATCTGGGATCTTTCCAGCTTCTAGCTATTATAAATAGGGCTGCTACGAACATAGTGGAGCATGTGTCCTTATTACATGCTGGGGAATACTCTGGGTATATGCCCAGGAGTGGTATAGCAAGGACCTTTGGAAGTGCCATGCCAAGTTTTCTGAGGAACTACCAGACTGATTTTCAGAGTGGTTGTACCAGCTTTCAATCCTACCAGCAGTGGAGGAGTGTTCCTCTTTCTCCACATCCTAACCAACACCTGCTGTCTCCTGAGTTTTTAATCTTAGCCATTCTGACTGTTGTGAGGTGAAATCTCAGGGGTGTTTTGATTTGCATTTCCCTAATGACTAATGATGTTGAACATTTCTTCAGACGCTTCTCAGCCATCCAAAGTTCTTCAGGTGAAAATTCTCTGTTTAGCTCTGTATCCCATTTTAATAGGGTTATTTGGTTTTCTGGAGTCTAACTTCTTGAGTTCTTTTTCTATATTGGATATTAGGCCTCTGTCAGATGTAGGGGAGGTGAAGATATTTTCCCAATTTGTGGGTTGCCGATTTATCCATTTGATGGTGTCTTTTGACTTACAGAAACTTGGTAATTTATGAAGTCCCATTTGTCAATTCTTGATCTTAGAGCTTAAGCTATTGGTGTTCTGTTCATGAACATTCCCCCTGTGCTGATGTCCTCAAGGGTCTTCCCAAGTATCTTTTCTATTAGTTTCAGTGTGTCTGGCTTTATGTGGAGGTCCTTAATCCACTTGGAGTTGAGCTTAGTCTGAGGAGATAAGAATGGATTGATTGGCATTCTTCTGCATGCTGACCTTCAATTGAACCAGCACCATTTGTTGAAAAGGCCATCTTATCCACTGGATGTTTTCAGCTCCTTTGTTGAAGATCAAGTGACCATAGGTGTGTGGGTTCATTTCTGGGTCTTCAATCCTATTCCATTGATCCACCTGCCTGTCATTGTACCAAATACCATGCAGTTTTTAACACTACTGCTCTGTAGTATTGTTTGAGGTCCAGGATACTGATTCCTCCAGAAGTTCTCTTACTGTTGAGAATAGTTTTAGCTATCCTGGGTTTTTTGTTATTCCAGATGAATTTGAGAATTGTTCTTTCTAACTTTATGAAGAACTGAGCTGGGATTTTGATGGGGACTGCATTGAATCTATATACTGCTTTAGGCAAGACTGCCATTTTTACTATATTAATCCTTCCAATCCATGAGCATGGAAGAGTTTTCCATTTTCTGAGGTCTTCTTCGATTTCCTTCTTCAGAAATGAAGTTGTATGTTCTTGTCATACAAACCTTTAACTTGTTTGTTTGGAGTCCCACCAAGATACTTTATATTGTTTGTGGCTATTGTGAAGGGTGTCATTTCCCCAATTTCTTTCTCAGCCTGCTTATCCTTTGTTTATAGGAAGGCTACTGATTTTCTTGTGTTGATTTGATAACCAGCCACTTTCCTGATGTTGTTTATCAGCTGTAGGAGTTCTCTGGTGGAGTTTTTTGGTCACTTTAGTATATTATCACATTATCTGCAAATAGTGATAGTTTGACTTCTTCCTTTCCAATTTGTATCCATTTGACTTCCTTAAGTTGTCTAATTGCTCTAGCTAGTACCTCGTGTACTATATTGAAAAGATATGGAGAGAGGTGGCAGTCTTGTCTAGTCCCTGATTTTAGTGGGATTGCTTCAAGTTTCTCTCCATTTAGTTTGATGTTGGCTACCAGTCTGCTGTAAATTGCTTTTACTATGTTTAGGTATGGGCCTTGAATTCCTGTTCTTTCCAAGACTTTTAGCATAAAAGGATGCTGAATTTTTCAAATGCTTTTTCAGCATCTAATGAAATGACCATGTGGTTTTTTCTTTGATTTTGTTTATGTAGTGGATTGCATTGATGGATTTCCATATATTGGACCATCCCTGCATCCCTGGGATGAAGCCAACTTGATCATGGTGAATGATTGTTTTGATGTGTTCTCAGATTCAGTTGGCAAGAATTTTATTGAGTATTTTTGCATCGAGGTTCATAAGGGGAATTGGTCTGAAGTTCTCTTTTTTTGTTGGATCTTTGTATGGTTTTAGTATCACCATAATTGTGGCTTCATATAATGAGTTGGGTAGTGTTCCTTCTGTTTCTATTTTGTGGAATATCTTGAAGAGTATTGGTGTTAGGTTTTCTTGGAAGATCTGATAGAGTTCTGCACTAAAACCATCTGGTCACTGTACTTTTTTTTTGTTTTGAAAGACTGTCTATGACCCCTTATATTTCTTTATGGGTTATGGGACTGTTTAGATGATCTATTTGATCCTGATTTAATTTTGGTATTTGGTATCTGCCTAGGAAATTGTCCATTTCCTCCAGATTCTCCCACTGTGTTGAGTATAGTCTTTTGTAGTTGAATCTGATGTTTTTTTTTAATTTCCTCAGTTTCTTTTGTTATATCTACCTTTTCATTTCTATTTTTTTTAATTTGGATACTGTCTCTGTGCCCTTTGGTTAGTCTGGCTAAGGGTTTATCTATCTTTTTGATTTTCTTAAAGAACCAGGTCCTGGATTTGTTGATTGTTTGTATGGGTCTCTTTGTTTCCACTTGATTGATTTCAGCTTTGAGTTTGATGATTTCCTGTCTTCTACTCCTCCTTGTTGAATTAGCTTCTTTTTGTTCCAAAGCTTTCAGGTGTGACATTAGGCTGCTAGTGTATGCTCTCTCCCATTTCTTTTTGGAGGCACAAAGGGTTATGAGTTTTCCTCTTAGCACTGCTTTCATTGTGTCCCATGGATTTGGGTATATTGTGACTTCATTTTCATTAAATTATAAAAAGTCTTTGATTTCTTTATTTCTTCTTTGGCCAAGGTATCATTGGGTAGAGTATTGTTCAGCCTCCATGTGTATGTGGCTTTCTGTTGTTTTTGTTGCTATTGAAGACCACTCTTACTCCATAGTGATCTGCTAGGATTCATGGGATTAGTTCGATCTTCTTATACTTGTTGAGGTCTGTCTTGTGACCAATTATATGGTTGATTTTGGAAAAGGTACCATGAGGTGTGAGAAAAAGGTATATTTTGCTTTAGGATGAAATGTTCTATATATATCTGTTAAATCCAATTGGTCCAAACTTTAATTAGTTCCACTGTGTCCCTGTCTAGTTTCTGTTTTCCTGATCAGTCCATTGAGGATAGTGGAGTGTTGAAGTCACCCACAATTATTGTGTTAGGTGCAATGTGTGCTTTGATCTTTAGTAAAGTTTCTTTTATGAATAAGGGCACCCTTGCATTTGGAGCATAGATGTTTAGAATTGAGAGTTATTCTTGGTGGATTTTTCCTTTGACCAGCAAGAAGTGTCATTCAGTGTTTCTTTTGGTGACTTTAGGCTGAAAGTCAATTTTATCTGATATTCAAATGGCTACACTGACTGGTTTCCTGAGACCATTTGCTTGTAAAATTGCCTTTGTGCCTTTTACTCTAAGGTAATGCTTGTCTTTGGCACTGAGGTGTGTTTTGTGTATGCAGCAAAATGTAGGGTCCTGTTTCTGTATCCATTCTTAGTCTATGTTTTTTTTTAAATTGGGGAATTGAATCCATTGATGTTAAGGGATATTAAGGAATAGTGATTATTTCTTCCTGTCATTTTTGATGGTATTTTTATATTTGTGTGGTTATCTTCTTTTGGGTTTGATGAAAGAAGGGTATTATCTTGCTTTTTGCAGGGTGTAACTTTCCTCCTTGCATTTGAATTTTCCTCTTTTTATCCTTTGTAGGGCTGGGTTTGTGAAAAGGTATTGTGTAAATTTGGTTTTGTCTTAGAATATCTTGGTATCTCCATCTATGGTGATTGAGAGTTTTGCTGGGTGTAGTAGTCTTGGTTGACATTTGTGTTCTTTTAGAGTCTGCATGAGATCTGTCCAAGATCTTCTACCTTTCATGGTCTCGGGTAAGAAGTCTGGAGTAATTTTTATAGGTCTTCCTCTGAATGTTACTTGGCTTTTTTCTCTTACTGCCTTTAATATTCTTTCTTTGTTTAGTACAGTTGGGGTTTTGATTATTATATGACAGCAGATATTTCTGTTCTGTTCCAGTCTGTTTGGAGTTCTGTAGGCTTTTTGTATATTCATGGGCAACTCTCTTTTTACATCAGGGAAGTTTTTCCATAATTTTGTTGAAGATATTTGCTGGCCCTTTAAGTTGTAAATCTCAAATCTTTCTTTGACTGTTGAGTCAAATGGATTCTATGGTATCTTCGGCATCTAAGATTCTTTCTTCTATCTCTTGTATTCTGTTGTTGATATTTCCATCTATGGCCCCTGATTTCTTCCCAAGGTTTTCTATCTCCAAAGTTGTCTCTCTTTGTGATTTCTTAGTTGTTTCTACTTCTGTTTTTAGATCATGGATGATTTTCCTCAGTTCTTTCACTTGTTTGTTTGTGTTTTCCTTTAATTCTTTAATAGATTTTTGTGTTTCCTCTTTCATAACTTCTGCCTGTTGACTCAATTTCTCCTGCATTTCTTTAAGTGATTTTTGCATTTCCTCTTTATTGGCTTCTATCTGTTGACCCATATTCTGCTGAATTTCTTTAAGTGATTTTGTGTTTCCATTGTAAAGGCTTCTAACTTATTAATGCTCTCCTGTATTTCTTTCTTTCTTTCTTTCTTTCTTTCTTTCTTTCTTTCTTTCTTTCTTTCTTTTTTTTTGCAGAACACACTTTTGTATTCACAGGATTCCTATAAAAAACCCAAAACCTAAAGTCATAATTCATCTTTGTTTCTTTGTTTTGTTTCTTTATGTCTTTCTTTCTTTCCTTCCTTCCTTCTTTCTTTTTTTTTTCTGGAACTGCACTTAATGGTTGTGTATGTTCTTGTGCGCGCGCACACACACACATCCATGAGTCTGTATTGCTGTGGCTTCTGTATAATCTTTATTTCTTCTACTCAAAACTTCTAACTTGAGCTTTTTTTTATTTAATTTTTATTTTGTATATTCTATGTTTACATTCCAAAGGCTTTCCCCTTTCCCAGTTCCCTCCCCCACCATATGTCCCATAATTCCTCTCCCCCCCCAGCTATTCCCCAATCATTCCCACTCCCCACGATTTCTCTGTTCTGGGTCTACAATACTGGATCCAATCTTTACAGGCCCAGGGTCCTCTCCTTTCTTCTTCTTGGGAGTCATTTGACTTGCTAATTGTGCCTTGAGCATTTAGGGCTTCTGGGCTCATTAATATCCACTTATTGGTGATTGCATTTCATGTGTATTCTTTTGGGATTGGGTTAGCTCACTTAGGATGACATTTTCCAGATCTAACCATTTACCTACAAATTGCATGAGTTCATTATTTTTAATTGCTGAGTAGTACTCCATTGTATAAATATACCACATTTTCTGTATCCATTCCTCTTTTGAGGGATATCTGGGCTCCTTCCAATTTCTGGCTATTATAAACAAGGCTGCTATAAACATAGTGGAGCATGTGTCTTTATTGTATGTAGGGGAATCCTCTGGGTATATGCCAAGGAGTGGTATGCCAAGGTCCTCTGGAAGTCACATGCCCAATTTTCTGAGGAAACGCCACACTGATTTCCAGAGCGGTTTTACCATTTTGCAATCCCACCAACAGTGGAGGAGTGTTCCTCTTTCTCCACATCCTTGCCAGCACTTGTTGTCTCTTGAGTTTTTAATCTTAGCCATTCTGACTGGGGTGAGGTGGAATCTCAGGGTTGTTTTGATTTGCATTTCCCTGATGACTAATGATGTTGAACATCTCTTAAGGTGTTTCTCAGCCATCTGAATTTCTACTGGTGAAAATTCTTTGTTCAGCTCTGTACCCCATTTTTTGATAGGGTTATTTGGTTCTTTGGGGTCAAACTTCTTGAGTTCTTTGTATATATTGGATATTAGCCCTCTGTCGGATGTGGGGTTGGTGAAGATCATTTCCCACTTTGTTGGTTGCCCTTTTGTCCTTCTGATGGTGTCCTTTGCCTTACAGAAACTTTGTAATTATATGAGGTCCCATTTGTCAATTCTTGATCTTAGAGCATAAGCTATTGGTGTTCTGTTCAGGAACTTTCCCCCTGTGCCCATGTCCTCCAGGGTCTTCACAAGTTTCTTTTCTAATAGTTTCAGGGTGTCTGGTTTATGTGGAGGTCCTTGATCCACTTGGAGTTGATCTTAGTACAGGGAGATAAGTGTGGGTCAATTCGCATTCTTCTGCATGTTGACCTCCAGTTGAACCAGCACCATTTGTTGAAAAGGCTATGTTTTTTCCACTGGATGGTTGTGGCTCCTTTATCAAAGATCAAGTGACTATAAGTCTGTGGGTTCATTTCTGGGTCTTCAATCCTATTCCATTGATCTACCTGCCTGTTGCTGTACCAATACCATGCAGTTTTTAACACAATTGCTCTGTAGTACTGCTTGAGGTCAGGGATATTGATTCCCCCAGAAGTCCTTTTATTGTTGAGAATAGTTTTAGCTATCCTGGGTTTTTTGTTGCTCCAGATGAATTTGAGAATTGCTCTTTCTAGATCTATGAAGAATTGATTTGGGATTTTGATGGAGATTGCATTAAATCTGTAGATTGCTTTTGGCAAGATGGCCATTTTTACTATATTGATCCTGCCAATCCAGGAGCAAGAAATATTTTTCCATCTTCTGAGGTCTTCTTCGATTTCTTTCTTCAAGGACTTGAAGTTCCTGTTGTACAGATCTTTCGCTTGTTTGGTTAGAGTTACGCCAAGGTACTTTATGTTGTTTGTGTCTATTGTGAAGGGTGTTATTTCCCTAACTTCTTTCTCAGCCTGCTTGCCCTTTGAGTACAAGAAGGCTACTGATTTTCTTGAGTTGATTTTATAACCAGCCCCTTTGCTGAAGTTGTTTATCAGCTGTAGAAGTTCTCTGGTGGAGTTTTTTGGTTCGCTTAAGTAGACTATCATATCGTCTGCAAATAATGATACTTTGACTTCTTCCTTTCCAATTTGTATCCCTGTGACTTCCTTATGTTGTCTAATTGCTCTAGCTAGAATTTCAAGTACTATATTGAAAAGATATGGAGAGAGGGCACCCTTGTCTAGTCCCTGATTTTAGTGGGGTTGCTTCAAATTTCTCTCCATTTATTTTGATGTTGGCTACTGGTTTGCTGTAGAGTGCTTTTACTATGTTTAGGTATGGGCCTTGAATTCCTGCTCTTTCCAAGACTTTTAGCATGAAAGGATGCTGAATTTTGTCGAATGCTTTTTCAGCATCTAATGAGATGACCATGTGTTTTTTTTCCTTTAGTTTGTTTATGTAGTGGATTACATGATGGATTTCCATATATTGAACCATCCCTACATCCCTGGAATGAAGCCTACTTGATCATGGTGAATGATCGTTTCGATATGCTCTTGGATTCATTTGGCAAGAATTTTATTTAGTATTTTTACATCTATATTCATAAGAGAAATTGGCCTGTAGTTCTCTTTCTTTGTTGCATCTTTTTTGTGGTTTAGGTATCAGCATAATTGTGGTTTCAAAGAATGAGTTGGGCAGTGTCCCTTTTGTCTCTATTTTGTGTAATAGTTTGAGGAGTATTGGTGTTAAGTCTTCTTTGAAGGTCTGATAGAATTCTGCACTAAAACCATCTGGTCCCCTACTTTTTTTTGTTGGGAGGCTTTCTATAACCCCTTCTATTTCTTTAGGGGTTATGGGACTGTTTAGCTGATCTACTTGATGCTGATTTAATTTTGGTATTTGGTATCTTTCTAGGAAATTGTCCATTTCCTCCAGATTCTCCAGTTATTTTGAGTATAGGCCTTTGTAGTAGGATCTGATGGTCTTTTGAATTTCCTCAGTTTCTGTTGTTATATCCCCCTTTTCTTTTTTAATTTTGTTAATTTGGATACTGTCTCTGTGCCCTTTGGTTAGTCTAGCTAAGGGTTTATCTATCTTGTTGATTTTCTCGAAGAACCAGCTCTTGGTTTTGTTTATTCTTTGTATGGTTCTCTTTGTTTCTACTTGATTGATTTCAGCCCTTAGTTTCATGATTTCCTCTCTTCTACTCCACCTGGGTGAATTAGCTTCTTTTTGTTCCAGGGCCTTCAGGTGTGCTGTTAAGTTGCTAGTGTATGCTCTGTCCAGTTTCTTTTTGGAGGCACTCAGCGCTATGTGTTTTCCTCTTAGTACTGCTTTCATTGTGTCCCAACGATTTGGGTAGGTCGTACCTTCATTTTCATTGAAGTCTAAAAAATCTTTGATTTCTTTCTTTATTTCTTCCTTGACCAAGGTGTCATTGAGTAGAGTATTGTTCAGTTTCCATGTGTATGTGGGCTTTCTGTTGTTCTTCTTGCTATTGAAGACCACTTTTACTCCATAGTGATCCAATAGGAGACATGGGATTAGTTCAGTCTTCTTGTATTTGTTGAGGTCTGTCTTGTGACCAATTATAGGATCAATTTTTGAGAAGGTACCGTGCGGTGCTGAGAAAAAGGTATACTCTTTTGCTTTAGGATGGAATGTCTATATATATCTGTTAAATCCAATTGGTCCAAAGCTTCAATTAGTTTCACTGTGTCCCTGTTTAGTTTCTGCTTTCCTGATCAGTCCATTGAGGAGAGTGGAGTGTTGAAGTCACCTACAATTACTGTTTTAGGTGCAATGTGTGCTTTAAGCTTTAGTAAAGTTTCTTTTACGAATGAGGGTGCCCTTACATTTGGCGCATAGATGTTTAGTATTAAGAATTCTTCTTGGTGGATTTCCCCTTTGACAAGCAAGAAGTTACCTTCTGAGTCTCTTTTGATGACTTTAGGTTTAAAGTCAATTTTATCTTATATTAGAATGGCTACTCCAGCTTGTTTCCTGAGACCATTTGCTTGTAAAACTGTCTTCCAGCCTTTTACTCTAACGTGGTGTTTGTCTTTGACACTGAGATGTGTTTCCGGTATGCAGCAAAATGTAGGGTCCTGTTTCTGTATCCAGTCTGTTAGTCTGTGTCTTTTTATTGGGGAATTGAGTCCATTGATATTAGGAGATATTAAGGAATATTAATTATTACTTCCTGACATTTTGTGCATTATTATTATTATTATTATTATTATTATTGTATTTGAGTGGTTCTCTTCTTTTGGGTTGGATGAGATGGGGTTTCTATCTTGTTTCTTCTGGGGTGTAGTTTACCCCCTTGTGTTGGTATTTTCCCCCTATTATCCTTTGTAGGGCTGGGTTTGTAGATAAGTATCGTGCAAATTTGGTTTTGTCATGGAATACCTTGGTTTCCCCATCTATGGTAATTGAGAGTTTTGCTGGGTATAGTAGTTTTGGCTGAAGTTTTTGTTCTCTTAGGGTCTGCATGAGGTCTGCCCAGGATCTTCTAGCTTTCATGGTCTCAGGAGAGATGTCTGGTGTAATTCTGATAGGTCTTCCTTTATATGTTACTTGGCCTTTTTCTCTTACTGCCTTTAATATTCTTTCTTTGTTTAGTACATTTGGGGTTTTGATTATTATGTGACGGGAAGTATTTCTGTTCTGGTCCAGTCCATTTGGGGTTCTATAGGCTTCTTGTATATTCATGGGCATCTCTCTATTTAGGTTGGGGTAGTTTTCTTCCATAATTTTGTTGAAGATATTTGCTGGCCCTTTAAGTTTTAGATCTTCATTCTCATCTATCCCTATAATCCTTAGGTTTGGTCTTCTCATTGTGTCCTGGATTTCCTGAATGTTTTGGGTTACCAGCTTTTTGCATTTTGCATTTTATTTAATTGTTGAATTCATGGTTCCTATGGTATCTTCAGCATCTGAGATTCTGTCTTCTATCTCTTATATTCTATTGTTGATATTTGCATCTTTGACTCCTGATTTCTTCCCAAGGTTTTCTATCTCCAACGTTGTCTCCATTTGCGATTTCTTAGTTGTTTCTACTTCTGTTTTTAGATTCTGTATGGTTTTGCTCAGATCTTTCAATTGCTTGTTTGTGTTTTCTTGTAATTCATTAAGGGATCTTTGTGTTTCCTCTTTTATGACTTCTACTTATTGACCCATGTTCTTTTGTATTTCTTTAAGTGATTTTTGTTTCTCCCCCTTATTGGGATTCATTTTTTGCTCTTCTTTAAGTGATTTTTGTGTTTGCCTTGTATGGGCTTCTAGCTTTTGATCTATTTTCTCTTCTATTACTTTAAAAAATTTATCTAAGTGATCCTCTATCAGCATCTTTACCAGTGATTTTAGATCTGAGTCTTGTTTTTCTGGTGTGTTGAGTTATCCGAGATTTAATTGTGTTTGCCTTGTAAGGGCTTCTGGCTTTTGATCTATTTTCTCATGTATTATTTTAAGAGATTTATCTAAGTGTTCCTCTATCAGCATCCTGACCAGTGATTTTAGATCTGAGTCTTGTTTTTCTGGTGTTTTGGGGTATCCAGGATTTATTGCTGTTGGGGAACTGGGTTTGGATGCTGCCATACTGCCTTGATTTCTGTTAGTAACGATCTTATGTTTGCCTTTTGCCATCTGGTTAACTCTTGTGTTAGTTGGTCCTGTAGTTACTAGCTTGTGCTTGACCTTCTTGTGGGCTCGTAAGGCTATTTCCCTGTGACTGGGACACCTGAACCACTGCCCTGCAGGGCTCCTGCTCACATATTGCTGACAGGTGGCCTGAGTTCCCCGAGGTCTTAAACTCAGGATATCCCAGGTACTTGGATCCGCTTGTTGGGCAGCTGCTCTGCACTGCTCCTGCTCAGGGTTTGCTGTCTGGTGTCCTGATTCCCCAGAGGTCTTAAAGTCGGGATATCTCAGTTATCTGTTTCAGCCTGCTGGTGCAAAGCTGCTGGGAAGCTGGCTGAGGCTGGCTCCCCTGCTGCCGGCTGGATGGGAAGCAGCTGGCAAGATGGCACTGACTGCAGGGAGTTCGGGGTCCACTCTGCAAGTGCAGAGCACAGGCTCGGCCAGTGTCCCCCAAACAGCTACTCTGTTCGCAGCTCCCGCTTCAGGCCTGAGTCCCCGAAGGTCTTAAACTCGGGATATCTTGGGTACCTGGTTCTGCAGGCTGGGTTTGAACACCTGGAAAACTGGCTGAGGCTGGCTCTACAGCTGCCAGCTGGATGGGAAGCAGCTGGCAAGATGGTGCTGGCTGCAGGGGAGTTTGGGGTCCGCCCTGCGAGCGCAGAGCACAGGCTTGGCCGGTGTCCCCCAAACCGCTACTCTGTGCACAGCTCCTGCTCCAGGCCTGAGTCCCTGAAGGTCTTAAACTCGGGATATCTTGGGTACCTGGTTCCGCAGGCTGGGTCTCTCTCCTGTATTTCTTTAAGAGATTTATTTATATTCATTTTGTGTTCCTCTAGCAGCATCATGATCAGTGATTTTAAATCCATATCTTGTGTTTCTTGTGTGTTGAGTTATCCAGGACTTGCTGTGGTTGGAGAATTGGTTTCCTATACTGCCATATTGCCTTGATTTCTGTTAGTAACATTCCTGCATTTGACTTTTGCCATCTGGTTATCTCTGGCATTAGTCGGTCTTGTCACTGGTGTTTGAATCTCCTGTGACCCTGTAAGGCTATTTCCACACCTCTGGATGACTGGGATTCCCCTGGCACAGATTGCTTATATGCTGCCCTCCTTTTGGGGGCCCTTGGAGCCCTGGTGTATCTTGCCCCAAACAATGCTCTACTCGGGTTGTCTCTGTGAACCTGGTGCTGCCTATCTGCTTCTTCAGGGAGTGAAGATTGTGGATGCTGCAGGGACCTTTTCCAAGTGATGATCACTCTGCAGGGCAAGCGACCCCCTGACCATGTTGCGGAATGACTAGGTTGTTGCACAGATGGCCTGCTGAACTGCCCAGGCCCTGGGTGCATGCAAAAGCCTGACAGGCTTAGATCCAAGAGATGTTAGCCTCAGGCTATGTCTGTGTAGCTGGCTCTGTCTGTTATATCTCTCTGGCATCCGGCAGCCAAGATGGCAGAGCACTCCCACAAGTGCTGGGCAGTCTGCAGGACAAACAACCCCCCAAGTATATTGGTGCACAGATAGTCTGGAAGCCAAGTTGGCAGAGTGCCCCTTCTCAAAGTCAGAAGAGATAGCTCTAAACAGAGGATGTCTGTGGCCCTGATCAGTTCTGGATGCAGGCTGTGCTGGCTGTCTCCTCCTCAGTGGATGTTGGGTGTATAGTTGGCTTCCTGCACTTGGATTCTTGACCTTAGAAATTTTAATAATCTTTAATCTTTCAGAAAATATTTTTTTACTTATTTACTTTACATTGCACTCACTGCCCCTCCCAGTTACATCCTCCAAAAATCGTTACCCCATTTCCCCTCCCCTTCTCCTCTGAATGGGTGAAGAGACTCTGGGTATCCCCCACCCCCATCCAGGTAATTAAAGTATCTAAAAGTATAGAGGCTAGGTTCTTCCTCTCCCACTGAGGACAGACAAGGCTGCACAGTTAGAAGAACATATCCTATGCACAGACTTTTGGGATAACCCTGTTCAAGTTGTTCACTTCTCATGTGGAGACAAAGCTGCACATCTGCTATGTATGTTTGAGGAGGAGTAGGTTAAGCCCTTGTAAGTTCTTTGATTGTTGTTTCAGCCTATGAGAGCCCCAAGAATACAGCTTGACACTTTGGTCTTCCTGTGGAGTTGCTATCTTCTTTGGGGCCAACAAACTTTCCTCCAATCCTTCCATAAGAGTCCACAAGCTCCATTCACATCTTGGCTGAGTCAGCTGCTGGGTGGGGCCTCTCACAGGACAATATGATCATTGCTGCAAGCATAAGAGAGTACAATTAATAGTTTAAGGGATTGGTGTTTGCCCTTGGGATGGGTCTCAAGTTGTGCTGGTTATTGTGTGGCCATTCCCCCAGTCTCTGTTCCATCCACCATGACTGCATTTCTTGTCGACAAGAAAAATTTGTGTTTGAGAGATTTGTGGGGCTCTATTGCTCCACTGCATTCCTGACTGGCTATAGCAGGTGGCATCTTTAGGTCCCATATCCATAATGTTGAGTGCCACATCTAAGGTCATGCTCATTGATTCTTGAGTCACTCCCTTATCCCAGGTCTCCATTTACTCCTAGAGATGCCCCCCACATCCTCAGCTCCATCAGCTATAGATTTCTATTTATTTTCATGGCCATTTAGCCACTTCTCCCCTTCTTCTGCATACATGATTCTGAACTCTCCATTCCCCTCCCCGTACACCATCACTTCCAGTTCCCTCCCTCCATCTGCCTCTTATGACTATTTTATTCCCACTTCTAAGTGAGACTCAAGCTTCCTTGATTGGGCCTTACTTATTGTTTAGCTTCTTTGGGTCTGTGGAGTATAGCAGGGATATTTTATTGCTAATGTCTACTTTTAAGTGAGTCCGTCCATACCATCCTTGTCCTTTTGGAACTGTGTTACCTCACTGAGAATGATATTTTCAATTTCCATCCATTTGTGTACAAAATTCATGGTGTCCTTGTTTTTAATAGGTGAATCATATATTATTGTGCAGATGTAGCACATTTTCTTTATGCATTCTTCAGTTGAGGGACATGTTGTTTCCAGTTTCTGGCTAATACAAATAAAGCTGTCATGAACACAAGTTGACCAAGTGTCTTTGTGGGATGTTGGAGCATCGTTTGTGTATATGCCAAGGAGTGGTATAGCTGGGTATTTGAAAAACATTTTGTTAAGTGCTTCTTGACCATTTGAGATTCGTCTTTTGAGAATTCTGTGTACAGCTCTGTACTACATTTTTTAAATTCCCCTTTTGGGTTGTTGGTGTCCAAGTTCTTGAGTTATTTATAAATTTTAGATATTAGCCCTCTGTCAAATGTAGGGTTAGTGAAGATCCTTTTCCAGTCTGTAGGATGATGATTTGTCCTATTGACAGTGTCCTTTGCCTTACAGAAGCTTTGCAATTTCATGCTGACTTTAGAGACTGAACCATTGGGGATTCTGTTCAGGAAATTACCTCCTGTACCAATGTGCTCATGGCTATTTTCCACAGTTTTTCTATGATACCTAGTGTATCTGGTTTTATGCTGAGATCCTTAACACTCTTGGCCTTGAGTATTGTGCAGGGTAATAATTATGAATCTCCTTTCATTCTTCTACAGGTACATACCCAGTTATACCAGGAACATTTGTTGAAGATGCTTTCATTTTTCATTGTATGGTTTTGGCTTCTTTATCAGAAATCAAGTGTCCATAGGTCAGTGCATTTATTTCTGGTTCTTCACTTTGACTCCATTAATTAATGTGTCTGTTTCTGTAGAAATAACATGCAGTTTTTGTCACTGTTGCTATGTAGTACCATTTAAGATCGGGGTTGGTGATTCCTCCAAATGTTCTTTTATTCTTCAGCATTGTTTTGCCTATTCTGGGTTTTTTTCATAGGAAGTTGAGAATTGATCTTTTACTGTCTGTAAAAAATGTGTTGGTATTTTGATGGGATTGCATTAAATCTGTAGATGGTTTTTGGTAAGATGTCCATTTTCAACTCTGTCAATCTAACCTATCCATGAGCATGGGGCATTTTTCCATCTTCTGAGGTCTTCATCAATTTCTTTCTTCAGAGATTTGAAGATCTTGCCATACAGATCTTTCACCTTTTTGGCTATAGTTACATCAAGATATTTTATATTATTTGTGAATCTTATGAAGGATTTTATTCTCTTATTTTTCTCAACCCATTTATCATTTGTGTAATGGAAGGCTACTGATTTGTTTGAGATAATTTTATATCCAGTTACTTTTCTGAAATTTTTTATTAGGTGTAGAAGTTTTCTGGTAGACCTTTTGGGTAGCTTATGCATACTATCATATCATATCATATCATATCATATCATATCATATATCAATCATATCATATCATATCATATCATATCATATATCATATCATATCATATCATATCATATCATATCATATCATATATCAATCATATCATACCATATCATATCATATCATATCATATCATATCATATCATATCATATCATATAATATCATATCCAAATGGTGATACCTTGACTTCTTTACTAATTTGTATCTCCTTGATCTCCTTTTGTTTTCTTATTGCTTTAGCTAATACTTTGAGCACTATATTGAATAAATAGGGAGAGAGTGGGCAACCTTTTCTTGCCCCTGAGTTTTGTGGGATTGTTTCAAGTTTATTTCCATTTACTTTGATATTGATTTTTGGTTTGATTTATATTGCTTTTATTATGTTTGGGTATGCGCTATGAATTTCTGTTCTTTCCAAGACTTTTAACATGAAAAGGTGTTAGATTTTGTCAAATGCTTTTTTAACATTTAAGGAGATGATCATGTAATCTTTTTACTTTGAGTTTGCTTATGTAGGAGATTACATTGATGGAATTTTACATCTTGAGACATCCCTGCATCCCTGGGATAAAGCCAACTTGATTTTGACAAATGATTGTTTTGAGGTGGTCTTGGATTTGGTTTGTGAGTATAAGAGAATTGGTCTGAAATTCTCTTTATTTGGGTCTGTGTGGTTTAAGTATCAGGGTGACTGTGTCCTCATGGAATGAGTTTGGCAGTGTTCCTTCTGTTTCTATTTTGTGGAATAGTTGGAGGAGTATTTGTGTTAGTTCTTCTTTGAGTGTGTGTTAGAGTTCTGTACCTAACCATCTGGCCCTGTTTAGGAGAATTTAATGACCGCTTTTGTTCTCTTTAGGGGTTATAGGGCTTTATCAATAGCTTACTCTGACCTGATTTGACCTTAGTAAGGGGTATCTGTCAAGAAAAATCATTGCAGTTTTTCAATTTTGTGGATTGCAGCCTTTTGAAGTAAGACCTAATTATTCTCTGAATTTTCCCAGTGTCTGTTGCTATGTCTTCCTTTTCATTACTGATTGTGTTTATTGAACACTACATCTCGTGGTTAGTTTAGTTAAGTGTTTTTCTATCTTGATTAATTTCTTGAATACCAGGTCTTGGTTTCCTTAATTTTTTGTATTGTTTTCTTTGTTTCTAAGTGATTGATTTCAGCTAGCCTTGATTTTGACTACTTTCTGCCTTCTACTCCCTTTTGCTGTGCTTGTTTCTTTTTAATTTTTAAAAATTTAAGTTAATTAATTAATTAATTTTACAGCTTTCGATTGTACCTTTAAATTCCTTATATGAGAACTTTCTTATTTTTTTATGGAGATATCAAATGGTATGAACTTTCCTCTTAGCACTGCTTTTATTGTCTCACATATATTTGGATATGCTGTGCATTCACATTCACTGAATTCTATGCATGTTTTTAATTTCTTTATTTTTTTTCCTGACCCAGAGATCATTGAGTAGAGAGTTGGTGAATTTCCTTGAGTGTGTAGGTTCTCCAGTATTTCTGTTTTTAAGTCTAGCTTTAGTCCATTGTGGTCCGATAAAATTCAGACATTATTTCTATTTTCTCATATCTCTTAAAGCTTGTTTAGTGGCTGGCTACATGACCAGTTCTGGAAAAGGATCTATTAGGTGCCGAGAAGAAGGTCTATTCTTATACGTTTTGTGTGAAATGTTCTATAGATGTATGTTAGGTCTATAGGATTGATTCATGACCTCAGTTAGTTTTATTATTTCTCAGTTTACCTTTTTTTTTCTGGATATCTGAGAGTGGACTGTTGAAGTCTCCCACTCTTAATGTGTTAGTTTTATGTGAAATTTAAGCTTTAGCAATGTTTCTTTTACAAATGTGGATGCCCTTGTATTTGGGTCATAGATGTTCAAATGAGATATCATCTTGGTGGATTTTTCCTTTAATTAATATGAAATATCCTTCCCTATATTTTAATTAATTTTGGATGAAAGTATTTTATTAGATAGAATTGCTATTCTAGCTTGTTTCTTGGGACAATTTGCCTGGGAATCTTCTGACTAGTTCTTTAAGGTAATGCCTATCTTTATCTCAGAGGTGTGTTTCTTGAATGTAGCAGAATGATGGATCCTATTTTTATATCCATTCTGTTAGCCTGTGTCTTTTTATTGGGGAATAGATACCATTAATGTTGAGAGCTATTCATGAGCAGTGATTGTTATTTCCTGTTATTTTGATGTTGGTGGTGTTACTTTGTGTGTGTGTGTGTGTGTGTGTGTGTGTGCGCGCACACACACACACACACACACACACACGAGCGTGCTTTCATTGTTTTTCCTGGTATGGAATTACTTATTTCCTATATGCTCTTGGATATAGTTATCCTCCTTGGGTTGAAGTTTTCCTTCTAGTATTTTCTGTAGGGCTTGATTTGTGGATAGCTATTGCTTGAATTTGGATTTGACTTGAAACATTTAGTTTTCTCCATCTATGGTGATTGAGAGTTTTGCTGGGTTTAGTAAACAAGGTTGGTACTCATGGGTTTGTTCAAGGTTGCAAGATATCTATCCAGGTTCTTCTAGTTTTTAGAGTCTCTCTTGAGAATCTGATGTAATTTTGATAGTTCTGCTTTTGTATATTTCTTGGTCTTTACCCTGTATCACTTTTAATTTTGTTTCTTTGTTCTGTATGTTTTGATTATTATTGTGCCTAGAGGGTCCTCTTTTCTGGCCCAGTCTAATTGGTGTTAGAAGGTTATAACCTTCTTTTGTGTGTATAGGTGTCTCTTTCTTTAGGTTGGGAAAGTTTTTCTTCTACGATTTTGTCTAAAATATATTCTGGGCCTTGAAGCAGGGACTCTTCACTTTCTATTTTTATTATTCCTAGTTTAGGACTTTTCATGGTATCCCACATTTCCTGGATGTTTTGTGTCAGACATTTTGTTTTTCTTTTTAGATTTAACATCTTTTGATTGATATATCAGTTTCTTCTAGTGCATCTTCTACCCCTGAGATTCTTTCTTCAATCTTCTGTATTTCTTTGGTGATGCTTGCATCTGTTGTTCCTGTTCTCTCCCCTAGGTTTTTCATCTCCAGGGACACCTCAGTTTGTGTATGCTTGTTTGTTTCTATGTCCATTTTCAGACCTTGCACAGTTTTATTAATTTCCTTCATCTGTTTAATTGTATTTTCCTGCATGTTTTAAGGGGTTTATTTGTTTCCTCTTTTAAACCTCTTTCTATTTGATTATATTTACCTATATTGCTTTAAGGAATTTATTCTTTTTCTAATTAAAGGCCTCTACCATCTGTATAAGATTGGACTTAATTTTTTTTATATTTCAGTAGTGTTCAGATATCCAATGTTTCCTGTAGTGGGGTAGCTGTGGTTTGGAGGTATCATATTGTCCTGGTATTTGTTGATTGGGTTTTTTCATGGGCCTTAGATATCAGAATGATTTTGGTTCCTGGATGTTCTTGTTTTAGTAAGTATTGGGAAGGAGGTAAACCTCAATGATCCTGGTGTGCCAGACCCTGATGGTTATCCTTGGGCTGTATAATTCCAGCCATGCACATCTGGATGGTTCAGGACCTGATGGTCTGTGTGGTATAGGATCCTTAGTTCCAATGGAGGTGAGCAGAGAGGTGGCAGGAGAATAAAGTTCCATATGGGCTAGCAGGCTACTCAGAGCAGCTTGTCATGACACAGAGAAATCAGAGATCAGGGAAGATGGGTAAAGGAAATGAAGCTTAAAAATATGGTTCAGCAGTCAGATGAAGGTAGAGGAGGGATTGTGAGAGAACATAGGTCTCCATGGGATAGCATTCTGCTCAGGGCAGCTATACTTGGTCTAGAGGGCTCAACCAGTAGGCAAGGTGAGTAGGAGAAGAGAAGCTAACCTGTATGGTTCAGGATTCTCATGTCTGATATTGATGGGGTGAAAGGTGCCTTTTCAGGTCTGCTTGGCTTGGCTCAGAGGGTTCAGAGAGCAAGGAACATGAATGGGGGAAGGGAAGGTTACCTGTATGATTCAGTAGTCTCAGGGCTAAGGAATGTGTGGGAAGATGCATCTGGGGAATGAAGGTCTTCCTGGGATAGCAGGCTGCTCAGGCACAATAGTCTTTAATTTTATTTAACTCAGTTAGGCTCATATTATTTTCTCTAATCTCAACTCTCAAAACCCTTTGCAAGCTACTTTATTTTTCTACTGTGGTTTCTTTCCTCTATTTACATTTAAAATAATCCTTTTTATTAGAACAAAACTCTGGATATCCACTGCTAGATGAAGCCTCTCAGAAGACATTTATGCTAGGGTCTTCTGTGCATACATAGCAGAGTGTCATCAATAGTACTAAATAAAACACTCATAAACTGAATCCACAGAAACATAAAAAATCATCTACCTTGATCTAGTAGCTTTCATCCCAGAGATGCAAGGATGATTCAATTTATAAAAATCTATCAACATAATCAACTATTTATATATGTTGAAAGAAAAATGTTACATGATCATCTCATTAGATGCAGAAAAAGTATTTTACAAAATCCAACAATTCATGTTTAAAGTATTATAGAAGTCAGTGATACAATATATAGCAATAGCCAATATCAAATTAAACATAAAGACACTTAAAGTAAATCCACTAAATCAGGCACACAACAAAGGTGTCCACTCCCTATCTATTTAATATAGTACTTAAAGTTCTAGCCAGAGCAATAAAACAATTAAAGTCAATCGAGGAGATACCAGTTGGAAAATAAGAAATCAAAGTTTTGCTATTCACACATGATATGACAATATAGCTAAGTTTCCCCAAAATTCTACCAGGGAACTCCTACAGCTGATATACACCTTCAAAAATTTGGCAGGAACAAAAATTAACTAAAAATATTTTGTAGTCCGCTTTTATACAAACGATAAATGGGCTGAGAAAGAAATTACAAAAACAACACCCTGTACCATAGCCACAAAATGTATATAATATCTTGATGTAACCTTTACTAAGCCTACATGACAAGAACTTCAAGTTGCTGAGGAAAGAAATTGAGGACAATATAAGAAGTTAAGAGATCCCCTGTCTTCTTGGATAGGTAGGATTAACAGAGTGAAAAATGAACATCTTTCTAAAAGACATCTCTTGATTCTATACAATCCCCATTAAAATTCCAACACAATTTCCCATAGATTTCTAAAGACTAATTCTCAACTTTGTATAGAAAAAGCAAAAAGAAATCCAAGGAAACTAAAACAATCTGTACAACAAAAGAACTTCTGGAGGTGTTAACATTCCTTGATTTCGATCTATACTACAGAGCAATAACAATAAAAACTGCATAGTATTGGCATAAAAACAGAGAGGTTGATCAAAGGAATAGCATTGAAGACCCAGAAATAAATCCATGCACCTATGGACACTTCATATTTGACAAAGAAGCAAAACCTATACAATGGAAAAATTAAATCATCTTCAACAAATGGTGTTGGTCTAACTTGATGTTTGCATGCAGAAGAATGCAAATATACCCATGTCTATCACATATGCACAGAACTCAAGTTCAAGTGTATCAAACACCTCAACATAAAACTGGGAACAGTAAATCTAATAGACAACAATGTAGGGAACTGTTGGCACAGGAGACAAATTTTTGAACAGAACACTAATAGCTCAGACACTAAGACAAAAAAAATTATAAGTAGAACCTCATGAGGCAAAAAAACTTTTGTAAGGCCATGGAGAACTTCAATAGGACAAAACAGTAGTCTACAGAATAGGATTATGTATGTGTGTATTTTCTCTCTCTCTCTCTGTGTGTGTGTGTGTGTGTGTGTGTGTGTGTGTGAAATTGGATATCAAAAACCAGCGTTTAATTTTAATGTTAGGTTTTAAGTTTAATTATCATATTATTTGTAACAAATGTTACAGCAGATACAGGGGAAAGAAAAGTTAGACATGAGTAATGATGGTTTACAGATTCAATATGATACAGGGGTCTCTTTCTTAATGGTCCTGGGAACTATTTCTGTCTTTTGAAAATTAATTTTCAGTGTTCAATTGCTGATGACCTTCTTAGCATATATAGGGTTTCCTGTATAAATCAGCAAATGAGGGAGCAGCATTGGCAATTGGGATCATGCCAATAGCAGATAGTCCTGATGACAGTATGGGGTCAGTACTATTGATGAAACAAAATTTAATTATCTGAGGCTGGAGCTGGGCAGTGGTGGCACATGCCTTTAATCCCAGCACTTGGGAGGCAGAGGCAGGTGGATTTCTGAGTTCAAGGCCAGCCTGGTCTACAAAGTGAGTTCCAGGACAGCCCGAACTACACAGAGAAACCCTGTCTCGAAAAAACAAAAAACAAAGAAAAAAAATTATCTGAGGCCGGAAAAATGCCCAGAGAAAAACCCTGAACTCTCTAACTCTTAATTGTACATACATATTGATGGTCACACACACACACACACACACACACACACACATACACACACACACACACACACACACACACACACACATATATATATATATATATATATATATATATATATATATATATGGAATTGTATTCATATTGGCAATTGTGGGGAACAATAATTGTTAGAGTTTCTCTCTTGCCTGAGAACCTCTCCCTTGCCAGATGAGAGGCTTGGACTTGTTAACTCTTTGTGAACTATAAAGAAAATGAAAGGAAGGAAGAAATTCATTTACACAGATAATGCACACAGGCATATATACATTCATACACACATACATTCTGGCTGGATCATAACACCTGTTTCATCTACTCCACAAGTGTTCATGCATACCTACACATAGGCAAACAGACACATACATGTATACATTGGTGGATGGATATGTGAGGTAGAGCCCCCAAGCCATCAACCTTACTTCACTTCTCTGGCCTTTTTGTATCTTCTTAGACAAGAATTTGGTACAAAAATTACCTCATAGATAAAATGTTACAGAAAATATAAGTTACAGAAAGATGTTGATATTAAGTTCAAATCAGTGTTTCATTATAAGTTCAAAGCAACAATTTCCAATGGCCTTGCTTTAATCATAATGCACACCTATGGCTTTATCCTTGGAACTGAGCTAGAATGAATGTTTTTTTTTCTTGGTCACAAATTTGTTCCAAGCCTATTCTTCCTTTTACTATAATTATACAAGCTTATTTTTTCTTATTTTGCAGCATTTATTCAGCATTCTATGAGTAAAGAGCACATTTTATTCTTGATTCTAATTTCATTATATATTTCTGGTAAAACAACTAAAGTTTCCTCACATTATTTGAATCATATCAGGAATTTTATAAAATCATTAACTCATCTGAACATTATTAATTCATGTATGTTCATCTTTATGGTGATGTGATATGCTGCAAATTTGCACAAGATTGCTAGTTAATGTCCAGGAATTCTTAGGTTGTATAATAGTGGCAGGAAAAGTATGTAAGCTGCAACAGGTATTCTTGTGATAAAGTCTCTTTGGACCTTGTCTCTCAGAGCTCACCTACCTTAGCCCATGCAAAACGTGGGCCTCCTCTGTGAAGTCCACCTGCTAGTTTTAGCCTTTCCTACATAGCTCTTGACATTTAACCACATCTGTATCATACCCTAGGAATGAACCCTGTAGAACTGAGGGACAAACATTTTAACCTGGCATATACAAAGCATATTTCCTGGCCAAGAAAGGAAACAATTTAAAAATGTAGTATATTTGTACAATGGAATACTACTCAGCAATTAAAAATAATGAATTCATGCAATTTGTAAGCAAATTGTTGGATCTGGAAAAATCATGCTAAATGAGTTAACCCAATCACAAAATAATACGCATGGAATGCAATCACTGATAAGTGGACATTAATGAGCCCAGAAGCTCTGAATACTCAAGGCACAATTAGCAAATAAAAAGAATCTCAAGAAGAAGGAAGGAGAGTACCCTGGTCCCGAACAGACTGGATCCAGTTTTGTAGGAGAGTACCAGAATAGAGAAATGGTGGGGGGGTCATTGGGGAATAGGTGGGGGGGGCTGGGGAAGAGGACTTATGGGACATATGGTGAGGGGGGAACTGGGGTAGGGGAAAGCCTTTGGAATGTAAACAAAGAATATAGAAAATAAATTTTAAAAAAAGAAAAAAATGTCAGAAAAAGAAGCCTCTCTGTGACTGGAACTTCACTTCAGCAAATGAAGATGGTTAATGGTGATGCTCCAAACTTCCTGAGCTATGTTAAATTTATGTTTCTAATTAATTGCTTATATCTGCATGAGACCTAACATCTTTACAATAGGAAGTCCTCTGATCATAGAGTCCAGCAGCTTGCCTTAACATTGTTCTTGTAAATAAACATTTATAGGTCATTTTATAAGGTAATTCAACTTAATTGGAACAAAAACAGTCTGGTTTATAATTTTTGTTGGAATATTTCTTCTTATATCAAATCTACCTGTTAAAGCTCACATACATTTTTCAAAGGAGATGTAATAAATTGTATTTCAGGAATCACTTTGGATAAGACCTCTTTTTTTCATTTTTTTATTCTATATTCTTTGTTTACATTCCAAAGGCTTTCCCCTTTCCCAGTTCCCCCCACCATACATCCCATAAATCTTCTACCCCCCAACTATTCCCCAATCACCCCCCCCATTTCTCTGTTTGGGTACTATTCTACAGAACTGGATCCAATCTTTTCTGGCCCAGGGTCCTCTCCTTTCTTCTTTGTGGGAATCATTTGACTTGGTAATTGTGCCTTGAGTATTTAGGGCTTCTGGGCTCATTAATATCCACTTACCAGTGATTGCATTTCTTGTGTATTCTTTTGTGATTGGGTTAACTCGCTTAGGATATTTTCCAGATCTAACCATTTGCCTACAAATTGCATGAATTCATTATTTTTAATGCTGAGTAATATTCAATTGTGTATATATATATATACCACATTTTCTGTATCCATTCCTACTTTGAGGGATATCTGGGATCCTTCCAACTTCTGGCTATTATAAACAAGGCAGCTATAAACATAGTGGAGCATGTGTCTTTATTGTATTCAGGGGAATCCTCTGGGTATATGCCCAGGAGTGTTATGCCAGGGTCCTCTGGAAGTGACATTCCCAATTTTCTGAGGAACAGCCAGACTGATTTCTAGAGCAGTTGTACCATCTTGCAATCCCACCAACAGTAGAGGAGTGTTCCTCTTTCTCCACATCCTCACTAGCTCCTGTTGTCTCTTGAGTATTTAATCTTAGCCATTCTGACTGGTGTGAGGTGGAATCTCAGGGTTGTTTTGATTTGCATTTCCCTGAGGACTAATGATGTTGAACATCTCTTTTTTTTTTATTTTCTATATTCTATGTTTACATTCCAAAGGCTTTCCCCTTTCCCAGTTCCCACCCACCATAGTTCCCATAGTTCCTCTCCCCCCCAACTGTTCCCCAATCATTCCCCCTCCCCCTCGGTTTCTTTACTAAACTGGATGCAATTTTTACAGGCCCAGGGTCCTCTCCTTTCTTCTTCTTGGGAATCATTTGACTTGCTATTTGTGTCTTGAGTATTTAGGGCTTCTGGGCTCATTAATATCCACTTATCAGTGATTGCATTTCATGTGCATTCTTTTGTGATTGGGTTAATTCACTCAGGATGATATTTTCCAGGTCTAACCATTTACCTACAAATTGCATGAATTCATTATTTTTAATTGCTGAGTAGTATTCCATTGTATAAATATACCACATTTTCTGTATCCATTCCTCCTTTGAGGGATATTTGGGCTCCTTCCAATTTCTGGCTATTATAAACAAGGCTGCTATAAACAAAGTGGAGCATGTGTCCTTATTGCATGCAGGGGAATCCTCTGGGTATATGCCCAGGAGTGGTATGCCAGGGTCCTCTGGAAGTGACATGCCCAATTTTCTGAGGAACCGCCAAACTGATTTCCAGAGCGGTTTTACCATTTTGCAATCCCACCAACAGTGGAGGAGTGTTCCTCTTTCTCCACATCCTCGCCAGCACTTGTTGTCTCTTGAGTTTTTAATCTTAGCCATTCTGACTGGTGTGAGGTGGAATCTCAGGGTTGTTTTGATTTGCATTTCCCTGATGACTAATGATGTTGAACATCTTTTAAGGTGTTTCTCGGCCATCCGAATTTCTTCTGGTGAAAATTCTTTGTTTAGCTCTGTGCCCCATTTTTTGATAGGGTTATTTGTTTCTTTGCGGTCTAACTTCTTGAGTTCTTTGTATATATTGGATATTAGCCCTCTGTCGGATGTGGAGTTGGTGAAGATCTTTTCCCACTTTGTTGGTTGCCATTTTGTCCTTCTGACAGTGTCCTTTGCTTTGCAGAAACTTTGTAATTTTATGAGGTCTTATTTGTCAATTCTTGATCTTAGAGCATAAGCTATTGGTGTTCTGTTCACGAACTTTTCCCCTGTGCCCAAGTCCTCCAGGGTCTTCCCAAGTTTCTTTTCTAATAGTTTCAGTGTGTCTGGTTTTATGTGGAGGTCCTTAATCCACTTGGAGTTGATCTTAGTGCAAAGAGATAAGAGTGGGTCAATTCGCATTCTTCTGCATGTTGACCTCCAGTTGAACCAGCACCATTTGTTGAAAAGGCTATCTTTATTCCACCAGATGGTTGTGGCTCCTTTATCAAAAATCAAGTGACCATAATCTGTGGGTTAATTTCTGGGTCTTCAATCCTGTTCCATTGATCTGCTTGCTTGTTGCTATACCAATACCATGCAGTTTTTAACACAATTGCTCTGTAGTACTGTTTGAGGTCAGGGATATTGATTCCCCCAGAAGTCCTTTTATTGTTGAGAATAGTTTTAGCTATCCTGGGTTTTTTGTTGCTCCAGATGAATTTGAGAATTGCTCTTTCTAGATCTATGATGAATTGAGTTGGGATTTTGATGGGGATCGCATTGAATCTGTATATTGCTTTTGGCAAGATGGCCATTTTTACTATATTGATCCTGCCAATCCAGGAGCAAGAAATATTTTTCCATCTTCTGAGTTCTTCTTCGATTTCTTTCTTCAAGGACTTGAAGTTCCTGTTGTACAGATCTTTCGCTTGTTTAGAGTTACACCAAGATACTTTATGTGAACATCTCTTAAGGTGTTTCTCGGCCATCTGAAATTCTTCTGGTGAAAATTATTTGTTTAGCTCTGTACCCCAGTTTTTGTTAGGGTTATTTGGTTCTTTGGGGTCTAACTTCTTGAGTTCTTTGTATGTACTGGATATTAGCCCTCTGTCAGATGTGGGGTTGGTGAAGATCTTTTCCCAATTTGTTGGTTGCCATTTTGTCCTTCTGACAGTGTCCTTTGCCTTACAGAAACTTTGTGATTTTATGAGGTCCCATTTGTCAATCCTTGATCTTAGAGCATAAGCTATTGGTGTTCTGTTCAGAAACTTTCCCCAGAAGTCCTTTTATTGTTGAGAATACTTTTAGCTATCCTGGGTTTTTAGTTGCTCCAGATGAATTTGAGAATTGTTCTTTCTAGATCTATGAAGAATTGAGTTGGGATTTTGATGGGGATTTCATTGAATCTGTAGATTGCTTTTGGCAAGATGGCCATTTTTACTATATTGATCCTGCCAATCCAAGAGCAAGAAATATTTTTCCATCTTCTGAGGTCTTCTTCGATTTCTTTCTTCAAGGACTTGAAGTTCCTGTCATACAGTTCTTTCGCTTGTCTGGTTAGAATCATGCCAACGTACTTTATGTTGTTTGTGGCTATTATGAAGGGTGATATTTCCCTAACTTCTTTCTCAGCCTGCTTGTCCTTTGAGTACAAGAAGGATACTGATTTTCTCGAGTTGATTTTATAACCAGCCACTTTGCTGAAGTTGTTTTTCAGCTGTAGAAGTTCTCTGGTGGAGTTTTTTGGGTCACTTAAGTAAACTATCTTATCATCTGCAAATAATGATAGTTTGACTTCTTCCTTTCCAATTTGTATCCCTTTGACTTCCTTGTGTTGTCTAATTGCTCTCGCTAGAACTTCAAGTACTATATTGAAAAGATATGGAGAGAGAGGGCAGCCTTGTCTAGTCCCTGATTTTAGTGGTATTGCTTCAAGTTTCTCTCCATTTTTTTTGATGTTGGCTACTGGTTTGCTGTATATTGCTTTTACTATGTTTAGGTATGGGCCTTGAATTCCTGCTCTTTCCAAGACTTTTAGCATGAAAGGATGCTGAATTTTGTCAAATGCTTTTTCAGCATCTAATGAGATGACCATGTAATTTTTTTCTTTTAGTTTGTTTATGTAGTGGATTACATTGATGGATTTCTGTATATTGAACCATCCCTGCATCCCTGGGATGAAGCCTACTTGATTATGATCATTTTGATGTGCTCTTGGATTGGGTTGGCAAAAATTTTATTTAGTATTTTTGCATCGATATTCATATTGGAAATTGGCCTTTAGTTCTCTTTCTTTGTTGGATCAGCGTTATGGTTTTGGTATCAGCGTAATTGTGGCTTCGAAGAACGAGTTGGGCAGTGTCCCTTCTGTTTCTATTTTGTGGAATAGTTTGAAGAGTATTGGTGTTAAATCTTCTTTGAATGTCTGGTAGAGTTCTGTACTAAAACCATCTGGTTCCTTACTTTTTTTGCTTGGGAGGCTTTCTATAAACCCTTCTATTTCTTTAGGGGTTATGGGACTATTTAGCTGATCCAATTGATTCTGATTTAATTTTGGAATTTGGTATCTGTCTAGGAAATTGTCCATTTCCTCCAGATTCTCCAGTTGTGTTGAGTATAGGCCTTTGTAGTAGAATCTGATGATCTTTTGAATTTCCTCGGTTTCTCTTGTTTTGTCCCCCTTTTCATTTCTAATTTTGTTAATTTGGATACTGTCTCTGTGTCCTTTGCTTAGTCTGCCTAAGGGTTTATCTATCTTGTTGATTTTCTCAAAGAACCAGCTCCCAGTTTTGTTGATTCTTTGTATGGTTTTCTTTGTTTCTATGTGATTGATTTCAGCCCTGAGTTTGATGATTTCCTGTCTTCTACTCCTCCTGGGTTAATTAACTTCTTTTTCTTCCAGGACTTTAAGGTGTGCCATTAAGCTGCTAGTGTATGCTCTCTCCAGTTTCTTTTTGGATGCACTTAGATCTATGAGTTTTCCTCTTAGCACTGCTTTCATTGTGTCCCTTAGATTTGGGTAGGTTGTGCCTTCATTTTCATTGAATTCTAAAAAGTCTTTGATTTCTTTTTTTTTTTTATTTCTTCCTTGACCAAGTTGTCATTAGGTAGAGTATTGTTCAGTGTCCATGTGTATGTGGGTTTTCTGTTGTTTTTGCTGCTATTGATGACCACTCTTGCTCCATGGTGATCTGATAGGAGGCATGGGATTAGCTCGATCTTGTTGTATTTGTTGACATCTGTCTTGTGAACAATTATAGAATTAATTTTTGGAGAAGGTCCCATGTGTTGCAGAGAAAAAGGTATATTCTTTTGCTTTAGGACGAAATGTTCTATATATATATATATATATATATATATATATATATATATATATATGTTAAATCAAATTGGTCCAAAGTTTCAATTCGTTTCAACGTGCCTCTGTTTAGTTTCTGCTTTTCTGATCAGTCCATTGAGGAGAGTGGAGTGTTGAAGTCACCCACAATTATTGTGTTAGGTGCAATGTGTGCTTTAAGCTTTACTAAGGTTTTTTTTCAAATGAGGGTGTCCTTGCATTTGGAGCATAGATGTTCAGTATTGAGAGCTCTTCTTGGTGGATTTTCCCTTTGACCATCAGGAAGTGACCTTCCGAATCTCTTTTGATGACTTTAGGTTGAAAGTCAATTTTATCTGATATTAGAATGGCTATTCCAGCTTGTTTCCTGAGACCATTTGCTTGTAAAATTGTCTTCCAGCCTTTTACTCTAAGACAGTGTTTGTCTTTAACACTGAGATGTGTTTCTTGTATGCTGCAAAATGTAGGGTCCTGTTTCTGTATCCAGTCTGTTAGTCTATGTCTTTTTATTGGGGAATTGAGTCCATTGATGTTAAGAGATATTTAGGAATAGTAATTATTAACTCCAGACATTTTTTAAATTATTTTTTTATATTTTAGAGGTTATGTTCTTTTGGGTTTGATGAGAGGAGGTTTCTATCTTGCTTCTTCCCGGGTGTAGTTTCCTTCCTCGTGTTGGTATTTTCCCACTATTATCCTTTGTAGGGCTAGGTTTGTGGAAAGATAACATGCAAATTTGGTTTTGTCATGGAATACCTTCATGTCTCCATCTATGGAGATTGAGAGTTTTGCTGGGTAATGTAGTTTTGGCTGAAATTTGTGTTCTATCAGAGTTTGCATGATATCTGCCCAGGATCTTCTAGCTTTCATGGTCTCAGGTGAGAAGTCTGTTGTAATTCTGATAGGTTTTCCTTTATATGTTACTTGGCCTTTTTCTCTTGCTGCCTTTAAGATTCTTTCTTTGTTTAGTACATTTGGGCTTTTGATTATTATGTGACGGGATATATTTCTTTTCTGATCCAGTCTGTTTGGAGTTCTGTAGGCTTCTTGTATATTCATTGGCATCTTTCTTTTTAGGTTGGGGAAGTTTTCTTCCAGAATTTTGTAGAAGATATTTGCTGGCCCTTTAACTTGTAAATCTTCACTCTCATCTATACCTATAATCCTTAGGTTTGGTCTTCTCATTGTGTCCTGGATTTCTTGGATGTTTTGGGTTATAACCTTTTTGCATTTAGTATTTTCTTTGACTGTTGAATCAATTGTTCCTATGGTATCTTCGGCATCCAAGATTCTTTCTTCTATTTCTTTTATTCTATTGTTGATATTTGCATCTATGGCCCCTGATTTCTCCCCAAGGTTTTCTATCTCCATGTTGTCTCCCTTTGCGATTTCTTAGTTGTTTCTACTTCTGTTTTTAGACCCTGGATGGATATGCTCAGATCTTTCCCTTGCTTGCTTGTGTTTCCATTTTTTTCTTTAAAAGATTTTTGTGTTTCCTCCTTATAGGCTTCTGTTTTTGATCAATATTCTCCTGAATTTCTTTAAGTCATTTTTGTGTTTGCCTTGTAAAGGCTTCTAACTTTTGATCCATTTTCTCCTGCATTTCTTTAAGAGATTTATCTATGTATTCCGCTACCAGCATCCTGACCAGTGATTTTAGATCCAAATCTTGTTTTTCTGGTGTGTTGTGGTATCCAGGTCTTCCTGTTGTCTGTGAACTGGGTTCAGATGCTGTAATGCTGCCTTGATTTCTGTTAGTAACATTCCTTCGTTTTCCTTTTGCCATTAGGTTATTTCTGGTGTTAATTGGCCTTGTTTTCACTGGCTGGTGTTTGAACTTCCTGCGAGGCTGGCCCCACCTATTGTTTCTCTACTGGTGACCACACTGCAAGATAGAGACTGCCTCTGAGAGTGCTGAGGGGACCTCAGGGAGGGTGGTTCCCAACCGAGTTGGTGCAAGGCTGGAGGGCATGGAGATGTCCTGCCAGCCGCTGCCCTTGCCCTGGTTAGTGGGGATAGCCTGCAGGATCCTCCCGAGTGATGGTAGCCCCTGATTGAGTCTGTCTACCTGGGCCTCTCTAGTGGTGTCCTGGTTGCACTATGGAGACCTACTGCGACCACCACTGTAAGGGACCACTGGGCAGGCTGCTGCCAGCTGCCTTGGTGCAAGGCCGGAGGGCCTGGTGAAGTCCCACAGAGCCTCAGCCCTGGCCCTGGCTGGTGGTGAGAGCCTGGTGGATCCACCTGCACAATGGTAACCCCAGATGGAATCTGTCTACCCGGGCCTCTCTAGCCATGTCCTGGTAGCAATCTGGATAAGACTTCTTATGTCTTTCTATATTATAAATACTTTAAAAAACTTTAATCTGACTGTTTTCCTATCCCTACATTATAAGTGTTTTAAGAACTCACTGCTTATTCCTATACTGTCAAACCCTTTTAAATATCATCCCTTTGTGCACTGTGTGTCTTCACTCAATCCTAGTCTACATTCAATAGCACAAGAGTGAGTTTTTTTGAGATGCCTATGCCCAGGAAAACCAATAAGACCTTTCTTTCTAGTAGTCCTGGAAGCTAGTGGCTATTAGTTCAGAATAAAGGTTTGAGACTTTGATCCATTCAAAGCCTGAGCACAAAGCTGAGTTTTAATCTCAACAGAGAGGCAAAACACAGATCGCTGTGAGTTTGAGTCTATACTGGTCTATATAATAACTTTTAAGCTAGACAGGGCTACATAGAAAAACTCCACCTCAAGAAACAAGCAAGCAAGCAAGGAAGCAAAGAAACAAAAACATCAAAGAAAACAGAATAAAAACAAAACTCCCAAAGCCAAACAAAACTGATCCAAACCACTGCCACCACCTGCAACAGCAACAACAAAATCCACCTCACCCCCCCAAAAAAAATACCCAAGAAAGAAAAAGAAATGAAAAGAAAAAAGTTACCATAAATGGACATTTTTAAATTAGTAAACAATTATTTACATATTTAATTTGGGATAATATCAAAATAGTTACTTTTTATATGTACAATAGTGGTTTTCTGACTGACTGTTAAGAACTCATGTACATTCCAAGCCATTCTATATTTCTGGTGGGAATTCTTAAACTATTTGGTAATTTGGCTGAAATAAGTCTTAAGGACTCCCATAACAGCTTTAATAGATTTTTTTTACTTTAAAATGTTGTCTTAGAGCCAGGTGGTGGTGGTGTACATCTTTAATCCCAGCACTTGGGAGGCAGAGGCAGGTGGATTTCTGAGTTCGAGGCCAACTTGGTCTACAAAGTGAGTTCCAGGACAGCCAGGGCTACACAGAGAAACCATGTTTCAAGAAATATTGTCTTAGTTATTATCTTGTTTCTGTGATAAAATATCATGGCCAAGGAAATGTAACTGTGTGTTGGTTTGAATCGGTATGGTCCCAGTAGATTCAGGCATTTGAATGTTTGGCCCATGTGAGTGTGGCACTATGAGGAGGTGTGCCCTTGTGGAAGGAGGGTTGGCTTTGTTATAGGAAATCTTTCCCTGTAAGAGCAGGCTCTGATGTCTTTGTTCTCAGGCTGTGTCTACTGTAGTGCATACTCTCTGTTGCTCGAGGCCCAAGATGTAGAACTAACTCCTATAGTACAATGTCTACCTATATGCTGCCATGCTTCCTGCTATGGTGGAAATGGTCTTAACCTCTGAAACTAAAACCCATTCCTTAAATTAAATGTTTTCCTTTATAAGAGTTGCCATGGGAGAGGTGTCTCCTCACAGCAATAAAACCTTAACTAAGACAAAAAGATAATAGTTTTATTTTTACTTATATTATTGGTGGATACACTTAATCAGAGAAGACATGGTAGCAGGGAGTAGTAGGGTGGTCATTCGCATTACATAGTCATTTAGAAAGTAGAATATGAATGGGAAATAAGGTCACACAAGAAAGCCTCTAGACTTGCCTCCATAACCAGACTCACTGCCTATAAGTTCCACAACCATCTCCAAACAACCATTGATGGGGGGATCAAGTGTTAAAAAGTTAACTTCTAAAGACATTTCATATTCAAACCCAACATGATACCCAAAATGTCTTTTCACCTCCTCAATGAATTGTTTAACTATCAAAACTTTATTAAGAGACCTAATGCTATAAAAACAAACAAAACAAACAAAGTTCAGTCTTAGGTGTGTGTGTGTGTGTGTGTGTGTATGTGTGTGTGTGTGTGTGTGTGTGTGTGTGTTTCTACATGTATATCTGCATTATGTACATCATTGGTGCCAGAAAAGAACATGGTTCCAATGTTTTGTAACTTAAGCAATTCTTGAAAGTGTGTGTGTGTGTGTGTGTGTGTGTGTGCGTTTCTACATGTATATTTGCATTATGTACCTGCCTGGTGCTAGAAGAGAGCATGCTTCCAATTTCTTTGAACTTAAGCAACAGGAACTTGAGTCCTCATGTGAGTTCTAGCATTAGAGCCCAGGTCCTCTGAAGAGCATCAAGTGCTCTTAACCATTGAGCCATTTCTCTAGCCCTGGACTTATCTGTTAACTATGCTACTTCCCCCAAAACCTCATCCTTATGAAATTATGGAGTTCACAGATCCCAGAATTCAACAAATCCAATTCCAAATGCTTTGGCAAAATGAATACAGTATCCTCCTAATGTATAAGTACAAATATAGATGTCTAACTCAAAGATCACCGGCAGACTGTGCACTATGAAACAGCATATTTTATTGACATCCTGATTCAGCATTAAGAAGACAAATTTCTTTTGATTCCATTTTCTTCCCTTTCTTTTTGTGTATAAAGTCATTTTTTTGTTATTTTTTTACATGAAATATACAAAAATAAAACTGGAAATGTTTGATAACCAGATAAAAATGATGCAACAGAAACTGTTATGTGAAGCCCAGGCTCTCACAGTGTCATCAGTATGAGAAGCAGAGCAACCTCTTGAAGGACTGTAGCAGGTAAAAGTTAAACATGACATTGATTTCCTTCTCCTTTGCTAAAGCATTAGGTTACATTCTCAAAGCTAACCACTAAGTATTATTCTCTTATTTGGTCACTCACTCATTCCTGAGGCTCATCACTGAGGTCCAACTACCAAAATGTCAAGGTCTAGCAATCAAAACTCCCTATTTTTGCTATTCTAATCAACATGGCCAATCAGAATCTATAGACAGAATTTATAATCTTAGCTCATTCTAACACAGAAATCCCATTTTTCCTCTTAATTATACTTGCAAACCTATTTGCTGTTCTTTCTGCCCAATTCATATTTAACCAATTTGTCTTGCTTAATAAAAGTTCTTATACTGTTTGGCAATTAGAAATTAGTATTTCTATGTTATCTGTGCCTAAGATAGGGTCCAGAGGGGAGAACACCACAGTACATGGCTCGCTTCATCTCATGTGAAAGGTAACTTGACTGTGTTTAAACATTAACCAGGCCTACTTTTCTATGTTGTGTCTTTGTGGCCCATGTCATATAGTCTGAATGATGTGTGTTGCATAGCACAAGTAACATGTTAAATTTGCTTTATGGTGGTTGATGGCCTTCCCTACCTTATTTCCTCTAAAGGTAGATTCCTTGGTTTGTTTGAATGAAGTGCATTATCTTTCTTCAGATCTATTAATCTGAGAACTGCATTAATGCTTTTACACAAAAGGACAATTTGATTTAATGCCTGTTTCCCAAACTTAACCTTTTCTTCTTCCCATAAAATCTTAAGATTTTGCAGATAGATATAAAGAGTAGAAATTTATGCTACTTTTTAAATTTTATTTATTTTTGTTTTCTTTCTCTTATTGAATTTGTTTATCCACTTTACAACTCAACATCAGCCATTCTTCTATTCCCAGATTCACCTCAAGCAAGTCCTCCCCCCATTCCACCATCCCCTTCTTGGTGTCAACCCTCCAATACACATAAAGTTGATGGAGGACTAGAGGCAGCCTGTCCAACTGAAGCCAGAGAAGAATATTTATTTAGGGGTGTGTGATCCACAGGTCGGCAGCATGCTCTGTGACAAACCTTGTTCCATTTGTTAGGGAACCATCAAGCTTATCTGCTGTATGTGTGGAGGACGCCTAGTTACAGCTAGTTATGCTCACTCTTTCATTGGTCTCTGGGAGCTTCCAAGAGCCCACGTTACTTGACTTTGTTAGTCTTCCTATGGAATAGCTATCCTATTTGAGTCTCTCAATCATTCTCCCAGCTCTTCCATAAAATTAATGAAGCTCTATTTCATAATTGGGCATGAGTCTCTGCCTCTATTTTAATTGGCTGTTGGGTCATGCCTCTCAGAGGATAGTTGTGCTAGGTTTCTGTCTGCAAGTGCAATGAACTATTATTAATAGTGTCAGAGATTGGTTCTTGCCCATGGAATGAGTCTTATTTAGGATCAATCGTTGGTTGGCCATTCCCTCAGTCTTTGCTCCAACTTGTCCATGCACATCTTACAGGCAGTATATGCTTTGGGTTGAAGGCTTTTTGGATGGGCTCCTATCCATATTCCCTCCACTGAGAGTCCTGCCTGACTACAGAAAGTGACCAGTTTAGAGTCCATATCCCCCACTGCTAAGATTCTTGGCTAGAGTCACCACCCTCTGTTATCTCTTCCCTTCCCATATCTCTGAAATATCCTACAGATTTCTCTCGCACAGCTGCTTTAACTTTTTATTTAAAAGATTTATATATGACCTATGTTCCATTTCAAGCACAAATTTTGAAACTGAAAAGAAATTGTGATGAACAATGAATGAGGAGACATGAAAAATGCCACTCCTAAAAAATTAAATATATGTGAAAATGATACATGGTTGTAGATTAGAGAAAATGGAGTGAGGTACTGGCAATAGTTTGGTTATATTTTACATCTGCATTTAATGTTAGAGAGGACTTAGATACCAAAGACCATGTGATATTTTTGAATCACCCTGCAATGCACTACAGGTAAACATCTTATTCCAGGAGTGAGACCCTTGGTTGCCCTATTTGGGCCCACTTGGGGACTTTACTACAGGTGATGGAACAAAATGCCCTATTGTATCAGGCACACCTATATTGATTTAGAATTTTACTTCAGGAAACCAGCCTATGTGTCTTCCTATGCCAAAAGAAGGAACATTTCTTTCCTTGCTCAAATAAATTATGCTACCTGGAAAACTTGTTCCAGTTTTCCTGTATACACAACATCTTGCACCAGAGCACTTCATAATATTCAGGAATTTTGCTGTAGGAATTTAGCCTATATGGCTTCCTGTACCAAGTAAGGAACCTTGATTTCCCTTCTTAGCCCTGCCCATAATGTCCAGGAACTTCACTTTAGGTATTGGCTATGTGCAACTTTTTATATAGTGTTCTATGTAGACTTCCTTCAGAATTCCCAATCCCCTCCCTCTATACATCAGACAGTAGTTGATGCATTGAGAAAGACTTCAGCTAGATGCTCTTGTTCTCAGTACTTATGTACAAAGGAAAATGACATTGCAACCAAGACAGTTTCCTTCTGAATATTGCAAGTATATCCAAAGAAATATGAAAGGTGACTTGACCAAAACAGGGAACAAAGGAGGGGAGACAACTATAGATGAGCAAGCAGCAAGTCCTGGAGTAGATGAAAACAACCTGAAAACCTGAGAACATATCTATTCCAAAAATTACCAAGCCGTTAAATAATGACCCCCAAATGGAATGACATGAATAAATTTTTTTCACTTCTGTTTTTTTATTGGATATATTCTATATTTACAATTCATTTCCCTTTTTCTGGTTCCCCACCCCCAAAGGTCCCACATGCCCTTTTCCCTCCCCCTGCTCCCTCATCCACCCCTTCCCACTTCCCTGTTCTTGTATTCCCCTACACTGATGCTTTGGTCCATTCCACCACCAGTGTCCACTCCTTTCTTCTTGTCAGACATCATTTGGTATGTGATTTATGTCTTTGGTGTTCCAAGATTCTAGGCTAATATCCACTTATCAGTGACTGCATACCATGGGTATTCTTTTGAGACTGGGTCACCTCACTTAGTATGATGTTCTCTAGCTCCATCCATTTCTCTAAGAATTTCATTTGTTTCTAATGGCTGAATAGTACTCCATTGTGTATATATACCACATTTTTTGTATCCATTCCTCCGTTGAGGGACATAATCAAATAACTTGAAGCAATTATCATGACTGTGTACAAACAGTTAAGAAAAGAGACAAGAATTTTTTTTTTTGGTTTTTTGAGACAGAGTTTCTCTGTGTAGCTCTGGCTGTCCTGGAACTTACTCTGTAGACCAGAATGGCCCCAAACTCAGAAATCCACCTGCCTCTGCTTCCCAAGTGCTGGGATTAAAGGCATGCACCACCACCATCCAGCCTAGGAAAGTATTATAAATGCAAAACAAACTGCATGAAAAGAAGTCATACAAGGGACAACAATTATGTTCAGTGGAGAGAATTACTGAAGACAATCTCAAATGTAATCTTAGAAATGAAACCTCAATAAGACATGTCAAAACCTCAGAAGAAACCTGAATATTGGTGAATAGAATGGATTATATTGTAACAGTTTGCAAAAGCTGAAGGGCAAGGTAGATGAATTGGATGATTCAACAAAGGCAATGCTAAATTTAAAAAAAAAATGAAGGTGATATGGATGAGAAAATGGATAAGTTGTAAATACCTAACCATCTAATTGTTTGGCATGAACACATAAAATATCATTGGAAGAAAAATTTCTAAACCTAAAGAAAGAGATGTATATAAGTGGCCTACAGAGTACTTAATCAATTTAGTAAGAAAAGAAACTCTTACAATATATGCTAGATAAAACGTAAGAAACACAATGTAATAAAAGGGTATTGCAAACTGCAAGAAAAAAATGTCAAGTCATTTACAAGGGCAAGCCACTAGAATAATAGATTTTCCAAGGCCTGGAATTATATTTTTTAACTTATGAAGATCTTGACTGTCAGTCTGGAGTATTATACCAAGAAAAATATTAAAGTTGAAGGACAAATAAAACAGCCAGATCTACAAAGAATTCTAGATGAAAAACATCAGTTGAAGTGTATAAACACACTGAAGTGCTCACTAAGTATAATATACAATTTTAGGACAGTTAGTAATATGATATATAAGTAAATACTATGAAAATTAATGTAAAAACAGAATTAATAAGCATCGTTTAATAATAACTGAATATTAATGTTGAAAGTAACCCACAAATTAGCAGATGGGATTTCAACAAGCTACTCAGAAGAAAGAACAGTCACGTTATACTCCTCAAAGGAATACACTACTAAGAAAGTATCACTATTGTTAATAATTGCAAATTCAAGAGAAGCACACCAAACTTATTGTAAAAATACTACTAGATATAAAGCTACAGAATAGTATCAACATAGTAATAGTGATTAAATTCAATGCAATCCACTCACTAACAGATATAATATTTATTAAAAACCAAACAGAAGAAAAGAGATAAAAAATGAAAAAGATTAAAAAAAAAACTAAACAGAGGAGCATAGGGATTCAATGAGATTGTAAGTCAAATGAATTGAACAGAAATCCACAGACTGTCCTTCCCAAACACAAAAGAAGCCAGAGTCTCAATTTTACAAAAGCTATATCCAGAATTGACCACATTTTAGAACATAAAGCAAGTCTCAAACACATAAAAAATTGAAACAATATTTCAGTACTCTATCTGAACACAGTGAAATAAAGCTTGATATAAAGAGAACCAGGGACCACAGAAAAATACAACCTCCTGGAGACCAAAGGACAATCTATTAAATAACATATAGAATAATGAAGAAATAAAAATGTAACTAAAACATCTCAGAATTTAATTAAAATGAAAAACTTAAAGCAGGGTGTTAGTATTGTACACCCTTAGACACTGTATTTGGGAGGGAAAGGTAGGTGTGTTTGCATCCAGCATAGTCTACCAGGACAACCAAGACTACACAGGAAAACCTTATCTTGAAAAAAAGAAACACTAAAATCTGTGGTGTTACTGCTTAGTTGGCAGCATGAACATGGGAGAGTAGAATAGAACATAAAACTAAGACATTACCGTCTTGGGCAATAGTTAATTTTATTCCAGGCATCAGAAAACCTATATTCTGAGGGTAATCAAAGTCATATGAGCAAATTTCACAGGAGTTCAGCTGTGTACAATCACAAGAGCAAACCATGTTCATAGTAGTTTAAGCTGTATTCCAGTGGTTCTCAACTTTCTTAATGCTGTGGCATCATGTAGGGATGATTATTTTTGCTACTTTATAACTGTAATTTTGTTACTGTTATGACTTGTAAAGCAAATATCTGTTTTTCCATGGTCTTAGTGGTATCCCTACAAAAAGGTTTGCTTGACCATCAAAGGGATCCCAACCCACAGTTTGAGAACCATTGCTGTATAGTCATGAGGACATTCCTAGCTTGGGAACATCCTCTGTATAGTAAGATAACCTACAGTTAAACCCACACATATTTACTATATGTGGGAGGAGCATGAAAGCACATTCCAAAAACAATCCTATGCTGTGAAGCCTATGGTCACAGGACTATTGTCCTGTTCTCTTAGAGTTTTTGCACAAGCAATTAGAATTCTGCTCACACAGCTCCATTCATGGACCATGTTCTGACATTTGGGATTCAATAAATGCAATTCTAAGATGAAAGTCTATATCTTTAAGTGTTTACATCAAAAATGTTCAGAAATACTGGATTAACTTCTTAATGATTCACTTTAAGTCCTTGTCAAAACCAGAGTAAAACAAACCACAAAATAGTGCACAGGAATCTAAATTAGGGCAGAAATTAGTGAATTACAAGTGTAAACAACAATGTGAAGAATCAATGAAACAAACATCTGGTACTTTGAAGATTAACATGGTTGCCAAGTACCTACCTGGCTGAAAGAGGAGGGGCAATAAAATTAGAAAGGGGACACATTACAAATACATATTAAGTTCTGAAAATATAAGGGTATGTTTTGAAACCTTCACAAACTCAAGCCAGACAAAATCCCAGAATGTGTTTGTATGTATGTATCTGTGTGTGTGTGTGTGTGTGTGTGTGTGTGTGTGTGTGTGTGTACATAAAATCCCAAGAAGCTGTTATGAGTGAGGAGTAATGGTTACAATTACCTGTGGCTATAAGAACAAATATTTGTAGATTGTTGTTTGGGATTATGTTATTTTAGTAAATCATTAATTGTAAGCTATTCTCTATCTCTAACTGAAATAATGCTGAATAATTAAGTAGCTTTCCAGTGCTGGTCATGATTTTACTTTTTTTGAGAGTGTGATAGATCCAATTAGAAAGTTGTTAGTTGCTGCTATGGTATGTACGCCACAATTGCATGCTTACAGTTTTCATGCCATGCCGGTAATTGATATGGCTCATAGGTATTATAGCTGGGTAGAACCAGTGATTGCCTCCCTCCTTTATAAGATTGTATTGTGTCCCCTGGTCTTATGAAATTTAGTTCTCTGGGAAGAGGCATTCAAACTAGGTCCTATTCTGTGATCTCTGAGCTCTGTTTCTGAAGTACATTTATGCATTTATTAAAAGGAATGTTCATATCACCTCTGGGGATAACCAAGGGCAATAGAGATAAGCTGTATATTTTGCAAGTATTTGTTCAGTGTTGGTAGAAATATAGACTTTAAAAGTATGTTCTTATTCTCTGGATTTTCTCAGTATACATGCATATATGGATGGATGGCAATAGAATGTAGAGTGTTATTCCAATGAATAAAATAATTAAGTCTTTCTTTGTGTTGTGTAATAATGTCAATTTTGGAACAAGTTTCATGAAGGAAGTTTATTTTTTAGTGTTTGGATATAATGTTCTATAAATTTCTTTTAGGTCTATCTGGTTTATGGTGTCATTTAGCTGCAGTGTCTATTAATATTTGTTTGAATAATCAGTCTATTGATGATAGGGTGCTACAGTTTTAATTATTTTAATAAATTCATTTTGGGGTTGTTACTCTCATCACTGCTTTATGTTCCTGAATGAAACACACACACACACACACACACACACACACACACACACAGCCTTTATATTTTCATATGCCTTAAGCAGCATAATAGCTGAGCAACTGCCTAGACTCCATGCTGCTAGAATCTATCTCCCACTGATAATTCTGAGTTACTACTTAATTTTTTTGTTCCATCGTGGCTTCTCCTGACCCAATTGAACAGCTCTCTGGGATACACTCTCCTTTCCCCTTTACATGGTGAGTCTACTTCTCTATCCTGCACAGTCTACCTTTACGGTGTCTATTTTTCTCTCTCCTTCCTTTAGGTTTATAGACTGGGGTCTCTAAATTCGGCCTTTCTCTTGCCTCCCCAGCTGTAGCTTTGGTATCTTATTTATCAATCAGAATAAACTGTGTAGAGGTTTGCAGAGGCTAAAGGTAGACTCTTTCATGCAAACTAATTTGGAGGTCCTAATTAACATTAGAATGTCAGCAGCTTCTTTCCACCTTCTTTGCCTATTCAAAATGTCTCTTTTCTTTCAAATAAACAAGCAAATAAAAGGGAATTTAATTTAAGTACATAGGAAAGTATATTAATTTAAATTATATAAAGAGAAAGGGGATATACTTATATATCCATGTTAGTAATCTCCTTAGGAGAGAGGAATAAAGGAAAATTGCATTGTTTTAAAGATAAAAGGGAGAAATACTGGTAGTTGCTTTAAGTGTTTTTAAGTAATAAATGGTTTTAAAGAGATGTTTATAGAAGGGAGGAATACAGGAAAATTACATTGTTTTAATGAGAGAAGGGAGAAATATTGGTAATTGCTTTAAGTTTTTTAAGTAAGAATGGTTTAAATCATTTCAAGGAGATATTAATCTCCATATAAGGGAGGAATAAAGGAAAACTACTTCAATTGATGTACAGATAGAAGGGAAAAATAATGGAAATTGTTCAAGAGTTTTTAATTATACATGGAAGAGTAAAGAAATCCAGGACTTTGATCTCAAGTGTAGAAAACAAAGGTATTGAGATAGAGAGAGAAGCCCTATCTCAACAAATATAATAATTGTTTAAAACTGTTTTAATTGTTTTGAGTTGTTTTAATTATCAAAGTGAAGGTGGTTATAAGTTGTTAGAATGTCTCCCATTGGTTAATTCGGAGTTATTAACTTCCTAATTTCTATGTTCCATCTTGTCTGCTCTTGACCTCATTAAGGATCCCTCTGAGCCTTGCTCTTCCAGCCTCTTTACATGATGGTTCTGCTTCTTTGTCCTATGTCAGGAAGTGAGCTGTGCACAGGTAGCCAATCCTAGGTGGGGCACCTATTTTGAACCCCATTGACCTGGTTGGCAGCTTCTGCCTACATGGGATGGAAGGAAGCCCCTGGCTCTTGTTGCAGTTTCACCCCTCACAGCTCCCCCTGCAGGAGAGGTATGTGACTATCAGTCACATAGGAGCAGTACCAAGCCTTCTCATATGTAAATAAGGTTTCCTCAAGCTCTCAGTTCAAGCCAACTTGTTGTCAAAACTTGTATCACCCCCAAAATTGTATATAAATCCTATCCAGGGAATTAAAGGTGTGCGAGAAGTACTATGTCTTCCGAGAGCTTCTGTCATAAGAGCTGTAACACCTGGTGTATTAGTCAAGGTTCTCTAGAGTTGCAGAATATATGGGTAGTCTCTACATAATAAGGGAATTTGTTGATGATTTACAGTCTGTAGTCCAACTCCCTGTAAATGGTCAGCAGCATATGTGGATTGAAATAAAAGGATCTAGCAGTTGCTCAGTCCCAGGAAGCAATCAGGCAAAGAAGACACAGATGTTATGACTCCATTTTGGATTGGACATCAGGCAAATTCCATAAAATCGAACCCATATAAATTTTGTTAAATGGAAAAAATGTCTCTGAGAAAACATACTAGTATTATTTTGCTAAATGGACATAGTATCAAAATAATTTCTATTGACTTATTATTATAGACAGAACAGTGAGAGCATGGTCTTTAGAGGGGTATCTTCATGTAGTCCATGGAAATTAAGACAGAAACAAATTAATTGGACAATATGCAGAAAATTATAAAACTGTGTCTCACTCAATCCTAAGTAGAAGATGCATATAATACTGCTAAATATTCAGGAATCTTCACAGATTCCTGTAAGAATCAGGGGTCAAAGTCAGTTTCAAAGAAATATTGTTTTCTGGGCACAACTTTGCAGTTGCACATATGACTTTGAAGTGATTGTAACAGCAAAACAGAGGACTGGTGATCTCAAGCCAGACCAAATCCCTGCATGAGAAGGGCAGCAGAAAATCATGCCCCCAGCTAAGGAACTATTGAATAGAACAAGTCAATATTCTTTAATGCTGGTAGGTCATGCACGCTATAAGGTTGTTTCTACTTGTAATATTAGTTGGGCAAAACATTGGACTCAATGATTTATAAAAAAGGAATACTGGAAGTTGGTTAAGTGAAAAAGTGAAGGTGGATCTGGGAAGAGTTGTGAAGGGATGACTATAATCGAGTACATTGTATAAAATATGAAATGATTAGTAAATTATTAAAACTTCATAAGCAAAGTATAATTTTTACGAACAATATAAAACCTTCAGCACCTGCTTTGGTCTTAGACAAATGTAATATTATGAGACTGTCTGGAATTGATAGCACCTAGAGCTTAGAGTTCTCCTCTAGGCAAGAGCAAACTTCAGACAAAGGAGATATGGAATGAGGTTAACTTTTTCTTTTCTTTTCTTTTCTTTTCTTTTCTTTTCTTTTCTTTTCTTTTCTTTTCTTTTCTTTTCTTTTCTCTTCTTTCTCTTCTCTTCTCTTTTTTAAATTTTCTATATTCTTTGTTTATATTCCAAATGATTCCTGGTTCCCCTCTCTCCATAAGTCCCATAAGCCCTCTTCCTTCTGTCCATTCCCCAATCAGCCACCTCCCACTTCTCTGTCCTGGTAATCCCCTACATTGCTACCTCAAGTCTTTCCAGGACCAGGGTCCTCTCCTTACTTCTTCTTGGGAATCATTTGATATGTTAATTGTGTCATGGGTATTCAGAGCTTCTGGGCTAATATGCACTTATTAGTGACTGCATTCTATGTGTGTTCTTTTGTGATTGGGTTTTCCTTACTTAGGATGATATTTTTCAGTTCCAACCATTTGCCTAATAATTTCATGAATTCATTGTTTTTAATTGCTGAGTAGTATTCCATTGTGTAAGTATACCAAATTTTCTGTATCAATTCCTCCATTGAGGGAATCTGGGTTCTTTCCAGTTTTTGGCTATTATAAATCAGGCTGCTATGAGCATAGTGGAGCATGTGTCCTTATTGCATGCCAGGGAATCAGTGTTCACTTCACACCAGTCAGAAAGGCTAAGATTAAAACCTCAGGAGACAGCAGTTGTTGGCAAGGATGTGGAGAAAGAGGAACACTTCTCCACTACTGTTTGGATTGCAAGCTGGCACAACCACTCTGGAAATCAGTCTGGTGATTCCTCAGAAAACTGGGCATGTAATGTCTGGGGGGACCCTGTTATACTACTCCTGAGGTTATCTTTTAAAGTCTCCACTTAACATTTTAAAAGGCAAAACTGCTCCCAGCTTGTTGAAAGCAATCCACTGATTCAATGCAATCCACATTAAAATTCCAACTCAATTATTCATAGAGTTAAAAAGAGAAATTTGCAAATTCATTTAGAATAACAAAACAAAACAAAACAAAACAAACCTCAGGATAGCAAAAAACATTCTCAATAATAAAAGAACTTCTGGGGGAATTAGCATCCCTGATCTGAAGCTGTATTACAGAGCAATAGTGATAAAAACTGTATGGTATTGGTACAGAGACAAGCAAGTAGATCAATGAAATAGAATTGAAGACCCAGAAAAGAACCCACACACCTATGGTCACTTGTTCTTTGACAAAGGAGCTAAAACCACCCAGTGGAAAAAAGACAGCATTTTCAACAAATGGTGCTGGTTTACCTGGAGGTAAGAAGAATGTAGAAGAATGCAAATAAAACATTTCTTATTGCTTATTGCTTATTGTACAAAGCGCATGTCCAAGTGGATCAAGGATCTCCACAAAAAATCAGATACACTAAAATTAATAGAAGAGAAAGTGGGGAAGAGCCTCAAACACATGGGTAGAAGGGAAAAGTTTCTGAATGGAACATTAATGACTTATGGTCTAAGATCAACAAGTGACAAATGGAACCTCATAAAATTGTAAAGGATGTGTAAGGCAAAGGACACTGTTAATAGGATAAAATGGCAACCAACAAATTGGGAAAAGATCTTTACTACATCCAAAAGAGGGCTAATATATGTAATGAACTCACAAAGCAGCTAGATTTATAATATCCAGGAGCTGGGAACAACGCACATGTCCATCAACAGAGGAATGAATACAGAAATTGTGGTACATTTACACAATGGAGTACTTCTCAGCTATTAAAAATCCTGAATTCATGAAATTCTTAGGCAAATGGATGAAACTAGAAAGTATCATCCTGAGTGGGGTTACCTAGTCAAATAAGACCATAGTATGCACACACTGATAAGTGGATATTAGCCTAAGAGCTCAGAATGCCCAAGATACAGTTCACAGACCATATTGAACTCAAGAAGAAGGAAGACCAAAGGGTGGATGCTTCAGTCCTTCTTAGAAGGGGGAACAAAATACTCATGGGAGAAAATATGGAGACAAAGTGTGGAGCAGAGACTGAAGGAAAAGCCACCCAGAGACTTCCCCACCTGGGAATGCATCCTATATACAGTCACAAAACTCAGATGCTATTGTGAATCCCAAGAATTGCTTGCTGACAGGACATTGCCATAGCTGTCTCCTGAGAGACTCTCCAAGATCCTGACAAATACAGAGGCTTCCGCTAACAATTAGACTGAGCATAAGGTCCCTAATGGAAGAGTTTTAGAAAGGACTGAAGAAGCTGAAGGGGTTTCAACCCCATAGAAAGAACAACAATATCAATTAACCAGATCCCCCAGAGCCCCAAGGGACTAAACCTCCAACCAAAGAATGCATATGGAGGGACCCATAGCTCCAGCCATATAGGTAGCAGAGGATGGTCTTGTTGCACATCAATGAAAGGACAGGCCTTTAGCACTGTGAAGACTCATTGTCCCAGTGTAGGGCAATGTCAGGACAGAGAGGTGGGAGTGGGTGGGTGGGTAAGGAAACATACTCATAGAAGCATCGGGAGAAGGTTTGAAATAGAGGGTTGTAGGGAGGAGCCAGGAATGGAAATAACACACACACACACATACACACACACACACACACACACACACACACACATATATATATATATATATGTATATTTATATATATATATATATATATATATATATATATATAAACATTTATATATATAAGACTCTCATTCTAGCTACCTAGTAGTAAATATTATGCTTGCAGTCTTCAGATGAAGATGTTGTATTCTAAGTTAGATTACTGTACCATTGCTGTCTGGACTCTGCCATGTTCCCAACTTTATGATTCTGGTCTGAAGCTCCCAACCTGTAAGCCAACCCCAAGCAAATATTGTCATTTATAAGAAAAGAAAGAAAGGAAGGAAGGAAGGAAAGAAGAAAGAAAGAAAGAAAGAAAGAAAGAAAGAAAGAAAGAAAGAAAGAGAAAGGAAGGAAGGAAGGAAGGAAGAAAGAAAGGAAGGAAGAAAGAAAGAGAAAGAATAAAGAAAATAGCTCATTCTAATGCAGCCCACAAACATTCCAGATGAGGGTTGCATAGGAGAAGCTCCATATCCTAAGCAGCACAAGAAAACATTTGCCTTTTTATACTAGAAGCTCACTGATGAGATGTGGGACAGTTCTGTGACATCCTGGTAGGACTTTGCAACTCTGTGAATTTGCTGACACATCATTGCACCAAATTTTACACCTGTTGCTACCATTATAACTTCCTTCATGGAGTAGAATCATAAATATTAAATAAATATTATAAATAAAAAATAGACTTAGGAAATGAAGCAAAAGTTATTTAAAAAAGAAATACAAGTGGGTGTTATACACTTTAACAAATGTTCAACATTCTCAGCAATCAGAGAAATGCAGATTAATACTACTTCACTCTATTTTTATACATATTCCTGTTCTGAGACTAGTAATTGTTAAATGAATGTCAATTATTATGTACAATGATAAAAATATATTTTTAATAATTCTGCCTTTGCTCAGAGGGAATTTATGCAACTATTGACCACATGTATTGTAAACAGATTACCTTGATCCAGCTTTTGGATAGTTTTAGACTTTGCCATAGGTCATCTCTTCTGACTTTGTTCTTATAGCTACCAGATATGTTTTCAGTGGCCTTAAATCAGACACCCTTCAAGTCTTCTACACTTGGATCGATAGAAGGAATCAGTTTTGTTTCTTTTATCTTAGTTCTATAAAATCTACATTTGGTTTTGCATATCTTAATTTCTTTCCAAATTGCCTGAATGTTTTTATTAATTAATTAATTTTCACTTAGGGTAAATATTAGGAGTTGGAAAAATACAGAGGTTAAATGTACATTAGGTAAAACTTCATTATTTGATTTCTCTGACATTTTTTTTATGCCAGACAGCTCCTCAAATTCTTATTGCCTTGGTACCCATGTCAGATAATAGATCATCATTCCTATCCGAGTGAATCTGGGAAAAAATTGTGTAACAATGGTTTTGTTCAGCTTCTATGTCATGCCCAGGGAACTTTCACATGTCCAAAATGGAAAAATCAAAGCAAACCAAAACAAAAAACCAAAAGCATGGTAAATTTAAAGATTTTGTAACTTTTTTCCATTCTCATTAGGACCTGAGTACTTGGAATGCCAACTTCTTTGCCTGATCCAAGATTCATTCAAACAGCTGTTAGCTTTAATTTTAGCCAGGGTTAACATTTTTTTTTGGCAGAAGAGCCTGTTTGGTACAAGTTAATCACATACAGAAAGAGGAAAATTATTGTGAACACTGATTCTTTTCCTTGCTGCAATAAAGAATATTCTATAGACTTCAACAAAATGAGGGAAAAAAGGAAAAGATAGCATAGTTTATTTAAGTTTCTCTAATCCTCAAAGGGAATTTAGCAATTTTATTCATGAGTCTATATATACATGTGCATGCACATTTTCATGTACATGTACACATTGCAATATATTTTTTTATTTCCAAAAAACTGAGAGTGAATGTTACCTTTCAATAAGAGCTGGCCAAGATTATAGGCATCAAATGATCTCTGACGAAGAAATAGCTTGTTTAATTAGTTTTCATGAACAGAAAGTAGAGATGACACAAAGGGAGACAGGAATCTATACATACTAACCTTGTAATTAGAGATGTGCATACAAAAATCATTATTTTTATATAAAAAACTGGTGGTGATAGCAAGCACTCAACAGCACCATCGACTAGCGAACAAGTGTTAACATATTGGAACTTATGGTGGATATTTCTTTCACATCACCACACATGTTCCAGCAAAGAAGCTTCTTTTTACATAGAAGTTATTCCAAAGAGCCACAGCTTGTTTGCTGCTATCAATTAGAATCTGGTGGATCAGTAGAGAGTCACAAAATTGCAGTGATTTGTCTGTGTCATTTAAATAGTTCAAAGTAAATAAAAATTGTTTTTTTAAATTAATATGAAAAATCTTTACCTAAATATACAATGATCATTATGAAGTAAAATTATTGTTTATATTCTTTTGGCATGTTTATAGGAAGCATATTATTTTTAGCAATATGTGGTTCAGATTAAATAATAGGGAAATGATATTTTAATGTGAAAATTTGTATGTAATATTGGAAATGGATCTAATTACTTTTCCTTTGTGACTCAATATATCTAATATCAACATCACATCTGTTGATGAGGAAATACTTTGTGACAGAGTCAAGATATATTATGACCCTCAGTTGAATAGTATGTTGTCAATATCAGTCAAACTATGTATAAACTTAAATGTTGGAAATTTGGAATAATTTAAATTTTACAACCTTTCTATGTAACTAGTATTTACTAAATATCTACCAGAGGCTAGGATTAGGTAATTAGTTTGGTATGTTTTCCAGAAAGGTACATTTATTGATATATCATTAAGTTTTTGCTGTTACCACAGCAATCATAAAACAGAATAACAAAGGTTTTATATCATTCAGTAAAAATAACTTTATTTCCCATGCGCCAATTTATTAACTCCAATTAACAAGTTGCAAGAGGATAAAATAAAGTTTGCAACTCCTGTTACTATGGCAGCCATTAAAGCTCTCTGACAGTTCACATTTGCCAAACAAATTAAAACCTTTCCTACTGCAATCCCATAAGTGCAATTTAACAAATCCCTGAATACTACGCTTCCATTTAAGATCATTTCAAGAACATATTTTTATCATTGGATTAATTCCAAATTGTCTTTGCTAGTGAACAACTTCATCCCAATGGTTTGAGATTAAAAAATGGATTAAAATTTCTGGTTATTTATGTTACCAGAGAGCCAGCTATATGTTTCAGATTGTGCTTACCAAACTTAGTAATGATTACTACTTGAGGAACAAAACATCAGAACTTTTTTAATATGGATATAACTTTAAATGCTCAGCTTTAAAGAGAATTATAAGAACAATAGCCTTAGTAGTGCTTGAGACTGTCCAGCAAAATTTTAAATTAGAAAAATTGGCATTGTTACTTACTATCACCCTTTGCTTCTGAAGCAATATGTGAGCATGTAAGAAAGCAAATACTAACTCATTAGATAATACTTTTTGGAAATATTTTTTAGTTATTTTTGTATAATTTGTATACCCATGTTTATAACTGCATCGTTCACAGAAGCAAACAAGTAGAACCAACCTAGATATAAACAACAGATGTGGAAACAATGAAAACTATATATATATATATATATATATATATATATATATATATAGACATATATGTGTATATATATATATATATATATATATATTATTCAGCAGTAAAGAAAATGAAGTTAGAAATATTGTAGGAAAATGAACAGAACCAGAAAGTACTATATTAAGATAGGTAGCTTATTCTCAGAAACATAAAACTCATGAGTTCTCTTCTAGCAGATTTTGAATGTCTATATGAATGTGTACACATTGGTGCAACAGTGTATTCTTGCTTGAAAGTCAATTAGAAAACACACGACGAGAACTAGACTTTATCTATATGGAAAGCCAGTGTCAATGGACATATCTGATATGAAAGTGGAAATGAAACTCATGGGCATTGAAGGGTACAAGATGAGACAAGAGGACAGGAAAGGGGAAGAAAGATGGAAAAACTTCCATAATGAAACTTTATATGTTATGTTATTAAAATCATGTCTATAAAGAAGGGAAAAACATGTTTGGAAGCCCCAGTTAGACTAATTTATTCGAATGAAAGAAACAAAACTGGATATATTTGTAAATATAGCACAATTTTCTTTCATATTTCCATTGTAAATGAATTTGAGCAATATTTTCTTTTCAGTACTTTCTCTATGTGAGTGTGTGTCCATGTAACTTCTTGTTTATCTGTGCACTACATGTGTGTAGTGCCTATGTAATTTAGAAGACAGGACTTAGGATACCTTATAACTGCTCTTATAGGAAGGTGTAAGCTGCCAAGAATCCTGGAAACTAAATTCAACTCTTCTGCTACAGTAGAACATTTTACTACTTATTTACTATTAAGCCATTTGTCCAGTCTCCTCAACCAGCTTAAAAATGTACTTATATGAGAGTTGAATGTTCTTTCCAAAATATTTAAAAGTTTTTTCTGCATTTACTTATTTGTCAAGGCTATTTGTATATTCATAAGACTACATATTCATACCTGTTACCTCAGCAATGCCTCATCACTTTTCTGTTTCCCTGTGGTCTCTTTTATAGTATTAAGCCAAAATGAAAATCATTGTACTGGGTAGTTACACATAATGAACTGAGAATATACAGCCCACAGAAATCCATGGACAAAAATTTGAATTTCTCCTAACAGGAAGGTCCTCTGACATGAGCAAGTCACCTAAAATCCAATCTCTAATGATTTCTAGTGGAGTTTGGCCAGAGCATTCCCTTACTTTCATGCATCACTCTTTCCCTGCCCCCTCTCACTCTCTACCTTAGCATGGCTCTTCTTTCTTAGTGAAGTCCTGGTTGCTCAGCTTTTTTCACATGCTTTGTTTCTGAGAATTGTAATATAAAATATTTACCTAGGGATGCTATTATTAATGGTGATGAGCTCCAATGTCTATTGCATGTGGATACTCTGGACCGTTGTTAAAATAGATCACATACAGATGAAATTTGAGAATTTGAAATACTATGAATCCATAGAAGTTGAATTTCCTAGGAATAGTGAAGAGTATAATAATAATTCTGTAATAGCATAGATCTTGCTAATAACTGAGAACTGGTTGATATAGACATAAATATCTGACTCTTTTAGAGATAATCAAGGAGAGGAAAATAATGAGACCATAGCAGTTTATACCTATTTGTTATTCCTTCTCAATAATAAGATCTGAATTCATAAGGTGTTTTATAATCTGAATAATGACTTTTATTCACAGGCTATTGCTTTTAAACTATGCTTTGATTTTGCTGTTATCAGCATCTTCCAGTAAATTTTATAAAATATGTTCTAGGCAAGACAACTTTTACCATTTCTCTTAAATCTTGCAATTTTGAATCCATTTGCACACCCCATAGGTCGGGTCTCCTAGCCTGACACACTGATGTATACAATTATTCATGAACAAAGAAATACAAATATAAACTCAGAGTGCATGACTTTTCTTTTTGAAATGAATTACTACTTCTTGTACAGCTGGAAATATATAACACAATCAACTCATCATACTATTTTACTTCCTGATATAGCTGCACACCACTGAATTATGGTATTGTGTGCTTTGAGTTTTCATAGATTTTACATTACTGTTGCATTGTAGAGAAGGAATGTATATTGTTGGGCCCATCCCTATCCTATATATTTTTTTCAGAATAGCTTGTTATTCCCATAGCAATCGTTATATCAAAATAGGCCAAGCCAAAGACACCATGACAGATATTGAAAAGAAGATTCACTTTGTTTTCTTGATAAGTTAGTTTTACTGCCATGGGACATGTGTAAAAGAAATAAACAATTTTCATATATTCTTCCTATGTATATTTCTACCTGTTTCAATTCTAGACCTTCATTAATTCCAGTTTTACTATCTTTTCCCTGGTAGTAATTTTTGTCACTGCACTGGAGTCTCTACCATAACACTGAGCTGTTTCACTCAGGAACTGATTAACATTTTTGAGATTTTTACTGACTTTTCTCATTAATTAATTTATCTACTTTAATCCTGATCACATGCCCCTTCCATTACCCATTTTACTGCCCCTTCCCCCCACCCCATCCTCTTCACCTCTAAGAAATGGGAGTTTCCTCCTGGGTAACCAACCAAGTCTGGCACCTAAAGTCATTTCAGCACTAGCTACATCTTCTCCCACTGACACCTGCCAATACTGCCCAGTTAGGGACAGGGGATCCATAGACAGCAGCTGAGTCAGGGAAGCCCATATTCCAGTTGTTGGGAGACCTGCATGGAGACCATGCAGCAAATCTGCTGCATATATGTGGGGGCCTAGTTCCAGTCCTTGTATACTTTTTGAAAGATAGTTATTGCCAGTATAGTCTGGCCCATTTTCTGTCTTAATGACTTTGGGTAATCCTATGGTATTAAAAGCTTGTAAACAATGATCAATTACATTTTTAGAAGCTTCTCCCAAATGCAGAGAAGCGAAAAAGGAATCCTGAACAAGTATCAATGCAAACATGTATACATTTTAATTTTCCAAATTCTGCATAGCAAGTTACATCCCTTTCCCAAATATGATTAGTTGTAAAGCCCCATGGATTAACCCTTAAATGATGATCTGGCAATAATCTAAGGCAGTTAGGGCATTGTTTCAAATCATTCTTGCTTGCTCCTTTGTGATCTTATGATGAAGCCTTAATGTATGGCTAGAAAGCTGGAACTTTATTATGATCACGTCTAGCCAATTCAACAGGTTCTAAAACTAAAGCATTTCCTATTAGAGCTCCGTTAATGCAATGATTGCCTTCAGCTAAAGCTCCAGGAAGACCAGAGTGAGCTCGTATATGGCCAATATAAAAGGGAGTTTTTTTAAAAGCAAGGATGATATTTTGCAATTGTGAAAACAAAGATCCTGCTGGCATATTAAAATTAAATGTGCCACAGGTCTCTAATCATGGTCCAGATTATGCAATGTACGAGTTGTCTGTAAAAAGATTAAAGGTACTATTTACAGATTGAAAAACATATAATACCACTGTCAGCTCTGCTAACTGAGCAGAAAGCCCAGGTGTCTCTATAACCACCTGTTGATTATTAATAAGTTATCCAACTCTTACTTTGGAAAAGCCATCCATGAAAATTAAAAGAGCATTATGCAGTGGCTGTAAATATGTCATATTAAGAAATACAACCTCATACATATTTACAAACTTTATTAATTTATCTTGAGGATAATCGTTATCTATAGTTCCTTCAAATCCTATTTGAGCAAGCAACCAATCTGTGCTATGTTGCTGATGTAAGATCCGAAAGAAAAAACGGGGGTACTCCAGCACCCCATGCCTCAGAAAACGGCACCCCGAAACACTCACGAGAGAGAGACCTGATGCAATTTGCAAGAGGATTTTATTTTCCAGAGCTCTGGGGGGTTATAGTCTCCCCACGCAGGGTAAAAGAAGTAAGCTCACCTGAGCTGGCTAGTATAGGCTTTTTATGGGCTTATAACAGAACCTGCCTACCACAAGCTTCTAAGCCAATCAGTTCAAACCATCCGAACCCACAGTCTCTGAGAACTTACCAGCCTCTCACAGAGGCCGGAAGAACTATTTAAGTCATTTCCACTTATGTGGCCACCACGCAGTGTCGCGCTCACCCTCCCCCACTGGCAATGGGGGGGACCTAAGTGCTTCCACAGGCTAGAGTTCTGCAGCCCCCCACGGCGACTCCACCAGCCCCCAGCCATGCCCGTCCCTGTCACAGCCACTCCACCGAGGGAGACGGGAAAAGGCACCAGGGACTCTCCCAGAGTTTTATGGTTGGACCCTGGAAGCGGGTGGGATATGTGCACACTTCCAGGCCAACAAGGTGTGGACTGGACCTCTGCTCCTTTGGGGTCACCCTAGACTCAGGCACGGGGGATTCCTAGCTTACAACCTTATCCTTTCATTCCCCACTTCCTGTCTTGTTAATAGTTCTAACCTTAGAACTAGGAGAATTAAAGGTTAGCCTCTTCTTGTCTCAGAAGGCTCTTATACTGCTGCCTAAGAACCATAATCTGGACTGTGCTCACCTGGTCCCTGATGAAGCCAACTAACCTATTGACTATATAAGTCATGAATCTAATTGTAAGCAACAGGATCATTATCATTAGGGGTCCTATCGGGGCAGAAAACAAGGTGGTCAAGAGTACAAGATAAGGGTCTTTCCACTGAGTCTTAAAGTTTCCCGCATGGTGGCATCTAATGTAGACCATATCTCCAACTTGGAAGCGATGTGGGACTTGAGGATCTCCTCCTGAGTAGGCCTCCGGGACCTCGATGCCTTATTCATTGGAGTGCCTCGAGCCTAGATAGCAAAGGTCCAGTCTCTGTGATCAATTTGGTGAGGATCTCTTTCACCAGGGTTCTAGCAACTGTTTCTGAAGCCTTCTTTGACAGATCCAGTAACCTGTCTGGAAGCAGCGAGGAGTCTCTGACATGCCTAGAGCATTAAAGTGGACAGTTTGAGCCAAATCTCATGTTGTGGTACACCTCTCAGGAGGACCCAATAGATGACAAAGAAATTGGGGTAACAAAGAGGATCTCCAGTGGGGTTAGGTTAAAATGGCAAGGACTATTCAGAAACAAGGGGAGAGGCACCACCCAGCCTAAGCCAGTCTCCAAGGTCAATTTAGTTAAGGTCTCTCATAGGGTTTTGTTTATTTTCTCTAGCTGTCTTGAGCCCTGTGGACAGTATATCCAATAACGTTTCCAATTAGTCCCCAATATCTGTCAATTTCTGACTTACCTTAGAAACAAAAACAGAACTATTGTCTGATCCAAACAGAACTAATTTCAGAGTACCTTGGGCACTCTGGAACTTGGAAAAATTTCTTTTAGCCCTGGCTGCTGTTTCCTGCCTGCTAGGGGAAGTCTCTATCTAGAATAACTATCTACAAGTGCTAGAAGATATTCATAACCATACTCTCCTGCCTTATCTTTTATAAAACCTCTATATACTCTAGATTGTTCTCTTCTAGGTCTTCTGCCCTATTTACTCTTTGCTGCATAAGCATTTACTCGCTAGCATACCTTATACTGTTTTATTGATTCCTTAAATGAGTTCATCTGTGCATTTACCCTGGCGAGTCCGTGGCTTACTCTCTGGGGAGTATAATTCTCTCTTCTTGTGTGCACCGTTCCTTGGTAATAGTTGGTCAGATGGCTAACAATCTCAGTCCTTTTTTTCTTCAGCATATTTTAAGTGAGGCTATCTCACTTTGTCCCATTTTTCAGTGGGTGTCTCTGGCAGACCCACAACCAGTTTAGGCTCCTGTATATCTATCCTTGGAGCCGTTTGCTCTGCCAGGCTATTGCCCACTGAGTCTTTTCCCTTTTGACATCCTGGGCAGAGGGTGATACTCACGGTTTTTTGCTTCATTGGGGCATCTAAGAGGTCCAAGATTTCCTGTTGGTTTTCTCTGATGTGAGCAGTCCTTTTGGCATATACACCTGTGGACGTGGGCTGTGGCAAAGGCATACCTGTTATCCATGTGGATGTTGATTTTCTTGCTGACTCCAAGTTCCAAGGTCTTGGTAAGGACCATTAGCTCCACTTTCTGCGTTGACATGCCAGGAGGTAAAGATTCTTCTACCCAGATGCCATTTGTGCTGCCCACCATAGCAGCACCTGCTTGTCCCTGTCCTTCACGGAGAAAATTGCTCCTGTCTGTAGCAACTTTCAGCAGGGGTCAGTCTCTCTTTTGGGGCCAGTTGCTGCAGCCCTTTGGACAGTAAGTATATCTGTCCTCCCCACCATTTTGGAGAGTATGCCTTGCTCTAACAGTTAGGAACATCCTGGGGTGACCTTAAATGAATGGGTTACCCATCCCATCCCTAGGTCCATTGTTCTTCGGGTAGTCCATGAACATATTTTGGTGCCAGTGGCTTCTTGGACCCTAGATCTTTTCTTGGAAACAGGGCCATTGGGTTGGAAGACTGTGTGTGAAGCCCCTGTGTCCATCAAGGACTGAGTGGGCTTCTCTTTCCCTCTCACAGTTATCCAGGGTTGGGGGAGGTGGTCAGAACACCCATCTCCCCTAGTCATTGTCTTTATCCAGGGATAACACCTTTGCCATTTGGGGGCACTTCTCCCAAGACCTGTGAGATCTTGCTCCCAGCTTGTTAGGGCACACTCTGGCTCAGTGGCCTCTCCATATAGTATGCACATTGATTCCTTTCTGCCTTTTAGCCAGGATTTTCTGTAGCTTCCTTCTCTGTCATTTTTTTCTTTCTCCTCTGTCTCCCTGTCTCAGCAAACTATACTAAATCTCTCTATAGACTTTTCTAACAACCTGCACCACCAAATCTCTCTACAGACCTTCTAAATAACTTGCACCAAATCCCTCTACATACTTTTTCAGCAAACTAAAGTCCTTCTAGTCTGGGGTGTATAGCAAAATGCTTTTAAGCTGCACTAGAAAGGCTGCCAGTGACTCCTCTGGTCCCTGCTTAATATCACATACCTTCACCAAATCTGTGGGCTATCATGCCCTCAAGACCTGCCAATGGAGTCTGGTGTCGGTCTTTCAGGTGCCTCTTACCTTTCGTCTGAGGGGGTATTCTTTGCTGGCTTCCTGTATTACAAATAAAACAGTCTCAAAGAGATTAATCAGTCTCTTGGAAATATGTCTTTAGTGAGAGAGTCACCGTGAATCAGGATAGGCGGTCTCAGATCTTCTGCTCCATTCTGTGGTCTTCTCTAGATATAAATTGAACATAACATCCAATCTCTGTCAAACAGAACCTTTGTCATCTTTACTATCTTGAAAGACTATAAGAATTAACACCTGACTCTTGTTTTGGCTATAAATTTTATATTACTTGAAAATCATTTCTGTACATCTATATCAGCTTTTAAGATTAAAGAGCTTGAGCTGACTATGAGACTAACAGTTTTTATCCCTGTCAGAAATCCAAGAGTGACCAATATTAACTGAAAATATATCAAAATGTTGAAACATTGGTCTTCAGCCTTCTGGCACAAGAACATCTGACAGACTTAAAGAATCAGGAATTATGAAGCCATATAATAAATCTATAGACACATTGAGTTTGTCTGTAAATGAAGAGAGGCAATCTCGTTGCTCTCTCTCTCTCTCTCTCTCTCTCTCTCTCTCTCTCTCTCCCTCTCTCTCCATAACAGAAGCAACTCTAATTAAAACATTGAAAACCCTAATAATAAACTCAGAGCCTTATATTTTTGTATGGCCCCAAACTCATAGGCTTAAACATATCAGATCTATAATAATAACAGCAAGAAAAGGACTGGGTGTAAATCATGCATGTTTACATTTTTAGTATTTATACCAGTGAAGACCTTGATTTTGTATTAAAATAATATCAGTATCAAATAAGAACTTATGCCTTGAACATAATATAATTCTCAAAACAAGATTTTAGTATCACCGAGACAGCTTTTTTGCTTAATGTTTCAGAATCTAGTCTTCTGGAGGCCCCCCTTATTTTGACCTCTTTCCCAGAGAAACAATAAAACCAGAAAGCTTAACATTATATCTATTATAAGAATTTAAACAATTTAAAATAAATGAAATAAGCCATCTGTAACTTAAACTCAGAATTCCTATATCTGCCACTTTGAGTGTCATGTTAAAAATTATTTCCCCCACTAGGGGGCCTCACAGCTTAAATATTTTGTCTCTTTCTTGTTCTAACATGGCAGGCTTGAGTCACGTGACCTGATCTTTGCGACAAAACCTCAACATGGTGGGCCTGAGTCATGCGACCTGATCTTTTTGCCACAGAGCCCACCATGGTGGGCCTTTCAGTCGCTCTAAATTCTTAACAAAATTATCAGTCGGTCTAAATCCCTATGCGTCAGTAATCTAAGTCCGAGAACATAAGAATATACAAAACACAGAGCAACAATCACCACATAGACAGCCTGACACTGTCACCATCAGGCGTCTAAATTCAAGAACCCAGAACAAGGAAAATCAACATACAATCTGCTGCTAGATGGGCCCAATTTCAGATACCGAATGTTCCTGCTCCTGCTCGTTGCAGAAACCGAATACAGAGAAGAGCCTCCTCCAGGGTCCTCCGGACCCCGGCGGTTTCGACTGCCAGTCGAACTCTCTGCACCAAGACAGTCTTAAAAGCACACAAGAACAGCAATGCACAAAACAGAAACCAACTGATTCAAGCCTTTACGACTTATCCGCATCTCCTACAAGCACAGACGTCGGTCAATGACTGGCACCAGAGTCTACTAGGCATTCCTGGCAGACTTACATACATCCCAGAGCATCCCCTGGGGTCTCGGCAGCCTGTGGCCTGAGGGTGTCCCCTCCCACAGCCCCTGTGTCATTACGGTTCACAGAGGCAGCTGCCCAGAGTGGTATTCCACATCCACTCTCTGTAAACACACATACAGACCGCGGAGCCACATTCAAACACTCAGGATAATCGGACATCGGCTGGCCGGCACACACACACTTCAGAGGGGGTCCCCTTACCTCCAAGTTGTTTCTCGAGTGTGTAGGGGTGCCCGCATGTTCCTGGCCCATGCACCAGATGTAAGATCTAAAAGAAAAAACGGGGGTACTCCAGAACCCCATGCCTCAGAAACCGGCACCCCGAAACACTCTCGAGAGACAGACCTGATGCAATTTGCAAGAGGATTTTAATTTCCAGAGCTCTGGGGGGTTACAGTCTCCCCATACAGGGTAAAAGAAGTAAGCCCACCTGAGCTGGCTTGTATAGGCTTTTTATGGGCTTATAACAGAACCCGCCTACCACAAGCTTCTAAGCCAATCAGTTCAAACCATCCAAACCCACAGTTTTGAGAACCTACCAGCCTCTCACAGAGGCCGGAAGAACTAGTTAAGTCATTTCTGCTTATGTGGCTGCCACACAGTGTCGCACCCACCCTCCGCCACTGGCAATGGGGGGACATAAACGCTCCCACAGGCTGGAGTTCTGCAGCCCCCCACGGCGACTCCACCAGCCCCCAGCCGTACCCATCCCTGCCACAGCCACTCCACCGAGGGAGACAGGAATAGGCACCAGGGACTCTCCCAGAGGTTCGTGGTCGGACCCTGGAGGCAAGTGGGATATGTGCACACTTCCAGGCCAACAAGGTGTGGACTGGATTTCTGCTCCTATGGGGTCACCCTAGACTCAGGCACAGGGGATTCCTAGCTTACAACCTTATCCTTTCACTTCAGGCAAACATCTTGATTTATGTTAAAAGGCTGAATAATGAAATCAGGTTCTTTGCCAAAATAAGTTAGTGCCTGCTTCCTTCCAAGTACAATTATCTGGTCTATTGCCTAATAATATGGCAGGATATTATGTTTATGAGACACCCTCAAATGAACCCACATAAGTGGAGCCTTTTGCTATAATAATCCTGTAGGTGAATGAGCCATATTTAAAAGTAACATATGTAAAGGTAAAGAATAATTATATATATATATATATATATATATATATATATATATATATATATAACAAATTGGTTTTCAATAGTTTTCTCCTCTTGCTGTAAAGCCAAAAGCCCTTCTGGGGTTAAGAATCTAGGGGATGTAGGATCAGCATCTTCCTTTAGAATATCAAATAAAGGTTGTAATTCTTCTGTAGTAAGCTTTAAATAGGGGCAAAGCCAATTAATATTGCCCAAGAACCTTGGAAAATCATTTAAAGTTTTAAAACTGTCCCTGTGAATAAATATCTTCTGGGAAAAAACAGCTTGATCTGTAAGTTTGAAACCCAGATAATTATAAGGATCCTGGGTTTGTACATTTCTGGAGCTATTTGTAATCTTTTAGGGGCTAAAGCCTGTTGCAAATCTTTAAAACACAAAAGCAAATTCTGAGGGTTTTTCCCACAATCAAAATATCATCTTTGTAATGGACAAGGTAAATATCTTGCCATTGTAGTCTTATAGGCTGAATGACCTGTGCCACAAACTTCTAACAAAAGGTGGGACTGTTAGCCAGGCCCTAAGGAAGAACTATCCATTGGTATCTTTTTATGGGTTCCAAGAAGTTAATAGAAGGAACACTGAAAGCAAATCTTTTGCAATCCTCAGGGTGCAATGGAATAGTAAAGAAAAAAATCTTTCAAATATACTACAATTTTATAATATCCCCTAGGTATAGCCACAGGAGATAGAAGTCCAGTTTGTAAAGCTCCCATGGGTACCATAGTCTCATTAACCTTTCTTAGGTCTTGTAGAAATCTACATGTATCAGCTTTTTTTCTAGATAACAAATATTGGATTATTCCATGGAGATTGAGACTCTCTTAAATGTCCTGCCTCTAGTTGTTCCTACACTAGGGAAAAAGCAGCTTCTGTTTTTTTTTTCTTTAGATAAAGACCACTGATCAACCCACACAGGATTATCATTAAGCCATTGAATCTTATCAGCGTGGGATGCAGGCAAGATAGTGGTCATTACAGAAAATGCCCCAAACCTCTAGTGTTAGGGTTAGGTTTAGGACTTTCAAACTTTTAAATTCCCTGTCATTTTCCTAGCCCCTGACCAGGCAAATATCCTAGCATTTGCCTAGTCACTATCTCATTTGGGCTACATATTATAATGCCTATATGTGGCAGAAGATCACTTCCCCAAAGGTTAGTAGGCAAATTTTGCATAACATAAGTCTGGATTTGTCCTGAATTTCCTTCTTCATCCTTCCAGGTTAGAAGTTTAGCGCTCTGCTTAGGATTATTAGCATATTCGATAACTTGGAGATGGGTGAGCATTTCTGACAAGGGCCAGCTTGAAGGCCAGTCTTGTCCTTTAATGTCCCATCCCACAGGACTCATTTATTCATGGGTCCGAGGGGGATCCAGCCTGAAAAAGAATGGGTGAGACAGAGGAGCGAGACCAAGCAAAATCGTTGTCAAGGTCTGTTTATTGTAACAAGGACAGCGAGATTTATGTAGTAAGGAAAAGGTGAACAGGGATAATGATGAATCAGGTGAGACATCCTCGGAATGCGAGGGTGGGTAAAGGTCAGTGAGCTAGTTCCTGTATGAGGTTCCAGTGAGTCACCATTTAGACAGTTCCTTGTTTAGCCAGTTCCTGGAGCAGTGGGTGAGGAATGGTGCTGAGTCAATTGCATACCTGAGTAAGAAGCACCTGTGAGATGGCTGTACTTCAGCCCCTTAATGTGGGCGCTTGTTTCCAACATCTCCCCCTATTTTGTATAACTGATGGAGAGCCTATCTTAGGCCACACAATATGCATCCACAGCCAGCACCTTTGTATACAAGTGTATTTGGGTAGAGCCTCTGTCTTAGGCCACATGAGGTGTATACATGTCCAGCTCTCCCAGAGTGGGTTTCTGGACTATGCCCAGCAATCCTGAGAAAGGGCTCCTGGGCCATGGCCTCATGTTACTTCCCATCATAGAGTCACTCTACAGCCTTATAGGTGTGCACCTGGCATATTGCATCATGCTATCTCCCGTCATTGGCATCTCCATAGCTTGTTATACCAGGGAGTGTTAAGCTATGTGGCCAGGACTGAAAAATCTAGCCAAGCAGAAGGGGCACCTATTGGCTCCTCATAGGTAAAAGGATCTCTTTCCTGCATCTCCAGGCAATGGTAATGGACCAATACTGACTTGTCAGCAAAGGCTGACTCCACCTGTGGCTTAATGAAATGAGTTAGCTTTTGAAAGGCCCAGGGGCAAAAAGAAATGAGCAGGATAAATCCTATCAAGGGTCCCAATAAGCTGGGGAGTAGGGTAGAAAATCATGGAGAAGTGGAAAACCAATTTTGATAGCAAGATTCTTTTTGTTCTCTTTCTCTCTTTCTCTTTTCTAAACTGTCTTTGATTTTTTGTAAATTGTCTTCAACCAACACTGTCTTATCTGTGTAGAAACAGCATTCCTCTTTAAGAACAGCACATAGCCCTCCATGTTGGAGGAAAAGGAGGTCCAATCCCCTTCTATTTTGCAAGACCACTTCTGAAAGAGAGTAAACTGAATCTTTAATATTCTTAAGGCCTGATTGTAACTCCTGTATGTCTCTATCGACTGCTGCACTGAGTTGAGCATATTGCTGATTAGAGGTAATTTAGGAAGGAATTCCTGTCCCAGTGCCAGCAATTCCCAGTCCAAGGATGACTGTTAATGTAACTGCAGTTATGGGTTCTCCCTTTGCCCTGGAGGGAATCATAGTTCCTTGTTCCCAAAACCATAGGAAATCATCAGACTCATGAATAGTAAGATGTAGGAGAAGTGTTACTTCTACACAATAATCATGAGTGGGAAGAAAGGTACTGGTGACTATAAAGGTAGTTAAGCCTGAGGAACAAGCAAGGTAGGCATTATTAGGTGCTGAAATATATTGAATGGAACCATTTACCAGCAAGGTCTGATTGCAAACTTTGATTAGGGCTTTGGGAGGTAATGTATGGGGCCTGAGGAGGCACAAATCTAGACCAGAGACTTTGCTAAGGGTCAGGCCTTGCTTTACAGGTAGGCTCCATTGCAGGCTGGAGGTGTCATTAGTAAATAATAAATTTTCAAAATTAGCAATTTCCTCATAAAAGGGTGGGGTAGAAGAATAGCAAACCCAACATTCCTCTAAGAGCATATGGTTAGCCTCATGAATGGTTGTATTGAGGCATTAATTAAAGACAGAACAAGATCAGCAGTAGGGGGGAGCCCACAGGGAGAGTAGGTTGAAAAATTGAGCTAGAAGAGGGGAGTAGGGGTGTGACCGAATTAGCGAATGTTTTCCTGGGATCATGGGCTTGGTCGTTATTCTGGGGGAGCTCTGAGTTAGGGCCGATGGCAAGTTTGGTTTTGTTGATTTTAGTCTTATAAGTAAAAGGAGACCATCGTTTCTCCTGGGGCTTATAAAGTCTAAGTGAGCCAGCCTGTTTGTTTCTTTCCTGACTCAGTAAAGGTTATTTTTAAAGGAAGGCACCAATCTTTAAATTCACTTTAGTAAGTCCAAACTTGACTCCCTATTTCATGGCTTGAATAATTGGCTATGACCGAGACATAATCCCACGAGGAGGCAGGGTTCCAATAGGTGCTGCCTGAAGTCTCGCATCCCCAGTTTTTTACAGAAAAAGTGGTCTCCCCCTCCACACATGGGGTTTAGATCCCTTGTCCAATGAAATCCTGGGCACACATAAAAAGTTAAAATTTTTAGTTGGCTCCATCAGGAAGGGTGTCCACATCCTCCCCATGGGTGTAGACCGAGACACCCTGGTGGTGAAGGCTCTGTGGGGGACCACATATTGGGGTCTTGGTATCCTTCCATGTCCCAGTTTGCTGGGGCTCTGAATGCTAATTTACAAAGGTCTGAGTATAGAGGAGGCCACCAGGTCCAGAAGTCACCTTGGAAGCACTCCAGATGGGGTCTCCGGCCTGGAACAATACCTGCCATGGATAATTGAAGACTTGGTAAGGAGAAGCAGCAGCCACAATCATGAAGCACGGGAACATCCACGGAAGGAGCATTTTCTTTCTTTTCAGAAATTAAGCACAGTTAAAAGCTTTCTCAGGGGCTTCCCTGCGTTGATTGTATAATTTTATTTATTTTTCTGGTAGCCATCTAGCATTGTCTGCTTGACTGTCATATATGCAGACATGTCCTTTTCCCCAAATCAGAACAGGGTCTGGGCCCTGCCATTTGCTAGTTAGGGGGTCTTTCCATATGGCTTGTTCATAATTTTGGGATTTGGAAGGATGCCACAATATATCTGCAGCAGATCTTCCTTCATTGTCTAATGTAAGAAAGTTTAAAACAAAGAATGTGTGGTTAAGCAAATTTTTCTGATTGCCAGAAGTGGGATAAAGAACTCCCCCACAATTTTGTAATCTAGAGATCATATTCTTAAGAGTCTGATGTGCTCTTTCAACAATACTGTGTCCCTGGGGGTTATATGGAATACCAGTGATATGCTTGATGTTCATCTGTGAGCAAAAATGTTTGAAGGCTGTACTTGTATACCCAGGACCATTATCTGTCTTTATTATTTTAGGGTGAGGCAAGGCAGTTAAATAAGAAAGGGCATGGCTAATAATGTATTTAGTAGCTTCTCCAGTGTGAAGGGTGGTGTAAATAAAGCCACTGAAGGTATCATTAGGAACATGAATATATTCTAATTTTCCAAATGAAGGCAAATGTGTAACATCCATCTGCCAAATTTCTCCAGGGATCAGTCCTCATGGATTGACTCCCAAATATGGTTCAGGCAAGTGAGTGAGGCATCCCTTGCAATTGTGAACTATTTCTCTTGCTTGTTCTCTGGTTACGGCTTATTTAAGGTGCAAGGTTTGGGAATTGAAATGGTGGAAAGCATGAGTCTGCCATGCCAACGTTAATGGGGATACAGTTAGCTGAGATAGAGCAACAAGCTGTGTGGCACAATCAACAATATCATTGCCCTGAGACAGGGGGCCAGGCAGTCCCGAGTGTGCTCGAATGGGACCAATAAAGAAGAGGGAACTGCGATCAAGAATTAGACTTTGAAGGGTAGTGAAGAGGGGAGCTGCATTAGAGGTAGGGCGAATATAGGGAGAAGTTTCTAAGCAAGGGACAGAAAGGGCAATATAAGAACTATCTGTATTAAGATTAAAGGCTCGATGGGATAGCACTTGAAAAACCTTAATAATAGCTAATAATTCAACAATTTGAGCAGAGGACTCAGAAGTGTGTGAATGGAAAATTTTGCCATCTATAGAATAAGCTGCCACACCTGAGGAAGAAACATGAGTAAAAACTAGGGCAGTTCCTTCTATGGGATTCTGTTTTGTCAGTCTTGGGAAAATTATGGGTGTCTTAAAGAAAAATTGGATTAGTTTATCTGGAGGATAATGATTATCAATATGTCCCTGAAAAGAAACACAGCTAATACCCCAATCATCATTATTTTGAGTGAGCCATTTTACCCGTGAGGGACTATATGGGATAATAAGTTTTTCTGGGTTTTTGCCAAAATGTTTAAGAGATTGCTCTCTCCCAGATTTTAGAATTTGAGACACTAAAAATGGATATGTGGGGAGAACTTTGGGAGGAGAAGCAGGTAAATGAATCCAATAAAGAGGTGCATCTTGCAAAAAAAGGCCAGTGGGTGAAAACGGGGTGGGAAAAACTATAAAATACAAAGGTTTATCAGGGGAAAATAGGTAACATGCTGCCTCTTTTTTGTTTTGTTTTTATTGGAGACAGGGTTTCTCTGTGTAGTCCTAGCTGTCCTGGAACTCACTCTGTAGACCAGGCTGGCCTCAAACTCAGAAATCCACCTGCCTCTGCCTCCCAAGTGCTGGGATTACAGGTGTGAGCCACCATGCCCAGCACCAACATGCTGCCTCTTAATAGCTTCTTCCACTAGAGCCAATGCATGCCTGGCATCAGGAGTAAGGTTGCACAGAGATAGGGGATCTGAGGTGCCTTTTAGGATATCAGAGAGGTCTAAGTTCTCCAGTGGTAAGCTTAAGGTAGGGGTGTAGCCAATTAATATCTCCTATTAATTTTTGAAAATTATTAAGGGTGGAAAGAGAATCCTTTCTGATCTGGAGCTTTTGAGAAACTACCTTGTTAGGAAGTAACTCGAACCTTAAGAACAATTGACAGGGTTGCATTTGGACTTTTTCTGGAGAGATCTGTAACCCTTGATGTTGGAGGGCAGCAATTATTTTTTGAGTAATTTGGTATAGAGCATGCTCATGGGATCCAGCTAAGAGAATGTCATCCATGTAATGAATGAGATAAATATCAGGATAACGATCCCTAAATGGATCAACAACCTGGGCAACATATTTTTCACAAAGCATAGGGCTGTTAGCCATTCCCTGAGGAAGGACTTTACACTGAAATCGTGGAGTAGGACCTACATAATTAACAATAGGGAGGCTAAAGGCAAAGTGTTTACAATCATCAGGGTGAAGGGGAATGGTGAAAAAGCAATCTTTTAAATCAATAACAATCTTAAAATAATGGCGAGGGATAGCAATAGGAGAAGGCAAACCAGGTTGCAAGGCCTCCATAGGAACCATAGTTTTATTGATGGCACGGAGGTCTTGTAACAGACGCCATTTCCCTGATTTTTTTTTCTGAATAACAAAGATGGGGGTCTTCCAAGGGGAAACTGATAGTTCAATATGTCCTGCAGCTAATTGTTCCTGCACCAATTCTAATGCTGCAGCTAATTTTGGGGATGAAAGAGGTCATTGATCAATCCAGACAGCATCATCACTTTTCCAAGTAATTTTATCAGCCTGGAGTGTAGGGGGAGCAATGGCCTTTAAGAAAAATTTTGAAATCCGAGGTTGGAGTGGTCTTGTTTTGGATGAATGGGGCTAGACATACCTTGATTCAGTCTACCAAGTCCCTGTCCTGGCAAAAAGCCTTGTGATAGCATTTGCTGAGCCACTGTCTCATTAGGGTTACACATAATTTTCATTTGTGAAATGTCCCTTCCCCATAAATTAACAGGGAGATTGGGGACCACAAAAGAATGAACCGTGCCTATATTTCCTTCTTTATCCTCCCATCTTAACAGTTTGGAACTTTGTAATGGGTTTTTGATTGTCCTATTACCTGTAGATGTGTGATAGAAGGGTGAGTTGGCCATGCCAAGGGCCAGAAATCAAAGGAAAGGATGGTAGCATCTGCTCTGGTATCCAAAATCCCTTCAAACCACCTTCCCTCTATCTTAAGTTTTAACATCAGATGATCTTTGGACAGCATCTGGACCCAATAAATATTGGAGGTACACAGGTTGGAACTCCTCGGTGCCCAGTATGAAAGGTGGATGTCTGAATATCTAGAGAGAGTGGGAGTGCCCATGCAATTCGCTGACCCGAGCTAAGGAAAACAGACCCCAGTGTAGAGCTCACTAAGAATTTAATCTCTCCTGTGTAGTCATTATCTATCAGGGAGGGATGAACTGTAAGGCCTTTAAGTGGGGAAGAGGTGTGACCCAAGATTAAATAGCAGGTATTGGCAGGAGGCGGGACAAAGATTCTAGTAGGCAAGAGCTGAACACCATCTTCAGGTTTTAATATTGAGTTGGTATTGGTACACAATTCCAGTCCTGTGCTTCTTGGTATTGCTCAGTAGAGCTGGGAAGAATAGGTAGGTGAGACTGAGCTGGCTGAATGATCCCTGAAGCTGGAAGAAACAGAACAGGTTGAGGGGCCTGTGGAGGCAGGGGATTGCCTGAGGCATCTGTTTGAGATTTACGTTGGTTGGCCCAGTGTTTTCCTATTTTGCATCAAGGCTAGATGGCATTTGGTATTTGGGGTCTGAGCATGGGCCTGGGACCTTCCAATGAAGGATTAGTTTGTCCCATAGTGGCTTGCCCTTGAAGGCACGGTTTAGCTAAATGTCCAGGCTGATTACATTGGAAACAAACTCTAGGACCACAAGAGGCTTGCATAACAGCACCAACAGTGATGCTAACACCTTGATAAAAAAAACTGAGATAGCTTTGCTGCAAAGGGGTTGTTGGTTCCAAGACCTGTGACGTCATATAGGTGACAACTAGCACCACAAGCATAGGCCTGTTACCAAGGCAACGGCCACCATGTACCCAGAATTCAATAGGCCTACCTTTTTACTTGAAATTTACATTACTACCCATATATAATGGGTACTGTTTCTTCCCCGCTCTCTCTTTCCTTCCTTCCCTGTCTTCTTCCCACCTGCTCACCTTTGCCCCATCTTAAATAAAGCCACATGGAACTGTCTGGTGTGGTCTGGTCCTTCAATGCATCGCCCACACCTCTGCCGCTTCTCCGTCGCAGACCGCGGCCCGCGTGGCTGGCATACAGGTGATTTGCATGGGCTGCAAGTCACCGAACTGCGTGGAAAAACCAACATTTTGGCGAACTAGCCAGCAGAGCTACAGACACCACGAGAAGACACCTGCATGGCCTTCACCTTAGCCACAGCCACTGCCGCCGCTGCCGCCGTCTCTGCAATTGCCACACGAATTCTCCACCAGGCAGACTGCTGCAGCCTGAGACCCAGGAACTTCCATCACGTGAGCATACTAGTGCTCACCACGTGGAGTTATCTCCGGCCCAACAGACCAAACAGTTCCACGTTCCCGGCTATCGTATTTCACATTCTTACAAACAGACACAGCAAACTGGTAAGGTAACTCGGTTAACTAGGGTAAATCTTAGCCAAAAAATAGTAACTAGCCAGCTTATTTCAGGTTAAGATTTGCTCCTTAGGCCAAGCTCACACGACTGGCCTCTAGCTAACATTCGTGATAGGATGGTTAACCCTTTGGGTATTACCCTTCACTGGGAAGTGTCCAATACCCCTCTTAGCTTTCACAGCTGCCACAGAAGCCCTGTTTCCAGGCTGGGCACTTCCCCCGCATTCTGGGAATGTGTAAGCTCCTAGAGGCCCTCAGGACAGCCGGGACGTCTAGCCTAGCTGGCAGTGGTATTAATATATTTTTTTCCAGGATGCTGGAATAATATTTAGTACCTTTTACCCACCCAATGGGCAGTAAACTGTCTTTGACTGTACCTCCAGGCACCCCACTGGGATGCCTCCTGGAGAATCTCAAGTCTCTAAAAGTAGTCTCCAATTTGAAGCGATCAAAGCTAATAAACCTCTGTAATAAGGTCTGGATTCAATATAAGCTAGACAATAACTCCAAATGGCCACCTAATGGCACCCTAGATCCGATCATTTTAAGGGATCTTAATACATACTGCCAGCAATCCGGTAAATGGGATGAGGTTCTCTATGTCCAAGCTTTCATTTATCTCCACTCTAAACCCTCTCTCTGCTCTGCCTGTCCCCCTTCCCAACTCCTCTTAGCCATGAAACCTACCCAACCTCCACTAGATGACTACGCTCGATCCAGCGAAGCACCCCTAATCTGCCACAGGCCTACTGGGCCTGCAAGATCCAAAGCTGCAACTTCAGTCTCTCTCTCTCTCTCAACAGGTCCCAGAGTCTACTAATCCAACCTCCCCAGACCCCTCCTCTCCCTCTCTGCCAGCTACAGGTCATTCCAAACACCCTGAACTGGTGCCAAACTTTACCCCTCCTTTTACATGTTCCAAGGCCACAGCTAAACCCCCAAGTACTCCTTCTCCTCTGAGGACACCTGACCCAGCACCAGTCCTTCCTCTGAGGGTAGTGGCTGAAGTTAATGTTCTGGTTAGAGTGCATGTTCCTTTCTCATTGAGTGAACTTTCTCAAATATAAAGCAGACTGTGTTCTTATACTTCTAATTCCTCTAAATTTATTAAAGAGTTTCAGTACATCACTTAATCCTATAGCTTGACTTTCCCTGATGTCCATATGATTCTCACTAACAATTTACTTCCGGATGAACACAGGCGAGTCTTGGAAGAGGCAAGAGTGCATGCAGACCAAATTCACCAGACAGACAGAACATATCCAATTGGATCGGAGACAGTACCTGACCAGGATCCTCAATGAGATTACAATTCCACAGGTGGTATTTTAGCCAGAGACACGTTTATTACATGCCTTATGGCTGGTCTCAGAAAGGCAGCCTTAAAGCCAGTAAATTTTGAAAAACTCCAAGAGGTTGTCCAGGACAAACAGGAAAATCCATCTCAATTTTTAGAATGTCTTACAAAGGCTTTACACTAACCTAGATCCCGAGAATCCCGAATGTAAGCAACTTTTAGTGACTTATTTCTTTTCCCAGAGCAATCCCGACATAAGAGCTAAACTTAAGCACTTGGAGAGGGGGCCGCTAACTCCCCAGACAGAAGTCTTAGCACTGCCATTCAAGGTATACCATGGGAGAGATGAAAAAGCCCGAAAACAAAAGTACCACATGCTGGCAAAGGCTATCCGATCAGCTCCTGCTACCATCCTGGACTCCTGACCTTCTGAGGGTAAAGTACCACCAGCTACCTGCTATAGATGTGGTCAAAAAGGTCACTGGGTGAGGGATTGTCCCAAGCCGCACAAGCCAAGAGGTCCATGCCCTAAGTGTCATCGTGAGGGACACTGGGCAATTGATTACCCTCAGGTCGCACAGAACAGAGGGCCATCTCACCCAGATACCCCTCCAACAGACCTCCGAGGATTGGCTTTCTTGACCCAACAACACCCATCACCAGCAGGGAGCCACGGGTAACTATAGTTCCTCCTGGACACTGGGGCCACATACTCGGTCCTGATGAAGTTTTGGGGACCCACCTCACCCTCGTGTCTTCCCATAATCAGGATAGGAGGACAGCCTTACCTTCCTCACCAGACCCCACCACTTAGCTGTACTTTTAGAAACATACATTTCACCCATTCCTTTTTGGTAGTGCCAACTTCTCCCGTTCCCTTATTAGGTAGGGACCTTTTAGTTAAGTTGGGGGCTTCAATTTCCTTTGCTCTCCCAACTCGTCTGAACCCAAGCTCGCCAGCAGTTCCCCTACTTCTCCTTCTAGTCAGTAAACCTACTAACACTAACACGTTATTTCCTCTACCAGCTTCTCAGGTGGACCCCAGAATTTGGGATGTCCAGAATCCCTCTGTCGCTAGACATCGTTCTCCTGTTGTCATCCAGTTACTGGACCCTACCAGGTACATCACCCAAGCTCAATATCCTCTCTCTCCAAAGCCTCAGGGGATTTAAGCCTATCATTTCTGACCTCATAAGGAAGAAACTCCTTCGCCCCACTTCTGCTCCTTTCAACATCCCTATACTAGCAGTCAAAAAAACTAATGGTACCTATTGCCTGGTTCAAGATCTCAGGCGCATTAATGCTGCAGTGGTACCCCTCCATCCTGTCGTAGCTAATCCTTACACACTTCTTTCTACTATCCCCTCAGGAACTTCTCATTTCTCAGTCCTAGATCTAAAGGATGCCTTTTTCTCTATTCCTCTGGACCCTCACTCACAAAACATATTTGCTTTTACCTGGACGGATCCTGACACCCACTTTTCTACCCAACTTACCTCGACTGTTCTGCCTCAGGGATTCCAAGACAGCCCACACCTATTTGGACAGGCTCTGGCTTCTGACTTACTCTCTTTATCTCTCCCTAGATCTAAAATTCTTCTTTATGTAGATGATGTCCTTGTCTGTAGCCCATCTCTAGAGGTTAGCCAAGCAGAAACCTCTGCTCCTCTAAATTTCCTTTGCAGGGTACAGGATCTCACCTTCTAAAGTCCAACTTTCCACTCCTCAGGTTACCTATTTGGGATTAACTAGTACCCCAACCCACAAGGCTATTAACTTAGATAGAAAGAATCTGATTCAGTCTTTAACTGTTCCTTCTACAAAGGAAGAGATTTTATCATTCCTAGGAATGGCTAGCTTTTTATGTTCCTAGTTTCCTTCCTTTTCCCTCCTTTCTTGGCCCTTATATGAGGCAGCATTAGGCCCCACCCATGAACCTCTTCTCAAACCTGTTACTAAGCCCTTTCAGAGACTCCAACAGGCTCTCCTTAAGGCCCCAGCCTTACACCTCCCTGACCTGACTCGTCCTTTCTCCCTCTATGTAACTGAACAGGAGGGATTTGCCCTTGGAGTCTTAGGTCCTTCTTTTGCACCTGTAGCATGTTTATCCAAAAGACTGGATTTAACCATCCAAGGATGGGCACCTTGTATTCGTACCTTAGCAACTGCTGAACTCCTTATTTGAGAGTCAAAGAAACTAACATTGGGGTCTCCCGTAACTGTGCTCTCTTCTCATAACCTGTCACAGCTCCTAACTTACAAAAGCTTGCAGACTCTACCTCCCTCCAGGGTCCTTTCTCTTTAGGTATCGCTAATAGAGGATTCCACACTCACCTTCCTATCATGTCCTCCTCTCAATATTTCTAATCTTCGTCCCCAACCTAATACTAACCACTCCCTTTCTCATTCCTGCACTGAGACTTTAGAACAACTACTACCTCATCCTTCACACATACAGGAGGGCACATTGACTCAAGCCATTTATACCTGGTACACAGATGGAAGTTCCTTTCTATATGAAGGGACTAGAAAAGCTGGCTATGCCATAGTGTCAGACACAGAGGTGGTAGAGGCACAGGCCCTCCCTGCACACACCACGAATCAGCAGGCTGAGCTAATAGCTCTCACCTGTGCCTTTCAATTGGCACAGGGACAATCCCTCAATGTCTATACAGATTCTAAATATGCTTTCTGTATCCTCCTGTCCCACGCTGCTATCTGGAAAGAGCATGGGTTACTTACCACAACAGGAGGATCAGTAACTAATGCAAGCTACATTTTAGTCATGCTAAAAGCCTCCCATCTCCCCACAGCTATTGTGATTGTCCATTGCAGATCCCACCAGATGGATGACTCTATTGTCTCCAAGGGAAACAACTGAGCTGATGAGGCAGCTGAAGCTGCAGCCCTTGGGGGGGGGGCTAAACTCATCTTACCTTCCCCGGGATATCCTCACACTACCACCCACATCTTTACCTTCACCCCGTGACATTCGCCAAACTCTATCCTATCTTCACCAACTCTTTCATCCTAACAGCCGAGCGTTATGTTCTTTTGTTAAGACCCACTTACAGCCTACTCCTGAGGACTTAGGTTTCTTAAAATCTATCACTGCCTCTTATAAAATCTGTCAGATGTCAGATTCCAACTCGAGATATCATAGCACGCCTTTCCCTACCCATCAGGCTCGAGGTTCCCTTCCTGGAACTGAGTAGCAATTTGACTTTACCCATATGCCCGATGTCAAGCATGTCAAGTACCTCTTGGTCTTGGTAGACACCTTCTTGGGGTGGGTAGAAGCATTTCCCACCACTAACAAAAGGGCTCAGACAGTTTCTGATCTCCTCCTCCAAGAGATCAGCCCCCGATTTGGTGTTCCAGTTTCCCTTCAGTCAGACAATGGCCCTGAATTTACTTCCCAGGTTTCTCAAATTCTTTCTAAGGCCTTAAACATCCCCTGGCATTTTCACATTCCCTACCATCCTCAATCTTTAGGTAAGGTAGAAAGAACTAATCGCTCTTTAAAAACCACCCTTGCTAAGCTGTCACAGGAACTTCACCTTGACTGTGTAAAACTCCTACTTCTGGCTCTTTTCAGGCTACAAGCTCTCCTCAAGCGACCTCTTTTCATTTCACCCTTTGAACTTATGTATGGATGTCCAGATTTAACTCCTGTTCTTTCACCTAAATGCTCTCCCCTCCCAGACCACCTACTCACCCATTGCTTTGCCACTTTCGTTCCCTCTTATGGAACTTTGCTGACTACCATCTACTGAGGCCACAGACTGCCTCCTGTCCACTTCCTGTCAACATTGGAGACCAAGTCCTAATATCCTTTCCGGATCATCAGCCATCACCCCTCTTGCCCAAATGGCAGGGCCCTTTTAAGGTGATTATCGTGACCCCCACAGCTGCTAAACTCAAAGGATTCTCTCATTGGATCCACCTGTCTCACCTTAAACCTTTCATCCCTCTACCTAAAAATGACTCTTCTTCATACATGTCAACCCTAACAGGACCATGCTCTATTAAGCTCTGGAAGACTCCGAGACCATCCACCTTGTCCCCAATTCCAGAACACAAGACTCCACTCCGGCATCCGAGTTCGACCTCATTGGATTAGACATGGGTTTCTTGTCCTACCCCTGCTGTTCTTCGTTTCCATCCAGGGCAGTCCTTACATCTGGAGATTCAAGGTTCAAGAAACCCCCACATATAACAAACAGTCTTTCCAAATAGGGTCAGGAAACTGCTCCATATCTGGATGCCAAGAACTGATCCAAATTGCGATCATTCCTATATCGGTTATCCCATCTAAATATTATGATCTCTATACTTGCTTTCTCTTTGACCAGACAAAAGATTATTGCAGAAGATGGCCAGACAAATATGGGGGCTGCCCATATTGGTCTTGTCAGATACATATGCTAGGATCACAGGTCAATCATTTCTTCTATCAACACTGCAAGACACTTTTCTTCTACATACATGACCCGTGGGATTCCAGGTGGGAGACAGGAGTTGTTGGTAAGCTCTATCGTAAAAATCAGCCCAGCTTCCCAGTAAGTACCATCCATATTCAGAGAAATTATATCTCAATCGCCCAACCCCTAGGTATTGAAAAGGTAGGGGAGATAATCAAACACTCCTCCGAGGTCCTTGATTCTTTGACAGCACCCCTCATAAATGGCACAAACTTGTCATTTCGTCTATTGCTTCAAACCCTGACCTCAGCATACCAGCTCCTTAATGTCACCAGGCCTGGTCACTTTAAAGATTGTTGGTTATGTGTACCCCCAGGAATTGACTCAAAACTGTCACTTACAGCTTCTCCAGTGATACTGCCAAATAACCTTACCTCACTGTAGCGGCTATTCCTGGTTGTCAACTTGACTATATGTGGAATGAACTACAATCTAGAATTGGAAGGCTCACCTATGATCCTAATTTGGAGGCTCAGAGATATAAGTTTCTGACCTGGACTTAGCATGGAGATCTTGAAGCATGGATTCCAGTCAAGGTCATCTGGGATTAAAGGTGTGGAGACATACACCTTTAATCCCAGACTTCAATTTCATCTGGCATTAAAGGTGTACACCTTTAATCTGGGCTACACCTTCTACTGGAGACATATATAAGGACATTGAAAGAAGGAAGACTGATTCTTCCTTGCCGGCTTGCTTCGTGGGACTGAGCAACTGCAAGATCCTTGGACTTCCATCCACAGCTGCTGCTGACTACTGTTGGGGAGTTGGACTACAGACTGTAAGTCATCGACAAATTCCCTAACTACATAGAGACTGCCCATACGATCTGTGACTCTAGAGAACCCAGACTAATACAGAAGTGGTACCAGAAGTGGTTCTAGAGGAGCAGAAGTATAAGGATGAATATTTCAAAATTTTGGAGTTGGTTGGTTGACCCACCAGCACTCTCAATTACTGAAACCTCTCCAAATTCTCTCCCTCCTGGGAGCTCGGGGGATATTGAAAACCCATGGATGAAACTATATTCCAAGCTTAAAGAAGCTAAAGCCTTTGATTATCTTGATGAATTAGGTGATTCGGTGGTATACAATACGTTCTACAAGTTGGGGAAAAAACCGGAAAATGATTTTGCTGGCTTGTTACTCTTAGCATCTCGGGAGAAAGCAATGAAGGAAAGGAAGGAGTTGTGTGATAAAATCGAACAGCTCCAGACTCAAGTAAACAATCTAAAAGTTTCCAAGTGTGCCCTTGAAGAGAATCTTCTTTCCAGCAGCCATAGAGCTCAAGCAGCAGAAAATCAAACTGAAGCACTCATTATAAGGTTGGCTGAAATACAGCGAAAATTCAAGTCTCAACCTCAGAGGGTGTCAGCAGTTAAAGTAAGGGCATTAATTGGCAAAGAATGGGATCCTATAACTTGGGATGGGGATGTGTGGGAAGACCCTGTTGAATCTTCAGATTTTCAAGGATTTGCTCCACCTGGAGAAGTAGTACCCTCAGCCCCACCCCTTGAAATAATGCCTTCTCCACTTGAGGAAAGTAATCCCTCAGAGCCTGATAGACCAGCAGTGACTTTTACTGACAATATTGATGTTTCTCCGGGCCCACCAATAGTTTCTTCTAGACCTATAACCAGACTCAAGGCAAAACAGGCCCCTAAAGGGGAGGTAGAAAGTGTAGTCCATGAGGAAATACACTATACTACTAAGGAGCTTAATGAGTTTGCTAACTCATTCAAGCAGAAGTCTGGGGAATATGCATGGGAATGGATTTTAAGGGTGTGGGATAATGGTGGAAGGAACATAAAATTAGAGCAGGCTGAGTTTATCGGCATGGGTCCTCTGAGTGGAGATTCTAGGTTTAATATAGAAGCTCACACAGTTAAAAAAGGTGTCAAAAGTTTGTTTGATTGGTTGGCTGAAGTATTTATTAAAAGATGGCCTACTGAAAAGTAGTTGGAGATGCCTGATATCCCTTGGCTTAGTGTTGATGAAGGGATTTTAAGGCTTAGGGAAATTGCAATGCTAGAGTGGATACGTTGTATAAAACCTAATCCCCCACAATGGGAAGGTCCAGAAGACATGCCTTTCACCAGTTCTATAAGACACAAACTGGTGAGAGGGGCACCGGCACATTTAAAGGGTTTTGTTCTTGCCCTTTTCCTTGTGCCAGACCTTAGGGTTGGAGATGCTGCTGCTCAATTAGATGAATTAAATTCAATGGGTTTAATCGGGCCCCGAGTTAACAAGGGCCAGGTGGAAGCATTGAATCGCCAGAGACAAGGTGATCGTAGTTTTTATAATGGACAGCGTAGACAAAACAATGTTTATAATGACGTACCTGGTAATGGGCAGAGAGGTGGAATTTATAATGGTATGACTCATTTGGACCTTTGGTACTGGCTAATCAATCATGGTGTTTCCAGGGATGAAATGCATAGGAAACCTCCTGAATATCTGTTTGAGCTGTATAAGCAGAAAAATCCTCAAACAAATGATAAAAAGGCTGCATTGAATCATGGCAAAAGGCAATCTCGGCCAGTGAATCAATTTCCAGACTTGAGCCAGTTTTCAGATCCAGAGCCCCTTGAATGAAGGGGTGGCCAGGTTCCCCTGAGGAAGGATTTTGATAAGACACCTAAAAGTTTTGCTGTTACTCTTTCTCCAATTCTTCCCCAGAGGGACCTAAGGCCTTTTACAAGGGTAACTGTACACTGGGGGAAAGGAAATAATCAGACTTTCAAGTGCCTATTGGATACTGGTTCTGAATTGACACTGTTCCCAGGAGATCCCAAGAAACATTGTGGCCCTCCAGTTAGAGTAGGGGCTTATGGAGGACAGGTGATTAATGGAGTTTTGACGGATGTCCGACTCACAGTAGGTCCAGTGGGTCCCCGAACACATCCTGTGGTCATTTCCCCAGTTCCAGAATGTATAATTGGGATAGATATACTCAGAAATTGGCAGAATTCTCAAATTGGTTCCCTGACATGTAGAGTGAGGGCTATTATGGTTGGAAAGGCAAAATGGAAGCCTTTAGAGTTGCCTCTGCCAAAGAAAATAGTGAATCAAAAACAGTATCTTATTCCTGGAGGAATTGCAGAAATTACTGCCACGATCAAGGACTTGAAAGATGCAGGGGTGGTGGTTCCCACCACATCTCCCTTTAACTCTCCCATCTGGCCAGTGCAGAAGACAGATGGATCATGGAGGATGACAGTTGACTATAGAAAATTAAATCAGGTAGTAACTCCAATTGCAGCTGCTGTACCAGATGTAGTTTCGTTACTTGAGCAAATTAACACATCTCCTGGAACCTGGTATGCAGCTATTGACCTGGCAAATGCCTTCTTCTCAGTACCGGTCCATAAGGACCACCAGAAGCAATTTGCTTTCAGTTGGCAAGGCCAGCAGTATACCTTTACAGTTTTGCCTCAAGGATATATTAACTCTCCTGCCCTGTGTCATAACTTAGTTAGAAGGGATCTTGATCGTTTGTCTCTTCCACAAAATATCACATTGGTGCACTATATAGATGACATTATGCTGATTGGAACAAGTGAGCAGGAAGTAGCAACCACTTTGGATTCATTGGTAACACATATGTGTATCAGAGGATGGGAAATAAATCCAACCAAAATTCAAGGACCATCTACCTCAGTGAAATTCTTAGGAGTACAATGGTGTGGGGCATGCAGAGATATTCCTTCTAAGGTGAAAGATAAGTTATTGCACCTGGCCCCTCCCACCACCAAGAAAGAAGCACAACGTTTAGTGGGTCTATTTGGATTTTGGAGACAGCACATTCCTCATTTGGGTTTGTTACTCAGGCCTATTTACCAAGTGACAAGGAAAGCTGCTAGCTTTGTGTGGGGCCCAGAACAGGAGAAGGCTCTTCAACAGGTCCAGGCTGCTGTGCAGGCTGCATTACCATTTGGACCATATGATCCAGCAGACCCAATGGTACTTGAGGTGTCAGTGGCAGATAGAGATGCTGTTTGGAGCCTCTGGCAGGCCCCTGTAGGTGAATCACAGAAGAGACCTTTGGGATTTTGGAGCAAAGCTTTACCGTCATCCGCAGACAACTACTCTCCTTTTGAAAAACAACTCTTGGCCTGCTATTGGACCTTAGTGGAAACTGAACGTTTGACAATAGGACACCAAGTTACTATGCGACCTGAACTCCCCATCATGAGTTGGGTGTTATCAGACCCTCCAAATCATAAAGTAGGGCGTGCACAACAGCAGTCTATTGTCAAATGGAAGTGGTATATACGTGATCGGGCCAGAGCAGGTCCTGAAGGCACAAGCAAGTTACATGAAGAAGTTGCTCAGATGCCTATGGTTTCTACTCCTGTTACAATGCCATCTGCTGCCAAGCATGCACCTATAGCCTCATGGGGTGTTCCCTATGACCAGCTGACTGAAGAAGAGAAGACTAGGGCCTGGTTTACTGATGGCTCTGCACGTTATGCAGGCGCTACCCAGAAGTGGACAGCTGCAGCATTACAACCCCTTTCTGGGACAACCCTGAAAGATATAGGTGAAGGAAAATCTTCACAGTGGGCAGAACTTCGGGCAGTGCACATGGCATTACAGTTTGTTTGGAAGAAGAAATGGCCAGATGTACGATTGTTCACTGACTCATGGGCTGTAGCCAATGGATTGGCTGGATGGTCAGGGACGTGGAAAGATCACGATTGGAAAATTGGTGAGAAAGACATTTGGGGAAGAATATGTGGATAGATCTTTCCAAGTGGGCAAAGGATGTGAAGATATTTGTGTCCCATGTAAATGCTCACCAAAAGGTGACTTCAGCTGAGGAGGAGTTCAACAATCAAGTGGATAAGATGACAGGTTCTGTGGACAGTCAGCCTCTTTCCCCAGCCACCCCAGTTATTGCCCAGTGGGCACATGAACAAAGTGGCCATGGTGGCCGAGATGGAGGTTATGCTTGGGCTCAGCAACATGGACTTCCACTCACCAAGGCTGACCTGACTACAGCTGCTGCTGAATGCCAGATCTGTCAACAGCAGAAACCAACACTGAGCCCCAGATATGGCACCATTCCTCGAGGTGACCAGCCAGCAACCTGGTGGCAGGTTGACTACATTGGACCACTTCCCCCATGGAAAGGACAATGTTTTGTTCTTACTGGAGTAGATACTTATTCTGGTTATGGATTTGCCTTTCCTGCGTGTAATGCTTCTGCCAAAACCACTATCCGTGGACTCACAGAATGCCTTATCTATCGTCATGGTATTCCACACAGTATTGCTTCTGACCAAGGAACTCATTTCACAGCCAGAGAAGTGCGACAGTGGGCCCATGATTATGGAATTTACTGGTATTACCATGTTCCCCATCATCCTGAAGCAGCTGGTCTGATAGAAAGATAGAATGGCCTTTTGAAGACACAGTTACAGCGCCAATTAGGTGGCAACAGCATGGAGGGCTGGGGCAGAGTTCTTCAGAAGGCAGTATATGCTTTGAATCAGCGTTCAATATATGGTACAGTTTCTCCCATAGCCAGGATTCATGGGTCCAGGAATCAAGGGGTGGAAAAGGGGATAGTTCCACTCACTATCACTCCTAGTGACCCGCTAGGAAAATTTTTGCTTCCTGTCCCCACAACTTTAGGTTCTGCTGGCCTAGAAGTTTTGGTTCCAGAGGGGGGAGTGCTCCTACCTGGAGCCACAACAAACATTCCATTGAACTGGAAGCTCAGATTTCCCCCTGACCATTTTGGGCTTCTAATGCCCTTAAACCATCAGGCTAAGAAAGGAATAACTGTGTTAGGAGGGGTGATAGATCCAGATTACAGTGGGGAAATTGGATTGCCTCTCCACAATGGAGGTAAGCAGGATTATGTCTGGAGAGCAGGAGATCCCCTAGGGCGTCTCTTAGTACTACCATGTCCTGTGATTAAAGTCAATGGGAAACTACAACAGCATAATCCAAGCAGGATGAGGAAGGATGACCCATCAGGAATGAAGGTATGGGTCAATCCTCCAGGAAAAGAGCCAAGACCTGCTGAGGTGCTTGCTGAAGGTGAAGGAAATACAGAATGGGTAGCAGAGGATGGTAGTTATAAATACCAGCTAAGGCCATGTAACCAGTTGCAGAAACGAGGATTATAAGTAATATGAATGCTTCTATCTTATTTTGTTAAGGATACATTTGTCTTCCAATTCCTTTAACATCAATTGGTATTGAGACACTAAAATAATGTTCCCAAGGGACATTGCCCCATTGTAACTTTACAAATGCGTTTGTGATTGTACGAGGAATAGTTATATCATGTTAGGCGTATTCACGACCTTGTTATTGTTTCATGTGGACATGAGATATTATCTGTGTCAAGTTGACAAGGGGTGGATTGTAGTGGCCATTCCTGGTTGTCAACTTGACTATATGTGGAATGAACTACAATCTAGAATTGGAAGGCTCACCTATGATCCTAATTTGGAGGCTCAGAGATATAAGTTTCTGACCTGGACTTAGCATGGAGATCTTGAAGCATGGATTCCAGTCAAGGTCATCTGGGATTAAAGGTGTGGAGACATACACCTTTAATCCCAGACTTCAAGTTCATCTGGCATTAAAGGTGTACACCTTTAATCTGGGCTACACCTTCTACTGGAGACATATATAAGGACATTGAAAGAAGGAAGACTGATTCTTCCTTGCCGGCTTGCTTCGTGGGACTGAGCAACTGCAAGATCCTTGGACTTCCATCCACAGCTGCTGCTGACTACTGTTGGGGAGTTGGACTACAGACTGTAAGTCATCGACAAATTCCCTAACTACATAGAGACTGCCCATACGATCTGTGACTCTAGAGAACCCAGACTAATACACTCACCTTTTGTCAGCTGTCCTGACTCCGATGTCACCATGGCTCCATCCTTTACCTCTATCCCTCTCTTTGGCATGGAAAACTGTTTTAAGACCTCTGGGACATGTTCTGTAGGAACATTAAGTTCCCTAGACTGTAATAAAACCATAAGCCTTGATATATCATTTCTGCCACAATGCCCTGCAATCCAAAACACATCAATTCTTTGTGGTAATCAGGTATATCATCGCCTACCTGCCAGCTGGTCATGTGTTTGCACATTGGTACTCCTTTTCCCTGAACTGGGAGTAATCCAGGGAAATGAGCCCCTGCCAATACCAGTTGTAGATATGATAGCTGCTCAACATGAGAGAGCAGTTCAGATCGTGCCCTTCTTGGTCACTACAGGAATAGCCATAGGTGTTGGCACTGGTGTGTCAGGAATAGCAACGTCTCTGGACCAATACAATACATTCACTTCCCAGTTTAAAAGTAATCTCCAGGGAATGACTGAAACTGTGCTTACTATCCAAAAGCAGATCGATTCTTTGGCAGCCATGGTGCTTCAGAACCGACGTGGACTGGATGTCTTCACAGCTGAAAGAGGTGGTCTTTGCTTGTTCCTTCAAGAAGAATGCTGTTTCTATGTCAACCAGTCCAGGATAGTGAGAAACAAAATCCAGGAGCTCCAGTTAGACATAAAGAACTTCAGAGATCATGAGACCTCCAGTTCTGTGATTTTTGAAAACCCTATATGGAAATGGATACTGTCTTTTGTAACGCCTTTTCTAGTCATCTTCCTCATGCTATTGTTTGCTCCCTGCCTCATTAATCTTCTTTCTACATTCCTCCAATGGCAAGTGCAAAAAATTTCCAACCAAATTATTAATCAGCTTCTGTTACAGAATTACCAGCTGCTGCCCACGGAAGAGCCTCTGTCCACAGAAGTACCTGATGCTGAGAACCCTGATGGTGAAAGTCAGCTATACCCCCAAACTGACGATTCCCCTAGACAGCAGGAAGCAGTTTAAGAGACACGACACCCTCATTCCTTTTCACCATCAGGTCTCCCTCCCTCTTTTTCTTTTCCTTTTTTAATAACAGAAATGGAGGAATGTTGGTTCCAAGACCTGTGACGTCATATAGGCAACAACTAGCATTGCAAGCATAGGCCTGTTACCAAGGCAACGGCCACCATGTACCCAGAATTCAATGGGCCTACCTTTTTACCTAAAATTTACATTACCACCCATATATAATGGGTAGCGTTTCTTCCCCATTCTCTCTTTTCTTCCTTCCCTGCCTTCTTCCTGCCCGCTCACCTTTACCCCATCTTAAATAAAGCCACGTGGAATTGTCTGATGTAGTCTGGTCCTTCATTGCGGCCCACACCTCTGCCGTTTCTCCGTCGCGGGCCATGGCCCGCGTGGAGGGCATACCAGTGACTCGCGTGGGCTGCAGGTCACTGAACTGCGTGGAAAAACCAACAGGGGTCAGCATCATTACAGAGTTTTACCATATCATCTAAGGAACTATTCTTAATCTTTCCCCTAAGAATGGAGTGGCAGGTGGAATTAGCATTTTCATCAGCCAACTGTTTTAGGAATCAGCTGTCAGATTCTTCAGTGCCAAGGACCCTTTTGGCTGTTTCTACAAATCTCCCTACAAATTCATTATAGGGCTCATGTGCTCCTTGAATTACTTTAGTTATTGGCGTTGCTACTGATCCCTTAGAGGGGATGGCATGCCAGGCTCTCAAGGTGACTTCAGCCATCTGCGTTAGAATGCCCATGGGAAGACAAGTTTGTCATTCTTCAGATAAATATCTTCCCTGGCCAGAAAATTTATCAAGGGTCCAATTTGCTGTGCCAATCTTTCTTTGGTTTTGTATAGCAATGGACTGACAACAGTCTAGAAATTCAGCTTTCTAGGCTAAATATTGCCCATGGGTAAGTACTGCCTGTGTTACAGGATACCACACGGCAGAGATTAAATGGCCTGCTCCAGAGAGCACTTCCAACATGGAAAGCATAAAAGGGGCAGTAGGGCCATAATTACTAATGGCCGAATTGAGTTCCTTAAGAGGTTTAAATTTTAATCTTTTGAATTGAGTCTGCTCTGCTGAACTGGGTGCCTCATTCTCACTTTCACTATCTCTGTCTCCATCTCCTAGGTCCTCAGCATCATCGCCTGTCTCTGAAGCGTTAGCTCCTTGTTCTCCCTCAGTAGTAGAATTAGGGAAAAGGTCATGGTCTCCAGGGGAGGAATTTTCACCCTGAGAGCCAGAGGAATGAGTCAGGATGGAAAAGGCTAAGCGGGCAGGCAGCTTGGAAGGCCTTTTTGCACCAGCATGTTTGGACACAGATGTGCCTGTAGGAGGGGCATACATACCAGGAGGAAAAAAGACAGTTTGTTTAACCTTGACTTGTAAAGACACGAGGTCTAGGGAAGGAGGTCTAGACCTCTAAGGAGGTCTAGCTTTGAAAATTCCTTTTGAAGGCTTAGGACCTCCTTAACGTCTTCTATTTGTTTAGTTAATTGTTGTTTAGCATGTAATAATGGCCCGGTCTGGGGAAAAGTCAGAAGGGGCAGTATAGGGGCAGATGGATAGGGTGGGGGTCATGAGGACCCTGCAAAGGTGGCTAGGGATTTATTATTATATGGCCAATGTTGGTTGAATTAGGAGGCAGTGGCTTCTTTAAAATAGTCCTCCTCTGAAGGTTTTAAGTAATAGGTAGGGGCTCCACACTCTCTTTTAAAGATGGGGAAAGCCGGGCGTGGTGGCGCACGCCTTTAATCCCAGCACTTGGGAGTCAGAGGCAGGCAGATTTCTGAGTTCGAGGCCAGCCTGGACTCCAAAGTGAGTTCCAGGACAGCCAGGGCTACACAGAGAAACCCTGTCTCAAAAAACCAAAAAACAAAAAAAAGTAAAAAAAAAAAAAAAAAAGTAAAGATGGGGAAAGTTAATGGCTTCTGTCAGGAGGGAGGGTCTTCAAGGGAGGGAGATTTAATGTTCGAGAGCGAGGGCTAAAGGGGACGAATATCTCTTTTTGGAGGGTCTGAAATTGTAAACGGGTTGCCTTCAGAAGGTATAGTGATAGTAACAGAAGGACAAGGCAAGGGTGGCCTCTTTTTAATTTCACTATTAGATGCAAAAGAAGCAGAAGAAGAGGAGCAAGAAAGCAGCTTAAGAAATTATGTTGCCAACAGGATCCTTGCGGAGCCGGGAGAATTAGCCAAAACATCCTGTATAAGGTTCCAGTGACAAATTATTTGAGTTAGAACTGCTTCAGTGCTCTCTCGTTTTAGCAATGCATTCAATTCTCAACTGACTTTAGCCCAGGTTCGAGGATGAATGTCTGTGTTGTCAATTATTATTCAAGGACAAGTATTAGAAATGAATAGGAAAAATTCTGACAATTTTTCTTAACTCTAACTCCTCTATCCATGAGAGTGCTCTTTCTGTCCTTAATAAAGGCTGCTTCTTTAGAGTGCATTTGTCCCATTCTGTATGTGACGACAATGAACCCTTACTTAACGAGCCTTAGCTGTCCCTGTGAACTGCAGGTCATCGACTCCTTGAGAATTCACCTGGGTCTGCAAAAACTCCATTGTCCGACCGGGAATCCTTACCTTGAACCTCACGTATAGGCACCACTTGTCCCGTCCCGAGGGACTCAGTTATTCATGGGTCCAAGGGGGATCTAGCCTGAAAAAGAACGGGCGAGACAGAGGAACAAGACCAAGCAAAATAGTTGTCAAGGTCTGTTTATTTTAACAAGGACAGCAAGTTTTATGTAGTAAGGAAAAGGTGAATGGGGAAAATGATGAATCAGGTGAGACATCCTTGGAATGCGGGGGTGAGGAAGGTTGGGTAAAGGTCAGTTAGCTAGTTCCTGTATGAGGTTCCGGTGAGTAACCATCTAGACAGTTCCTTGTTTAGCCAGTTCCTGGAGCCGCGGGTGAAGAATGGTGCTGAGTCAATTGCATACGTGACTTAGAAGTACCTGTGAGATGGTTGTACTTCAGCCCCTTAATGTGGGCGCTTGCTTCCAACACTTTAATAAATTGTTACATCAGCTCCTGTATCTATTAATCCTTCAAAACATTTTCCTTCAATTGTTAATTTAAGGTTAGGTTATTTATTAGTAATAAATTGAACCCAATATACTCCAGAGGAACCCAAGCCATTTTGTCCTCTCTTACTCTTAATGAATTTGGAAGGTAGTACATGTAAGGGAACCAAGAAAAGTTGAGCAACTCTTTGGTTAGCAAGTACAGTTATGACACTATGAGGGGAAGCAGCCATAATTTTTATTTTCTCCCTCATCGTCATTGTCTATGACACCTGGAGAAATCTACAGCCCCCTTACAATAGTACAACTTTGTCCTAAAAGCAAGTCCCAAGTTTCTGCAGGCAAAGGTCCAAAGACTCCTGTAGGCAGAGTCTGGACACTCATTTGTGGAGTTAATACAACATTGGAGGCACAGCACACATCCAGTCCTGCACTTTCTGGTGTTTCCCTGATAAGTTCAGATGGATTTTCCTGGCTTGGAAGCAGCTCCATGGCCCCAGAGGCTGCTTTCCATGGTTGTCTGGGAGCCAGAGGCTGGCCCTTTTGCCCGTTTCCCGACACAGGATGGCCCTGAATATCAGTCTTGAACTTACAATCTCTAGCCCAGTGATTAACCCTTCGTACATCTAGGACAGATTCCTGGGGTGCAATTTGACTACCTTCTTATAGCACCCCTGTTTCTAGGGCAATCACTTCTAAAATGACCCAGACTTCCACATTTAAAACACTTTCTATTCTTTCATCTCTGTGAAAGTATCCTCTATATGGTGATCTCTTGCAAGGCTTCAGCCATGGCTAGACCCTGATTGTACAAGGGCCCAATTTCGGAACAAAGGCAAATATAACTAGCTAAGTCTGTCTTTCTCCTGTGAGGTCTGATGGCCTCAACAAGCTGCATTAACATTCTTACAAGCCAACTGGGTGACTAACAGATTTTCTGCCTGAGAATCTCCAAAAATTCTGTTAGCCATTTTCTATAATTTATCCACAAAATCCTGAAAAACACATCAGGAGCCTGTCTGATGGCCGTTAAACTTCCACTGAGATCTCCTTTCAATGGTTATAAATTTCATGCACATTGGGCAGTCATTGCAACCTGCACATACACTCCAATAGGGAACCCAAGCTGATTAGTATTCCCTTCATATAGATTTTCTCCCAGTAATATTTCAATATTCCAATCTGGATGGCCTGCCTGAGCATTTACAGTGGCACTCCTCTTACTGCCACTATAAATGGCACCGCTCAGAATTCCAAAGCAAGAAATCGTCTTCTGACAAAGTAGCCTTACATAGAGTTCTCCAATCCTGTGGAGTTACATTTGACTCCATCACAGTATCCATTAAAGCTTGTGTAAAAGGAGCCATAGGACCATACTGTGCCTCAGCTACCTTTAATTCTTTTATCACTTTGAACTCCAATGTCTGATATTGTCTAACCATATTCTCCTGGTCTCTGGTCTCAAGGACAGGGTAGGCCAACAGGTCTGACATATCCTGTCCTTCCCCACAAGCCTGACTTACAGCTCTTTATAGTGGTGATTGGCACATCTCACGATCATTGTTCTCTCTAATATTTGATACCCCTTTTAGCTCCTGTAACTCATTAGTCAACTTCTGCAACTTGATCTCAAATTCCAATTTTTGTAGTTGCATATCCCTCTGGATACCCTCTCCTAAGACAGAGGTCTTAGGTTGAGCAGAAGGCACATTAGGAGGTCATTCTTCTCCATCATATTCAGCAGCTACATTTTTTTAGATAAGATTCCTTTTCTATAGTTAGGTCATCAGCACTATCTCTATATTTTTCTAATTTAGGGTAGAGAGGATCCTTTCCTGAGGAAGTCGTCTCCAGCAGGCCTTTTTCTTGAGATTCCTCAAGTTCTTCCTGCATGATATCTGATTCCTTCAGAGTCCCTTCATTGATAGCATCCTTTGTTAGTGCCCAGAGGCAGAGGGTAATATCTACCTTGGCAGCCTTTAGCGATTTACCAATTTCCCCCCAGGTTCTCTCATTTAAAGTTCTTTTTTCTCAGAACCATGGGCAGCAAGAATCTATCCGATCTAAAAAACTTCTAACTTTTGTTCTTCAAACCTGATTCCTTTTGCCTGAAGGAGCTCCTGGAGGCTGCGGACAAAGGCTTGCCAAGAATGTTCCTTTTCTATTTTCCACTATCTACTCCAAGCGGATTTAGCATTCAGTCCACACTATTCCACTTAGCCATATCCTTTCACACCTACAACAACAATTTCAAAAAGATAAAATTTTATACTAGTGCTAGTATTTAACTCCTATAGTTGTTTACTGTGCAGGATACCATCCTCTTTCTGTTTTTCTGCAATCCTTTGCAAAGGTCACCTCAGGAAATCTTCTTGAATCAGGTCTGTCCATGTTCAGGTGCGAATCTGTTGCTGCCAGCAGCAACAGGTGAACTGGATACCTGTAAAAGAGCCTGAGGATGTATGGAAAGGTGGTGAAAACAGAATTGAATCAAGTCGAGATTTTCTGATCAATACTGAGCTTTTAATGAATATTATTCAATATATTAGCTTGGGAAAAACTCTTCTCCCAGACTCGAGGGAGGTAAAGTCCAGGATCTTGCTGGCTCAATTCTCAGCAGGTTGCCTGCTGAGTTCAGAGAACTGCAAGTCTAGCACATCTGGAATGCTTCTAGGTGGGTCAGCCTTGGCTTCCAGGTGAGAGCAGATGGCTGTTCTTTATAGAACAAATGCCAGGAATTTCACAGGTTGTTGCTGCTGGCAGCAACAATGGGGTGCAGAGCTAAATAGAGAATTCTTAACTGAGGGATTGAGACTGACTGAGAAGCACTTAAAGAAATGTTTAACATGTTTAGTCTTCAGGGAAACACAAATGAAAGCAACCCCATGATTTTACTTTATACCAATCAGAATGGCTAGAATGAAAACACAGGAAACAGAACATTCTGGGGAGGATGTGCAGCAAGGGGAAAACTATTCAATTGCTGATGGGAGTACAAACATCTGGAAATCAATCTGTTGGTTCCTCAGAAAACTGGAAATAGTTCTACCTGTAGACCCAGCTATACGACCCCTGGGCATATTCACAAAAGATGCTATACCATATTACAAGGTCATGTGCTTCTATGTTCATAGCTGTCTTATTTGTAATAGCCAGAACTGCAAACAACCCAGATGTCCCTCAACTGCAGAATAGATACAGAAAATATGCTTTAATTATACAATGGAATACTACTTACCTATTGAAAAGGAGGACAAAATGATCTTTGCAGGCAAGTGGATGGAACTGAAAAATGTTATCCTGAGTGAGGTAACCCATACCAAGAAGGACATACATGGTGTGTACTCACTTATAAGTGGATATTAGCCAAAATGTTCAGAATATCCATTATTGTGACTGCACTTGTCCAGCAAGAAACAACGCAACACTGAGGATTCTTCTCAACAGCACTTTATTTAGGAACTCTTTTATGATGAGAAAACAGGGAGCCCCCAGGCAAGGAATGAGCTGCCTTATATCTCTGAGCAGTCGCCGCCTAGGGCTTTGTGCCTAGCTTTTGCCTCAGGATAGGCTACATGAGGAATCTCCTCATTAGCATACAGCTGGGCAAGGAATAGCTGAGTCAGTATGCTCATTACCATGCATGTACCAAGTTGTTTACCAGGATTAGAGCCAGAAACCAGCACCATCTTGTAATGGTGGAATACTCTGGCTCACTACAGTTCCCCCTTTTTTATTATATCAATGCCACTCAAAAAACTCATGCACTTCAGGCAATACATACACTTCAGCACTATCTTTCGCAATGTCGTACCTGGGTGAAGGTAGAGGTCTGATTCCCCTGAGTTGGTAGAAAGAAGAGGAGTATTGTACAAAGTCTGTTATTGAGCTCATTACTTGAATGAGACCTTGACCAGCTCCTTTTTGTTTGGTAAAATGGAGTATGTACAAAGCCTACTATTGAGTTTACCACTCGAATGAGGCCTTGACCAGCTCTCGTGTCGTTTTTTTAGGGGAAAGGTTCCTGGGACATGCAACCTTTATGCAATCAGACGTTCTTTCCAGAGAGTGCTAAACTGGTTATTAGCTACTCTCTGTGTAGTGAGTGCTTTGCCTCGCAACCTGCAGGATGATATAGTGTGAAAATATTGTGGACAAAGCCACAGTGCATTTAGTGTGGATACCACAACCTGTATGTCACATTTTCATCACACAAACTCATACACCAAGGGGGAGAATGTATAAAGACAAATCCAAACTAGGAGGTGTTCCCATGCAAGGGACTTCCAGACGTGGCACTGGGGTTGATTTTGACTGCTTCTGTCTTAGGTCATCCCCTGCCGCAGCTTGGTTTTACCCGTCATAGGGTTACCCTATCACCCATTGGGCCCCATGTCTTAGGTTGATCCAAGCGCCAGGGAGGTTGCCTGTCATTGAATACAGTCAACACAGAAACACTGCTAGCATGTGCCTAAGTGAGCTTGGGGGTGAAACCTCCGGCTATTGTTTTAGTGAAGCAAGCCAGACAGCTGGCTCCTCTCCACTATCCATGGCAACAAGGGCTTGGTACACCACAGCCTTATGTCTGGCATGATCTCTCTTAAGGCTAGAGAAGCACCACAGGCAAATGAAAGCAGCCAAACACAGAAGAGCAGCCATGCCCACCCATTCCTTAATCCAGGAGAATGCTTGAGTAACCCACGATGTGATGTCTCTCAATGTGACAGGGTCTAATCTTGTCGCATTAAATGAGGTTATCTGAAAAACAAGCTGTTTACTAAGAATTTTATCCTGAATGGTCTAATTCCCATTTAAATAATTGCTGAGTACTGCCTGTTGTTTTTTTTAATGCAGCAACATTTGCCTGTATAGGCATAACACAGAGGCCCTTCAGGGCATATACACAAGATATTTAAATCATTGTATGCAGAGCTTCTATCTCTTTCTGTAATACATCCATTCTTTGATTAACCAAAAGAATTCCCGATTCTATATGGGCATTATAGTTATTTTGAGTTTGCAAGGCTAATGTAGTTTTTTCAATTATAGTATTCATTGTACTGGCTGTTTGTACTTGATTAGTCATAGCTATGGCAGCCGTAGTTGCAGCCGCGGCAGACACAACTATAGCGGAGATAATAGCAGCTGTTATGCCAAAATCTCTTTTCTGCCTAAAGATATTGATAATAGGGAATTGGTCTATATCATCCTCTACAGGCAACGGAACAAACATAGGTAAATGTACTATCAGTGCTGTCTCATTATTACTCTCATTCCAACACTCTGACAAATAACAATCAACTCATGAAGAGTTGCAACTAAAACTTATATCACTAATATTAGTGGCGAATAAGAAAAAGAATGGGTGTTTCACATAAACCTTAGCAGCATTACAGCTAGCACTATTAAATAACTGCTGAATTTTGATATTTTTTAATTGTCCATTGTTTTTATGCAAAGCAGAAATATTATATAAGGAAAAACTCTCATTGCCAAATCTGGAGAAAGGGGTCAGTGAAGTAAATGCTCCTTGATTGGAGGCACTATACTTTTGTGGAGCTTCTCCAGAAGGAATAATACATGACAAATTATGAGCACAAGAAGTAGAAAAGAATGTTGGAAGAAGGGTAGAATTAGTATGTATGTGCAAGGGAACTGACCAAGTTCTAGCTATGGCCCATAAGGTAATCTTATCAGGTGTCACCAGACTCCATAAGGCCATCAGCGTCAGTGTTCTCAGGACGATCTTCATCGTGTCATGGTACTTTCCTTGTCAGCCTCTCAGGTACCTAAATAGGATCAGTCTGATTCTGTGGAAAAACACAATGCGCTCCCCTAGATCTTGCAATCACAGGATCTGGGCCATTCCATGTGCCAGACAGAGTATCTTTCCATTTTACATAATCATTCAATACACTAGTCTGGCTCATATGTCAATCAGCCACAGAACGGCTATGATCATCCATTTATTAAAAAATTTAAAGTAAAAAGAGCAAGTGATATTTGTTCCCTAGGGGTGTGGCCTTCACCTATTCCCCCTTTTTGTTTTAATAGAATTTCTTTTAATGTATGATGAGCACGTTTCACAATGCCTTGTCCTTGTGGATTGTAAGGCAATCCCGAAACATGGGACACATGTAATTGTGCACAAAAGGTTGCAAATGATTGAGCAGTATATGCTGGACCATTGTCCATTTTAAGCTGTGTAGGCTTACCCCAGGCAGCCCAGGCTTCTAAGCAATGAGTAACAATATTACGTGTTTTTTCTCCCATTATGGGGGTTGCATGCATTATACCAGAATCTATTGAGACATGAACATATTTTAGAGTTCTGAAAGATGAAATGTGTGTAACGTCCATTTGTCAAACCTTAAGGGGTAGCAGCCCATGAGGATTTACTCCAATATGTGGCAGATGGAGGAAAGTAATGCAATTTTGGCAATTAAGGACTATTTTGCGAGCTTGGGCTCGAGAGAGACCAAATTTTTGTTGGAGAGATTTGGAGGGCAAATGGAATTGCTGATGGAATTCTTGTGCTTGATCAAAGGGTGTTGCATGAAAGATAAAAGGCTGTTGGGTGCTATTATCCACTACATTGTTGCCTGTACACAAAGGCCCAGGAAGGCCTGTGTGTGTTCGGATATGTTGAACAAAGAACTTGCACTGTCTGTTTAGTATTAATTTCTGTAATTCCTCAATCTGCTGCAATTTCTTTTTGATGTTGGTGCCAACTGCCCAATAAAAACCATAATCATAGAGGCTTGCTGCTCTTTAGACATAGGATCAAAAGGAGTATACCTTCTGTAAGCCTCCATGAGTCTTTCCAGAAAGACTGAAGGGGGTTCAGTTGCCCCTTGTATGACCTCTCTTATTTTTAGCCAAATGATAGACACTGCTGAACATTTGAACAGTTTATACTTTAAAATGTGAGAGCATCAGTCTTTAGCCTTCTGGCACAAGAACACTTGACAGATTTAAAGAATCAGGAATTAAGCTATATAATAATTTATGGACACATTAAGTTTGTCTGTAGATGAAGAGAGGCAATCTCATGGCTCTCTCTCTCTTCCTTATAACAGAAGCAACTTTACACATGATGTTTCTCCAAGAAAGGGAAGCTGTCAGGAGCAGATTGTTTTTATAACAGAAATAAATAACATTAAACATTATATTTCATGGAGTTTTGGCAATTTTTTAAAAAAACAACTTTTTATGTAAAGTAATGTGAACTGTTGTCTATTAAACTATATTTAGTTATTTTTTATTAAAACATAGAAAACATCCTAATAATAAACTCAGAGTCTTATATTTTATTTGGCCCCAAACTCATAGGCGTAAACATCTCAGATCTGTAACAATAACAGCAAAGAATGACTGGGTGTAAATCCTGCACTTTATATTTTTACTATTTATACCAATGAAAACCTTGATTTTGTATTAAAATAAAATCTCTATCAAATAAGAATCCTTGAACATAATAACAATCTCTATAATATAAATCTCAAAACAAGACTTCAATATCACCAAGGCAGATTTTTTGCTTAATATTATATCTATTATAATAACCTAAACAATTTAAAATAAATGAAATAAACCATCTGTACCAACTTAAATTTAGAATTCACATATCTGCCACCTTGAGTGTCTTAAAACTTTATTTTCTCCATCAGAGGGCCTTTAAAGTATTTTGTCTCTTCTTTGTTTTAACTTGGCGGAGAACGACCTTGCAGCTGCAGTTGGGAGTTTTTCTTTAGAAGAAGAAACTATAAAGAAAAGGAGGAGGGTACAACTGGGCCCAAACAGTTAAACCTTGGAGTTCTCAGGCTGAGAGCAGAGAAAAGGGAAACAAAAAAGAACAAGCTCTGTGTCATCCTCCAGAGTCAATTCTCTAAGGGAAGGGTAAAGAGATGTCCCCCCTCGATCAGCTCAACTCTCTTCTCTCTCGGTTTTTGTTTCATTTTTCTCTTCTCTGTGATAGGCTGCTTTTCTCCTTCTGAAAGGCTCTCTCAATGTTCCTCAAGTGCTTTCTGTCCTGTTCTAACTGCCTCTGCACATCTCTGATCACTCAGGCAAGCACGAATCATTTTCCATATGGGCTTCGTGCCTGGTTTCAGTTTTTGTTTCTCAGCCTCTTGGTCCAGATTTCATCCGATTTTTTTTCATGGTCCCATTGTTAGCGAGCCAGAGACCTCAAACCAGGGAGAGCAATGATCACACTCAACAAGGAAGGAGGAAAGGGTCCTTTTGTCTATTTTTAACTTGCGTTGTTGAAGTAATTTTTTAAGGGCTATCACAACTGGGCTAGAGGACAAGTTCCTCATGTTGTCTAGCAACCTTATCTCAGGCCACCAGCACCCTTCTCCTTCACACTTATCTATGTGTGACTGACAGAGTTTAGTAAAAGGTATACTCGTGTCCTAGATGATGCCAATTAAGCCAGAAGCAACACCACAAACAAAGGAAGAAAATAACCGGAGTTGCAACTGCAAGGGCCCTGTAGCTAAGAAGCCAATCCCATATAGTCACTTCTCTGTGAACTTTATAGTCCTATATAAACCTAGGATCTTTATTGTCTCCACTCACCCTTGGAGAGCTTTATTGTCCCTGCTTACCAGGGAGCTTATCGGCACCACCTTCCTGGTGCTGAAAAGTTCTGGATCTGTGCGGGTCTTTCCTCGGGCTCCCTGTATGGGCCACCAGCTATTGTGACCGCACTTTTCCAGCAAGAAACAACGCAACACTGAGAATCCTTCTTAACAGCACTTTATTCAGGAACTCTTTTATGATGAGAAAAGAGGGAGCCCCCAGGCAAGAAATGAGCTGCCTTATATCTCTGAGCAGTCGCTGCTTAGGGCTTTGTGCCTAGCTTTTGCCTCAGGATAGGCTACATGAGGAATCTCCTCATTAGCATACAGCTGGGCAAGAAATAGCTGAGTCAGTATGCTCATTAACACACATGTACCAAGTTGTTTACCAGGATTAGAGCCGGAAACCAGCGCAATCTTGTAATGGTGGAATATTCTGGCTCACTACAATCCATAATCCAACTCACAAATCATATGAAGCTAAACAAGATGTAAGGTACAACTATGGATGCTTAAATCCCACTTAGATGGGTGACAAAATAGTCATGGGAGGAAGAATAAGCAACCTTTGTGGGAGATGGGAGAGAGAAGAAAAAGGGGACAGGATCAGGTATGGTGCAGGATGGGAGATAAGCCCAGAGGGCTAGCAGAATATATATAAATATGCAGCAGATTGGGGTGGGGGATGGGGGAACCTTTAGAATGTACTAGACACCAGTAGTGTGAAAGGCTCCCAGGACCCACTGGGGATGACCATAACTGAAATTCCCAACAGTAGGGAGATGGAAACTTAAGGGACCACCTCAAGTTGATAGGCACTGCCTACAATTGATGGATGGTGCCACCCACCTATCTCAAAATTTTTGACTCAGAGTTGCTCCTGTGTAAAGGAAATGCAGGGACAAAAATGAAGCAGAGACTGAAAGAAAAACCATCCAGACTGCTCCACTTTGGATCCACTCCATGTGGAGATACCAGACCCCAATACTATTGCTGATGCCATGTTGTACTTGCAGACCACAGCTTGGCATGGCTGTCCTCTGAGAGTCTCTATCTTGACTGAGATAGATGATGATACTTAAAGATGACCATTGGACTGAGCTTGGGGAGCCCCTAAAAAAGAGTTAAGAGACAGACTGAAGGAGCTGAAGGGGATTGCAGCCTCATAGGAAGAACAACATTACAAACTAACTTGAAACCACAGAGCTCTCAGGGATTAAGCTATCAACCAAAGAGCATACATGGACTGGTTGTTAGTATTCTGTCTAAACTCTACCCCATATTTACCTAGCAACAGCCAGGTATGCCCTGCCCCATAGACCTGGCCCATTCTAAAAGTGGCTGTTTGCCCCTTGTCTCTCTCTCTCTCTCTCATCACTCTTGCCTCTTGGCACTCTCACCTCTCTGCCCCTCTTGGGCTCTTCTCCGATCCCCCTTCTCTCCTTGTGGTCATGGCTGGCCTCCACTCTTCCTCTTCTCTTCTCTTCTCTTCTCTTCTCTTCTCTTCTCTTCTCTTCTCTTCTCTTCTCTTCTCTTCTCTTCCCTTCCCTTCCCTTCCCTTCTCTCTTCTCTCTTCTGTCTTCTGTCTTCTGTCTTCTGTCTTCTGTCTTCTGTCTTCTGTCTTCTCTCTTCTCTCTCTCTCTCTCTCTCTCTCTCTCTCTCTCTCTCTCTTTCTCTCTCTCTCTCTGCCTTTCTCTGCCTCCACTACACCATTAACTTCTATCCTCTGCCCTGAATAAACTCTATTCTATAACATGTCCGTAGGTGCATGGTCCCTCAGGAGGAAGGGATGCCTGGGCATCGGCATATACCATTCTCTAAAACCCATTCTCTCTGTTTATAAACACATTTTGGTGCTGAAAACAGGGAACAAGCACCATCACTAGTTGGTGGCGTCTGATACATATGTAGCAGAGTACTGCCTCAACTTGCCTCAGTGGAAGGGTATATGCTTGGTCTTGTAGAAGCTTGATGTCCCAGAGAAGAGGTATGCTAAAGTGGTGAGGTGGGAATTGGTGAGTGGGTGGGAGAGCACCTTCTGAGAGGCAAAGGGGAGGGGATTGCAATAGGAGGCTCATGGAGAAGGTCTTGGAAGGGGCATAACATTTGAGATGTAATTAAGTAAAGTAATTAATTTTTAAAAATCGAGTAAAGAGTTAAACAAAAATTCTCAACAAAGGAAACTTTTATGACTAAGAAATTTAAAGAAATGTTCAACATCTTTAGTTATCAGGGAAATGCAAATCCAGATGACCCTGAGATTCCATCTTACATACATCAAAATGACTAAAATGAAAAACTCAAGGGAAAAAACTTGCTGGTAAAGAGGAGCTAAGGGAACACTCCTCTATTGCTGGTGTCATATAAACTTGTACAACCACTGTTGAAATTAATTTGCATGTTTTACTGAAAAAAATCAAAATAGTTTCTAACTCAACACTATAGCACTCCTGGGCATATGTACTTGTGGATACCATCTCACAAAGACACTGGCTAAACTATGCTTATAACAGTTTTATTTGTAAATAGTCAGAAACTGGAAAAGACTCAGGTGTCTCTCAACTAAAGAATAGATAAAAAATGTGGTTCATTTACACAATGATCTATTAAAAATAAGAACATCATAAATCTTATGGGCAAATGGATGGAACTAGAAAATATCATCTGGAGTAAGGTACTCCAGACCCAAAAGGACATTCATGACAGGTGCCTAACATAACAGTCCTCTGAGAAGCTCCAACCAGCAGCCAATGGAAACAGGTACAGAGACCCACAGCCAAATAGTCAATGGAACTCAGAAGTCTTGTGGAAGAGTTTATAGAAAGATTTATCAACCCAAAGAAGATAGGAATTTCACAGGAAGACCAACAGTGCCAAATAACATCATTTCTTGGGGGCTCCCAGAGACTCAAGCACCAACCCATTATAAGCATGGGACCTAGGCCCCTTGCACACATGTAGCAGAAGTGAGGCTTATTCTTCATGCAGGTCTCCAAATTTATGGAATAGGGTCAGTCCCTGAATCTGTTACCTGCCTGCATGTCCTGTCTCCCTAACAGTAGGACAGGATGGGCCTAGAAACTCAGTAACTTTATGAACGAGGGGATATGGAAGCTCATTCTTCTCAGAGGCAAAAGAGAGGGGGTTTGAAAGAAGGATCTGTCTGAGGTACTATTGGGAAGAGAGGGAGTTGATATTGGGATGTAAAGTGAATAAATATATAATTTTCTAAAAGAGCATTTAAGAACTAGGGGAAAAACAATATACTACAATCTTCTTTATAGGCCAATATTATGGAGGCATTTTGTCACTTGAGAATTCCTCTTCCAAAATGCATCTATCTTGTATTAACTTGACATAATACTAGCAGGCAAACTCACACATGCATACAAACTGTTAAAGACATTGAGACCATATATATGGAAGGGGCTATGGTGTTACATGGGAGAGGTTGCAGAGAGGAAAAAGAATAGGGAAATGATGTGATCATATCTTAATATCAAAACAAACATCATTTAGAAAAAATAAAATAAGACTTTTCCAAAGAGAGAAAAAACAAACAACAAATTTGAGCCTTAGAACCTGTGTAAAGAAAGTGAAATGTTTCCTAAAATGCTCCAATAGAAATGTGAGAGACATGATGAAAGTCGAGTTGAAAATTTTTCAGATGTATAACCTTTTTTCCATGGAGAAGAAGAAATGGAAGTCATTTTCAAAAGATATTCCAGGCAATAGGTGAGTCCCAGAACTCTACCATATTAAAAACTAGCAGTGGCTGGGCGGTGGTGGCGCACACCTTTAATCCCAGCTACTATAAACCAAATAGTTTCTTTATATTAAATGTTTATTTCAAAAATGAATAATTCATTGTTAAAAACATCAAGAAAAACTAATTTCTAGATTCATCTAAATCACCAAAATTAAACCAAAAAAGTAAAAATATCTTAAAGATACCTGGAAACAAACAAGAAATAATAATAAAACACCTTCTTAATATAAGAGGCATAAGTCTAAGTTGATCAGATTTTCAGTGAACTACAACCAATACTTTTTTATTGAATATCATCTTTACTTACATTGCCAATGGTAAAACCTTTCCAGATTCCCCCCTCCCCAAAGACCTCCAACCCCTTCCCCCAGGCCCTGCCTCCAATATATGCCTCTCTACCCAACCTACTTCTAACCCCCCCGACTCCTTGGTCGCTCGAGTTCCCTTTGTTGGTGCATCTATTGAGCCTTTACCTGACCAAGGACCACTCCTCCCACTGATGCCCAAAATGGCCACATTTTTGGCTGGAGCAATGTATACCCCTTGGTTGATGGTTTAGTCCCTGGGAGTCCTGGGGTGTCTAGGTGGCTGAAATCATTGTTCTTCCCATGGGGCTGTAAACACTTCCAGCTCCTCTGGACCACACACCAGCTACTCCATTAGGGGCCCTACACCCAGACCAATGGTTGGCAGCTAGCATCTACCTCTGTTTTTGTAAGGCTTTGGCAGGATCTCTCTGGAGACAGACATGGTATGCAACTTTTGGTATACACTTCTTATTGTCCATAGTAGTGTTGATGTTTGGTGACTGATTATAGGATGAAGCTCCAGGTAGGGCAGTCTCTGGGTGGCCTTTCCTTCAGTCTCTGCTCCACACATTGTATCCCTTATTGTTCCTTGAGTATTTTGTTCCCTTTCTCAGAGGTAGCAAAGCACCCTCACTTAAGTCCTTCTTCTTCTTGAGCTTCCTGTTCTGGGTGAATTGTAACTTGTTTGTTTTGAGCTTTTGGGCTAACATCTGCTTATCAGTGAATGCATACCATGTGCATTCTTTTGTGATTGGGTTAACTCACTCAGAATGACAATTTCTAGTTCCATCCATTTGCCTAAGAATTTCATGAATTCATTGTTTTTAATAGCTGAATAGTACTCCATTGTGTATATATACCACCGTTTCTGTATCTATTCCTCTGTTGAAGGACATCTGGGTTCTTTCCAGCTTCTGGCTATTATAAATAAGGCACCTATGAACATAGTGGAGCATGTGTACTTATTACATGTAGGAACATATTCTGGGTATATGCCCAGGAGTGGCATATACTACCTGGGTCCTCAGGTAGTAATATATATATAATTTTCTGAGGAGTAGCCAAACTGATTTCCAGAGTGATTTTACCAGCTTGCAATCCCACCAACAGTGGAGAAATGTTCCGTTTCCCCCACATCCTCTCCCGCATCTGCTGTTCCCTGAATTTTTCACCTTAGCCATTTTGACTGGTGTAAGTTGGAATCTCAGTGTTGTTTTAAGTTGCATTTCCATCCTAACTAAGGATGCTGAACATTTCTTTAGGTGCTTTAGAGCCATTTGAGATTCCTCAGTTGAGAATTTCCTGTTTAACTCTCTGTCTCATATTGTAATAGGGCTATTTGACTCTCTGTTGACTAACTTCTTGAGTTCTTTCTATACATTGGATATTAGTCCTCTATCAGATGTAAGGTTAATAAAGATCTTTTCCCATTTTATTGGTCGCCATTTTGTCATATTGACTGTGTCCTTTGTCTTGCAGAAGCTTTGCAGTTTTATGAGGTCCCATTTGTTTATTCTTGTTCTTAGAGAATAAGCCATTGGTGTTCTATTCAAGAACTTTTCCCCTCTACCCATGTGTTCAAGATTCATCCCCACTTTCTTTTGTTTTGGAGGATAGTTTTTGCTATCCAGATGAATTTGAGAATTTCTCTTTCCAGATATATGAAGAATTGATTTGGAATTTTGATGGGGATTGCATTGAATCTGTAGATTGCTTTTGACAAGATGACCATTTGTACTCTATAAGCTTCAGTTTGTCTGGTTTTATGTGTAGACCCTTGATCTAGTTGGATTGAGCTTTGGATTGAGAAAAGAATGGGTTAATTTTCATTTTTCAGTATGCTGACCTCCAGTTGATCCAGCATCATTTGTTAAAAATGCTGTCTTTTGTCAGGCATTGGTCGCACATGATTTTAATCCCTGTACTTGGGAGGCAGAGGCAAGTGGCTTTCTGAATTCCAGGCCAGCCTGGACTACAGAGTCAGTTCCAGGAAAGCCAGGGCTACACAGAGAATCCCTGTCTCAAAAACAACAACAACAACAACAACAACAACAACAACAACAAAATGCTGTCCTTTTTCCACTGTATCGTTTTAGCTCTTTTGTCAAATATGAAGTGACTATACATGTGTGTTTTTTTCTGGGTCTTCAATTCTATTCCATTGTTCTTCCTTCCTGTCTCTATACCAGTACCAAACAGCTTTTATCACTCTTGCTCTGTATTAGGGCTTGAGGTCAGGGATGGTGATTCCCCCAGGAGAGCTTTTGTTTTGGAGGATAGTTTTTGCTATCCAGATGAATTTGAGAATTTCTCTTTCCAGATACATGAAGAATTGATTTGGAATTTTGATGGAGATTGCATTGAATCTGTAGATTGCTTTTGGCAAGATGACCATTTGTACTATATTGATCCTGCCAACCCATGAACATGGAAGATCTTTTCATCTTCTGAGACCTCCTTCGATTTCTTTCTTCAGACACTTGAAGTTCTTGTCAAACAGATCTTTCACTTGCTTCATTAAGGACACACCTAGGTATGAAATATTATTTGGGACTATTTTGAAGGGTGTCATTTCCCTAATTTCGTTTTCATCTAGTTTATCCTTTGAGTAGAGGAAGTCTACTCATTTGCTTAATTAATTTTATATTCTTCTACTTTGCTGAAGTTATTTATCAGCTTTAGGAGTTCTCTAGTGGAAGTCTTGGGGTTGCTTAGGTATACTATCATATCATCTGCAAATAGTGATATTTTGACTTCTTCCTTTCCAATTTATATACCTTTGACCTCCTTTTGTTGTCTGATTGCTCTGGCTAGGAATTCAAGTCCTATATTGAATAGATAGGGAGAGAGTGGGCAACCATGCCTGGTCCCCAATTTTAGTGGGTTTGCTTTAAGTTTCTCTCCATTTAACTTGATGTTGGCTACTGGTTTGCAGTATATTGTTTTCACTATATTTAGGTATGGGCATTGGATTCCCAATCTCTTCAAGACTTTTATCATGAAGAGATGCTGGATTTTGTCAAAAGTCTTTTGATCATCTAATGAAATGATCATAGGTTTTTTTTTTCATGTAGTTTGTTTATGTAGTGGATTACACTGTTGGATTTCAGTATATTGAATCACTCTTGCATCCCTGCGATGAAGCCTACCTGATCATGGCGAATTATAGTTTTGATACCTTCTAGGATTTGGTTGGCCAGAATTTTGTTCAGTAGTTTTGCATCAATGTTCATGAGGGAGATTGGTCTGAACTTCTCCTTCCTTAGTTGGTCTTTGTTTGGTTTAGGTATAAGTGTTATTGTGGCTTCTTAGAATGAGTTGGGTAGTGTTCCTTGAGTTTCTATTTCATGGAATAGTTTGAAGAGTATCTGTACTAACTTTTCTTTGAAGATCTGATAGAATTCCCCACTAAACTCATCTAGTCCTAGCTTTGTTTTTTGATAGGAGACTCTTTATGACTGCTTCCATTTCCTCAAGAATTATGGGACTATTTACATAGTTTATTTGATCCTGTTTCAACATTGGCACATGGTATGTATGTAGAAAGTTGTTTGTTTAATCCAGATTTTCAAACTTTGTTGAGTATAAACTCTTGTAGTAGGATCTGATGTTTTTTTGAATTTCCACAGTTTCTGTTGTTATGTCTCCCTTTTCATTTCTGATTTTATTAATTTGGATACTGTCTTTGTGCCCTCTAGCTAGTCTGGATAAGGGTTTATCTATCTTGTTGATTTTTTAAATAATCAACTCCTTATTTTGTTGATTATTTGTATAGTTCTTTTTGTTCTGTTAGGTTGATTTCAGCTGTGAGTTTGATTCTATCCTGTGGTCTACTTCTCTTGAGTATATTTGCTTCTTTTTGTTCTAGAGCGTTCAAGTGCACTGTCAAGCTGTTAGTGTAAGATCTCTCCATTCTCTTTTTGGAAGTACTCAGAGCTAAGAGTATTTCTCTCAAGACTTCTTTAATTGTGTACCATAAATTTTGGTATGATGTATTTTCATTTTCATTAAATTCTAAAACGTTTTAATTTCTTTATTTCTTCCTTGATCTAGCTATCATTGAGAAGAGCATTGTTCAAAGTCCAAGTGTATGTGTGTTTTCTATTGTTTTTGTTTGAGCTTAAGTCCAGCCTTAGTCTGTGGTGATCTGATAATGTACATGGAATAATTTCAATATATCTGTATCTGTTCAGGCCCGTTTTGTGACCAATTATATAGTCAATTTTGTAGAGGGTACCATGAGGTGTTGAGAAAAAGGTATATTCTTTTGCTTTAGGGTGGCGTGTTCTATAAATACCTGTTATATCCATTTGGTCCATAATTTCAGTTAGTTTCACTGTATCTCTGTTTAGTCTCTGATTCCATGATTTGTCTATTTTTGAGAGTGGGGTGTTGAAGTCTCTGACTATTATTATATGAGGTACAATGTATGCTTTGGGCTTTAGTAAAACTTCTTTTATTAATGTAGGTGCCCTTGCATTCAGAGCATAGATGTTCATCTTTGAGAGTTCATCTTGGTAGACTTTTCCTTTGATCAGTAAGAAGTGTACCTTCTTATCTTTTTTGATATGATTTGGTTGAAAGTCAATTTTATCCAATATAAGAATGGCCATGCCAGCTTGTTTCTTGCGACCATTTGCTTGGAAAATTGTTTTCCAACCTTTGACTCTGAAATAGTGACGGTCTTTGTCACTGAGGTGGGTTTCTTGTATGTAGCAAAATGTTGGGTCCTATTTATGTATCCAGTCTGTTAGTCTATGTCTTTTTTATAGGGGAATTGAGACCACTGATATTACGAGATATTAAGGAAAAGTGATTGTCGCTTTCTGTTTTCTTCTTAGTTAAAAGTTAAATTATGGTTGTGTAGCTATCTTCTATTGTGTTTGATGAAAGATTAACATTGATTTTTTTTTTACAGTGTGGTTTCCTGTCTTGTGTTGGTATTTACCACCCATTATCCTTTGCAGAGCTAGATTTGTGGAAAGATATTGTGTAAATTTGCTTTTGTCGTGGAGTGTCTCCATCTATGGTAATTGAAAGTTTTGCTGGGTATAGTAGTGTGGGCTGACATTTATGTTTTCATAGAGTCTGTATGACTGATATCTGCCTAGGATCTTCTGGCTTTCATAGTCTCTGGTGAGAAGTCTGGTGTAATTCTAATAGGTCAGCCTTTATATGTTACTTGACATTTTACTCTTACTGCTTTTAATATTCTTTCTTTGTTTAGTACATTTGTTGTTTTGATTATTATGTGACAGGAGGAATTTCTACTCTGGTCCAAACTGTTTGGAGTTCTGTAGGCTATGTGTATGTTCATGGACATTTCTTTCTTTAGGTTAGGGAAGTTTTCATTTATAATTTTGTAGAAGATATTTACTGGGCCTTTAAGATGTAAATCCTCACCGGGCAGTAGTAGTGCATGCCTTTAATTCCAGCACTTGGGAGGCGGAGGCAGGTGGATTTCTGAGTTCGAGGCCAGTCTGGTCTACAGAGTAAGTTCCAGAACAGCCCGGACTACACAGAGAAACCCTGTCTCAAAGGAAAATAATGTAAATCCTCACTTTCTTCTATACCTATAATCCTTAGGTTTGGTCTTCTCATTGTGTCCTGGATTTCTTGGATGTTTTGGGTACACGTTTTTTGTTTGTTTTGTTTTGTTTTTGTTTTTTGTTTGTTTTTGTTTTGTTTTGTTTTGTTTTGCATTTGGCATTTGCTTTGACTGTTGACTCAATGTTTTCTATGGAATCTTCAACATCTGATATTCTTTCTTCTATCTCTTCTATCTCTTCTGTCTATGAATCTTAAATTTTTCCAGTGTTTTCTATCTTCAGAGATGTCTCATTTTGCAATTTCTTTATTGTTCCTACTTCCATTTTTAGATCCTGGATAGTTTTGTTGAGTTACTCTACTCGTTTTTTGTTTTTTTCTGAAGTTCTTTAAGGGATTTTTGTGTTTTCTCTTAAATGGCTTCTTCCTGTAGACCAATGTTCTTCTATGTTTCTTTTAGGGATTTTTGTGTCTCTTCTTTAAGAGCTTCTGCATATTGACTCATACTCTCCCATAATTCCCTATGTGATTTTTGTATTGCCTCTTTAAGGGGTTCTACCTGTTGACCCATGTTCTCTCATATTTCTTTAAGCTATTTTTGTGTTTCTTCTTTAAGGGCTTCTACCATTTGATCCATATTCTCTTGTATTTCTTTAAGGGATTTTTGTGTTTCCTCTTTAATGGCTTCTACCTGTTGTCCCATGGTCTCCTGTATTTCTTTAAGGGATTTATTTATGTACTTCTTGGAGTACCCCATCATCAATATGAGATGTGATTATAAATCCAGCTCTTGCTTTTCTTATGTGATGGAGCATACAGGATTTGCTACTGTGGGAGAACTGGTTTCTGATGGTGCCATGTTGCTTTTGTTTCTGTTGGTAATGATCTTGTGTTTGCCTTTGGCCATCTCCTTATCTCTGGTGTTAGCCTGTCTTGCTGTCTCCATCGTCTCTCTCCTCCAGGCTTGTGTTTCACTACTCCTGGGATTCCCTTTTTCTCAAGTGCCCTGCAAACAGCTGGTTCTTCAGGAAGTATCAGGTGTTGGGGCCTCCCCTGTGGCAGACTTGGCAAGAGTCTAATGCCCTGCAGACTGCTAGTTCTCAAATGTTCTGCTGTTGTTTGATCTCGAATGCCCTGCTGATGCTTGTTCTCGAATGCCCCACTTAAGCCAGTCCAAATGCCATGTTGGTGCCAGTTCTCAAATGACCTGCTTCTGCCAGTTCTCTAGAGAATATCAGGAGTATGATCCTACCTATGTCAGAAGTGGTATAAATCTGCCACATCTGATGTAATGGTATGGTGGCAGGGGCCTAGGGAGGGGTAGAAGGGATGGAAGGGGAGGTATGATCTGGAGCTTGCTAGGTAGTTAGCCCCAGAGTGGCTCTGGGAATCTAGGGATGGGGGGTGATTCTTACTGAGTGTTCTGCTCCTGCCAGTTCTCTTGAAAGTATTAGGAAGTATGATCTTTCCCATGTCAGAAGTGGTACAGGTCTACCCAATACTTCTTAAGTTATTCAAAAAAATAAACAAACAAAATCCAGTACTAATAAGCAGCCCTTAAACTTTTTTCAATGACAACAGTATTACTTTAATAGCCAAGCAGGTAAGGGCAACAAGAACAAAATAAGTGGAAATTATAAGCCAATGTTTGTAATGAATATATGTAGACATTTTCTGAATGCAAGCTAAATAAGCATATACAGGAGAGATAATTTACCATGATGAAGTAGTTGGCTATATAGCAGACATATAAGGATGGATGGTTCAACATACATACATATATATATATATATATGTATTTATATATATACATACATATATATGTATATATATACATACATACATATATATGTGTGTGTATATATATATATATATATATATATATATATAAAGACAGTAAATTAAGAAGGGTGAAGTGGCATAAGTCTTTATGTTCAACTTGTGGGAGGCAGAGGCAGGTGGATCTCTGTCTTTTTGAGGCTAGACTAGTCTACAATGTGAATTTGAGGACACCCAATGCTGTTACCTAGAGAAAACATGTTTTCCAAAGCCTCACATCAAATCAGATGATTCCTCTAATAAATGAAAAAAATCCTGAAAAAAGTAACATACAGTCTTGATAAAAGTTCTAAGTAAGAGTGACTTCGGCCTGCAGCTTCCCATCCAGCCTGTGGCGGGGAAGCCAGACCCAGCCAGCTTCCCAGGTGCTCAGACCCAGCCTGCAAACCAGGTACCTGAGATAGCCCAAGATTATGACCTTCCAGGACTCAGGCCTGGAGCAGGAGCTGCGCACAGAGTAGCCGTTTGGGGCACAGCAGCCGAGCCTGTGCTCTGCGCTCACAGGCCAGAACCCAAACTCCCTGCAGGCAGTGCCATCTTACCTGCAGCTTCCCATCCAGCCTGTGGCTGGGAAGCCAGACCCAGCCAGCTTCCCAGGTGCTCAGACCCAGCAGGCAGAACCAGATAACTGAGATATCCCAACTTTAAGACCCCTGGGGAAACAGGATACCAGACAGCAAACCCTGAGCAGGAGCAGTGCAGAGCAGCTGCCCAACAGGTGGAACCAAGTACCTGGGATATCCTGAGTTTAAGACCTCGGGGGACTCAGGCCACCTGCAGGGCAGTGGTTCAGGTGTCCCAGTCGCTGGGAAATAGCCTTACAAGCCCAAAGAAGTGTCAAGCACCAGCTAGTAACTACAGGACCAACTAACACCAGAGTTAACCAGATGGCAAAAGGCAAAAGTAAGATCATTACTAACAGAAATCAAGGCAGTATGGCGGCATCCGAACCTAGTTCCCCGACAGCAATAAATCTTGGATACCCTGAAACACCAGAAAAACAAGACGCAGATCTAAAATCACTGGTCAGGTTGCTGATAGAGGAACATTTAGATAAATCTCTTAAAGTAATACATGAGAAAATAGATCAAAAGCTAGAAGCCCTTACAAGGCAAACACAATTAAATCCGGATATCTCAACACACCAGAAAAACAAGACTCAGATCTAAAATCACTGGTAAAGATGCTGATAGAGGATCACTTAGATAAATTTCTTAAAGTAATAGAGGAGAAAATAGATCAAAAGCTAGAAGCCCATACAAGGCAGACACAAAAATCACTTCAAGAGATCCAGGAGAATATAGAGCAAAAAATGAATCCCAATTAGGGGGAGAAACAAAAATCACTTAAAGAAATACAAGAGAACATGGGTCAACAAGTAGAAGTCATAAAAGACGAAACACAAAAATCCCTTAAAGAATTACAGGAAAACACAAACAAGCAACTGAAAGATCTGAGCAAAACCATACAGAATCTAAAAACAGAAGTAGAAACAACTAAGCAATCACAAAGGGAGACAACATTGAAGATAGAAAACCTTGGGAAGAAATCAGGAGTCATAGATGCAAATATCAACAATAGAATACAAGAGATAGAAGACAGAATCTCAGATGCTGAAGATACCATAGGAACCATGGATTTAACAATTAAAGAAAATGCAAAATGCCAAAAGCTGGTAACCCAAAACATTCATGAAATCCAGGACACAATGAGAAGACCAAACCTAAGGATTATAGGGATAGATGAGAATGAAGATCTAAAACTTAAAGGGCCAGCAAGTATCTTCTACAAAATTATGGAAGAAAACTTCCCCAACCTAAAGATAGAGATGCCCATGAATATACAAGAAGCCTATAGAACCCCTAATAGACTGGACCAGAACAGAAATACTTCCTGTCACATAATAATCAAAACCCCAAATGTACTAAACAAAGAAAGAATATTAAAGGCAGTAAGAGAAAAAGGACAAGTAACATATAAAGGAAGACCTATCAGAATTACACCAGACTTCTCACCTGAGACCATGAAAGCTAGAAGATCCTGGGCAGACCTCATGCAGACCCTAAGAGAACACAAACTTCAGCCAAAACTACTATACCCAGCAAAACTCTCAATTGCCATAGATGGGGAAACCAAGGTATTCCACGACAAAACCAAATTTGCAAGATACTTATCTACAAACCCAGCCCTACAAAGGATAATAGGGGAAAAAATACCAACACAAGGGGGAGAAACTACACCCCAGAAGAAACAAGATAGAAACCCCATCTCATCCAACCCAAAAGAAGAGAATGACTCAAATACAATAATAATAATAATAATAATAATAATAATAATAACGAAACTACACCCCAGAAGAAACAAGATAGAAACCCCATCTCATCCAACCCAAAAGAAGAGAACGACTCAAATACAATAATAATAATAAAATAATAATAATAATAATAATAATAACGCCCAAAATGTCAGGAAGTAAAAATTACTATTCATTAATATCTCTTAATATCAATGGACTCAATTCCCCAATAAAATGACACAGACTAACAGACTGGATACAGAAACAGGACCCTACATTTTGTTGCATACAGGAAACACATCTAAGTGTCAAAGACAAACACCACCTTAGAGTAAAAGGCTGGAAGACAATTTTACAACAAATGGTCCCAGGAAACAAGCCGGAGTAGCCATTCTAATATCAGATAAAATTGACTTTCAACCTAAAGTCTTCAAAAGAGACACAGAAGGTCTCTTCCTGCTTGTCAAAGGGAAAATCCACCAAGAAGAATTCTCAATACTGAACATCTATGCGCCAAATGTAAGGGCACCCTCATTCATAAATGAAACTTTACTAAAGCTTAAAGCACACATCGCACCTAACACAATAATTGTAGGTGACTTCAACACTCCACTCTTCTCAATGGACCGATCAGGAAAGCAGAAACTAAACAGGGACACAGTGAAACTAATTGAAGCTTTGGACCAATTGGATTTTATATATATATATATATATATATATATATATATATATATATATATAACATTCCATCCTAAAGCAGAAGAGTATACCTTTTTCTCAGCACCTCACGGTACCTTCTCAAAAATTGATCATATAATTGGTCACAAGACAGACCTCAACAAATACAAGAAGACCGAATTAATCCCATGTCTTCTATCGGATCACTATGGAGTAAAAGTGGTCTTCAATAGCAAGAAGAACAACAGAAAGCCCACATACACATGGAAACTGAACAATGCTCTACTCAATGACACCTTGGTCAAGGAAGAAATAAAGAAATAGATCAAACACGTTTTAGACTTCAATGAAAACGAAGGTACAACCTACCCAAATCTTTGGGACACAATGAAAGCAGTGCTAAGAGAAAAACTCATAGCCCTGAGTGCCTCCAAAAAGAAACTAGAGAGAGCATACACTAGCAACTTAACAGCACACCTGAAGGCCCTGGAACAAAAAGAAGCTAATTCACCCAGGAGGAGTAGAAGAGAGGAAATCATCAAACTAAGGGCTGAAATCAATCAAGTAGAAACAAAGAGAACCATACAAAGAATCAACAAAACCAAGAGCTGGTTCTTCAAGAAAATCAACAAGATAGATAAACCCTTAGCTAGGCTAACCAAAGGGCACAGAGACAGTATCCAAATTAACAAAATTAGAAATGAAAAGGGGGATATAACAACAGAAACGGAGGAAATTCAAAAGATCATCAGATCCTACTACAAAGGCCTATACTCCAAACAACTGGAGAATCTGGAGGAAATGGACAATTTCCTAGACAGACACCAAATACCAAAATTAAATCAGCATCGAGTAGATCAGCTAAACTGTCCCATAACCCCTAAAGAAATAGAAGGGGTTATAGAAAGCCTCCCAACAAAAAAAGTACGGGACCAGATGGTTTTAGTGCAGAATTCTACCAGACCTTCAAAGAAGACTTAACACCAATACTCTTCAAACTATTCCACAAAATAGAGACAGAAGGGACACTGCCCAACTCGTTCTTTGAAACAACAATTACGCTGATACCTAAATCACAAAAAGATCCAACAAAGAAAGAGAACTACAGGCCAATTTCTCTTGTGAATATTGATGCACAAATACTAAATAAAATTCTTGCCAACTGAATCCAAAAGCATATCAAAACGATCACTCACCATGATCAAGTAGGCTTCATTCCAGGGATGCAGGGATGGTTCAATATATGGAAATCCATCAATGTAATCCACTACATAAACAAACTAAAAGAAAAAAACTACATGGTCATCTCATTAGATGCTGAAAAAGCATTCAACAAAATTCAGCATCCTTTCATGCTAAAAGTCTTGGAAAGAGCAGGAATTCAAGGCCCATACCTAAACATAGTAAAAGCAATCTACAGCAAACCAGTAGCCAACATCAAAATAAATGGAGAGAAACTTGAAGCAATCCCACTAAAATCAGGGACTAGACAAGGCTGCCAATATAGTACTTGAAGTTCTAGCGAGAGCAATTAGACAACATAAGGAAGTCAAAGGGATAGAAATTGGAAAGGAAGAAGTCAAAGTATCATTATTTGCAGACAATATGATAGTCTACTTAAGCGATCCAAAAAACTCCACCAGAGAACTTCTACAGCTGATAAACAACTTCAGCAAAGTGGCTGGTTATAAAAGTAACTCAAGCAAATCAGTAGCCTTCTTGTACTCAAAGGACAAGCAGGCTGAGAAAGAAGTTAGGGAAATAACACCCTTCACAATAGCCACAAACAACGTAAAGTACTTTGGCGTAACTCTAACCAAACAAGCAAAAGATCTGTATGACAGGAACTTCAAGTCCTTGAAGAAAGAAATAGAAGAAGACCTCAGAAGATGGAAAAATATTTCTTGCTCCTGGACTGGCAGGATCAATATAGTAAAAATGGCCATCTTGCCAAAAGCAATCTACAGATTCAATGCAATCCCCATCAAAATCCCAACTCAATTCTTCATAGATCTCAAAAGAGCAATTCTCAAATTCATCTGGAGCAACAAAAAACCCAGGATAGCTAAAACTATTCTCAACAATAAAAGGACTTCTGGGGGAATCAATATCCCTGACCTCAAGCAGTACTACAGAGCAATTGTGTTAAAAACTGCATGGTATTGGTACAGCAACAGGCAGGTAGATCAATGGAATAGGATTGAAGACCCAGAAATGAACCCACAGACTTATGGTCACTTGATCTTTGATAAAGGAGCCACAACCATCCAGTGGAAAAAAGATAGCCTTTTCAACAAATGGTGCTGGTTCAACTGGAGGTCAACATGCAGAAGAATGTGAATTGACCCACTCTTATCTCCTTGTACTAAGATCAACTCCAAGTGGATCAAGGACCTCCACATAAAACCAGACACACTGAAACTATTTAAAAGAAACTTGGGAAGACCCTAGAGGACATGGGCACAAGGGGAAAGTTCCTGAACAGAACACCAATAGCTTATGCCCTAAGATCAAGAATCGACAAATGGGACCTCATAAAATTACAAAGTTTTTGTAAGGCAAAGGACACTGTCAGAAGGACAAATGGCAACCAACAAAGTGGGAAATGTTCTTCACCAACACCACATCCAACAGAGGGCTAATATCCAATATATACAAAGAACTCAAGAAGTTAGACCCCAAAGAACCAAATAACCCTATCAAAAAATGGGGTACAGAGCTAAACAAAAATTTTCACCAGAAGAAATGTGGATGGCCGAGAAACACCTTAAGAGATTTTAAACATCATTAGTCATCAGGGAAATGCAAATCAAAACAACCCTGAGATTCCACCTCATACCAGTCAGAATGGCTAAGATTAAAAACTCAAGAGACAGCAGGTGCTGGGGAGGATGTGGAGAAAGAGGAACACTCCTCCACTGTTGGTGGGATTGCAAAATGGTAAAACCGCTCTGGAAATCAGTGTGGCAGTTGCTCAGAAAATTGGGCATGTCACTTCCAGAGGACCCTGTCATACCACTCCTGGGCATATATCCAGTGGAATCCCCTACATACAATAAAAACACATGCTCCACTATGTTTATAGCAACCTTGTTTATAATAGCCAGAAATTGGAAGGAGCCCAGATATCCCTCAAAAGAGGAATGGATACAGAAAATGTGGTATATTTATACAATGGAGTACTACTCAGCAATTAAAAATAATGAACTCATGCAATTTGTAGGTAAATGGTTAGATCTGGAAACTATTATCTTAAGTGAGCTAACCCAATCACAAAAGAATACACATGAAATGCAATCACTGATAAGTGCATATTAATGAGCCCAGAAGCCCTAAATACTCAAGGCACAATTAGCAAGTCAAATGACTCCCAAGAAGAAGAAAGGAGAGGACCCTGGGCCTGTAAAGATTGGATCCAGTATTGTGTACCCAGAACAGAGAAATCGGGGGGGGGGCAATGAGTGGGGAATAGCAAGGGGGAGGAATTATGGGACATATGGTGGGGGGTAACTGGGAAAAGGGAAAGCCTTTGGAATGTAAACATAGAATATAGAAAATAAAAATTAAAAAAATTAAACCAAATGAACCAAAATAACATAAAATAAAACTTGCAGATGTTCCAGAAAAAAAAAGCGTGACTTCAAGATATCTCAACATGATAAAGCTATATGGCTACATATAAGGAGTTCATATTAATTGAAGAAAACTTCAAAGCAATTAAAATCCTTTTAAGCAGGGACAAAATAGTGTTGTCTAGTATTCCTTGCTTCTTTTCCATACAGCACCTGAAGTATTAGCTAAAGAAAACAAAGAAATTAAAGGGATGCTTATAGGGAAAGAAACAAAATTATTTCTATTTGCCGATGAGAGGATATTATGCATACAAATTACTTTCAAACCTGAGTAGGAATGATCTAGAAAAACAACATTTTCAGCCAATGTGTAAGATAAAATAATCAACTTTTATATACCAATAAGAAAGCATGCAGCTAAAAGGATCATGAAATCCTGTAAAAATCCACAGAAAAATAAACAAAATTTTCTAATTACCTAAGAATAAATCTAACCAAGAATGTGAAACAATAAGTAATGTATAATATTAGAATAAATTTTCAACTATAGGAGTTCTCTGGTGGAGTTTTTGAGTTGCTTAAGTATACTATCCTATCATCTGCAAATAGTGATAATTTGACTTCTTCCTTTCCAATTTGTATCCTTTTTACCTACTATTTTGTCTAATTGCTCTAGCTAGAACTAAAATTACTATATTGAATAAATATGGAGAGAGAGGGCAGTCTTGTATAGTCCCTGATTTTAGTGGGACTGCAAGTTTCTCTCCATTTAGTTTGATGGTGGCTACTGGTTTGCTGTATATTGCTTATACTATGTAAAGGTATAGGCCATGAATTCCTGTTCTTTCCAGGACTTTAACATGAAAGATGATGAATTTTGTCAAGTGCTTTTCAGCATCTAATGAAATTACCATGTGATTTTGTTCTTTGAGTTTGTTTATGCAGTTGATTACATTGATGGATTTCTGTATATTGAACCATCCCTACATTCCTGGGATGAAGCCTACTTGATCACGGTGAATGATAGATTTGATGTGTTCTTGGATATGGTCAGCATATCCAATACTTTTATTGAGTATTTTTGCATTGATATTCTTATGGGAAATCGGTCTAAAGTTCTCTTTCTTTGTTGGGTCTGTGTGGTTTTGGTATCAGTGAAATTGAGGCTTCATAGAATGAATTGGGTAGTGTTCCTTCTGTTTCTGTTTTGTGGCATAGTTTGAAGCGTATTGGTGATAGGTCTTCTTTGAAGGTCTGATCGAATTCTGCACTAATACCATTTGGTCCTGTACCTTTTTTGTTTGGGAGTCTCTCAATGACCACTTCTATTTCTGTAGGGGTTATGGGACTATTCAGATGGTCTGTCTGATCATGATTAGACTTGGGTAGTTGGTATCTGTCTAGGAAATTGCCAATTTCATCCATATTTTACAGTTGTGTTAAGTATAGGCTTTTGTAGTAGGATCTGATACTTTTTTGAATTTCTTCAGTTTCTGTTGCTATTTCTCCCTTTTCATTTCTGATTTTGTTAAATTCAATACTGTCTCTGTGCCATCTGGTTAGGCTGGATAAAAGTTGATCTATCTTGTTGATTTTCTCAAAGAACCAGCTCCTGGTTTTGTTGATTTTTTATTGTTTTTTCTACTTGGTTGATTTCAGCTGTGAGTTTGATGAATTCCTGCCTTCTACTCCTCTTGGTTGTATTAGCTTCTTTCTGTTCTAAAGCATTCAGGTGTGCTGTTAACTGTCTAGTGTATGCCTTTTTGAAGTCACTCAGAGCTATGAGTTTTTCTCTTAGTACTTACTGTTTTCATTGTGTCCCATTAATTTGGGTATATTGTCCCTTCAATTTTATTAAATTCTAAAATGTTTTTTATTTCATTCCTTATTTCTTCCTTGACCAAGTTAGCATTGAGTAGAGCATTGTTCAGGTACCATGAGTATGTGTGTTTTCTGTTGTTTTTGTTGCTATTCAAGGTCACCCTTATTCCATAGTGATCTGACAGGAGGCATGGGATTAGTTCAATCTTCTTATATCTGTTGAGGTCTGTTTCATGACCAATTGTATGGTCAATTTTGGAGAAGGTACCATGAGGTGCTGAGAAGATATATTCTTTTGATTTAGAATGAAATGCTCTATAGATATCTCTTAAATCCATTTGGTCCAAAACTTCTGTCAGTTTTACTGTGTCTCTGTTTAGTTTGTGTTTCCCTGATCTGTTCATTGAGGAGAGTGGGGTGTTGAAGTCACCAACAGTTATTGTGTGGGGTGTTATGTGTGCTTTAAGCTTTAGTAAAGTTTCTCTTACAAATCAGGGTGCCCTTGTATTTAGAGCGTAAATGTTTAGAATTGAGAATTCTTGGTATATTTTTTCTTTGATGAGTACAAAGTGTCCTTTTCTGTCTTTTTTGAGGACTGTTCGTTGAAAATCTATTTTATTAGATATTAGAATGGCTATTCCAGCTTATTTCCTGAGATCATTTGCTTGTAAAATTGTTTTCCACCCTTTTACTCTGAGGTAGTGTTTGTCTTTGACACTGAGATGTATTTCTTGTATGCAGCAAAATGTTGGGTCCTCTTTACCTATTCAGTCTGTTAGTCTACATATTTTTATTGGGGAATTGAGTCCATTGATGTTAATAGATATTAAGGAATAGTGTTTGTTGCTTTCTGCTATTTTTGTTGTATTTTTTATATTTGTTTGGTTATCATCTTTTGGGTTTGTTGAAAGAAGATTAATTTCTTGCTTTTTCTAGTGTGTAGTTTCCTTCCCTTTGTTGGTGTTTTCCATTCTTTATCCATTGAAGGTCTGGATTTGTGGAAAACGCAGGGCATGGTGGTGCATGCCTGGAATCCCAGCATTTGGGAGGCAGAGGCAGGCGGATTTCTGAGTCCGAGGCCAGACTGGTCTACAGAGTGAGTTCCAGGACAGCCAGGACTACACAGAGAAACCCTGTCTCAAAAAAAAAAAAACAAAAAAAAAAAAGAAAAAAAAAGAAAAACCAGAACTGGATTTGTGGAAAGATACTGTGTAAATCTGTTTTTGTCATGGAATACCTTGGTTTTTCTATCTATGGTAATTGAGAGATTTGCTGGATATAGCAGTCTGGGTTGGCATTTGTGTTCCCTTAGTGTCTATGACATCTGCCCAGGCTCTTCTGGCTTTCATAGTCTCTGGTGAGAAGTCCGGTGTAATTCTGATAGGTCTATCTTTATGTTACTTGAATTTCCCTTACTGCTTTTAATATTCTTTCTTTGTTTAGTACATTTGCTGTTTTAATTATTATGTGACAGGAGGAATATCTTTTCTGGTCAAACCTATTTGGTCTTTTCTGTCTTCTTGTATGTTCATCAGCATGGCTTTCTTTAGGTTAGGAAAGTTTTCTTCTATAATTTTGTTGAAGACATCTACTGGCTGTTTAAGTTGGCAATATTCAAACTCTCCTGTATCTATAATTCTTAGGATTGGTTTTCTCATTTTGACATGGATGGATGTTTTGGGTCAGGAGCTTTTTGCATTTTTCATTTTCTTTGACTGCTGTATCAATGCTTTCTATGGTATCTTCTCCATCTGAGATTTTCTCTTCTGTCTCTTGTATTCTGTTGTTGATACTTGGATCCATGACTCCTGACTTCTTTCCTAGGTTTTCTATATGCAGAATTGTTTCCAATTGTGATTGTTTCCAATTGTGATTGCTTTATTGTTTAACTCCATTTTTGATCTTAGTTGGTTTTGTTTAGTTCCTTTACCTGTTTTATTTTTTCCCTTTAGTTCTTTAAGGGTTTCTCCCTATACTTGTGTTTTCCTGTATTTCTTTAAAGGAGTTACTTATGTCCTTTTTGAAGCCCTCAATCAGCATCATGAGCTGTAATTTTAAATCCAAAATCTTGTTTTTCTTGTGTGTTGGTGTATCCAGGACTTGCTATTGTGCCAGCATTGAGTTCTGATTGTGCCACATTGCCTTGATTTCTGTTATTAACATTCCTATGTTTGCCTTTTTTCATTTGGTTATCTCTGGGGTTAGTTGGTCCTGCTGTCAATGGCTGGTGCTTGTCCCTCCTGTGTGTCTGCAAGCCTATTTCAGTACCCATGGGTGACCAGCTTTCCCCTGGCACAGATTGCTGTGGGGCGGCACAGCTCCTGGGTGCATGTGGATCCCTGGCAGGCCATGTTTCAAGTCATCTTCTCCTTGGGTGATCTCTGTGTACCTGTCTGCACCTGGCTGCTCAGTCACAGTAGTCCTGCCCTGGTATCCTCCTACTCTGGAGGCAATGAGCCTTCACAGGAGCAAGAATGTCTCCTCCCATTGATGCCTGCAAGGTCATCCTTGGTTCTCTCCATGTGTATTCTTTGGTTGGTGGTTTGTGGTTTAGTCCCTGAAAGGTCTGGAGTGTCTGATTGGTTGATATTGTTGTTCCTCCTATGGGGTTACAAACCCCTTCAGCTTTTAGAGTAATTTTTATTGTTGTAGGACTTAGTAACTTTAATACATTAATTATTACTTAAAAATTTATGTAATGCTGCAATGACCATTTAAAATTACTTTCTTAGTATAATATCAGAATTATTCAAATTGCAAATATTGCTCATATAATCATTGGTTCACCCTCATGTATTCATTTTTAAATTCACACTAAAACAAAGCAAATGGGGCCCAATATCTCATTCTGAGAATTTTTGTGATTATCATAATGACTTTGAACTGAAATACCGTTGTCTTAGATTTTCATTTTCATTCATGTCAAGGTAAAATAGTCTTCAATATTTTTACTGGGTTTTTAGAAACATAGTCTGTATTCTTTGGAAAATATTCTAAATAAAATTGTAAGCTAACTACATACCAAATATTTTTGAATTACCAGTGATAGAAAAAGAGTAGGCCATTTGTTGAGTCTCTCAATATTTTAATTAGAAAGATGAATCTATCAACAACGAGGTACTTTTTGTGTCTGATGTTGGTTGTTGTGAAATAATGTTGCAAAGGTCATAGGTGAATTTCCATCATGCCTTGGTATGCTGGATTCCTTCCCTCAGCAATGGGAAATATGCCATCTAGGAATACTTTAGCACCCCCAAGACTTGATGGGATAGCAGAATCAAATTTACTTTCTACTTCATCAATGAAGACCAAAGAATGACACTTTTGACCAGAGACAAAGGCTTTACTGACAGTATTATGTTCATGCCAAATGTTAAAATCTGTGACCTTGTAAAAAAATTGTGTATGTCTGTAAGCAGTCCTACTTAGATGATTCAGTTCTAGATTTCTTTTTCAATTTTAATTGAAAATTGATTAAATTTATCTTAAATATATAATTTTTATTCTAATATTTATAGTGTATTCTTGGTATCTATTGATCACCCTTTCCCCTTTTACTCTTTCAAATCTGATAACCACAACTTCCATGAGATTACTTTACTTTATTTCCATATATAATAAAGATTATCAAGTATGTTGTTGGGTAAGATGCCTGTCTTGACTTCATATGGTCTCTACTTACATCTATGTTGTAAGGAATGATAATTAGCATAGCATTTTTTTTGTGTGTGTATATTGTATGTGTTTTGTTTGTGATTATGTCTCTGAATGTATATTGGTAAATAAAATGTAAATAGGTTAAATCAATAAACAATTAAAAAGGATATATACAAAATAAAAATCATCATAGGTGTGTGCAATTATATCTAGGTCTTCAATTTTATTCCAAAAAGCAACTTGTCTCTTTAGTTTTAAAACATGTTTTTTATATTATTGTAGCTCTGTAATATAACTGAAAAATCAGGGTTACTGTTATTTTTCAGCCCCCCTTTTCTGGTTCAAGTTTACTTGTGCTATCCCAATATTTTTATGTTTCCAAATGTAATTTAAAATTGTTCATTTCCACTGTTCTATGCAGAACTGTGTAGGCATTTTGATGGGCTTCATATTAACTTTTTAAATAGATTTTAGCAGAATAGTCTTTCTCACAATGTCAATCCTACCAATTTATGATCATAGATCTTTCCATTTTCTTTTTTTCTTTTTTTATTGTATATATTCTATATTTACAATTCATTTCCCTTTTTCTGGTTCCCCACCCCCAAAGGTCCCACATGTCCTTTTCCCTCCCCCTGCTCCCGCATCCACCTCCTCCCACTTTACTGTTCTTGTACTCTCCCACAATGATGTTTTGGTCCATTCTAGCACCAGTGTCCACTCCTTTCTTCTTGTGAGACATCACTTGATATGTGATTTGTGTCTTTGGTGTTCCAAGCTTCTAGGCTAATATCCACTTATCAGTGACTGTATACCACGGGTATTCTTTTGAGACTGGGTCACCTCACTTAGTATGACGTTCTCCAGCTCCATCCATTTCTCTAAGAATTTCATGAATTCATTGTTTCTAATGGCTGAATAGTACTCCATTGTGTATATATACCACATTTTTTGTATCCATTCCTCTGTTGAGGGACATCTGGGTTCTTTCCAGCTTCTGGCTATTATATATAAGGCTGCTATGAACATAGTGGAGCATGTATCCTTATTGCATGCTGGTGAATCTTCTGGGTATATTCCCAGGAGTGGTATGGCTGGGTCCTCCGGAAGTATCACGCCCAGTTTTCTGAGGAACCGCCATACTGATTTCCAGAGTGGTTGTACCAGCTTGCATTCCCACCAGCAGTGGAGGAGTGTTCCTCTTTCTCCACATCCTCGCCAACACCTGATGTCTTCTGAGTTTTTAATCTTAGCCATTCTGACTGGTGTGAGGTGAAATCTCAGGGTTGTTTTAATTTGCATTTCCCTAATGACTAGTAATGTTGAACATTTTTTAAGGTGTTTCTCAGCCATCCGAATTTCTTCAGGTGAAAAGTCTCTGTTTAGCTCTGTACCCCATTTTTGGATAGGGTTATTTGGTTTTCTGGGGTCTAACCTCTTGAGTTCTTTGTATACATTGGAGATTAGCCCTCTGTCGGATGTGGGGTTGGTGAAGATTTTTTCCCAATTTGTTGGTTGCCGATTTATCCTTTTGACAGTGTCTTTTGCCTTACAGAAACTTTGTAGTTTTATGAGGTCCCATTTGTCTATTCTTGTTCTTAGAGTATGAGCAATTGGTGTTCTGTTCAGGAATTTTTCCCCTGAGCCGATGTCTTCAAGGGTCTTCCCCAGTTTCTTTTCTATTAGTTTTAGTGTGTCTGGATTTATGTGGAGATCCTTGATCCACTTGGAGTTGAGTTTAGTGCAAGGAGATAAGAGTGGATCAATTCTCATTCTTCTGCATGTTGACTTCCAGTTGAGCCAGCACCATCTGTTGAAAAGGCTATCTTTTTTCCACTGGATGTTTTCAGCTCCTTTGTTGAAGATCAATTGGCCATAGATGTGTGGGTTCAATTCTGGGTCTTCGATCCTATTCCATTGATCTGCTTCACTGTCACTGAACCAATACCATGCAGTTTTTAATACCACTGCTCTGTAATATTGCTTGAGGTCCGGGATATTGATTCCCCCAGAAGTTCTTTTGCTGTTGATGATAGTTTTAGCTATCCTGGGTTTTTTGTTATTCCAGATGAATTTGAGAATTGCTCTTTCTAGCTCTTTGAAGAACTGAGTTGGGATTTTGATGGGGATTGCATTGAATCTGTATATTGCTTTGGGCAAGATTGCCATTTTGACTATATTAGTCCTGCCAACCCACGAGCATGGAAGATTTTCCCATTTTCTGATGTCTTCTTCAATTTCCCTCTTCAGAGACATGAAGTTTTTGTCGTATAAATCTTTCACATGTTTGGTTAGCGTCACTCCAAGATACTTTATATCATTTGTGGCTATTGTGAAGGGTGTCATTTCCCTAATTTCTTTCTCCGCCTGCTTATCCTTCGCGTATAGGAAGGCTACTGATTTACTTGAGTTGATTTTATAGCCAGCCACTTTGCTGAAGTTGTTTATCAGTTGCAGGAGTTCTCTGGTGGAGGTTTTTGGGTCACTTAAGTAAACTATCATATCATCTGCAAATAGTGATAGTTTGACTTCTTCCTTTCTGATTTGTATCCCTTTGACTTCCCTCTGTTGTCGAATTGCTCTAGCTAGTACCTCAAGTACTATATTGAAGAGATTTGTCGAGAGGGGACAGCCTTGTCTAGTCCCTGATTTTAGAGGGATTGCTTCAAGTTTTTCTCCGTTTACCTTGATGTTGGCTACTGGTCTGCTGTATATTGCTTTTACTATGTTTAGATATGGGCCTTGAATTCCTGTTCTTTCTAGGACCTTTAGCATGAATGGATGCTGAATTTTGTCAAATGCTTTTTCAGCATCCAATGAGATTACCATATGGTTTTTTTCTTTGAGTTTGTTTATGTAGTGGATTACGTTGATGGATTTCCGTATATTGAACCATCCCTGCATCCCTGGGATGAAGCCAACTTGATCATGGTGAATGATCATTTTGATGTGTTCTTGGATTCGGTTGGCAAGTATTTTGTTTAGTATTTTTGCATCGATATTCATAAGAGAAATTGGCCTGTAGTTCTCTTTCTTAGTTGGATCTTTGTGTGGTTTTGGTATCAGGGTAATTGTGGCTTCATAGAATGAGTTGGGTAGTGTTCTTTCTGTTTCTATTTTGTGGAATAATTTGAAGAGTATCGGTATCAGGACTTCTTTGAAGGTCTGATAGAATTCTGCACTAAAACCGTCTGGTCCTGTGCTCTTTTTGGTTGGAAGACTGTCTATGACCCCTTCTATTTCTTTGGGGGTTATGGGTCTGTTTAGATGATCTATTTGATCCTGGTTTAATTTTGGTATTTGGTAACTGTTGAGGAAATTGTCCATTTTTTCCAGATTCTCCTGTTGTGTTGAGTATAGGTTTTTGTAGTAGGATCTGATGATTTTTTGAATTTCCTCTGTTTCTGTTGTTATATCTCCCTTTTCATTTCTAATTTTGTTAATTTGAATACTGTCTCTGTGCCCTTTAGTAAGTCTGGCTAGGGGTTTATCTATCTTGTTGATCTTCTCAAAGAACCAGCTCCTGGTTTTGTTGATTCTTTGTATGGTTCTCTTTGTTTCAACTTGATTGATTTCAGCCCTGAGTTTGATGATTTCCTGTCTTCTACTCCTCCTGGGTGAAATTGCTTCTTTTTGTTCCAGAGCTTTCAAGTGCGCCATTAAGTTGCTAGTATATGCTCTCTCCTGTTTCTTTTTGGAGACACTCAGGGCTATGAGTTTTCCTCTAAGCACTGCTTTCATTGTGTCCCATAGATTTGGGTATGTTGTGACTTCATTTTCATTAAGTTCTAAGAATTCTTTGATTTCTTTCTTTATTTCTTCCTGGACTAAGGTATCATTAAGTAGAATATTGTTCAGCCTCCAAGCATATGGGGATTTTCTGTTGTTTTTGTTGCTATTGAAGAACACTCTTACTCCATGGTGATCTGATAAGAGGCATGGGATTAGTTCGATCTTTTTATATTTGTTGAGATCTGTCTTGTGTCCAATTATATGGTCGATTTTGGAGAAGGCACCATGAGGGGCTGAGAAAAAGGTATAGTCTTTTGCTTTAGGGTGAAATGTTCTATATATATCTGTTAAATCCAATTGCTCCAAAGTTTCAATGAGTTTCTCCGTGTCTCTGTTTAGTTTCTGTTTTCCTGGTCGGTCCACTGTAGATAGTGGAGTATTGAGGTCCCCCACAATCATTGTGTTAGGTGCAATGTGTGCTTTGAGCTTTAGTAAGATTTCTTTTACAAATGAGGGTGCCCTTAAATTTGGAGCATAGATGTTTAGAATTGTGAGTTCCTCTTGGTGGATTCTTCCTTTGACTAGCAGGAAGTGACCTTCTGTGTCTCTTTTGATGACTTTGGGTTGAAAGTCAATTTTATCTGATATTAAAATGGCTACTCCAGCTTGCTTCCTGTGACCATTTGCTTGCAAAATTGTCCTCCATCCTTTTACTCTAAGGTAGTGTTTGTCTTTGACTCTAAGGCGTGTTTCCTGTAAGCAGCAAAATGTAGGGTCCTGTTTCCGTATCCAGTCTGTTAGTCTATGTCTTTTTATTGGGGAGTTGAGTCCATTGATGTTAAGAGTTATTAAGGAATAGAGATTATTACTTCCTGACATTTTTGATGTTATTTTTGTTTTTGAGTAGTTATCTTCCTTTGAGTTTGATGGAAGAAGTTTACTGTCTTGCTTTTTCTTGGGTGCCATTCCCTTCCTTGTGTTGGAGTTTTCCTCCTATTATCCTTTGTAGAGCTGGGTTAGTGGAAAGATATTGTGTAAATTTGGTCCTGTCATGGAATATTTTGATTTCTCCATCTATGTTGATTGAGAGTTTTGCTGGGTATAGTAGTCTTGGCTGACATTTGTTTTCTCTTAGGATCTGCATGAGGTCTGCCCAGTATCTTCTAGCTTTCATGGTTTCTGGAGAGAAGTCTGGTGTGATTCTGATAGGTCTTCCTTTATATGTTACTTGGCCCTTTTCTCTTACTGCCTTTAATATTCTTTCTTTGTTTAGTACATTTGGGGTTTTGATTATTATGTGACGGAAGGTGTTTCTGTTCTGGTCCAGTCTGTTTGGAGTTCTGTAGGCTTCTTGTATATTCATGGGCATCTCTCTCTTTAAGTTAGGAAAGTTTTCTTCCATAATTTTGTTAAAGATATTTGCTGGCCCTTTAAGTTGTAGATCTTCATTCTCATCTATCCCTATAATCCTTAGGTTTGGTCTTCTCATTGTGTCCTGGATTTCCTGGATGTTTTGGGTTACAAGCCTTTTGGATTTTGCGTTTTCTTTGACTGTGGAGTCAATGGTTACTATGTTATCTTCAGCATCAGAGATTCTTATTTCTATCTCTTGTATTCTGTTGTTTATGTTTGCATCTATGACCCCTGATTTCTTCCCAAGGTTTTCTATCTCCACGGTTGCCTCCTTTTGTGATTTCTTGGTTGTTTCTACCTCTGTGTTTAGATCTTGGATGGTTTTGCTCAGTTCCATCATTTGTTTGTTTGTGTTTTCATGTAATTCTTTAATATATTTTTGTGCTCCGTCTTTCATGACTTCTGCCTGTTGTTTCAAGTTCTCCTGCATTTCTTTAACTGATTTTCTCATTTCCTCTTTATTGGTTTCTGTCTGATGGCCCATATTCTCCTGGAGTTCTTTAAGTGTTTTTTGTGTTTGGATTGTAAGAGCTTCTACCCTATTGATGTTCCCCTGCATTTCTTTAAGAGATTTGTTTATGTCTTTTTTTGTGTTCCTCTAGGAGCATCATGACCTGTGCTTTTATATCTAACTCTTGTTTTTCTGGTGTGCTGGGGTATCCTGGACTTGCTGTGGTTGGCGAATTGGGTTCAGATGGTGCCATATTGCCTTGATTTCTGTTAATAACGTTCCTACGTTTGCCTTTTGCCATCTCTTTATCTCTGGCGTTAGTTGGTCTTATTGTAGATGGCGCCCTGCTGAAAGCACAGCACGCCTGTCCCCAGGAGACAGATCCCTTCTGGCAGCTTGTCTGTGCTGGTCTATGCTCGCTCTGAGTCCAGGCCCCTGACTCCAGCTGCTAGAGTTCCGAGCTGTGCCCCGAGGCGGCCCGGTGGCCCCTAGCTGCTAGTCCGCTCAGAGAGCTGGTCCCGGCCGGTATTCTGCACCCACAGCTGAGCTTTCTGTGCCCGGATCTCCTGCAGAGCTAAGCTAAGCTAAGCTATAGCTCTGGCCACGCACTTTGGTTCCAGCCTCTCACTGCGTCCAGTGTGCCCGCTGTTTGCGTGCGGGGATCTGAGGCAAGATGGCTGCCCCTGCTGAAGGCACTGCGTGACCTTGGCTGAGCTGCTGGTACCCGGCTCTGCTGATCCCTTCTGGCTGCGTTGTCTGTGCTGGACTATGCTCGCTCTGAGTCCAGGCCCCTGACTCCAGCTGCTAGAGTTCTGAGCTGTGCCCCGAGGCGGCCCGGTGGCCCCTCGCTGCTAGTCTGCTCAGAGAGCTGGTCCTGGCCGGTAGTCTGCACCAGCAGCTGAGCTTTCTGTGCCCGGATCTCCTGCAGAGCTAAGCTAAGCTATAACTCTGGCCACACACCTGGTTCCAGCCGCTCACTGCATCCAGTGTGCCTGCTGTTTGCGCGCGGGGATCTGAGGCAAGATGGCTGCCCCCACTGAAAGCACCGCATGGCCTTGGCTGAGCTGCTGGTACCCGGCTCAGATCTTTCCATTTTCTGTGTCTTTAATTTCTTTTCTTCCATGTTGCCAAGATTTTATTATGCACGTCTTTGAATTTCTTAGTCAGGGTATCCCAAGGCATTGTTTTGAGGCCATTGTTAAGGAAATTGCTTCTCTTTTACTTTCCTCATATGCTTGTCAGTTGTATATAGAAAGATTACTTATATTTTTCATGTTAATGGTGTGTCCTACTCCTTTGCTGAATGTACTTATCAGCTGTTGAAGTATTTGGTGAAGTATTTAGAGAATTCTACAGAATCATATAATGTGCATCTTCTGTTACTTCTGCTTTTGTAGTCCCTTTATCTCCTTCACAAGTCTTAGTCCTCTAGGTAAGATATCATGCATTATTCCAAAGAGGAATATATAGAGAGAAAATCCTCATCTTGTTCCTGATTTTAGCGAAGATGTACAACTTCTTTCCATGTTTAATGTGTTATTGGTGGTAGACTAGCTAAATATTGACTTTAATGTGTTGAGATATGTATGCTTGCAGGCCTCTGACTGGTTGTGACTGAACCCATTGGTGTGGTCTTCCTGAGGAAGATGACTATCCCAATTTGAAGCTTTTCTTTGTTGCTTAGAGTTTATTTTAAAGGGGTAAGGCCTTGTGCCATTTTCCTGTCCACATTGGTGTGTTTTTTTTGGCATGTTTTTTTTCATCTGATATTTGGACAGTCATACTGGTGAGAGTTGATGGCTATATCTTCTGATATTGTTAGGGGACACAACTTCATTAGAAACTCCCTAATTCTCTGGCTCTTACTGTTTTTCTGACCTGCTTCTACAATATTCTCTGAGTCTTAAGTGCATGCATATTTTGTAGATTATTTTTAGATTATTATTATTATTATTAGATTATTTTAGATTAACCTCCACATTTCTGCATTTTTTATATTAGGTATATTCTTTATTTACACTTCAAATGCTGTCCCCTTTCCTGCTTCCCCCCTCCCTTCAAAATCTTGTAAGTCATCTCCCCCTCCCCACTCAACTCACCCCCTGCTTCCCTGTTCTTTTATTCCTCTACACTACAGCATCAAGTCATTCCAGGACCAAGGGCCTCTCCCCCATTTGGTGTCCAACAAGGTAATCCTCTGCTGCTAATGTGTCTGGGGCCATGGGTAACTCCAAGTGTATTATTTAGTTGATGGTTTTGTCCCTGGGATTTCTGGGAGTACTTGGTGACTCATATTATTGTTCCTCCTATGGTGCTGCAAACCTCTTCAGCTCCTTTGGTCCTTTCTCTCATCCATTGGCTACCCTGTGCTCAGTTCAATGGCTGGCTGAGAGTTTCCGCTCTGTATTTGTCATACACTAACTGAGCCCCCCAGGTGACAGCTATGTCCAGCTCCTGTCAGCAAACACTTGTGGGTGTCGACAATACTGTCTGGGTTTTATAATTGTATATGGGATGGTATGATCTCAACCCAGCCTCTTTGAGCAGGAGTTTGAAAACTCTGCTAACCACTGCTTCCCACCTACGATGGAGCACACAGACCAAGGTGAAGCCCATAGTTCTCTAAGGACATTAGCTGCCACCTGACACTAGCTTCCTGTGGAGCAAGCAGAACCAGTTCTGCAGACCTGTTTCCAGCTTTTAGGGGAGGGGTCTTGCTCTTCCTATATATATTTGGAAACCTTCATTAAACTTTGAGTATTGAACAGGAAATTCCTCTCAGCTCCATGTTTCTCCTGCCACTGTGTTCCTATCTCCAGCTTTCCTTCCAGGTGACCCAATAATCTGTTAGAATGTAACCACAGGTAACTACCAGATGGATTCCTAGGAGGAGTAGTGTCTGGATGGTCATTCCTCCAGACACTGCTCCACACTTTGTCTCTGTATCTCGTTCTGTGGGTATTTTGTTCCTCCTTCTAGGAAGACTAGATTATCCATACTTTGTTCTTCCTCCTTCTTAGGCATCATTTGATATATGAATTGTGTCTTGGGTATTCCAAGCTTCTAGGCTAATATCCACTTATCAGTGAGTGTATACCAAGAATGTTCTTTTGTGATTAGATTACCTCACTCAGGATGATATTCTCCAGTTCCATCTATTTGTCTAAGAATTTCACGAATTCATTGTTTTTAATGGGGGAATAGTACTCCATTGTCTTAGTCAGGGTTTCTATTCCTGCACAAACATCATGACTAAGAAGCAAATTGGGGAGGAAAGGGCTTATTGAGTTTACACTTTCACTCAGCTGTTCATTAACAAAGGAAGTCAGGACTGGAACTCAAGCAGGTCAGGAAGAAGGAACTGATGAAGAGGCCATGGAGGGATGTTCCTTACTGGCTTGCTTCCCCTGGCTTGCTCAGCCTGCTCTCTTATAAAACCCCAAAATGCCAGCCCAGAGATGGTACCACCCACAAGGGGCCCTCCCCCACTTGATCACTAATTGAGAAAATGCCCCACAGCTGGATCTCATGGAGGCACTTCCCCAACTGAAGCTCCTTTTCCTATGATAACTCCAGCCTGTGTCAAGTTGACACACAAAACTAGCCAGTACATCCATTGTGTATATATACCACATTTTCTATATCCTTTCCTCCATTGAAGGACATCTGGCTTCTTTCCAGCTTCTGGCTATTATAAATAGGCTGCTATGAACATAGTGGAGCATGTGTCCTTATTACATGCAGGAGAATCCTCTGGAATGGTATAGCAGTTTCCTCCTGTAGTATTATTCCCAGTTTTTTGACGAACCTCCAGACTGATTTCCAGCGTGATTTTACCAGCTTGCAATTCCACCAGCAGTAGAGGAGTGTCCCTCTTTCTCCACAACCTCTCCAGCACCTGCTCTTTCCTGAGTTCTTTATCTTAGCCATTCTGCTTTGTGTGAGGTGAAATCTCAGGGTTGTTTTGATTTGCATTTCCCTGATGACTAAGGATGTTGAACATTTCTTTAGGTGCTTGTCAGCCATTCTATATTCCTCTGGTGAAAATTCTTTGTTTAGCTCTGTACCCCATTTTTAACAGGGTTATTTGGTTCTCTCAAGTCTAACTTCTTGAGTTCTTTGTGCATCTTGGATATTATCCCTCTGTCAGATGTAAAGATCTTTTCCAAAGTTGTTGGTTGCTATTTTGTGCTATTGACAGTGTCCTATGCTTTAGAGAAACTTTGTGATTTTATGAGGTCCCATTTGTCAATTCTTGATCTTAAGGAATAGGCTATTGGGGTTCTGTTCAGGAAATTTTCTCCTGTGTCTATGTGTTCAAGGCTCTTCCCCAGTTTTCTTTTTTCTACTAGTTGCAGTGTGTCGGTTTTATGTGAAGGTCCTTGATAGACTTGGACGTGAGCTTGGTACAAGGGGATTAGAATGGATCAATTTGCATTCTTGTGCATGCTAGCCACCAGTTGAACCATCACCATTTGTTGAAGAAGCTATCTTTTTTTCCACTGCATGAAATTAGCTTCTTTGTCAAAGATGAAGTGACCATAGGTGTGTGGGTTCATTTCTGCGTCTTCAATTCTATTCTACTGTTCTACCTGCCTGTCACTGTCCCAATTCCATGCAGTTTTTAACACTATTGTTCTGTAGTACTGCTTGAAGTCTGGGATACCAGTTCCCCCAGAAGTTCTTTTACTGTTGAGAATAGTTTTAGCTATCCTGGGCTTTTTGTTATTCGAGATGAATTTGAGAATTGCTTTTTCTAGCTCTATGAAGAATTAAACTGGGATTTTGATGGGGGTTGCATTGAATTTGTATATCGCATTTGGCAAGATAGCCATTTTTACAATATTAATCTTGCCAATCCATGAGCATGGGAGATCTTTCCATTTTCTGAGGCCTTTGTCAATTTCTTTCTTCAGAGGCTTGAAATTCTTGTCATAGAGGTCTTTCACTTGTTTGGTTGCACTCACCCCCAGATATTTTACATTGTTTGTGACTATTTTGAAGGGAGTTGTTTCTTCAATTTCTTTCTTGGCCTGTTTATTCTTTGAGTATAGGAAGGCTAGTGATTTCCTTGAGTTAATTTTATATCCGGCCAAATTGCTGAAGTTGTTTATCAGCTGTAGGAGTTGTCAAGTGGAGTTTTTTGGTTCACTTAAGTATACTATTGTATCATTTGCTAATACTGATAACTTGACTTCCTCCTTTCCTATTTGTATCCCTTGACCTCTGTTTTGGTCTAATTTCTCTAGCTAGAACTTCAAGTACTATATTGAATAAGTATGAAGAGAGAGGGCAGCCTTGTATAGTCCCTGATTTCAGTGGGAATGCTTCACGTTTCTCTGCATTAAGTTTGATGCTGGCCATAGGTTTGCTGTATATTGCTTTTACTAGGTTTAGATATGGGCCTTGGATTCCCAATCATTACAAGACTTTTAGCATGAAAGGATGCAGAATTTTGTCAAATGCTTTTTCAGCAACAAATGAAATAACCATGTGTTTTTTGTTCTTAGAGTTTGTTTATGTAGTGGATTACATTGATGTATTTCCTTATATTTAATCATCCCTGCATCCCTGGTATGAAGCCTACTTGATTGTTGTGAATGATAAATTGGTCTGAAGTTCTCTATCTTTGTTGGATCTTTGTGTGGCTTTGGTATCAGCATAATTGTGGCTTCATAGAATGAATTTGGTAGTGTTTCATCTGTTTCTATTTTGTGGAATAGTTTGATGAGTATTGATGTTAGATCTCCTTTGAAAGTTTGAAAGAATTCTGCACTAAAACCATTGGCCCTGTGCTTTTTTTGGCTGGAAGACTTTCAATGACCACTTCTATTTTTTAGGGGTTATGGGGCTGTTTAGATGATCTATTTGATACTGATTTAATTTAGGTATTTGTTATCTGTCTAGGAAATTGTCCATTTCTTTCAGATTTTCCAGTTGTGCTGAGTATAGGCTTTTGTATTAGGATCTGATGATTTTTTTTGAATTCTCTCATTTTCTGTTGTTATTTCTCCCTTTTCATTTCTAATTTTGTTAATTTTGATGTTGTCTCTGTGCCCTCTGGTTAGTCTGGCTAAGGGTTTATCTATCTTGTTGATTTTTAAAGAACCACCCATAGTTTTGTTAATTTTTTGTATGTTTTTTTTATTTCTACTTGGTTGACTTCAGCCCTGAGTTTCATGATTTCCTGCCTTCTACTCCTCTTGGATGTATTAGCTTCTTTCTGTTCCAGAGTTTCAGGTGAGCCATTAAGCTGCTAGTATATGGTCTCTCTAGTTTCTTTTTGGAGGCACTCAGGACTATGGGATTTCTTCTTAGCACTTTTTTCATTGTGTCCCATAAGTTTTGGTATGGTTTGCCTTCATTTTCATTAAATTCTAAAAAGTCTTTGATTTCTTCCCTTATTTCTTCCTTGATCAATGTATCATTGAGTAGAGCATTGTTCCATGTGTATGTGTGCTTTCTGTTGCTTTTCTTGCTATTGAAGACCACACTTGTTCCATAGAGATCTGATAGGAGGCATGGGATTAGTTCGATCTTCTTATATCTGTTGAGGTCTGTTTTGTGACCAATTATATGGTAGATTTTGGAGAAGGTACCATGAGGTGCTGAGAAGAAGGTATATTCTGATTTATGATGAAATTCTCTCTATATATCTGTTAAATCTATTCGGTTTAAAATTTCAATTAGTTTCACTGTGTCTCTGTTTAGTTTGTGATTCTCTGATTGGTCCATTTATGAGAGTGTAGTGTTGAAGGCACCCACAATTATTGTGTGAGGTGCATCATGTGCTTACATAAAGTTACTTTTATGAATGAGGGTGCCCTTGCATTTGGAGCATAGATGTTCAGAATTGAGTGTTCTTCTTGTTAGATTTTTTCCTTTGATGAGTATGAAGTTTCCTTCCATGTCTCTTTCGATGACTTTAGGTTAAATGTCATTTTTATCTGATATTAGAATGGCTACTCCAGCTTGTTTTCTGAGACCATTTGCTTGTAAAATTGTTTTCCAGCCTTTTACTGTGAGGTAGTCTTTGCTTTGACATTGAGGTGTGTTTCCTGTATGCAGCAAAATTCTGGGTCCTGTTTATGTATCCAATATGTTAGGCTATGTCTTTTTATTGGGGAATTGAGTCTATTGATGTTAAGAGATATTAAGGAATAGTGATTGTTGTTTCCTGTCATTTTTTATGCTATTTTTATGTTTGAGTTGTTATCTTCTTTTGGGTTTGTTGAAAGAAGATTACTGTCTTGCTTTTTCTAGTATGTAGTTTCCCTCGTTGTTTTGTCATTTTCCATCTATTATGCTTTGTAGGACAAGGATTCTGGAAATATATTGTGTAAATTTGGTTTTATCATGGAATATCTTGGTTTATCCATCTATGGTGATTGAGAGTTTTGCTGGGTATAGTATTCTGGGCTGGTATTTATGTTCTCTTAGCATCTGTATGAGATCTTCCCAGGATCTTCTAGTTGTCATGGTCTCTGGTGAGATGTCTGGTGTAATTCTGATAGGTCATCCTTTATATGTTACATGGCCTTTTCCCCTAACTGCTTTTAATATTCTTTCTTGGTTTAGTGCTTTTTATGCTTTGATTAAGTTTTTAATTTTTTTTAATTTATTTTATTTTTTATATTCTTTGTTTACATTCCAAAGTCTTCCCCCTTTCCCAGTTACCCCCTCACCATGTGTCCCATAAGTCCTCCCACTGTCACCCCCCCACTCATTCCCCAATTACCCCTCATCCCTTTCTCTATTCTGGTACTCTCCTGCAAGACTGGAACCAGTCTTTTCTGTACCAGTGTCCTCTCATTCCTTCTTCTTGGGAATGTTTTGATTTGCTAATTCTACCTTGAGTGTTCAAAGCTTCTGGACTCATTAATTTCCACTTATCATTGATTGCATTTCATGTGTATTCTTTTGTGATTGGGTTGACTCACTTAGGATGATATTTTCTAGATCCAACCATTTGCCTACAAATTGCATGAATTCATTATTTTTAATTGCTGAGTAGTATTCCATTGTATAAATATACCACATTTTCTATATCCATTCCTCATTTGAGGGACATCTGAGCTCCCTCCAGCTTCTGGCTATTATGAATAAGGATGCTATAAACATAGTGGAGCATGTGTCTTTATTGCATGCAGGGGAATCCTCTGGGTATATTCCCAGGAGTGGTATGAGAGGGTCCTTTGGAAGTGTCATGCCCAATTTTCTGAGGAACCGCCAGACTGACTTCCAGAGCTGTTGAACCATCTTGCAATCCCACCAACAGTGGAGGAGTGTTCCTCTTTCTACACACCCTCTCCAGCACCTGTTGTCTCTTGAGTTTTTAATCTTAGCCATTCTGACTGGTGTGAGGTGGAATCTCAGGATTGTTTTGATTTGCATTTCCCTGATGCCTAATGATGTTGAACATCTCTTAAGGTGCTTCTCATCCATCTGAATTTCTTCTGGTGAAAATTCTTTGTTTAGCTCTGTACCCCATTTTTAATAGGGTTATTTGGTTTTGGGGTATCATTTCTTGAGTTCTTTGTATATATTGGATATTAGCCCTCTGTCAGATGTGGGGTTGGTGAAGATCTTTTCCCAATTTGTTGGTTGTCAATTTGTCCTTCTGACAGTGTCTTTGCCTTACAGAAAGTTTGTACTTTTATGAGGTCCCATTTGTCAATTCTTGATCTTAGAGCATAAGCTATTGGTGTCTTGTTCAGGAACTTTCCCCCTGTGCTTATGTCCTCCAGGGTCTCGCTAGAACTTCAAGTACTATATTGAAAAGATATGAAGAGAGAGGGCAGCCTTGTCTAATCCCTGATTTTAGTGGGAGTGCTTCAAGTTTCTCTCCATTCAGTTTGATGTTGGCTCCTGGTTTGCTGTATATTGCTTTTATTATGTTTAGGTATGGGCCTTGAATTCCTGTTCTTTCTAGGACTTTTAGCATGAAAGGATGCTGAATTTTGTCAAATGCTTTTTCAGTATCTAATGAGATGACCATGTGTTTTTTTTTCTTTGAGTTTGTTTATGTAGTGGATTACATTGATGGATTTCCATATATTGAACCATCCCTGCATTCCTCAGATGAAGCCTACTTGATCATGGTGAATGATCGTTTTGATGTGTTTTTGGATTCGATTGGCAAGGATTTTATTTAGTATTTTTGCATCAATATTCATAAGGGAAATTGGGTCTATAGTTCTTTTTCTTTGTTGGATCTTTGTGTGGTTTTGGTATCAGCATAATTGTGGCTTCGTAGAACGAGTTGGGCAGTGTTCCTTCCACATTTTGTGGAATAGTTTAAAGACTATTAGTGTTAGGTCTTCTTTGAAAGTCTGATAAATTTCTGCACTAAAACCATCTGGTCCTGTACTTTTTTTGGTTGGGAGACTTTCTATAACCCTTTCTATTTCTCTAGGGGTTATGGGACTGTTTAGCTGATCTAATTGATCCTGATTCAATTTTGGTATTTGGTATCTGTCTAGGAAATTGTCCATTTCCTCCAGATTCTCCAGTTGTGTTGAGTAGAGGCTTTTGTAGTAGGATCTGATGATTTTTTGAATTTCCTCAGTTTCTTTTGTTATATATCCCTTTTCATTTCTAATTTTGTTAATTTGGATACTATCTCTGTGCCCATTGGTTAGTCTTGGTAAGGGTTTATCTTGTTGATTTTCTCAATGAACCAGCTCCAGGTGTTGTTGATTCTTTGTATGGTTCTCTTTATTTCTACTTGATTGATTTCAGCCCTGAGTTTGATGATTTCCTGTCTTCTACTCCTCCTGGGTGAATTAGATTCTTTTTGTTACAGGGCTTTCAGGTGTGCTGTTAAGCTGCTAGTGTCAGCTGTCTCCAGTTTCTTTTTGGAGGTACTCAGTGCAATGAGTTTTCCTCTTAACACTGCTTTCATTGTGTCCCATAGATTTGTATAGGTTGTATCTTCATTTTCATTGAATTCTAGAAAGTCTTTTATTTCTTTATTTCTTCCTTGACCAAGGTGTCATTGAGTAGAGCATTGTTCAGTTTCCATGTGTATGTGGGCTTTCTGTTGTTTTTCTTGCTATTGAAGACCAATTTTACTCCATAGTGATCTGATAGGAGGCATGGGATTAGTTCGATCTTCTTGTTGACATCTGTCTTGTGACAAATTATATGATCGATTTTGGAGAGGGTACCATGTGATGCTGAGAAAAGGTATATTCTTTTGCTTTGGGATGAAATGTTCTATATATATCTGTTAAATCCAATTGGTCTAAAGTTTCCATTAGTTTCACTGTGTCCCTGTTTAGTTTCTGCTTTCCTAATTGGTCCCTTGAGGATATTGGAGTGTTGAAGTCACCCACAATTATTATGTTAGATTTAATGTGTGCTTTAAGCTCTAGTAGATTTTCTTTTACGCATGAGGGTGCTCTTGTATTTGGAGCATAGATGTTTAGTATTGAGAGTTCTTCTTGCTGAATGTTTCCTTTGACCAGCAAGAAGTGACCTTCTGTGTCTCTTTTGATGACTTTAGGTTGGAAGTCAATTTTATCTGATATTAGAATGGCTACTCCAGCTTGTTTCCTGAGACCATTTGCTTATAAGATTGTCTTCCAGCCTTTTACTCTAAGGTAGTGTTTGTGTTTTACACTGAGATGTGTTTCCTGTATGCAGCAAAATGTAGGGTCCTGTTTCCGTATCCAGTCTGTTAGTCTATATCTTTTTATTGGGGAATTGAGTCCATTGATGTTAAGAGATATTAAGGAATAGTGATTATTTCTTCCTGTCATTTTTGATTTTATTTTTGTTTTTGAGTGGTTATCTTCTTTTGAGTTTGATGAGAGGGGGTTTCTATCTTGATTCTTCTGGGGTGTGGTTTCCCTTCTTATGTTGGTGTTTTTCCCCTATTATCCTTTGTAGGGCTGGGTTTGTGGAAAGATAATGTGCAAATTTGGTTTTGTCATGGAATACCTTGGTTTCTCCATCTATGTTGATTGAGAGTTTTGCTGGGTATAGTAGTTTTGTTTGAAGTTTTTGTTCTCTTAGTGTCTGCAGGATATCTACCCAGGATCTTCTAGCTTTCATAGTCTCAAGTGAGAAGTTTGGTGTAATCCTGATAGGTCTTCCTTTGTATGTTACTTGGCCTTTTTCTCTTGCTGCCCTTAATATTCTTTCTTTGTTTAGTACATTTGGAGTTTTGATTATTATGTGACAGGAGATATTTCTGTTCTGGTCCAGTCTGTTTGGAGTTCTGTAGGCTTCTTGTATATTCATGGGCATCTCTATCTTTATGTTGAGGAAGTTTTCTTCCATAATTTTGTAGAAGATATTTACTGGCCCTTTAAGTTGTATATCTTCCCTCTCATCTGTTCCTATAATCCTCATGTTTGGTCTTCTCATTGTGTCCTGGATTTCCTGCATGTTTTGGTTTACAAGCTTTTTGCATTTTGTATTTTCTTGGACTGTTGAATCAATGGTTTCTACGGTTTCTTCGGCATCTGAGATTCTTTCTTCTATCTCTTGTATTCTATTGTTGATATTTGCATCTATGTCCCCTGATTTCTTCCCAAGGTTTTCTATCTCCAAAGTAGTTTCCCTCTGTGATTTCTTAGTTGTTTCTACTTCTGTTTTTAGATCGTGGATGGTTTTGCTCAGATCTTCCACTTGCTTGTTTGTATTTTCATGTATTTCTTTAAGAGTTTTTTGTGTTTCCTTTTTCATGACTTCTACTTGTTGGCCCTCGTTCTCCTTTATTTCTTTAAGTGATTTTTGTACTTCCTCCTTATTGATTCCTAATTTTAGATCCATATTCTCCTGAATTTCTTTAAGTGATTTTTGTGTTTGCCTTGAAAGCACTTCATATTTTTGATCCATTTTCTCCTGTATTTCTTTAAGAGATTTATCTATGTGTTCTGCTATCAGCATCCTGACCAGTGATTTTTAGATTCAAATCCTGTTTTTCTGGTGTGTTGGTGTGTCCAGGACTTACTGCTGTCGGGGTACTGGGTTCGGATGCTGCCATATTGCCTTGATTTCTGTTAGTAACATTCCTATGTTTGCTTTTTGCCATCTGGTTATCTCTGTCCTTAGACGGTCTTGTAGTCAGTAGCTGGTGCTTGAACGTCCTGTGGGCTCGAAAGGCTATCTCCCCACCACTGGATGACTGGGTTTCCTCTGGCACAGATTGCTGATGTGTTGTTCTCTTGGGTGCTGTTAGATCCTTGGTGTATCTTGCTCTAAGCAATGTTATAGTCGGTTATCTCTGTGGGCCTGATGCTGCTTGTCTTCTCTGGTTCTTTTTGCTTAGTTCAGTCAGCAGCAAGGATGCTGTCTGTGTCCTTGGGGAGTGGGGAGTGTGAAGTGCAGGGACTCCCAGAGGGCCGGGAACCCAAGTCCTGTTGGAACACAGGAACTGCTCCTCTGCCAAGCTCTTGATCTTAGATGACTAGCTAGCAACCAGGGTCCCCCCAAGATCTTAAGCTTGGGGTATCTCGGGTCTCTGTCTCTGCCCACTCGGTCTAAGCACCCACCACCAATGACTCATGACTGCGGATGAGCATAGTGCAGGTTTCCCCTCAGATCGCAGAGCCCACACCTGGTTTGTGGCCCAGGAACCCTGCTCTTCCCGGTTGCTGCCTGGCTGTCTTGAGCCCCCAACGATCCCAAGTTCTGGATATCACGGGTACCTGGCTCCGCTCTCCTTAGTCTGAATCGCTGCAAGGATGCTGTCGGTGGCCACTGGATGTGGGGAGTTATGTTTTGATTATTATGTGACAGGAGGTATTTCTGTTCTGATCCAGTCTGTTTGGAATTTTGAAGGCTTCTTGTATGTTCATGGCCATCTCTTTCTCTAGGTTTAGGAAGTTTTCTTCTACAATTTTGTTGAAGATATTTACTGGCACTTTAAGTTGTACATCTTCACTCTCTTCTATACCTCTAATAGTTAGGTTTGGTCTTCTCATTGTGTCCTGGATTTCCTGAATGTTTTGAGTTGCAAGCTTTTTGCATTTTGCATTTTTTTAACTGTTAAGTCAATGTTTTCTATGGCATCTTCAGCACTCGAGATTCTTTCTTCTAGCTCTTGTATTCTGTTGTTGATGTTTGCATCTGTGACTCCTGATTTCTTTCCAAGGTCTCCTATCTCCTTTGGTGAATTCTTAGTTGTTTATACTTCTGTTTTTAGATTCTGGATGGTTTTGTCCAGCTCTTTCTGTTGTTTGTACTTTCCTGTAATTTTTTAAGGGATTTTTGTGTTGCCTCTTTCAGGATTTCTGCGTGGTGATCCATGTTCTCCTGTATTTCTTTAAGTGATTTTTGTCTTTCCTCTTTATGGGCTTCTATCTGTTGACCCATGTTCTCCTGTATTCCTCTAAGAGATTTTTCTGTTTCCTTTTTAAGGTCTCCTACCTGTTGACACATATTCTCATGTATTTCTCTAAGGGAGTTATTAATGTTCTTGAAATCCCCTAACAGCATCATGAAGTATGATTTTAAATCCAGGTCTTGATTTTCTTGTGTGTTGAGGTATCCAGTACTTGCTGTTGTTGGAGAACTTGGTTCAGATGGAGCCATGTTGACTTGGTTTCTGATGGTGATATTCTTGCATTTGCCTTTGGACATCTGGTTATCTTTTGTGTTAGCTGGTGTTGCTGTCTCTCTGTCTTCTCTGTGCTCGAGGGAGACTAGTTCTCTCTATGTACACTGGTTTGTAAGTACTTTTGGGAGACTCATTCTCTTGTATATATTTTTGGGTATGTAGCTCTGTGGCCCTGATCAACTCTGGGTCTAGGTTGTGCTGGCTACCTCCTCCGTGCTGCTGGGTGGATATCTGGCTTCCTGTACCATGTGGAGATGGGGCGCTGTGGCAGGGGATGTTCCCAACCTGGAGGCAGAAACCAGAGGGCACCTGCCAGAGGCTTCCAGAGAGGATCCTCTGAGCTGCAGGGCAGCTCTCACCTGTGATGGCTGCTTCCTCAGCACTGCTGGCTAGATCACATTTCTGCATTTTGATTGGCTGTACTTTTCTATGGAGGCCTACATGTGTTGCCAAAATGTGATGATGAAGAGTAAATATTAATCCTGTCTGGGGATCTAAGGACAAACTTTTACAAATTGTAGTTAGAAATTATACTAGTTTAGTAAATTAGTGACTATATATTGTTCTCTAAAAAACCATGAATTCCCTAGCACCAGATAATTAAGTTTGTTTCCAGTACCAGGATTTCTTTTCCACTTTTTGGACAGGTCTTAAGTCCAGTAGAGACCAGAGGCATCTGACAAGGTATGTGTTCCACTACCACACCTGTTGTGTCTTTATTTCATGCTAGTCATTGATGTGGTTTAAGCCATTATAGATGTGTAGAAATGTTTCCTGCTTCCCTCCTTTGGAAGCTTATATAGTCCCTTATGGAATCATCAAAACTAGAACTTAGGGATGGAGAATTCAGGTCAGTTCAGCCTCAGGTGTTTCTAGGCCCTGTTTCTGAAGTGCACAGTGTAGAGATTTTTAATTTATAAATGTAATTTTATAAATTTACTTAAATACATTATGTTTCAGTGTACTTTTCTGGTTTTATTTTGGGGTATTCTGTTTGTCTTTGTCTTTTGATTAATTTGGCTCAAGGTTTGTCAAACTTGTTAAAGGATCAACAGTGTTTCATTGTTTATTTGTAATGTTTCCTAAATTCCATTTTGTTAATAGTATCCCTGACTTTTATTGTCTATTTCCTTCAACTCTTTTTGGATATTGTATATTGTTTTAGCAAGGTCTTAAAGTATATTATTAATTATTAATATAAAATCTCTCCTGTTTTTAAACTTTTTATTAGTGAATTTGTCATCATTCACCCAAATCCCACTCATCTCTCCTTCCTTCATACCTTCTCTCCATTGTTGCTACTTCCCCTTAAACAGAGAAGAAAACTTCAATGTTAAAGCTGTACTGTGCAAAAGAATTTATACATTTTTGTCTACACTTCTTTGCTTGCAAACGTTCATTGTAAGGAGTCATTGGTTTGGAAAAAGCCTTTGACTTCTGCTACACTATCAATACTGGCACCTCACTGGGGCTTTTCACAGACATCCTGTTATTGCCCTGTGTCATGGACATTCTATAGCTTGGATCTGTAGGACTGGCACTGTAGCAGTACATCAGTGGGATAGATGTTGGAGTGGGACATTTCAACACCCTGGCTCTTGCCTTGAGAGGCTTGGCAGCCTGCCTGCTCTCATACTTGCATGTCCATATTGCTGGATTATGAGAAACCAGGGCCATCTCTACACTGATGGCCAGGCATGGTGCCAGGTTCCTTTCTCAAGTGTTGCAGGTGGTAAGGGATATGGCCGGTTCACCCACTCTCATAACCCTGTGGCTAACTCTCCTCACTGCCATACACAGTGAGTGATGAGGGAGAAAAGGGATGTCCCTCCCTCATCCTTGCTACAGCCCAGAAGTCAAGAGTCAGGGCTGGCTCTACTTTGCCCATTTCTTCATGTACTGCTCGACAACAACCCCACATTTAGGGGCAGCTTTATTTTGTTGCCCAGGGTAGGAGTAGGGCTCACTCTCCTGAGTGCTGTAGTGGATAAGGGGCAGTGACCACTCTTTTGCTTCTATCTTGCCTGCTGTAGGTGACATGAAGCTAGAGGGGACATTTCTTCTCTTTATACAGTATACAACAGAAGAATGACTGGGCTAGCTCTTCCATGCCTTTATATGGTTTATGCAAAATTCCCACACTATGTAGAGATTGCTCTCCCAAATACTACAGTTGACTAGGGATGAAGTCATCTCTCCTGCTCTTATTCTTCAGGGCCACCTTATCTGATGATACCCAAGATGACTGGGTGAGAGGTTGGGACAATTATGCACAGCCCTTAGACATCAACATGTCCCCAAATGGCAGCCCAGACAAGAGACATCTACTCTACCATGAGACTGCCACCATAAACCCAAATTTATTCTCTGGACTCAGTAGCAGCAGTGGCCAGGTCTCTACCATTGTCACAGGATACTCGCATCAGGCTTTTCCTCATTACCCTCAAATCTCTTCATTGTGCCCACATCTTTCCATTTCTAATTATCTTTTATTTCTCCACCACTTACTTGTTCCTCCAGTGATGCCAACGGTCTCTGAGTAACTGGGGTAATCTCCACAATGGACTCAGGTATAGTAGGCCAGGCTCATGCAATAATTCCTGGGCAGAGGTGCACTAAGAAACTTCAGGCCTGCATGTGTCAGACAGGTGGTTATGTCAGGCTAGCTCCCTGTTTGTGACCTATGGCACTGATCCAGTGGTCTTCTCGGGTTGGCTCTCCAAAGAGACGCCTTACAGGGGTTCTCTATTACGGGACCACCCTTAGCCCAGTACAAAAGGAGGTTTCTTCTAATATCTGGTTTGTTTCCTGCCCTGGAAGCCAATTAGGGTACCCTGGCTACCAAGGGGTAGTCATCTCAAGTTCTCTATTTTCCCCCTCAGAGTTTGTTAGGCTAATCATCATTCAGATGTTCATAGGTCAGGACACTGAGCATAAACATTGCCTCGCTCCTCTATGCCACCAACTGATGTACATGTGACACAGTAGTCATGCCTGCAATGTGGTAGGCAAGTTTTTTGTTTGTTTGTTGTTATGTAGTTACTTAGTCCTTTAATTTTTTTCTCTTTGGAGTATCATTGTTTGTTCCTTATATTTGTTATGTCATGCTTTCATTTTCATTCCACTTTAGGATTTCTAAAAATCATTTCGTTAGGTAGCCTATGTAGGTTAGGTAGATATAGACTCCATTGGGGAATTCAAAATTGTCATGTTGCTAAATTGATGTGGTATTAAAGGGACTCCAATGACTTCTTACATTAGTCATAAATCAGATGATACCTCACACCTCATCAGAGAAGCATCTTCTTCCAGTAGATGACAATTAACACAGATACTTTCAATTGATTAAAATGTATAGAACTTACACACACACACACACACACACACACACACACACACACCTGTATCCTCAAGGTGCAGGAATATTATATGGAAAAATAAGTGGAAATATTTCAAAAATTGGAGGTGGCTTATAACATCAAGGTTACTTTTTTAGAAAAAACAGTGTAATTGCACATATAAACTCAGTATTTGTGACAGCTTGCACAAGACTTGTAACAAGGTACAGACATACAAGATTTTCATCACAAAGTGAGGAACAAACATAGAAAATCTCATTACTACATGAAGAGTCAGTTTCTTTAATAATGTGACCTATGATAGGTTTACTACATACTAGAGCAAGTCCTTCTCCTAAGATTAATTTGGCAAAAGAACTGAACTTAGTGAAAGAAAAAGCAAAGAAATCCCAAAGTTGGGTTGAAAAGGGGATGAAAATGTAGGGAGGATGATTATGGAAGTAGGTGAGGTTAGAATGTGCTCTAAATACATTGTACAAAAATCTGAAAAATCAATTGAAATATTATTTAAAAATAAAATATGGGCTGCAGAGATGGTTTAGTTGTTGAGACCCTTGCCTACTCTTCTAGTGGATCAGGTTCAATTTCTAGGAACTTCATGACTGCTCAAAATTATCTGTAACTGTAGTTCAATGGAATCTGATTCTCATTTTTTTCCAGAAATTATTAGGATACTAATTACACAGATGATCATAGATCAAGACACTGATATATGAAAAATAGTTTTGAAACCTAAAACTAAGTATAATGGGTTATACTTATTTTTCTACATAGCAGTGGTGAAGTTTATTGACAAGCATTATAAATATAAAAATAAATATTGTTTTGCATTGGTTATACATACAGGATATAATAACAATGGAAATAGTGATAAACTTATAAATCTGCTAAATAATGCACGGATAGTTGATAAAAGAAGAAGGGTAAAGTGTAGACAAAAATTTGCTCACATTGAATTATGAGAGAAATCGACAAAACCAATGCCTTAGTTCTATAGAAGAAATACAAAAGAAGGAAATATACCAGAGAAAAGCAAATTTTAAAATTTTTGTGTTTTTCATCTTTTTGCTACTATAGACTTAGGCTAGAATATTTGACATGTTATTTTTAACCTCAAACAATAAGCTAGACATGAAGATATGGAAAGTCATGCTCTTAAAAATTTTTCAAAACCTTAAAGACATTGGCACTTTCCATATAGATTGCATTGCACTACTCCAAATTTTCACATTCTCTTACACAATAATGAAACTTAATAAAGAAACTTAAATGAATTATATAGCTGTGGCCTAGGTAATAGCTCTTAACATACTGTATAACTGACAAAATAGAGGTTATTCATTCCTAATCTGAAAATTTGAAATTTAAAAGTTGACAAATAAACAAGTTGACCACAGACATTTTAAAATAAGTTGTATACCTCTAAAGGAGAGTATATTTTATATACTCTCCTGCCCAAGTTTCATTTAAAATGAATATAGTGTTGAAATATTTAAATGTAATTTTATTAAGTCTTTTGAAACCATATAATATAAATATTATAACTATTCAAAGTTAATGAGTGAAAATTATATTTAAGATGAATAATTGCCAATGTTCACATAGGTAAATTAATGTGTTGTAGAATTTTGAAGAATACAGTTATGGTCCACTCTAGCTATGCCATTCAGTGAAATTGTTAATCTTAGACTACTCATGCATAAATATATTCTGTTAAAATTATTAAATGATAAAATATTTGTTTGGGTTTACTTTCATAATGACCTTTTATATTATTAAAATACATTTTGAATAACATTTCTAAATTTGGAATGTTAATATATCTGCTTGTATGGTATTAAAATAATCAAGATTATTATCATGTTAGCAAATTAGTAAGTTAATAAGTTTAGTAATTTAAACAGTAATTTTCTTCATTTTCTCACATAGATTCCATGGAAAATGTCATAGAAAGATCATGGAGTTCCACGTTCTCAGAAGTTTTTTCATAATGTTGGGTATTATGAGAAGTATAATTGATACTACACATTCATATTGACTTCTACCTCATAATAGGTTAAAATTTTTGACATATGTTTTCATGGAATCGTCTATTTCTGTTTGCTAAATAATATAAGTTTAAAGTTCATATCAATCTAATCATGGTGGTGCATACAAATCTGTAATCTCTACACTTTACAGGTTAAGGCAGGAGGACAATGAGTTTAAAGTTAGACATGGCTACAGGATAAAATGTGTGTGTGCATGTGTGTATGTGTGTATGTGTGTGAGAGAGAGAGGCAGAGAGAGCGAGAAAGAGAGAAAGAGAGAGAGAGAGAGAGAGAGAGAGAGAGCTCTTAAAAATAACCTTTATCCTTTCCTACTACCAAATAAAATAGACGGTGCTCAAGGAAAGAATTTACTTATATTTATATCACACTGTCTATCTACATTGGAAGGAAACATTACACATGTCTATAACACAATACAACCTTTATTATTTATTCTTTCTCATCAGTGTACATGTTCATGATACAATGGGACAATTAGACCAGGAACTCTGGTTTCATCCTACTAGGTTTATTTGATCATAGCCCTCTTCATACCTTTTTCTTTTCACTAATCCTGGGTATCTTCTTCATGGCCTTCATAGGAAATTCTATCATGGTGATTCTCTTCTACCTGGATGCCCATCTCTCCACCACCATTTACATCTTTCTCAGTCAACTTTCTCTCATGGATCTCATGCTTATCTCTACCATGGTACCCCAGAGGGCCTTCAATTTCTTTTCTGGCAATAAGTCTATCTCCATGACTGGCTGTGGACTCCAGATAGTCTTCTATGTACCTCTACTTGTAGTTGAGTGTTTTTCATTGGCCACAATGGTCTATGACTGTTATGTAGCTATTTGTTACCTATTAAGCTACCCTATTCCCATGAGTCACAAAATCTGTAGTTTAATGGCTGCCTTCTCTTGGATTCTTGGCTCCCTTGATGGTATAATAGAAGTTGCAGCTGCACTGTCTTTTTCATATTGTGGTACCAGAGATCTATCTCACTTTTCTGTGACATTCCTGCCCTGATGACTCTTTCATGTAGTGATACCTTGATATTTGAAAAGACTATATTTTTCTGCTATGTAATTATACTTATCTTCCCTGTAGTCATTATTATTGCATGCTATATCTGTGATTCTTGCTGTCATTAACATGGGATCATCTGAGATTCACCACAAAGCTTTTGTCACCTGTTCCTCTCACCTCATGGTGGTGGAAATATACTATGGGGCATCTGTATTCATATTTATGCAGCCCTCTTCTAGTCATTCTCCCAATCAAGACAAAACAGTGTCAGCTTTCTATACCATTCTTACTCCACTGTTGAACCCCCTAATTTACAGCTTCTGCAACAAAGAAGTAGCCAGAGCATTCATGATGATGTTAGACAAGAATAAGGTAGCAGGATGAGTTAGCTGATTTTTTATGCTCTAAGCCATGCTTTAAGAATTTGGGCATAATTATTGAGGCAGAAGGAGTGCCATGATTTAACATCAAGCTTGAAAACAAAATAAGTTCAAGAATTGTTTAACTATATAGCCAGCTGTATTTTTAAAAGCATCCTTTATGTGCAAACATATATATATATATAATATTTATATAATTATATAAATATTTTAATTTTATTTCTATAATAAACATACTAATTATATTTATATATTTATTTATATAAAATTATATTTTATTATATGTGAACTGAAACATTGTAACAAATCACAATATTTAATTATTGCATATTTATAGCAACCAATAAAATTAAAATGGAAAATGGTATCTTTATTTGTTCAAATAAACCATTTATTTTTGTGGTCAGTTCAATGTATTATTATCAGTAACAACATTTTTCCCTCACAGAGTTTCCTCATACAAAATCTTTGAGCAGTTATTCTATTGACTCCAGTCTAGTTTGAACTTACATTTTGATTAAATGAAACTATAAATTCTTAGATTAGTATTTAATTCTAATAATAAAACTTGCAGTCTCAACAGCAGTCATCCAACCATTGGAATGAGCACAAGGTCCCCAATGGAGGAGCTAGAGAAAAGACCCAAGGAGCTGAAGGAGCTTGTTAGCCCCATAGGAGAAACAATAATATGAACCAACCTGTACCTCCAGAGCTTCCAGGTACAAAACCACCAACCAAAGTGTACACTTGAAGGAACTCATGGATCCATCTGCACAGGTAGCAGGCCTTGCTGGACATCAAAGGGAAGTGAGGCCCTTGATCCTGAGAAGTCTTGATGCCCAAGTATAGGGGAATGCTAGGAGAGGGAGCAGGTTCTAGTGGGTGGATTGGTGAGCAGGGGTGCGGGGGGAATGGCATAGTGTGTTTTCTGAGGGGAAACCAGGAAAGGGTATAACATTTGAAATATAAATAAATAAAATATCTAAAAATATGAGGTTGCCAAATATTATGAACACACACACATACACATACACATACAGTGTGTATGTGTATGTGTGTGTGTGTGTGTGCGTGTGTGTGTGTGTGTGTGTGTGTGTGTGTATGAGAGAGAGAGAGAGAGAGAGAGAGAGAGAGAGAGAGAGAGAAATGCAGGGGAGTACAGGCAAAAAGATAGAAGCCCTTAAAAAGGTAACACAAAATTTCCCTATAGAATTATAGGAAAACACAACCAAACAGGTGAAGGAATTGAACAAAACCATCCAGGATCTAGAAATGGAAATAGAAACAATACTGAGATCACAAAGTGAAAGAACCCTGGAGATAGAAAATCTAGTAAAGAGATCAGGAGTCATAGATGCAAGTAACAACAACAGAATACAAGGGATAGAAGAGAGAATCTCAGATGCAGAAGATACCTTAGAAAATATTGACACAACAGTAAAAGAAAATGCAAAAAGTAAAAAGGTCTTAACCCAAAACATGAAGGAAATCCAGGACACAATGAGAAAACCAAATGTAACAAAAATACCTATAGAAGAGAATGAATATTCCCAATTTAAAGTGCCACTAAATATATTCAGTAATATTACAGAAGAAAAATTTTCTAACTTAGAGAAAGAGATGCCCATGATTTACAAGAAGCCTACAGAACTCCAAATAGATTGACTACAATTGCTGGAATGGATCAAAGCATCAGTGTAGGGGAATACAAAAACAGGGAAGAGGGAAGGGATGGAAGAAGGAGCAGGGGGAGGGAAAAGGACATGTGGGACATTTGGGGGTTGGGGAACCAGAAAAAGGGAAATGAATTGTAAATATAGAATATATCCAATAAAAATAATGGAAACTGTTAATAATAAAAAAAACAAAAAAAAAAGAAAAGGAATTCCTCTCTTCACATAATAATTAAAACACCAAATACATTAAACAAATAAAGAATATTAATAGCAGTAAGGGGAAATATCAAATAACATACAAAAGCAGACCTATCAAAATTACATCAGACTTTGTGCCAGATACTATGAAACCTAGAAGATCCTAGGCAGATGTCTAACAGACCCTAGAAAAACACAAATGCAAGCCCAGGCTATTATATCCAGCAAAACTCTCAATTACCAAAGATGGAGAAACCAAGATATTCCATGACAAAAATAAATTTACGTGATATCTTTCCATAAATCCAGCCCTAAAATGGATAATAGATGTAAAAATTCAATACAAGGAGGGAAGCTACACCCTAGAGAAACAAGAATGTAATCTTTCAACAAATCTAAAAGAAGATAGCCACACAAATATAAAAATAACAGGAAGCAACAATCACCATTCCTTAATATGTCTTAACATCAATGGAATCAGTTTCCCAAATAAAAAGACAGATTAAAAGACTGGATTACATAAATAGGACCCAGAATTTTACTACAAACAGGAAACACACCTCAGTGTCCAAGACAGACATTATCTCACTGTAAAGGGCTGGAAAACAATTTTCCAAACAAATGGTGCCAAGAAAAAAGCCAGAGTAGACATTCTAATATCAAAAAAAAAAATCAACTTCCAAGAAAAATGATCAAAATGGTCAGGAAGGACTCTTAATATTCATCAAAGGAAAAATCTACCAAGATGAACTCTCAATTCTGAACATATATGCTCTAAATGCCCACATTGATAAAAGAAACGTTACTAAACTCAAAGCACATATTGCACCACACACAATAATTGTAGCAGGCTTTAACACCCCACTCTCAACAATGAACAGATCAGCGAAACACAAACTAAACAGAGACACAGTGAAACTTACAGAAGTTATGGAACAAATTGATTTAACAGATATCTATAGAATACTTCATCTTAAAGTAAAAGAATATATCTTGTTCTCGGGAACTCAAGGGACCTTCTCCAAAACAGCCCTCAAAAGATACAAGAAGGTTTAAATAATCCCATGCATTCTATCAGATCTTCATGGATTAAAGCTGGTCTTCAATAGCAAGAAAAACAACAGAAAGCCCATCAAAGCTAAACACTGCCCCACTCAGTGAAAACTTGATCAATTAAGAAATAAGAAAAGAAATTAAAGACTAGAAATTAATGAAAATGATGGCACAATATACCCAAAATTATGGGAGAAAATGAAAGCTGTGCTAAGAGGAAAACTCACAGCTCTGGGTATCTCCAAAAACAAACTGGAGAGAGCATAGAGAATGCTCTAGAACAAAAAGCAGCAAATACACCCAAGAGGATTAGACTGCAGGAAATAATCAAACTCAGGGCAGGATTCAACCAAGTAGAAACAAAAATAATTATACAAAGAGTCAACCAAACCAGGAGCTGGTTCTTTGAGAAAATCAACAAGATAAATAAACCCTTAGCCAGACTAACCTGAGGGCATAGAGACAGTATCCAAATTAACAAAATCAAAAATGAAAAGAGAAATCTAACAACAGAAACTGGGGAAATTTAAAAAATCATAATATCCTACTCCAAAAGCCTGTATCCAACAAATCTGGAAAATCTGTATGAAATGGGCCATTTTCTAGAAAGATACCAAATATCAAAGTTGTATTAGGATCAGATCAACCATCTTAACCCTAACCCAGAAGAATTTATTAAGTCTCCCAACCAAAAGAAGCCCAAGACCAGATTGCTTTAGTGCTGAGTTCTATCAGACCTTCAAATAAGACTTACTTCCAAAACCCTTCAAACTATTCCATAAAAGCAAAACAGAAGGAACATTAGCCAATTCATTCTATGAAGCTACAGTTATACTGTGTTTTTTCCCTTTGAGAAGGAATGGTTTCTGTCTAATCAGGAACTTGTCACAATGTGATTTCATAGACGACTTCATAAGAGATTTTTTTCTACTTCTATCTTTTTTATTGTTACACATAGATTTTAAAAACTGGTTGAGTGTATATTACTATTACCTCCAGAAGATATGTACATTTAAGAAACATTTAACTATTATAAATCATTTTGATGACTTAGAAAATCAATAGAGTTGTATATTTTAAAATAAATCTTATTAATTTAATAAAAAGAAAGCTTGTGCTCATACTTTATTTTGTGTGAAATATATATATATATATATATATATATATATATATATTCATATATTCCTTGGAAGGGTTTTTCTTACAGTAAAGTTTAATTGACTAAGGAATAAGGTACTGTGGACACCTCATTTTTATGTAGAGGCATTTTATGAAGTTTAAACTGTAATTTTACCAGTGATTACGTGATGTTCCTTAGGTATAGTGTGTTTATGGCTCCCCAGATCTGGTGAAGAAGAGAAATCCACATTAAGAAAATGAATCCTCCATTTTGCACTGAGCTCAGGAAAAATATCTGAACATGGTAGAATATAATCTTAGTAGTGAGATGCTACAGCCCTCCATTTCCTCTGATACTTACATTATTTCTGCCTCCTTTTGTGGAGGTGATACCTGAGTTTTGAGGGGAGGGATTTGATGGTGACATCCCATTTATGGTTGAGTGTCCCAATGTCATTCAATGTCTATAATGCTTGACTATGGGTCTCTATATTTGTTACTATGTGCTGCAGAAGGAAGTTTCTCTGACAATAACTGAAAAAGAGTCTTACCTAAGAGTATAGTAGAAAATTATTAGGAGTGATTTTGTTACTATTGTTTGCTTTACCCTAGGTTCCTGGACTCTTTAGCCTCAAGTTCTTTGTCACCCAAACAGTGTCTGTTAGATATGGCTTTACTGCTGTGAATAAACACCAAGATCAAGGCAGTTCATTCTTTTTTATTGAATATATTCTTTATTTACATTTCATTTCCCTTTACCTGGTTCCCTGTCCCCCAAAGGTGTGACATGCCTTTTTTCACCCCCTGATTCCCCATCCAACCCTTCCCACTTCCCTGTTCTGGTATTCCCCTACACTGATGCTTTGAGCCTTTCAAGAACCAGGGGCCACTCCTTCCTTCTTCTCAGACATCATTTTTTATGTGGATTGTGTTTTTGGTGTTCCAAGATTCTAGGCTAATATCTACTTATCAGTGAGTGCATACCATGGGTATTCTTTTGAGGCTGGGTTACCTCACTTAGTATGATGTTCTCCAGCTTAATCCATTTGTCTATGAATTTCATGAATTCATTGTTTGAAATGGCTGAATAGTACTCCATTGTGTATATATACCACATTTTTTATCCATTCCTCTATTGAGGGACATCTGGGTTCTTTTCAGCTTCTAGCTATTATAAATAAGGCTGCTATGAACATAGTAGAGCATGTACCCTTATTGCATGCTGGGGAATATTCTGGGAATATGCCCAGGAGTGGTATGGCAGCGTCCTCCAGAAGTATTGTGTCCAGTTTTCTGAGGAACTGCCAGACTGATTTTCAGAGTGGTTGTACCAGCTTGCAACCCCACCAGCAGTGGAGGAGTGTTCCTCTTTCTCTACATCCTCGCCAACACCAGCTGTGTCCTGAGTTTTTAATCTTAGCCATTCTGACTGGTGTGAGGTGAAATCTCAGGGTTGTTTTGATTTGCATTTCCCTAATGACTAATGATGAACATTTCTTAAGGTGCTTCTCAGCCATCCAAAGTTCTTCAGGTGAAAAGTCTTTGTTTAGCTCTGTACCCCATTTTTGGATAAGGTTATTTGGTTTTCTGGGATCTAACTTCTTGAGTTCTTTGCATACATTGGATATTAGCCCTCTGTCAGATGTAGGGTTGGTGAAGATCTTTTCCCAATTTGTTGGCTGCCGATTTGTCCTTTTGACAATGTCTTTTGCCTTACAGAAATTTTATGAGGTCCCATTTGTCTATTCTTTATCTTAGAGCATAAGCTATTGGTTGTTCTGCTCAGGCACTTTCCCCCTGAGTCAATGTCCTCAAGGGTCTTCCCCTCTTCCCCAGTTTCTTTTGTATTAGTTTTAGTGTGTCTGGTTTTATGTGGAGGTCCTTGATCCACTTGGAGTTGAGCTTAGTACAAGGAAATAAGACTGGATCAATTCTCATTCTTCTGGATGTTGACCTCCAGTTGAGCCAGGACCATTTGTTGAAGAGGCTATCATTTTTCCACTGGATGTTTTCAGTTCCTTTGTTGAAGATCAATTGGCCATAGATGTGTGGGTTCAATTCTGGGTCTTCAATTCTATTCCATTGTTCCACCTCCCTGTCATTGTACCAATACCATGCAGTTTTTAACACTACTGCTCTGTAGCATTGCTTGAGGACCGGGATACTGATTCCCCCAGAAGGTCTTTTACAGTTGATAATAGTTTTAGCTATCCTGGGTTTTTTGTTATTCCAGATGAATTTGAGAATTGTTCTTTCTAACTCTATGAAGAACTAAGTTGGGATTTTGATGTGGATTGCATTGAATCTGTATATTGCTATCGTACAGATTGCTATTTTAACTATATTAATCCTTTCAACCCAAGGTAATTCTTAAAAGGACAGCATTTAATTGGAGCTGGCTTATAGGTTCAGAGTTTTGGTCCATTATCATCAACTTCGGTACATTGCAGTATCCAGGCAGGAGAAACTTGGAGTTCAGCATCTTCATCTGTAGGCTGGAAGGAGAATACTCACTTCCAGGCAGCTAGGATAAGGGTCTTAAAGCCCATACCCACATTGACATAACTAGTTTAACAAGGCCACACCTTCTAACAGTGCTACTCCTTGGGCCAAGCATATAGGAACCATCATATTCTACTCTCTGGCCCTGTTAGGTAATTTTGATAAGCATTAGTCAAGCTTATTGATCTTTCTAATTATAGATGGAGAAAGAAAAACATTCCATGATAAAACACACAAACTTCATCAATAAAACTACAAGGAATTAGCAGGAAAAAAGTGTAGTCTGAAGAAGTATTTGAGTACTCCCGTTTGGACACACACACACACACAAAATCATTTAACATCATAATTCAAAAGAGAGAGCTACCCAAAATATAAGGAATAAATAAATACTTGTCATTAATATATCTTAATATGTATAGCCCAATTCTCAAATAAAAAGATACAGACTAACGTATTGGATTTGAAAATATGATCCATCTTTCTGGTGAATGAGAGAATTATTCCTCACTATTAAGGGCATACATAACCTTAGAATAAGAGGGAAAAATAGCTATCTAATGCTAATGGACTAAAAAAGAAAGTGGTATATCTGCTTTTATATCTGACAAAGTAGACTTCAAAGAATATCTAGTCAGAAAAGTTAAGAAGGTCATTGACTACATATTAAAGTAAAAAAAAAATATACCAAGAAGATACTGCTATTCTAAATTTATGAACCAAACCCAAGTACACTCAAGCATCTTAAAGAAACAATACCACAGCTAAAACCACATTTTGAAACTAACACAATGTTAATGTACAATATCAGTACTCCATTCTTGCCAAAACATGTGGTATTCAAAAAATGAATCAGTAAAGGTCAAAGTTAAATATTTATATAGAAAATGTCTGTAAGAGTTATCTATAGAACACTCCACCTGACAACCGAAGAATTTAATTTATTCTCAGAAGCTCTTATAATGTTCTCCAAAACTTACCATGTAGTAGGACACAAAGCAAGTCTAAAAATATCTGAGAACACTGAAATAACATACTGCATCCTAACCTACAAACCTGGATTAAAGCTGAATTTCAATAAAAATGGAAACACCAGAAAATTTATATTCTCATGGAAACTGAACCACTCATTATTGAATGAGAGTTGGGTAAAGGCAGAAATCAGGAAAAATTAAAAATTAGTTTAGTAAAAATGAAAAGATAACATACAAAAACAAATGGAGCATAAACAAGGTAACTCAAATAGGCAGGTTGTTAGCAGTAAGTTCCTTCATCCAAATAGAGAGGACTCATATATGAACTTAACAGCACTCTTGAAAGCTCCAGAGAAACAAAAAGAAATAATACTCTGTAGGAGAAAATACAGGCATGACCTGGTAGACAGCCTACTCAGCACACTGCACTTGTAAATAAAAGCATGGCAAAGCTATTATGACCAGGTCTTGAGACCCCCCCCAAGATAAAACCAGGGACCACAAATCCAATAAAGGTACAAGAAAGTCTTTTTTTATTTGAGATTGGACTGCGACTGCAACCTACTCTATGCAACTGATTAGTAGTGTGATGTTCAGGTCTAGGGACTAAGGGATTACATAAGGAAACTGCACAAGCAAGGGCTTTCAATCCTTGGCATTATATAATTTGGTAAAGGGGTAAAGGTATGTTACCCTTCAAATTGATAATGTATGTTCAGACAGCAAGGGGAGACCATACATCTGGAAATGGAGATCTTTGACTGGGAAGGCATAACTCATCCTGTTATTGGGATCAGCCTTTTCCTGTGGTTGCAAGCTGGTCACAGCTGTTATGTCTATTTTTTGATGGTTGGGAATGCTTGGTGGTCTCTTTCCAGCACTCAAGAGTGGGAGCCTTATCACTACAAGGCCATAAATTTTCTGCTTCCTCCAAGTACAAGAGACAGTATCCTTTCTCAAGTTTTCCAAAGATTTTCCAAGGTTAGTGGCTTAAAATAGAGTTTCAAGGACAGGATGGAATATGCCATGCTATTGATTTTTGCCTTTACAAAGCATGCTCTTGATGTTAGAACACTGAATTCTGAAGTTCGTGGATAGCTTGTAATTAGCGAGTGGATGAGTCTACACTCCCTAAATCACTTTCATTTTATTAATGGTTGATCACCTGAAATAAACCAGATCCACTTCTTGGAAAGAAACCCCTGAATACATCATCAGCTCCTTGCCCTTTACCAACCCATGGACATTGTTTTTTTTGTTTGTTTGTTTTGTTTTGTTTTGTTTTGTTTTTTTGTTGTTGTTTTGCTGTTTTGTTTGGTTTATGTTTAGGTTTTGATTGGACACTCTGGATACTACTTGTATACTCAGAAAGATCAGCCAACAAAATTTACCACCCACATTTTTTTTAGTCTGTTTGTATAGGATATTTATTTTCAACCTTTTACTCTTAGGTAGCATATGCTATTTCTTGTGAGGAGAGATTCTTATACTTAGAGTTGCAATTATTATTATATAAACAAACAGAAAATCATCCAAAGAATCAATGGAATGGCTGCTTGAAAAAAATCTGCAAGATGTATAAAATATTAAGCAATTTAACAACAAAAAGAACAACACCAACAAAACACAAAAAGAAGATCCAAATTAAGAAAACTGTAGATGGAAATAAACACTGAGAAACTGAGGAAATTCAGAGAATCATAAGGATATATTTAAAAATATTACCTTTAAATGGAAAATCTAAAAGAAATGGATACATTTTTTGGTATGTGTCCTAAAAAGTTAAATCAAAACAAAATTAACTACTTAAAACCATAATTACTCATCAATGAAAGCATTAATTTAAAATCTCCCAACCAAACATAAAGCTCAGGGTCAAATAAATTCAGCATTGAATTTTATCAAACATTCAAAGAAGAACTAATACCATTAAAGTATTCCATGTATTCTATATGAACATTTATAGATTATTTTTACAAAGTCACTAATCCTATCATAATAAAGCACACAAAGACGAAAGTAAAATAGAATTACCCACCAAGTTACCTTATGAACAAAAATGAAAAAATTCTCAATAAAAACTTGCCAATAAAAATTAAGAATGCATCAAAAAGATCATTCCACATGGTCAATTATCTTCATTTAACTTGCCAACCTAGACTATTATACCAAACAAAACTCTTAATCACCATAGACTTTGAAAACAAGATATTTTGATAAATGTCCAAGTTTAAACAAGATCTATCCACAAATCCAGTACTACATAAAATAATATAAGGAAAATTCAACCTAAGAGGGAAATAATTCCATTCAAGCAAAAACAAGTAAAACACACACACACACACACACACACACACGCACACACACACATACACACACACACCACAATCACCACTACCACCACCACCATCAGTACCACCACCACCACCACCAAAGGCAACATCAAAATAACAGAAAAATAATTATGAATTTTCATTAATATCTTTCAAAACCAATGGACCCAATTCCCATATAAAAAGACTCAGCCCAACAGAATGGATGCAAAGAAGGAATTCCTTATTCTACTACATACAAGAAGCACAGTTCAGCAAAAATGATACCCATTATGTCAGAATAAAGGGCTAGAAAGTTTTTCAAGCAAATACACTAAATGAGCAAGGAGCGGTGGCCATTTTAATAGCCAATAAATTACATTTTCAACCAAAATAAATCATAACAGACAGGAAAGAAGACTTTATACTCATCAAAGGAATAATCTATCAAAATGATATTTAAATTCAGAACATCTATTCCTCAAAGGCAAAGACAACCACCCTTGTAAAAGAAACATTGCTAAAGCTTAAATCACACATTGAAATCCATACAGGAATAGTGGGTGACATTTCAACATTCCACCCACATTAATTGCCAAAACTCATAGAAAACAATTATACAAAGAAATGATGGACCCAATAAATATTATGAATAAAATAAACCTAGCAGACCTCTATAGAGTATTTTACTCAAAATATAGAAGAAAATCATTTCTTCTCAACAACTCCTGTATTCTCCTCCAAAAAACACCATATAATTATTCTCAAAGCAAGTATCAACAAATCCAAGGAAACTGAAATAATACTTTATATTTTACCAGATCATGATGGATTAAAGCTGATCTTAAAAAAAATCGATGCACCAAGAATCCTACAAAATCATGGAAATTGAACAACTCTTTACTCCATGAACACTCTGTCAGGAGAGAAATAAAGAAATTAAAATTAAAGACTTTTTAGAATTCAGTGAAAATGAAGGTACAACAAGAATAAAAATATAGTACACAATAGCAACAGTGATAAGAGGAAAGTTCATAGTATCAAATGCCCCCATAAAAAATTAGGAAGTTCTCATATTAGCAATTTAAGAGTAGAATTGAGTGACTGTGTAGAAGTGCAGACAGGTAAGCAGGGATCACTGCAGTAGAGGATTGCTTGGGACAGGCCCCATCAGGCCTCCACCTGTACCCAGGTGTTTGAAAGCACCTCAGCCACCTTGGCAACTAGTCCACTAGGGAATCTGCTCTGCATTGAGTACAGAGATTAGAGATGAGACCAACATCTTCTCTCCTGCAACTGAGCGGGTTGTCTGAAGCCAGGAACTCAGAGAACACCTGAGTGTAAATCACTTGAGACTTGGTCTGCCAGGGCCCGACCTGCACCCAGGACCTGGGCAGCCCCACAGCCAACTGTGCCCGGGGAAAGCCAGTCATCCAGGGGTGCTGAGATTGCCTTGCAAGCACACAGGAGAGACACAGTAAACAGGGAGAAGTCCTTGAAGAACTAAGGGAACACTCAACAAAACAGGTGAAAGAATTGAACAAAGCCATTCAGAATCTAAAGATGGAGGTAGAAATAATAAAGAAGTCACAAAGGGAAACAACTCTTTTTTATTGGTTTTTTGAGACAGGGTTTCTCTGTATAGTCCTGGCTATCCTGGAACTCACTCTGTAGACCAGGCTAGCCTCGATCTCAGAAATCCGCCTGCCTCTGTGTCCCAAGTGCTGGGATTAAAGGTACGCACCACCACCACCCATCTGGGAAACAACTCTTGACATAGAAAACCTAGGAAAGAAGACAGGAGTCATGGATCCAAGCATCAACAACAGAATACAAGAGATAAATGAGAGAATCTCAGATGCAGAAGATACCACAGACAGCATTGATACAATAGTCAAAGAAAATGAAAAATGCAAAAAGCTCCTGATCCAAACATCTGAGAAACCCAGGACAAAACGAGAAGACCAAATATAAGGATTATAGGTATAAAAGAGAGTGAAGATTTCCAACTTAACGAGCCAGTAAATGTCTTGAACAAAATTATAGAAGAAAACTTCCCTAACCTAAAGAAAGAGATGCCAAGAAGCCTACAGAACTCCAAATAGATTTGACCAGAAAAGAAATTCCTCCCATCACAAATTAAAACACATCACAATAATTAATTAAAACAGCAAATGTACTAAACAAAGAATATTAAAAGCAGAAAGGGAAAATGTCAAGTAACATATAAAGTTAGACCTATCAGAATTACACTGGACTTCTCACCAGAGACTATGAAAGCCAAAAGAGCCTGGGCAGATGTCATACAGACACTAAGGGAACACATATGCCAACCCAGTCTCTATATCCAGCAAATCTCTCAGTTACCATAGATGGAGAAACCAAGGTATTCCATGACAAAAACAAATTTACACAATATCTTTCCACAAATCCAGCCCTACAAAGGATAATAGATGGAAAACACCAAAACAAGGAGGGAAACTACACCCTAGAAAAATCAAGAAATAATCTGCTTTTAACAAACTCAAAAGAAAATAACAATACAAACATCAAAATTACATCAAAAATAGTAGGAAGCAACAATCACTATTCCTTCATATCTCTTGACATCAATGGACTCAATTTCCTAACAAAAAGATACAGAATAAAAGATTGGATAGGTAAACAGGGCCCACAATTTTGCTGCATACAGGAAATGCATTTCAGTGTCAAAGACAAACACTCCATCAGAATAAAAGGCTTGGAAACCATTTTCCAAGCAAATGGTCCCAGGAATAAAGCTAGAGTAGCCATACTAATATCCAATAAAATAAACTTTCAACCAAAAGTCATTAAAAAATACAGAGAAGGACAGTTTATGCTCATCAAAAGAAAATCTATTATGAAGAACTTTCAATTCTGAACATATATGCTCCAAGTACAAGGGCACCATCATTCATAAATGAAAGTTTAATAAAGATTAAAGCACACATTATACCCCATACAATAATTGTGGGTGACTTCAACAGCCCACTCTCCTAAATGGACAGATCAGGGAAACACAAACTAACCAGAGACACAGTAAAACTATCAGAAGTTTTGGACCAAATGGATTTCATAGATATCTGTAGAACATTTGATCCTAAATCAAAAGAATATATCTTCTTCTCAGCATCTCATGGTACCTTCTCCAAAACTGACCATACAATTGATCACAAAATAGACCTCAACAGATATAAGAAGATCGAACTAATCCCATGCCTCTTATCGGATCACTATGGAGTAATGGAGGTCTCCAATAGCAAAAACAAAACAAAACAAAACCCCAAACAAACCAAACAAAAACAAACATAAACAAACAAACAAGCACAAAACCAGAAAGCCCACATACACATGGATGTCGAACAATGGTCTAATCAATGATATATTGGTCAAGGAAGAAATAAGGAAAAAATCAAAACCTTTTTTAGACTTTAATGAAAATGAAGGCAAAACATACCCAAATTTATGTGACACAATGAAAGCAGTCCTAAGAGTAAAAGTCATAGCTCTGACTGACTCCAAAAAGAAGCTGGAGAGAGCATACAGTAGCATCTTAACAGCACACCTGAAAACTTTATAACAGAATGAAGCTAATACACCCAAGAGGAATAGAAGGCATCAATCCCAGGGCTAAAATCAGCCAAGTAGAAACAAAAAGAACTGTACAAAGAATCAACAAAACCAGGAGCTCATTCTTTGAGAAAATCAACAAGCCAGACTTTGAGATAATCCCTTAGCCAGACTAACCAGAGTGTACAGAGACAGTATCCAATTTAACAAAATCAGAAGTGAAAGGGAGAAATAAAGACGGAAAATGAGACACCAACTACCAAAGTTCTAATCAGGATCAGATAGACTATCTAAATGGTCCCATAACTCCTAAGGTAAGAGAAGTGATCATTAAAACTCTTCCAACCAAAAAAAAAAAAAAAAGCACAAGACCAGATGGTTTTAGTGCAGAATTCGATCAGACCTTCTAAGAAGTCCTAATACAAATACTCTTCAAACTATTCCACAAAATAGAAACAGAAGGAAAACTACTCAACTCTGTTCTATGAAGCCACAATTTTGCTGATACCAAAACCACACAAAGATCCAACAAAGAAAGAGAACTTTAGAGCAACTTCCTGTAAGAATATTAATTCAAAAATACTCAATAAAATTCTCGCCAATGGAATCCAAGAACACATCAAAACTATCATTCACCATGGTCAAGTAGGCCTCATCCCAGGAATACAGGTATGGTTCAATATACAGAAATCCAATACATAAACAAACTCAAATAAAAACCTCATGGTCATTTTATTAGATGCTGAAAAAGCATTTGACAAAATTCAGCATCTTTCCTGTTAAAAGTCTTGGAAAGAACAGTAATTCAAGGCCCATACCTAAACATATTAAAAGCAATATACAGCAATCCAGTAGCCAACATCAAACTAAATGGTGAGGAACTTGAAGCAATCCCACTAAAATCAGGGACTAGTGAAGGCTGCCCTCTCTCTCCATATTTATTCAATATAGTACTTGAAGTTCTAGCAAGAGCAATTAGACAAAAAATTAGGCCAAAGGGATACAAATTGGAATGGAAGAAGTCAAATTATCACTATTTGCAGATCATATGATAGTATACTTAAGTGACCCAATAAACTCCACCAGAAAACTCCTACAGCTAATAAACAACTTAAGCAAAATGGGCAGATATAAAATTAACTCAAGCATATCAGTAGCCTTCCTATACTTACAGGATAAACAGGCTGAGAAGGTAATTAGGGAAATGATAGTCTTCACAATAGCCACAAACCATATAAAGTATCTTGGTGTGACTAACCAAACAAGGGAAAGATCTGTATGACAAGAACCTTAAGTTTCTTAAGAAAGAAATCGAAGAAGACCTCAGAAGATAGAAAAATCTTCCATGCTCTTGGATTGGCAGCATTAATGTAGTAAAAATGGCCATCTTGTCAAAAGCAATCTACAGAATCAAGGCAATCTGCATCAAAATCCCAACATGGATTTAGAAATCCCAACATGGAGTTAGAAAGAGCAATTCTCAAATTCATCTGGAATAACAATATAGTTAAAACTATTCTTAACAGTAAAAGAACTTTTGGGGCAATCAGTATCCCTGAACTCATGCAGTTCTACAGATCAGTAGTGTTAACAACGGCATGTATTGGTAGATAGATCAATGGATTAGAATTGAAAACCCTGAAATGAACTCACATACCTATGGTTACTTGATCTTTCACAAAGGAGATACACCCATCCAGTAAAAAAAATGATAGCCTTTCAACAAATGGTGCTGGTTCAATGGGAGGTCAGCATGCAGAAGAATGGAAATTGATTCATTCTTATATCCTTGTACTAAGCTCAAGTTCGAGTGGATCAGGACCTCCACTTAAACCCAGACACACTGAAACTAATAGAAAGGAAACTGGGGAAGACTATTGAGTACATGGACACATGGGAAATTTCTTGAACAGAACACCAATACCTTATGCTCTAAGATCAAGAATTGACAAATGGTACCTCATAAAATTACAAAGTTTCTGTGGGGCAAAGGACACTGTCAATAGGACAAAATGGCAATGAACAAATTGGGAAAATATCTTTATCAACCCTGTATCTGACAGAGGGCTTATATGCAGATATACAAAGAACTCAAGGAGGTAGACTCTAGAGAGCCAAATAACCCTATTAAAAATGGGGTACAGAGCTAAAGAATTTTCACCTGAGGAATATCGAATGGTTGAGAAGCACCTAAGGAAATGTTCAACATCCTTAGTCATCAGGAAAATGCAAATCAAAACAACCATGAGGTTTCACCTCGTACCAGTAAGAATGACTAAGATCAAAAACTCAGGAGAAAAGTGGTACTTGCGAGGATGTGGAGAAAGAGGAACATTCCTCCACTGCTGGTGTGGTTGCAAGATGGCACAACCACTCTGGAAATCATTCTGATGGTTCCTAAGAAATCTGGGCATAATACCACCAGAGGACCCTGTTATACCACTCATAGGCATATACCCAGAGGATTCCCCAGCATGTAGTAAGGGCACATGCTCTACTATGTTCATGGTGTAAGACCCTCGAAATGGGGAGACCTCCATGAAATGGGGAAACCCCGCACTCAAGTCTCAGGATAAAGCAATGCCCAAAGAATCAGCCAAAGACCATATTGCTGCAAAGCACACGAGGCCTTTATTGGGGGTCCAGCACACTGGGATCAACTCGTAACTACGCAGAGTCAGAGATTGATCCCTTGTGTCCAGCGCAAAGAGTATTTGAAACCAAAAAAAAAAAAAATCGCAGAACGGGGAGGGGTTGGGGGATTCAGATAGGGAAGTTACATGGTAGATCACAGCCAATGCATCCGTGGGGACTGGGTGTAACTGCATTCTGCAAGATGAATTAACTGCATTCCGCAATAGGTGGGGCAAACATCAACTATCTATAGAATGCAGAATAACCTTTGTGGTTAGCTAGTTCCTGGAATAGAGGTCAGGGAGGATAGGAGTTACAGAGTTACAAAATGGTGGCACTTTGGCCTTCTAAAGCAGGATTTTCTGGGGGTAAATAAAATTTCAAGGCAGGATCTTTCATCCCCACTCTCTCTAGGAGGTAGTTCTAACCTTAGAACTAAATGTTTGTCTCAACTTCATCTGGTTCTAATTGATCTGACTGGTGCCGCTGATATTGTTAGAGAAGCACTAGGATTTGAATAGCGCTAACACGCTGACAAATAAAAGCAATCAATCGATTAATTATGTAGGGTCCTATGGTAAGAAGGAGCAAAAGAATCAATAATATTCCTATGAGGGCAGAAAGCAAAGTGGTCATCCAAGGAGATTTAGAAAACCAATTTTCATACCAGTTTTGGTTATTTTGATGCTCTGTCTTTTGTCCAATCTCTCTTTGAGTTTTTTCATGGAGTCCTGTATAGCACCAGAATGGTCTACATAAAAGCAACATTCTTCCTTTAGGGCAGCACAAAGATCCCCTTCTTTGAGAAACAATAAATCAAGATCCCTTCTATTTTGGAGTACTACCTCAGATAATGAGGTTAGCGAGTCTTCTAATTTGGAGACTGAGTCTTGGAGGGCTCTTAGGACAGTGTCCATTGTGGCTCAGAGATTACCGAGGCCATGTTTGAAGTCTATTGGTCCCTTAATTAGAGCTGCAGAGTCAGTACCAACTACAGCAGCTAAAACTAACCCTAACATAACAGCTAAAGTAAGCAAGACAGGTTCCCTTTTAATCCTGGAGGGAGAGCTATCATATGCCTGTAACAGAGTGTCTTAGTCCCTAAGTGAGTGAGTCGATGTAAGTGGGTAACATATCTCTTTCCTTCTTTATATGGAAAAACTGCTTTTCCCTTATTAGTCCTAGTGACCCCCTGGGGGGTCCATTCTGCTGCAAGCTGAAGTTCCTCTATCTCCTCTAAATCTTTTGGTGTGTAATTAAAACTGATCTCCTTCAGAGTTTTAGGCTGCTTTTGTATTGTCAGAATCATGGCTCCCTGAGCTGCCTGCTTTGCGCTCAGATCGGCCATCTGATTTCCTTTGGCTATTGCATCTTGCCCTTTCTGGTGGCCAGGGCAATGCACGATGGCCAGTTTCTTAGGCAGGTGAATAGCTTCTAATAGACTTAAGATTTCTTCTTTGTTTTTAATCTCTCTTCCAGTCGAGGTGAGTAACCCCTGCTGTTGGTAAATAGCCCCATGCACATGAGCAGTAGTAAAAGCATACCTGCTGTCTGTGTAGATGTAGATGCTCTTACCCTCTGCCAGTCTCAGGGCCTGGATGAGCGCGATGAGTTCAGCTTTCTGAGCGGAGGTCCCTTCTGGCAGGCTACTGGCCCAGATGACCTGTTTGCCATCCACTACCGCTGCCCCAGCCCTTCTCTTACCTTCCACTATGAAACTGCTCCCGTTGGTGTACCAGTTGGAATATCCTGGCCATGGCTGATCCGTAAGGTCTCTGCGAGTCCCAGTCTCTTCTGCCAGGATGTCATGGCATGGGTGTATGGGCAATGAGTCATCTGAGTCGGGCAGCAGTGTGGCAGGGTTTAAGATAGCTGGGGGCGCAAAAGTCACTCTCTCCATCAGCAGCAGGCTTTCGTAGTGGGTCATGTGAGCATTCGTCATCCAGCAGTCAGGGGGTTGACGTATGATGCTTTCAAGAGCATGGGGGCACTACTATGGTCTTTGATTGTCCCAAAGTTAGTTTATCTACATCCCTGAGGAGCAGGGTCATAGCCGCTATAGCCTTAAGACAGGATGGCCAGCCACTGGCTACTGGATCAAGCTTCTTAGGTAAGCTACTGGCTGCTTCCATGGGCCTATGGGTTGGGTGAGAACCCCTCGGGCCACCTCTGCCCGTTCATCTACATATAGGATGAAGGGCTTGATCAAGTCTGGTAAGGCTAAGGCGAGTGCATCTAATAGGGCCCGTTTGATCTCAAAGGCCTCCTGTTGACCTGGAGTTCAGGTAGAATTTCCAGTCTCTTTGGTGAGAGGGTACAGGGGGCAGCTAGAGTGGCAATCCCTGGTATCCACAGTCTACAGAAGCTGGCCATCCCCCAGGAATTCTCTAACTTGTCTGGGGCTGGTGGGGACTGGGATCTGCATCACAGTCATTTTTTTCTGGGCCTCTGTTAACCATCTTTTGCCCTCCTTAAGGGTGTAGCTGAGATAAGTAACTTCTGTCTGGCAAATTTGGGCTTTTTTTTTTTTTTTTTTTTTTTTTTTGCTGAAGCCCTATACCCTAATTTCCCCAACTCTAGTAATAGTCTCTCAGTTCCTTCTTGGCACTCTTGTCGGGTAGTTGTTGCAAGAAGTAAGTCATCTACATTCTGAACTAGAGAGAGTTGCAGGTTATCTGACCTGAAAGGCACTAGGTCCCGATGTAGGGTCTCATCAAAGATGGTAGAATTCTTGAATCCTTGTGGTAGGCAGGTCCAGGTCAGCTGCCCAGTTTGTCCTGATTCCAGGTCTCTCCATTCAAAGGCGAAGATGGCTTGACTGGTGGGGTGCAGTCTCAAGCAGAAGAAAGCATCTTTTAAATCAAGAACAGTGTACCATTGTCTCTCCAGTGGGAGTGAACTGAGCAAATTATATGGATTAGGTACAGTGGGATGTATGTCCTGGACTCTCTTGTTGACCTCCCCTAAGTCCTGAACAGGTCGATAATCATTAGTTCTTGATTTCTTCACAGGCAGCAAAGGGGTATTCCATGGGGACTGGTAAGGTACTAGTATGCCTAGCCTTTGTAGTCTCTGGATATGAGGCCTGATTCCTTCTCTGGCCTCTCTTCTCATCAGATACTGCCTGACTTAATAGGGGTGGCATCTGGCTTCATGGTTATGATATAGGAGGTACCTGTTCAGCCTTTCCCATTCCACCTGTTTCAGCCCATGCTTGAGGAAAGGCTTTTAACCATCTTTCATTAATGGCTGCTTTGATGGGAGTCTCATGTAATCTATATTCCTCTTCTAATCTGAGTGCCAAGATCATAGAGGTAGGTGGTGACCACTGAACTGATGGACCCCTTGAACCAAAGGTGATCTGGGCTTTTAGTTTAGTTAACATGTCTCGTCCCAGTAGAGGAGTGGGACACTTGGGAATGACAAGGAAGGAGTGAGAGACTTGTCCTCTCCCGCAATCAACTCTCCAATCAGTGGTCCATGAGTATAGTTTCTTCCCAGTGGCCCAGATTACTATTGTCTGGTGGGTCTTAGATTTTCCTAGAGGCTGTTATAAAACTGAAAATTCGACTCCAGTGTCCACAAGAAAATCCATAGGGGTCCCCTCCACTCTTAGGGTTACCCTAGGCTCAGGGAGTGGGTCCGAGCACCATCTCCCTTAATCTTCTTCTGACTCCAAGGCCAGGACCTTAGGGGTCCTGGGGCCTGCCCTTTTCTTGGCACAGTGTCGAGCCCAGTGTCCCTTCTCTTTACAGTATGCACATTGGTCTTTGGCTAGTGGTGGAAGAGCTCCTCCCTCTGAGTGAGGGGGTTTCTTCAGCCCTGAGTTGCCCAGGTACCCTGACTGTTGCCTTCCTGAGCCCTGTGTCTGTTCTTCTTTGTAACTTACTACTGTGGCCAGAATTCTAGTCAGATTCCTTTCCTGTCTCCTGTCTTTTCTATTTTCCCTCTCTTCAGCATCTTTCTTTTCTCTCTCTCTCCACTCCTCATCAGTTTCTCTTTTATGGTAAACTCTCTCAGCTTCCCTAATGAGATCCTGCAATGACAGAGTTTGGTGTCCTTCTAATCGTTGTAGCTGCTTGCATATATCTGAGGCTGACTGCCCAATAAAGACCATGGCTACTGCAGCCTGCTTCCCCTCAGACATGGGGTCAAAACGCATGTAGTGCCAATAAGCTTCCATTAGCCTTTCTAGAAAGACAGAAGGGGGCTCTTTCTCTCCCTGTAATACTTCTCTTACCTTGGCCAAATTAGTGGTCCGTCGTCCAGCTCCTTTGAGACCCGCCACTAGAGCCCGGTGGTACACCATCAACCTCTCCCTACCTTCAGCCGAATTATAGTCCCAGTTGGGACGGTTCAGGGAGAATCCAGTGTCGATCTCATTCTGGAGTTGGGTTGGCTGCCCGTTTTCACTGGGGACATTTTTTTCAGGCTTCTAAAAGGATTCGCTCTCTTTCTTCAGTAGTGAAAAGAGCTTGCAGCAACTGCTGGCAATAATCCCAAGTTGGCTGGTGAGAGAACATCAGCTATTCCACTAAACCTGTAAGACCGGAAGGGTTCTCAGAGTAAGGGGCATGGTTAGATTTCCAATTGTATAAGTCAGCAGATGAAAAGGGCCAGTATTGTAAGGGCTGTAGTTGTCCAGATCCAGCGGGGGCGGGGGGAGCGCAGACCTGCAGAGGCAATGCCGTAGTTGAATAAGGTCTCCTAGGACTCTGAGCGTGCCGGCTGTGTGTCCCGGGGACTGGTCTTTCTGCTCCTCCACCGGCTGCACCCTGGTCTGGAGTGGGGGTCCCTGTGGAGGGGAGCAGTAGGGTGGAGGAGTTTCCCAGAGGGTAGGCTACTTGATCTCGGGTTAGATCTTTGGAGGTGCCATAGAATTCCGAGGCAGTTCGGGCTCCACCAAGGTTACTTTCATTTTGGGTCCATCTTGCCAGACCGCCAGGACTCAGGAGCTTGGCCTTGTCTTTTGTGTCCAAGATTTAAGCCAGGTGGGAGGATTCTGGTGTCGGGGTGCAACACTGGTCCCTTCTGAAAAACAATGTCCTTGATAGCAGAAATGACAGTTACATCTAGTTTTCCCTCCGGTGGCCAGCCAAGACCATAGGATGCCCACTCAGAGGAACAATAAGTCCTCCAAGGGTTCTTTTTGATTTCTACAGACAAATTATGAGCTCGTTTCCTTACTTCAGTCCAATGATCTAAAGTCCATCTAAGAGGAGTACTGACAGCCTGTCCCATTGTCAAAATTACACAGAACACAAATAAAACACCCAAAGATATTATGGAAACAGAAACAAATATCAAGGAAACTAGGACCCACCTCCTGCAGGATCCCCACACCAGAAAAAGAAACCGAATCAGACAGCCAAGGGGACCTGAAGTATCTACGATAGTTTCTACGATAGTTTCAAAGTCCACATTGGCACGTGATGTGAGAATTCCAAGTGTCCTCGGGTCTCCCTTCAGTCCCCTGGAACGTCTTCAAGGGTGGCAGTCAGTTACACCTCAACATGCCTGTTTAGTAACACCCCCGACTTCCCGAATGGGTGCCCTGTGCTCTCACGAGTGCAGGTGACTACAAACCAAAAGTACCAGATCTGGCACCTCAGAAATTCAGACAAAGCTGGATGGTGGTGGCACACACCTGTAATCCCAGCACTTGGGAGGCAGAGGTAGGAGGATTTCTGAGTTTGAGGCCAGCCTGGTCTACAGAGTGAGTTCCAGGACAGCCAGGGCTACATAGAGAAACGCTGTCTTGAAAAAAAAAAGATAACAACAACAACAACAAAAACCAAAACAACAACAACAACAACAACAACAACAACAAAAAACAACAAGAAATTCAGACAAACACAGCGGACAGACAGAACACGACAGGATCTTACCTCCAAGAGGGTCTTGGTGATTTAAGGGTGGTCACGAAATCCCGGGATGAGCCCCCACTGTAAGACCCTCAAAATGGGGAGACCCCCACGAAATGGGGAAACCCTGCACTCAAGTCTCAGGATAAAGCAACTCGCAAAGAATCAGCCAAAGACCGTCTTGATGCAAAGCACACGAGGCCTTTATTGGGGGTCCAGTGCACTGGGATCAACTCGTAACCATGCAGGGTCAGAGTTGAAAGAGTATTTGAAATCAAAAAAATCGCAGAAGGGGGAGGGTTTGTGGGATTCAGATAGGGAAGTTACATGGTAGATCATGAGCCAATGCATCCCTGGGGACCGGGTGTAACTGCATTCTGCAAGATGGATTAACTGCATTCCACAATAGGTTGGGCAAACATCAACTATCTATAGAATGCAGAATAACCTTTGTGGTTAGTTAGTTCCTGGAATAGAGGTCAGGGAGGATAGGAATTACAGAGTTACAAAATGGTGGCACTTTGGCCATCTAAAGCAGGATTTTCTGGGGGTAAATAAAATTTCAAGACAGGATCTTTCAATAGCAGTCCTATTTATAATAGCAAGAAGGTGAAAGATCCCAGATGTCCCTCAACAGAGGAATGGATACAGAAAATATGGTATATTTACTCTTGGAATACTACTCAGGTATTAAAAACAATGAATTCATAAAATTCTTAGGCAAGTGGGTGGAACTGGAGAATGGCATCCTGAGTGAGGTGGCCCAATCAGTAAAGAACACACATGGTATATCCTCACTGATAAGCAGATATCAGACTAGAAGCTCAGAATACCCAAGAAACAATTCACATATCAAATGATACCCAAGAAGGAGGAAAGAGAGGATCCTGGTCCTGGAAAGGCTAAATGCAGCAGTGTAGGGAAATACCAAGACAGGGAAGTGGGAAGGCGTTGATTAAGGAACAGGGGGAGGGAAGAGGGCTTATGGGACTTTTGGGGAGGGGGGTTCCAGAAAAGTGGAAATCATTTGAAATGATAAATAAATAAATAAATAAATAAATAAATAATATATCTAATAAAAAGGTATGTTATTATTCTCTTTTAAAAAGTAGAATTGAAATCACTAGAAAAAAAAGAAGCAATCATGTCAAAAGGAGTAGAATGTAGGAAATAATCAAAGTCAGGACTTAATTCAGTCAGTTAAAACAAAGAAAATCATACAACGAGTCAACACTGGCAAATCCATCTTGTTTATTGCATCCATCTGTGTCAAAATCCTTTACCTATCTCTTTATTCTGAGGTACTAACTGACTTTGGTGATCACGTGTGTTTCTTGTATGCAGTGGAATGTTCAATCCTGTTTATACACCTACTGTTAGCCTGTGCCTTTTATTTGGAATTAATTTTTTGATTTTGAGAGGTATTAAAGGCCAATGATTTGATATTTTCTGTTATTTTGATATTGTTAGTGGTTGTGTGTGTGTGTGTGTGTGTGCATGTATGTGTGTGCATGTGTGTGCATGTGTGTGTGTGTTTCTCTTTGATTTTTTTCTGGTGTTGAATTATCTAGTCCATTTTTTTTGCATTTAATTTCTCTCTCTGTGTTGTTTCCCTTCTAGTATTCTCTGTAAGCTTGGATTAGGGAAAAACATTGCTTACATTTGGTTTGTCTTGGAACATCATATTTTCTCCATCCAATAGTGATTGGACATTGTTCATCACAGTAGTCTGGGTTGGCATCTGTGTTCTCTTAGAGACTGTCCAGGACCTTCTGAATTTTAAAGTCTTGTTTAGAAGTCTGTTGTAATTTTAATAGGTCTGCCGTTATATACTACTTGGCCTTTATCCTTTGTGTCTTTTAATATTTTTTCTTTGTTCTGTACATTTACTGTTTTGATTATTCTGTGGGTGGTGTTTTGTTTTCTTTTTTTTCCCATTCTAATCTTTGTTCTGTAAGCTTCTTGTACATTTATAGGAATATATTTCTTTAGGTTAGGTACATTTACTTCTATGGGATTGATGAAGACTTTTGTGTCTCGGAGTCAATAGCCAACATGAAATTAAATTGAGAGAAACTTAAAGCAATTCCACTAAAATTAAGGATAAGACAAGACTGTCAACCCTTTCTGTATCTCTTCAATACAGTACTTGAATTCCCATCTATTTTAATAAGACAACTAAAGGAAATCAAGTGGAAATAACTTGGAAAAGAAGTTAATGTGTTACTATTCGCTGATGACATGATAGTATACATAAGATACCTCAAAAGTTCTACTGTAAAACTATCTATTTTAAATTCCTTCAACAATGATACTGTATACAAAATTAGCTGAAACACTCAGTAGTCCTCCTTTATAAAAGAGGCAAACTGACTGAGAAAGAAGTTAGAGGGACAACACCCTTCAAAACAGCCACAGATAATATAAAATACCTTCATGTAACTCTAACCAAGAAAGTGAAAGACTTGTATGGCAATAAATACAAGTCTCTGAATAAATAAATTAAAGAAGAATATCAGAAGATGAAAAGATATCCCATGATATTTGATCAGTAGGATTATCAGGGAAAATGGGCAACTTACCAAAAGCAATCTATTGATTTAATACAATTTTCATTAAATTTCCAACACAATTCTTGACCAACCTGAAACAAACAATTCTCAACTTCATATGGAAAATCAAAAACCCCCAGGATCTAAAACAATGCTATAGTATAAAAGAACTTCTGGATTTATTACAATCCTTGACTTTCAAGTTATAAAAATTTATGGTTGTTCTATAGAAATACATAGGCTGATCAGAGGAAACAAACAAATGACTCAGAAATAAACCCATATACCTATGGCCAATTAACATAAAAGTGTGGAGAGCAGGTGTGGCAGCAGTCCCAAGATGGTGCTTGGGACTCTGGCCAAGTCTCATAACTAACAACTGATTTCCTCCTGCTCCTGAGTTTGCCATACCTTTCCAGATGAACTGTGCAGGTGCACCAGATGATCCACTATCAGGCCATGTTACGTGGACCTATTGACAGAGACTACGTAAAGTGGACTGATGGGGTGGAGCTAGAGGAGATAAAAGGACTGTGCTTGGGGGCGAGGAGAGGAGACTGTTTTTCCTGCATTCATGCTGTAAGGATCCTGAATAAACCACTTTGAGAAGAACGCTGTGTCCTCACTATTTTCTGCGGATCAGAGATAGAACCAAAAGCATGCAATGGGAAAAGGAGTTAATCTTATTTCTCATTCAATCAGTCCTGAAATATTTTTTTCTCTTTAGGATGGATTCTGGGTTATGTTGAGGTCAGATGACATACATGATGTCTGCATGTAGAAGAATGTAAATGAATCCATATGGGTCACTCCGTGCAACAGTCAAGTCCAAGTGAATTAAAGACCTTCAGGTAAAACCTAAATGTAGAAGTACTAAATATAGAAGAGAAATTCAGACTACTCTTGAATACACTGATATAGGAGACAACTTTCTGAACAAAACAACAGTGGCTTAGGCACTGAGATAAAAATTGATAAATTGAAATTGACTACTTGAAACTGAAAATCTTCTTTAAGACAAAGGACACCATAAATATGACAAAATGATAGCCTACAGAATGGGAAAATATCGTCACCAACCCTACATCTGACAGGGGGATATTATCCAAGATATATAAATGATTCAAGAACTTAGAGAAAAACAGACCAAAGAACCCTATTAAAAATGAGATATAGATGGACACTGCCGATTGACAAATGGGACCTCATAAAATTACAGTTTCTGTAAAGCAAAGGACACTGTCAGAAGGGCAAAACACCAATCAACTAATTGGGAAAAGATCTTCACCAACCCCACATCCAACAGAGGGCTAATATCCAATATATACAAAGAACTCAAGAAGTTAGACCCCAGAGAACCAAATAACCCTATTAAAAATGGAATACAGAGCTAAACAAAGAATTTTTAACCTGAAGGAATTTGGATGCCTGAGAAACACCTTAACATGTGTTCAACATCATTAGTCATCAGGGAAATGCAAATTAAACAACCCTGAGATTCCACCACACACCAGTCAGAATGGTTAATATTAAAAACTCAAGAGACAATAGGTGGTGGAGAAGATGTGGAGAAAGAGGAACACTCTTCCACAGTTGGTAGAATTGCAAGATGCTACAACCACTCTGGAAATCAGTCTGGCGGTTCCTCAGAAAATTGGGCATGACAGTTCCAGAGGACCCTGTCATACCACTCCTGGGCATATACCCAGAGGATTCCCCTGCATGCAATAAAGACATATGCCCCACTATGTTCATAGAAGCCTTATTTATAATAACCAGAAATTGGAAAGAGCCCAGATGTCCCTCAAAGGAGGAATGGATACAGAAAATGTGGTATATTTATACAATGGAATGCTACTCAGCAATTAAAAATAATGAACTCTTGAAATTTGTAGGCAAATGGTTGGATGTGGAAAATATCCTAAGTGAGATAACCCAATCACAAAAGAATACACATGAAATCCAATCACTGATAAGTGGATATGAATTAGCCCAGAAGCTCTGAATACTCAAGGCACAATTTGCAAATCAAAAGATCCCAAGAAAAGGAAGGAGAGGATCCTGGATCTGAAAAGACTGGATCCAGTTTTGTAGGAGAGTACCAGAACAGAGAAATGGTGGACGGGTGATTGAGGAATGGGTTGGGGGAAGAGGACTTATGAGACATATGGTGAGGGGGGAACTTGGGAAGGGGAAAGCCTCTGGAATGCAAATAAAGAATATAGAAAATAAAAAAATGAAATATAGAACTAAACTGAGAATGCTCAACATAAGAATCTCTGATGGCACAGAAACATTTAAAGAAATTTCCAATATCCTCATTGAGGAGGAAAAGATAAACCAAAATGACTATGGAATTCTAACCTACATGCATCCTAATGGCTAAGATAAAAACCTCAAGTGGCATCTCATGCTGGCAAGAATGTAGAACAAGGGAAATACTCCTCCAAGGCTCGTGGGAGTACAAACTGCATAACCACTCAAATTTGGCAGTTGCTCAGAACACTGAGAATAGCTGTCCCTCAAGACCAAGTGATGCTAACCTTGGCCATATCCTCCACCATCCCACAAAGACACTTCCTCCCGTATCTTCATAGCTGTTTTATCCATAATAGCCAGAAACTGGAAACAACCCAGATGTCCCTCAAGTAAACAATGGAAAAAGAAAATGTGGTTCATTTACACAATAGAATACTACTCACTTATTTAATACAAGGACATCATAAAATTACAGGTAAGTATATGAAACTAGAAAATATCATCCGAGTGTGAAGTAACCCAGACCCCAAATTGTATGTACTCATACGTGGATGTTAACCATAGACCAAGATAAACATGTTTCAGTCCCCAGATCCAAAGAAGCTAATAACAAGGAGTGCACAGGGGAGGATGCTTCAATATTACTCTGAAGGGGAAATAAAGTAGATATCTGAAGTAGATGAAGCAATGATCTGGATGAGAGGAAGGATGTAGAGGGGAACAGAGAGCGGCGTCATATGTAGACATTATGGGGGAGAGAACATGAATTTGGTGGTAACTGTAAGGTCATCTTATGAATTGCAGGAGAGTAGGGATAGGGAGAGGCCACACAGAGTCTAGAGGATTTACTCTGAATGAGACTTACAGTCGTGGGGGATACAGAGCCTGAAGTGGCATCTTGTAGCCAAGCAGGACTCCTAGCAGAGGGATAAAGACATCAACCGACCCATACAACCTTTAGCCTAGAATTTGTCCTACATTAAAAATGCATAAAGATAAAGATAGAAAAGAGAGGGAGGGAATGACCAAACAATAATTTGCCCAACTTGAGACCCATTGCATGGACAATAATCAATCCCTGACAGTATTCAGGATACTCTTGCTATACATGTGGACACTAGACTAGCATAATGGTTCTATGACAGAGACACCCAGCAGCCAATATACATGGAAGCAGAGCCCCATAGCAAAACATTAGATAAGGGTTGGCAAGTCCTCTAGAAGTGTTATGGAAAGGATTGAAGGAGAAAATGAAATGGAGATTTGACAAGAAGACCAACAGAATCAACTAATCTAGCCTTCACAGACTGAACTACCATAAAAAGAAAAGAATTGGCTGGACCTAAGCACCCTGTACATTGTTATCAGATATGCTGTTTTGTCTTCCTTCAGGTTCCCCAATACAGAACAGGGGCTGTCCCTGAATCTGTTGCATTCCTGTGGGTCCTGTTCCCTGACTCAACAGGAGAGGATGACTTAATCCTGCAGTGACTTGTAGTGTCATAGTGGAGCAATATTCATGGGTCTTCCCCTTTTTAGAAAAGGAGGAGGATGGGAGGAGTGATTATGTCTGGAGGAGACCATTAAGATGAGGGTACCATTTATTATATAAAGTGAATAAAGAAATAAATTAATAAAAAATAGCACCAATCGGATAGCGGCAGGCCTCCATATTGCAACCAGGACACAGCTGGAAAGGTGCAGGTAGAAACTCCGTCTGGGGCTAGAGCAGGGAGAGCTGCTAAGCTCTCGCCCACAGGCGGGCCCAGGCGCCTAGGCTCTGCAGCACGTCCCTGCGAGCTTAGGCCGTGCACCGAGGCAGCCGGAACCACCCAGCTCCCCAGGACCCCGGACCAGCAATAGCGGCAGGCCTCCATATTGCAACCAGAACACAGCTGGAAAGGCACAGGTAGACAGATTCCATCAGGGGCTACCACGTGGGGGGATCTGCTAGGCTCTCGCTACTAGGCAGGCCCAGCAGCGCCTGCTGAGGCTCTGCTGCACTCCCCCACACTTCCTGGAGACCTCAGGCCGTGCACAAAGTCAGCGGGTGGCAGCCAGCTTGTGATCCCGTTTAGCAGCAAGCACGCATAACCACCAGTAGAGAAACAACAGGTAAGCCCAGCCTCACAGGAGATTCAAACACCAGCCAGTGACAACAAGGTCAACTAACACCAGAAATAACCAGATGGCAAAAGGTAAACGAAGGAATGTCACTAACAGAAATCAAGGCAACATGACAGCATCTGAACCCAGTTCGCCAACAACAGGAAGCCCTGGATACCCGAAAACACCAGAAAAACAAGACTTGGATATAAAATCACTGGTCAGGATGCTGGTAACTGAACACATAGAAAAATCTCGTAAAGAAATAGAGGAGAAAATGGATCAAAAGTTAGAAGCCTTTACAAGGCAAATACAAAAATCACTTCAAGAAATTCAGGAGAAGATGGATCAAAGAGAAGAAGACAATAAGGAAGAAAGACAAAAATCACTTAAAGAAATACAGAAGAACGTGGGCTAACAAGTAGAAGCTATGAAAGAGGAAATACAAAAATCTATTAAAGAAATACATGAAAACACAATCAAGCAAGCGAAAGATCTGAGCACATCCATCGAGGTACTAAAAACAGAAGTAGAAACAACTAAGAAATCGCAGAGGGAGACAACATTGGAGATAGAAAACCTTGGGAAGAAATCAGGGGCCATAGATGCAAATATCAACAATAGAATACAAGAGATAGAAGACAGAATATCAGAAGCCGAAGATACCATAGAAACCATTGATTCAACAGTCAAAGAAAATACTAAATGCAAAAAGGCTGTAACCCAAAACATCCAGGAAATCCAGGGCACAATGAGAAGACCAAACCTAAGGATTATAGGTATAGACGAGAGTGAAGATGTACAAGTTATAGGGCAAGCAAATATCTTCTACAAAATTATGGAAGAAAACTTCCCCAACCTAAAGAGAGAAATGGCCATGAATATACAAGAAGCATACAGAACCCCAAACAGACTGGATCAGAACAGAAATACATCCCGTCACATAATAATCAAAACTCCAAATGTACTAAACAAAGAAAGAATATTAAAGGCAGCAAGAGAAAAAGGCCAAGTAACTTATAAAGGAAGACCTATCAGAATAACACCAGATTTCTCACCTGAGACCATGAAAGCTAGAAGATCCTGGGCAGATATAATGCAAACTCTAAGAGAACACAAACTTCAGCCAAAACTACTTTACCCAGCAAAGCTCTCAATTGCCATAGACGGAGACATCATGGTATTCCATGACAAACCAAATTTGCACGATATCTTTCCACAAATCCAGCCCTACAAAGGATAATAGGGGGAAAACACCAAGACAAGGACAGAAACTACACCTGGGAAGAAGCAAGATAGAAACCTCCTCTCATCAAACCAAAAAGAAGGTAACCTCTCGAATATAAAAAAATAAATAAAATAAAGAAATATGATTTCAAAAATGTCTGGAGGAAATAATTATTATTCCTTAATATCTCTTAACATCAATGGACTCGATTCCCCAATAAAAAGACATAGATTAACAGACTGGATACGGAAACAGGACCCTACATTTTGCTGCATACAGGAAACACATCTCAGTGTTAAAGACAAACACTGCCTTAGAGTAAAAGGCTGGAAGACAATTTTACAAGCAAATGGTCTCAGGAAACAAGCTGGAGTACCCATTCTAATATCAGATAAAATTGACTTCCAACCTAAAATCATCAAAAGAGACTCAGATGGTCACTTCTTGCTGGCCAAAGGGAAAATCCACCAAGAAGAGCTCTCAATACTGAACATCTATGCTCCAAATGCAAGGGCACCCTCATTCGTAAAAGAAACCTTACTAAAGCTTAAAGCACATATTACACCTAACACAATAATTGTGGGTGACTTCAACACTCCACTCTCCTCAATGGACCGATCGGGAAAGCAGAAACTAAACAGGGACACAGTGAAACTAATTGAAACTCTGGACCAATTGGATTTAACATATATATAGAACATTTCATCCTAAAGCTAAAGAATATACCTTTTTCTCAGCTCCACATGGTATCTTCTCCAAAATAGACCGTATAATTGGTCACAAGACAGATGTCAACAAGTACAAGAAGATCGAGCTAATCCCATGCCTCCTATCAGATCACCATGGAGTAAGAGTGGTCTTCAATAACAACAAAAACAACAGAAAGCCCACATACACATGGAAACTGAACAATACTCTACTCAATGACACCTTGGTCAAGGAAGAAATAAAAAAAGAAATCAAAGACTTTTTAGAATTCAATGAAAATGAAGGTACAACCTACCCAAATCTATGGGACACAATGAAAGCAGTGCTAAGAGGAAAACTCATAGCTCTAAGTGCATCCAAAAAGAAACTGGAGAGAGCATACACTAGCAGCTTAATGGCACACCTTAAAGCCCTGGAAGAAAAACAAGTTAATTCACCCAGGAGGAGTAGAAGACAAGAAATCATCAAACTCAGGGCTGAAATCAATCAAATAGAACCAAAGAGAACCATACAAAGAATCAACAAAACCAGGAGCTGGTTCTTTGAGAAAATCAACAAGATAGATAAACCCTTAGCCAAACTAACCAAAGGACACAGAGACAGTATACAAATTAACAAAATTAGAAATGAAAAGGGAGACATAACAACAGAAACTGAGGCAATTCAAAAGATCATCAGATCCTACTACACAGGTCTATACTCAAAACAACTGGAGAATCTGGAGGAAATGGACAATTTCCTAGACAGATATCAAATACCAAAATTAAATCAGCATCAAGTAGATCAGCTAAATAGTCCTATAACTCCTAAAGAAATAGAAGGGGTTATAGAAAGCCTCTCAACAAAAAAAGTACGGGACCAGATGGTTTTAGTGCAGAATTCTACCAGACCTTCAAAGGAGACTTAACACCAATACTTTTCAAACTATTCCACAAAATAAAGACAGAAGGGACACTGCCCAACTCACTCTTCGAAGCCACAATCACGCTAATACCTAAACCACAAAAAGATCCAACAAAGAAAGAGAACTACAGGCCAATTTCTCTTATGAATATAGATGCAAAAATACTAAATAAAATTCTTGCTAAACGAATCCAAGAGCACATCAAAACGATCATCCACCATGATCAAGTAGGCTTCATCCCAGGGATTCAGGGATGGTTCAATATACGGAAATCCAACAATGAAATCCACTACATAAACAAACTGAAAGAAAAAAACCACATGGTCATCTCATTAGATGCTGAAAAAGCATTCGACAAAATTCAGCATCCTTTCATGCTAAACGTCTTGGAAAGAGCAGGAATTCAAGGCCCATACCTAAACATAGTAAAAGCAATCCACAGCAAACCAGTAGCCAACATCAATTAAATGGAGAGAAACTTGAAGCATTCCCACTAAAATCAGGGACTAGATAAGGCTGCTCTCTCTCTCCATATCTTTTCAATATAGTACTTGAAGTTCTAGCAAGAGCAATTAGACAACATAAGGAAGTCAAAGGGATACAAATTGGAAAGGAATAAGTGAAACTATCATTATTTGCAGACGATATGATAGTTTACCTAAGCGACCCAAAAAACTCCACCACAGAACTTCTACAGCTGATAAACAACTTCAGCAAAGAGGCAGGTTATAAAATTAACTCAAGCAAGTCAGTGGCCTTCTTGTACTCAAAGGACAAGCAGGCAGAGAAAGAAATTAGGGAAATAACACCCTTCACAATAGCCACAAACAACATAAAGTATCTTGGCGTAACTCTAACCTAACAAGCGAAAGATCTGTACAACAGGAACTTCAAGTCCTTGAAGAAAGAAATCGAAGAAGACCTCAGAAGATGGAAAAATATTTCTTGGTCCTGGATTGGCAGGATCAATATAGTAAAAATGTCCATCCTGCCAAAAGCAATATACAGATTCAATGCGATCCCCATCAAAATCTCAACTCAATTCTTCATAGATCTAGAAAGAGCAATTCTCAAATTCATCTGGAGCAACAAGAAACCCTGGATAGCTAAAACTATTCTCAACAATAAAAGGACTTCTGGGGGAATCAATATCCCTTACCTCAAGCAGTACTACAGAGCAATTGTGTTAAAAACTACATGGTATTCGTATAGCAACAGGCAAGCAGATCAATGGAACAGGATTGAAGACCCAGAAATTAACCCACAGACTTATGGTCACTTGATCTTTGATAAAGGAGCCACAACCATCCAGTGGAATAAAGATAGCCTTTTCAACAAAAGGTGCTGGTTCAACTGGAGGTCAACATGCAGAAGAATGCGAATTGACCCACTCTTATCTCTTTGCACTAAGATCAACTCCAAGTGGATCAAGGACCTCCACATAAAACCAGACACACTGAAACTATTAGAAAAGAAACTTGGGAAGACCCTGGAGGACTTGGGCACAGGGGAAAAGTTCCTGAACAGAACACCAATAGCTTATGCTCTAAGATCAAGAATCGACAAATGGGACCTCATAAAATTACAAAGTTTCTGCAAAGCAAAGGACACTGTCAGAAGGACAAAATGGCAACCAACAAAGTGGGAAAAGATCTTCACCAACTCCACATCCGACAGAGGGCTAATATCCAATATATACAAAGAACTCAAGAAGTTAGACGGCAAAGAAACAAATAACCCTATCAAAAAATGGGGCACAGAGCTAAACAAAGAATTTTCACCAGAAGAAATTCGGATGGCCGAGAAACACCTTAAAAGATGTTCAACATCATTAGTCATCAGGGAAATGCAAATCAAAACAACCCTGAGATTCCACCTCACACCAGTCAGAATGGCTAAGATTAAAAACTCAAGAGACAACAAGTGCTGGCGAGGATGTGGAGAAAGAGGAACACTCCTCCACTGTTGGTGGGATTGCAAAATGGTAAAACCGCTCTGGAAATCAGTTTGGTGGTTCCTCAGAAAATTGGGCATGTCACTTTCAGAGGACCCTGGCATACCACTCCTGGGCATATACCCAGAGGATTCCCCTGCATGCAATAAGGACACATGCTCCACTATGTTTATAGCAGCCTTGTTTATAATAGCCAGAAATTGGAAGGAGCCCAAATATCCCTCAAAGGAGGAATGGATACAGAAAATGTGGTATATTTATACAATGGAATACTACTCAGCAATTAAAAATAATGAATTCATGCAATTTGTAGGTAAATGGTTAGACCTGGAAAATATCATCCTGAGTGAATAAACCCAATCACCAAAGAATGCACACGAAATGCAATCACTGATAAGTGAATATTAATGAGCCCAGAAGCCCTAAATACTCAAGACACAAATAGCAAGTCAAATGATTCCCAAGAAGAAGAAAGGAGAGGACCTTGGGCCTGTAAAGATTGCATCCAGTTTAGTAAAGAAACCGAGGGGGGAGGGAGAATGATTGGGGAACAGTTGGGGGGGAGAGGAAGTATGGGAACTATGGTGGGTGGGAACTGGGAAAGGGGAAAGCCTTTGGAATGTAAACATAGAATATAGAAAATAAAAAAAAATAGCACCGATCCCTACCTCAAAAGTTCAGAATATATCTTTTTAACGAAGTAATAAAAGAAAAATTTCCTGAACTAAAGAAAGAGATATCTACATAAGAAGCACACAGAACACCAAATAGATTGGACAAGAAAAGAAATTTTTCTCTGTATATGATAATAAAAACACTAAATATCCAGAATAGCAACAACAACAACAAAAACAACAAAACCAATGAGGAAAAAAATATTAAAAGCTACAAGGGACAAAGAATAAGTAATATATAAAGGCTGTCATATTAGAATTATATAAACTTTTTCAGTGGAGTCTCTGAAATCCAGAAGATCTTAATCAGATGTGCTATAAAATCTATTAGACAACCATTGCCACCCCTAGTATACTAGTAAAACTTTCAATCACCATAAAGGAAGGAAATAAGTTATTCCATGATGAACTCAAATTTAAACCATATCAACCTACAATTCCAGCCTTATATAAAGTGTTAGAAGGAAAGCTCCCACCAAAGCAGGTTAACTATGCCCATGAAAACACAGGGACTAAATAATTTCAGACCAAGAAAATCACAAGTTATAGTGTACAGACCATCACTACCACCACTACCATAACAAAATCAACAGTCATTGGCCATTGATATTTCTCAGTATCAATAATCTCAATTCCTCAAGAAAAAAGATTTCTAAACCAAACTGTATTCAATTATATTATCCAACTTTCTGCTGTGTCTAAGAAACATACCTCAATATAAAGAAAATACACCAATTTAGGTAATGGTTAGGAAAAGATATTTCAAAAATGGTCTTAATATGTATGCTGGTATAACCATTTAATAATTACCAAAATAGACATCAAAAGTAAATGAATCAAAAGTAAAAGGGAAGGACAATAAATATCCATTAATGGAAAATTTTTCCAAGATGACATTTCAATTGTTTACATGTATGCCTCAAACACAATCACACCCACCTTGGCAAGTGAAATACTACTGTAGTCTCAATTACATATTGGTGCTCACACACTGAAATTGTGAGACTTCAGTAATACATTTTTCACCAATGAATAGGTAATCTAAACAACAACTAATCAAAAATGCTGGTGCTAACAAGTATTGTAAACCACATATATCTAACACATAATTGTAGACTATTTAACCCAAACAAAAAAGAATATATCTGAACCTAAAGAAACTTTTCTGAAATCAGCCACACACACAAAGAATGTCTCTACAAAAAAATTGAAAAAATGTCCCCTGCACCTAATCACTGTATCATAAATCAAACCTGGTTATCTATAACAACAGAAACAAGAGATCTTACAAATCAGAAATTCAAGAACTCTCTATTGAAAGAAAATAGGTTAAGAGAGGAATAAATATTCAAGTACGTTTTATGAATAAAGACAATACTTCCATTATATCCACTGGCAAAAAGAAAAGGGAAATGAAATAGTTTCCAGAATTCAGTGAAAATGAATATACTGTATCAAAGTACAGGACATAATGGTAGTGGTATAAAGGGTTCCTAGTACTGCGTGCCTACATTTTTTGAAAAAGGAGAGATATCTCATACTAGCAACTTAACAACAAACAACAGACATAAATCTCTAGAACAAAAAGAGTAGGCACATTCAACAGGACTAGAATTCAAGATGTCAGCACACTCGGGGCTGAAACTGGCACAGTAGAAAGAGCTTATAATAGAAAGAATCAATTAAGCAAAGAACTGATTCTTTGAGAAAATCAACAAGATAAACAAACCCCCATCCAAACCAGCTAAAAGGTAGAAGAGGAATATACAATTTAAGAAAGGCAGAAAGGAAAGGTATGCATAACAACAGACACCAAGGAAATAAGACAATCTTAAAGACATACTTTAAAAACTTGCATAAGACCATATTGAAAAATCTGAAGCTGACACTTTTCTTAACATATTTCACTTACAAAAGTTAAGTCAAGAACAGATAAGCAAAATAAACAAAGATATAACCCCTAGCAAAACAAGCTGCTCAGTTCAGCAACATCTCACAACCAATAAAAGGCCAGGACCTAATGGTTTTAGTTCAAAATTCTAACAGGTTTTCAAATAGGAGTTAATGCCAATGCTCCTCCATCTATTCCACAAATGAAAAACTGAAGGAACATCAACCAACTTGTTTTATAAGGCACAGTTACCATGCTACTCAAACCTCATAAATATCCAACAAAAGAAAGATAATTAAAAAACAATTTCTCTAAAAATAGTTACAGAAATGCAAAATATCTCAATGAAATAGTTGTGAACTGTAAACAAAAATAAGCAGAATATATCATCCAATGTTGTTAAATAGGCTTCATCCCAAAGATGTTGAGCTTGTACAACACATATAAATTGATTACTGTAATTCATTATATAGACAGAATGAAAACCCAAAATCATGTGAACATCTCATTAGATGCATAGAATTCCTTTGATATGATTCAACCCCTTTAATGATAAAAGGTAAGCAAATGGAATAAAAAGGAATATGCCATAATACAATAAAGGTAATTTATATAATAATGATAGCCAACATAAACTTAAAATGAAATAAACTGCAGTCCACTAAAATCAGTAACAAAACAAGATTGTCCTCTCTATATCTATTCAGTATAGAATTTGAAGTTTTAGCTACAGGAGTAAGACAACTGAAATAGATCAAGAGGATAGAAATAGGCAAGGAAGAAGTCAATGTATAGTATACATATGTGACTCTAAAATAACCACCAAAGAACACCTACAGCTGGTAAACATTTTCAGTAAATTATGTGGATAAAATAGCACCAAATAGTAGAAAATATCTTGGGTAACTCTAACCCAGCATAGGTAAAGCCTTCATGACTTTGCTGGACAAAATTCAAGAATATATCAGAAGATGGAGAGATCTATGCTTCTAGATCAATAGGACTGGCATTAAATTGACCACCCTACCGCAAGCAATTGCCAGATTCAATGCAAACCCCAATGTGTTTATGAGAAATCCAGTAATTCTTTAGTTTTTCATGATTCTAACACCTAACATCTTCCATAGCCCAAATCCTGTCTTCTTCACAGGAAAGGACCCTTAGTGAAGGATGAAAAATGACACCTTGAGGAAGAAATGAGCATGTATCACATATGGTTCTCCATGTCCATGTTTGGAGATATGTACTGTATAATGAGGCAAGATTTTCAGGAGTATAAAATATTCAAGAAAATTTTTTATCAATGATAGCACAGTGCTGTATAGACTAACATGAACGTGCCAACTATTATTATTAGTATCTGTAAGAACTGCAAAGCACAGGGGCCATCATTCTGTCTAGAATGAACCCAAGCCTCACATAACTGTTCTGCTCAGAATGGAGCAACGACTACCTCACTTGTAGTTGCTAATCAGTTGGATGTTCAGTTCTACATTAGGTCTAGCAAACACAGTGGTGGCCTCCAGGACACAACTTTAGAGTAGTACCAGAGGATGGCACAGGTCATATCAAAAATATTTGATAGTAGGTGATAATATAAATACTGGACGAGGAAAGAAAGTGATGTTTTCTGTATGTTCACAAAGATCCTGCTTACAACCATAAATAAATGTATATGGAATGAACAGAAACCTGAGAAGGAGTGTTCTTAGCTGGAGAAACTCCATTTATATAGAACCATAGGTGGGAATATATCTAACAGGGTATAAAAAGAGTAAGGGGGGAAAAGGACCCAGAAAAATGTATAGGTGACACGAATGAATAGAAAGCATTTTCAGAACTTTGAAGACTGTGCTAAGCATGATATGTTTTGCTTCCAGCTTCTAGCGTTAAGTCTATGTCTGTTAGAGTCTGTTTGTCTATATCGTTTTTATTGGAGAATTAAATCTATTGCTATTATGCGATATTAAGAAAAATTGATTGTTGCTTTCTGTAATTTTTTTTATTAGAGGTGGATTATTCTTTATTTGTGTTTGTGTGTCTCTTTTTGATTTGTTAAAAGAAGATTAATTTCTTGCTTTTTCTCATGTGTAGTTTCCCTCTTTTTGTTGGTGTTTTCCATTCACTATAATTTGAAGGGCTGGATTTGTGGAAAGATTGTGCAAATTTGTATTTTTCATGGATTACCTTGGTTTCTCCATCTATGTAAATTGAGAGTTTTGCTGTGTATATTAGCCTGGGTTGGCATTTGTGTTCCCTTAGTATGACATCTGCCCAGGATCTTCTGGCTTTCATAGTCTCTGGCAAGAAGTCTCATGTAATTCTGTTAGGTCTGCCTTTATATGTTACTTGACCTTTTCCCCTTACTGCTTTTAGTATTCTTTCTTTGTTTAGTACATTTGGTGTCTTAATTATTATGTGATGGGGAAGAATTTCTTCTCTGTTCTGAACTATTTGGAGTTCTGTAGGCTTCTTGTATGTTCATTAGCATCTCTTCAGGTCAGGGAAGTTTTCTATAATTTTGTTGAAGACATTTACTGGCCCTTTAAGTTGGAAATCTACGCTATCTTCTATACCAATAATCCTTAGGTTTGGTCTGACTCTTTCAACTGCTTGTTGGGTCTTTTGTAGGGCAGTCATGCTACTCCCATTTTTGTGAGTGCTCCATAGGCTCAATAATGGTGTCAGGCCTTGGGGCCTCCCCTTGAACTGGATCCCACTTTGGGCCTGTTGATGGACCATTTTTTCCTCAGGTTCCTGTCCATTTTCCATCCCTGAAGTTGTTCAGACAGGGACAATTATGTGTCAGAGATTTAACAGTGTGATGGCAACTTCATCCCACAGTTGATGCCCTGTTTCATTGCTGGAGGTGAGCTCTACAAGTTCCTTCTCCCCAACGTAGGGCATTTCATATAAGGTCCCTCCCTTTGAGTCCTAAGAGTCTTTAAACTCCCAGGTCTTCAGTATATTCTGTAGGGTCCCTCCCAACATCCTACCTCCCAAGGTTGCTTTTTATCATTCTTTTTGCTGGCCCTCAGAGATTGAGTCCTTTCCCCCAACCCAATATCTGATCATATTCCCCTCCCCCCCACCCCTGTCCACTCTACCTCCCAGGTTCCTCTCTTCTCCTTTGTGATTGTTTTCATCTCCTTCACAAATGGGACTGAGACATCCTCACTTGACCTTTCACCTTGTTGACCTTTTTGAATTCAGGGAACTGCATATTGGATATCTGTATTTTATTTTTTGGTTAATATCCACTTATTAGAGAGTATATACCTTTTGTGTCTTTTTGTGTCTGAATTATCTCACTCAGGTTATTTTCTAGTTCTATCCATTAGCCTGCAAAACTCAGGATGTCCTCATTATTAATAGTTTAGTAGTATTTCATTGTGAATATGAACCACAGATTCTGTATCCATTCTTTTGTCATGGGATACCTGAACTGTTTTCAGCTTTTGGCAATCACAAATAAGGCTGCTATGAACATAGTGGAACACATGCCCCTGTGGCATGGTGGGGCATCTTTTGGGTATATTCCCAAGAGTGTAATTGCTGGTTCTTCAGGTAGATCTATTTCCTGTTTTCTGAGAAATGTCCAGATTGATTTCCAGAGTCTTACCAGTTTGCAATTCCACCAGCAATGGAGGAGTGTTCCTCTTAGCCATTCTGATTTGTGTAAGGTGGAATCTCAGGGTCATTTTGATTTTCATTTCTCCAATCACTGAGAACTATGAACATTTATTTAGGTGCTTCCCAGCCATTTTAGATTTCTCTGTTGTGAAATCTCAGTTTAGTTCAATATCCCATTTTTTTTATTGGGTTGTTTGGTTTTTTGGTGGTTAGCTTCTTGAGTTCTTTATATATTTGGACTTTCCAAGCTCCATTCACTGTTTTGCTGTGGATGTCTGCATCTCTCTTAGTCAGCTACTAGATGATTAGGGGATTTCCTTAGAAGTATGTCTTTGTTGTACATTATCCTGCTACCATTTGTTGGGGTATTCAACTGTGGCAGGGGACTTGCCTTGTTTAACATTCATGTCTTCATTTGTCTACCAGGATAGAACAAATATTTAGTCATGTCTTAACTTGCCTATAAGAATGTCAGTTACTTACATACATATCTCTTTATGCCAAATAAGATGTCAGTTCCTAGGGAAGTCTTGGGACTTTAATTTTTACTTAACCATGACTCAAAATGGAAGTCTTGTTCCAAAGGGTTTCTTATATTGGTTCAAGTGTCAATCTTATGTAGGGGTTCATCCTAGGGGGAGCTTATAAAGGCAAGTTCCATAAAAGCTTATACACAGATGCAAAACTCCTTTTGGGTAGTTGCTTTGGTACAAGTTTATTGTGAATATCTATGTGAAGCAATATTATTGATTTCTAACATTATTTGTTTATAAGTGCACTGATCATAACACAATATGTAATCAATCTTGACATTAGAAAGTTTCCTAGTAATAGCAGAAACATATGAGAAACATTCCACATGATGCCAGGCAATCAAGGTAATAGTACTTAAAATTTTACCTAGGCCTTAACATTTTACCTAGGCTTTAACATTCCATTTAGGTCTTAATATTTTACCAGGTCGTATCATAAAGCTCTTTTTTTTTTACTCTTTTGATCTCCTTATTTGCTATGGAACCATTTATACTGTTCATATCTTAGTTTAAATTTGGTGGGTTGGATGAATCTAAAATACTTCCCTTTCTTTTAGATTGTGTACCTTAACGGATTACTAGTTTTTAAAGTATTAGATTATAATCTAACTTTTATTGGTGTCTGTTGTAATGTTTTCTGATTATGTTAATTTGTGTCATCTCTTTCTTGTAAGTTGGGCCAAGAATGTTTCAATCTTGTTAATATTCTCAAAGAACCAGATCCTAGGTTAGTTAATTTATTTTAGTATTACTTTTTGCTTCTATTTTATAAATTTCAACTGTGACTTTTGATATTTCATGTCTTGTTTTGCCTTTTTTGATTATCCAAAATCATGAATTACATTATTAAGTTATTTATTTGTGGGCTTTCTAATTATTTTAAAAAGTATTTTTCATTATTCACTCATATATTATATCCTTACTGTGGGTTCTCCTCATTCCACCCATCCTAGTCCCTTTTTCCAATCTCCTCACTCTCTAGGAGTATCCACACCTCTTCCATTTTCTTCCAGAAAAAGTCAGGCTTCCTGGGGATATCAGCCAAACATGGCATGTCAAGTTGCAGTAAGACTAGGCACATCTCCTCATATTGAGGATGGAAAAAGCTCCAGAGGATAAGGTTTCCTAAAGTAGGCAAAAAAATTAGAGATAGTCTAAACTCTCACCATACCAAGCTCCCACCATTCTAACCTAGTGGCCTCTATGATTGTATATTCAATCTCTGTGAGTCTCCAATGTTAGTTGATTCTGTGGATTCTCTTGTGGTGTCCTTGACCATTCTGGCTTGCATAAACCTCTTCTGCAGAATTCATCAAGCTCTGTCTAATGTGTTTGCCTGTGGTTATTTGCATCTATCAGTTGCTGGTAAAGCTTCTCTGATTATTATGCTAGGCTGCTATTTATTACAAATGTAACAGAATATCATTAGAAATAATTTCATTGACTTTATCTTTTCAAGGTCATGCTTGTTCTATCTTTGATCTCTGAACTATCATCCAGCATCTGCTTCCTGCCTCTCTAGGCAGTGTCAGAGGTGGGTCCCATTATATGGCATGGGTCGCAAACTGAATCAGTCATTGACAGATATTTTTTAAATGTAGGTACTTAGAGCTATATATCTTGTTCCACTGTGGAATTTGTTTCAAAGGTTTTGCTGTGCTGTTTTCATTTCCACTTAGTTTCTGTAATTTTTTATTTCCTTCCTTTTAAATTACTTCTAATATTTACAGTCCAAGAGGTTGTCCACTCCCAAACAGGCCTCTTCCTTCCTGGGGCCTCAAGTCTCTTGAGGATTAGGTGCATCTTCTCTCAGACCAGGCAGCTCTGCTGTATATGTGCCAAAGGCCTCAGACCAGCTCCTGTATGCTGCTTGGTTGGTGGCTCAGTGTCTGAGAGATCTCAAAGGTCTGACATAGTTGAGACTTCTGATCTTCCTATAGGGTGGCCCTCCTCAGCTTCTTCCAGTCATTCCCTAATTCAACCACGGGAGTTGTCAACTTCAGTCTATTATTTGGGTGCCTTTTTGTTTCAAGACATCAATTCTCTGTGTAGCTCTGGTTGTCCTGGAACTCACTCTGTAGAACAGGCTGGACTTGAACTGAGAAATCAGCTAGCCTCTACCTCCCATGTGCTGGGATTAAAGGCATGGACCCCCCACTGCTTGGCTGCATCTGCCTCAGTCAGCTGCTTGTTGCGCCTCTCAGAGAACAGCCATGATAGGCTCCTGTCTGTAAGCACATCAGTAATAGTGTCAGGCCTTGGAGCATCCCCTTGAGATAGATCCCAAGTTGGCTCATCACTGGACCTCCTTTTCCTCAGTATCTTCTTTGTTTTTTTCCCTCACAGTTCTTTTAGACAAGAACAATTCTAGCCCAGAGGTTTAAATTGTGATAGCAACCCCGTCTGTCCACTCATATCCTGTCTTTCTACTGGAGGTATATAGTGCCTAAGGCCTTCCCACCAATCTCCCCCCAATACCTAATCATGTTCTCCTTCCCTCCTCCCCTTTCCTACCAGGTCTATATCTCCCTCTGCTCCTCATAATTGCTTTCTAATCCCTCCCAAGTAGTATGAAAATGTCCTCATTTGGGCCCTTTGGTTTGTTAACTCTTGAGATCTGTGGATTGTATCCTGTGTATTCTGTACTTTTTGGCTAATATACACTTATTAGTGAGCACATAGCATTCATGTCCTTTTACATCTGAATTATCTTGCTCAGTGTGTTATTTTCTAGTTCTATTAATTTGCCTGAAAAACTCAGGAAGCTCCCATTTTTAATAGCTGAATAGTATTCCATTGTGTAAATGAACCACATTTTCTGTATCCATTTTTCATTTGTGGAACATCTGGATCGTTTCTAGATTCTGGTTAACACTGATAAGGCTACTATAAACATAATGGAGCATTTGATTCTGTGGTATGATAGGGCATCCTTTAGGTATATATCCAATAGTGGTATAGCTGGGTCTTCAGGTAGATCTATTTCTAATTTTCTGAAGAACCTACAGAATGAATTCCAGAGTGGTTGTACCAGTTAGCAATCCCAGCAGCAATGGAGTAATGTTCCTCTTTATCCACATCCTTGCCAGCAGGTACTGTTGCCCATGTTTTTATCTTAGCCATTCTGATTGGTGTAAGGTTGAATCTTAATGTTTTTATTTGCATTTCTGTGACTCACTAAGAACTTTGAACATGTAGGTACTTCTTGTCATTTGATATTCCTCTGTTCTGAATTCATCGTGAAGCTCCATACCTCATTTTCTTGATAGGTTCTTTTGTTTTTAGAAGGTTAGCTTCTTGAATTCTTTTTATATTTTGGATATTATTTTTCTATATAATGTGGTATTAGTGAAGATTTTCTCCCAATCTAGGTTGCCAATTTGTCCTATTGACTATGTCCTTTGCCTTACAGAAACTTTTCAGTTTCATGAGGCCTCATTTATCAATTCTTGATCTTAGAGCCTGAGCCATTGGAGTTATATTAAATGGACCCCCTTTTATATTCAGTGTATCTGGAGTATCTGATTTTATATTAAAGTCCTTGATCCATTTGGACTTGAGCTTTGTGCAAGGTGTTGAATATGGTTCTATTTTCATTTTTCTACATACTGACTGCCAGTTAGACCAGTACCATTTATTGAAGATGCTTTCTTTTTCTCATTGTGTAATTTTGGATCAAAGATCAAGTGTCCATAAGTGTGTGATTTTATTTCTGGGTCTTCAATTCTAGCCTACTGATCAACTTGTCTATCTCTACACCAATGTCATACACTTTTAAGAAACTATTTCTTTGTAGTAGAGCTTGAAGAGAGGAAAAGTGATTTCCTAGAACTCCTTAGAGTTGTTTTTGCTATCCTGGGTTTTTTGTTTTTCCATAAAAAATTGAGACTTGCTGTTTCCTTGTCTTTGAAGAGTTGTGTTGGAAATTTTATGGGGATTGTGTTGAATCTGTTGATTGCTTTTTGTAGGATGGCCATTTTTACAATGGTAATCCTACCAGACCATGAGCCTGGGAGATCTCACGGTTTTCTGATACCTTCTTCAATTTTTTCAATAGACTTGAAGTTCAGAAACTGAGGAAATTAAAAAAAAATCATCATATCCTAATATAAAAGCCTATATTCAAGAAAACTGGAATATCTAGATGAAATGGATAATTTTCTAGATAGATACCTGTATCAAAGTTAAATCTAGAGCAGACAAATTGTCTAAGCAGTCCCATATCCTCTTTGGAAATAGAAAAAAATCATTCAAAACCTCCCAACCAATAAGTGCCCTGGGCCAGATTGTTTGAATGTGGAATTCTGCCAGACCTTCAAAGAAGAACATTTATACCAACACTCTTCAAACTATTCCACAAAATAGAAACAGAAGGAACACTACCCAATTCATTCTATGTAGCCATAATTACTCTGATACCTAAACCAAAGGTCCAACAAAGCAAAAGAACTTCAGACCAATTTTGCTTATGAGTACTGATGCAGAAATAATCACACATGTTTAGAATTGTCATACATTCATGGTTAATTTTTCCTTTTGCAGAATGGAATGAACTCTTCTTTATCCCTTATGATTACTTTCTGTTTGAAGTTTATTTTGCTGCGCACTAGTAAACATCACCTGCTTACTTCCTGGTTCTATTCAGTAGTAATACTTTTACTCATCCTTTCCTTTTAAGGTGGTTCCTATCTTTAAAGCTGTGTTTCTTGTGGACAACAGAAATACAGATATTTTTCTTTTATACATTCAGCTAGCCCATATCTGTTCATAGTAGAGTTCATGCCATTGGTGTTTAGAGTTATTACTGTTGGACATTGGTCAAATGCAGTTATTTCTTGCTGTTTGTGCCCGTAGTAATACTTAGTGTTTCAACATAGCTTCATTTGTTTTCTTTCTATATTCTCTTGGACATCCTATTCTCTTTTTAGTCAAATTTTGTTTGCAGTATTATATGTAGCATTGGTTTGATAAACATTTAGTGTTTTTATTCTTTCAACTATGGCAGATAACTTTGTTGGATAAAGGATTCTAGGTTGACATCTATGGATATTAGAACTTGGAGTACATGGCTAGAAAATCTGGCTTTTAATGTGTCCCTGTAGAAATCAGCCAATATTCAGGTGATATTTTTCTTTATGTATAACTTACTTTTTCTTTTGTAACTTTACATAATCTTTCTCTGTTCTGTTTAGTGTTTTAACTATGACATTTTCTTTTCATGTTTGTTAGGCTAGTTTGTGTACTTTTGTATCTTTGTGCATTTTTCTTTTCATAATTTTGGAAGCATATATGCCTGGGATGGGATTATTCTTTATTAATGCCTTTAGTTGAAGATTGCTGTTTGTTTTGTGCTCATCCTGCATGTTCTTTATATGAATTATTAGTCCTTTTTTATGTTTTTGCTTGTGTGGTCTACTTTATTTTTGAATACCTATTTTTATCTTTACTGTATTAATTTTGTTTGTGAGTCTTCCCTATCTTTTCTGAGTTGCTGAATATTTTATTTCATTTTTAGTTCCAACCTGACTTAACTTCAATATGTGTATTTCCTTATAGAATTCATCTCTCAAATACTGGATTGTTTTTATCATTTAAGTAGGCCTTATGTTTTTATTTTCTTGGGCATTACTTAAATCTTTATTGATATTATCTTTAATTTGTTTCAGTTGTCTGTGTTTTCTTTAAGCTTTGTGAATTTCTTAACAAAATTTATGATTGTTCTACATTTTTTGTGTCTTGGGATTCATCTTTATAATTCTCATAGGAGACCACTTCTATTCGACTGGTGGATTTTGTCTAACACATACCTTCTTGGCTATATATATATATATATATATATATATATATATATATATTCCTGTGATGAGACCTGATTTTAATTTTTGTGCTTGAATGTGAAATTATAGACTTTTGAGTAGAACTTTGGATTTTGTTGTTGACTAAGCTTGGTTAATTTCATATTATGTATGAAAGTTTCTTGATCCACCCTACAAATGAGTTTGTATTGGAGTATGGGAAAATGGCTGGATCTGCTTAGGGTAGTTTGCAGACTGTGCTATGTGAGCTTTGCCTCAGAGTGTAAGGATGCCATGGGTGTGCTAGGGCATTAGGGGCTTGCCTTACTTGCCTGGAATTCACACTATGACTAGTCTACAACGGAGGGATAATGGTACAGGCAATGAGATTCTAGAACTCACCAGGTTGGTCTAACACACAATTATGTATGCTAGATGAATCTTTGAATTTGGGTGTGGTTCAGCTTCTTTAATGTCCTGAGAAATCACCACATTGGTTCATCTCACTGTATGGGTAATCTTGGAAAAGCACAAATGTTTAGCATCCCAAAGGCAAGCTCAGAATTGGAAGCCTAATCAGGCTGTGCTGGCACACAGGTTCTCAAATGTCATCATTGCAAAATGGACAGAAGGTTGTTAATGTCAATTTCTCAAACTGAAATGAGTAAGGTTTCTGAAATGAAAAGGTTTTATTTTTAAAACGGCTGGTTGTAGTAACCTTAAATCCACATCTCTATACTACATGCATTAGCATTCAAGCAGCATACCCCAGAGTAGAACTGGGATACTCTTCTCTCCTGAACAATAAGGTGTTACACTATGGATAGTTTTGTTGTCTAAATTTGTGTCCTCTCCCAACCATTGAGCAGGAAGATCAGACCTTGGTTTTTGCCACAGCCACCCACATAGGGTAGAGTTTTCAGACCTAGGTTAAATCTATTTTTCTTCTAGATCTGCAGCTTCCTGCACTGAACCTGTGGAGTCAGCCACCTGCTGAGCAGCTGAACTGGTTTTGCAGATGAGTTCCCAGCTTTTTGGGGGAAGGGTTTTCCCCCCACCTTTAAATTTAAAGCTACCCATTAAAGTTCAGACCTTGATCAGAAAGACTTGTCTTGGCTCCTTATTTCTCTCACCTGCCTGTCCTTTCCCTTTCAGTCCCAGTTCTCCTTCCAGGTGAATTTTGTTCCTTGTGGCCGCAGGCTGTTACATGAATTAGTGAACTTGTGGGGCCATAATGTTTTATTTAGTCTATAAGTTCTGACAGCAGGAGAAGTTTATACCAGAGCTAAGCAATACAGCTCTGGTGTAGTAGTTTGAATATGCTTGGCCCATTGGAATTGGTACTATTAAGAGGTATGGACTTGTTGGAGGAAGTGTTGTATGACCTGGAGAAAAATGAGTGCACCCCAGCACCCCATACCTCGGAAGACGACACCCAGATCACTTGTGAGAAACGATCTTGATGCAACAGCAAGAGGATTTTTATTCCAGAGGCACTGGGAATCACAGCTGTATACCATGCAGGGGTAGAGGACTGTGAGCCCCGAGTGCAGAATTGGGACAGCTTTTATAGGTTTACAACAAAACCCGCATAATGCAAACCAATCATTCCTTAGCATCGAGAGCCCGCACAGTGCGAGTCCATTGATTTGTACCACTTCATAGCTTCTAATTCAATCAGTTTAAATTATCCCCCATGCTCCGAGGACCAATCAGTTTCCTACAGAAGCCAGATAGCAACTAGTTAACTTGTTTCCTGTTACGCATTTCCTCTTATGAGGCTAGGGTCACATACGCATTTCCTGTTACAGGCCAGGATTACATATTCAAGGCCCTCCAACTAGTAGTAGGCACTTGGGGACTTGAGCACCCGCCTGGCGCAAGCCCCACAAGCCAAGTGGTGACCACACTGGCCCAGCCCCGCTCTCCCATGCCCCAGATGCTCCACAGAGGAGAGAGGAGCTGGACACCACAGGCGAGTATGACATATGCACTCCTGGGCGGGCTCAAGGAATATGACGTTTCACCTAGTTTATGAAAAAGAGCAGGCTAAACTTCTGACTTTTTGGGATCATTTAAGAGTTAGGCACGGGGGATTTTTAGGTTGTAATTCTCATCCTTTCAATGTGTCAATGTGGGGGTGGACTTTAAGAGACCCTCTTCCTGGCTGACTGCTTAAGAGAGGCTCTCCTAATCGAAGCTGGATCAAGATGCAGAACTCTCAGCTCTTTCTCCAGCAGCATGTCTTCATGGACACTGCCATGCTTCTTGCCAAGATGATAATGGACTGAAATACTGAAAGTGTAAGCCAGACCCAATTAAATGTTTTCTCTTATAAGTGTTTCCTTAGATCCTTCTGGTTTCCATCTGTGCCCTGGAGCTTACCCTGTACCAGAGCTGTCCATACCCAAATCCTGCCCTGAGAGAGCTGGTTTTCCAGGAGTGCTGTCACTCCTAAGTTCCCATGTAAGACCACCACTAATTTTCCATTAACTGCCAGAGGGACCCACCAGGAGCCCACAAGGAGCAGTGTAAGTCTACAGAGAGCCTTGGCTTTCTAGGAACCCCCTGAATAAACAAGATAGAGGTGAGAATTGATGCAAAGAGCAAGAGGAATTTATTATTCCAACATGTGTTGGGGTCGTCCTGCACCTGAAGGAGAAATGGCAACCCCTCAGCCTGTTTGATCAGTCTTTATACAGTTTGTCCTGTGGAATATGTTCATCTGCTCCATGTCCTCCACTCCCAGGAAGCTGTGTTTATGGGTTTGCTACCTCCCCACTCCCTATAGTCAGCTCCAGACCTTCCCCCACTCCCAGATGGTCAGCTCCAGACCTTCCCCCACTCCCAGGAGGTCAACTCTAGACCTTCTCCCACTCCCAGGAGGCCAACTCCAAACCTTTCACCACTCCTAGGAGGACACATTTACTGGCTCAAGACCTTTCCTTTCTGGAAGGAGGGTGTCTCTTTAGGGTCACTTCTCTTCAGCCACCTGGGAATAGTTCCTGAACCCCACAGCTAATGCACTACCAGTTCCCAAACCTCAGAAGCTTCAGTCTCTTATGCAAACTATCTTAGTATTTGTATGTACCCAACACACATTCTGATGCACACACATATAATCTCTAAATAGCTCTCTTCATTCCCCCATTTTCATTGTACATGCTTCAGTCTTGAAGCTATTGTGGATAGTTATGTAGCTCATATTTCTGGCCCTCTGTACTTAACTCTTAATATCTTTGTCTCAGGACCATCAACTGTACTGTACCTATGTGATCTTTAATAAGAGCAGCTAAGTGGTTTACAGTGTAAGGGCCAAAGTTCAGAAACAGGAACAAAATGATCAGGGATCATCTAGAAATCAAAGTTGTGAACCAGGGAAAGCTGTTGAACTAAGACTCGAACCATCCTTGGACTTGTTCCCTTTCTCTCTTCCTCTTGGCTAGTCCTTCTCATACCTTTGCCATAGAATCCTTAACCACCTCAGAGTAGTTGCGGTAAAAGTAACACTCTTCTCTTAGGGCTGCACAGAGCTCTTCCTGTTGTATAAAGAGCAAATCTAGACCACCGTGGTTCTGTAAGACTACTTCAGAGAGGAACTTTAGAGACTCTTGAAGGTGTGATTGATTCTCCCATCCTCTCTATGTCTAAGTCTTTGGCATTCCCGAACTCTTGGTAGCATTTACCTTGAAATATCAGGGAAGAAGTCCCTGTCACTACCCACACTGGTGATGTGAAGGTTACCTCATCTGAGTTTAACAACAGAGTCTAATAATGAGTCATGTGGGCTTTGGTCAGGCATCAATCCGGGGGCTGGTGAACAATGTGCTCCTAGGCAAGCAGAGCTGCCATGGTCAGATTTTGCCCCAGAATTAATTTATCAGCATCTTTAACTAAAACCACTACAACTACCACAATCCATAGAGAATTTGGCCACCCAGCTGTGACAGGGTCTAATTTCTTAGCTAGGCAACAGGTCACTTCCAAGGGCCCAGCCACTCTCTGAGCACTCCCTTGGCTATCACCTTTTTCTCCTTCACATAAAGGTGGAAAGGTCTACTGGCTTTGTGCAGTACTAGAGCAGGGGCACTGAGTAGAGCCTGCTTAATCACATCAAAAGCCTGCCCCCCCATGGAAGGGCAGTCTACTTTTAGTCAGATGATAGGCAGGCAGCTAATACAGCAAACCCTGGAATCCATAGTTGGTAGAAGCTGGCTGTGCCCAGGAATTCCCGTACCTGCTTGGGGTTCTGCAGATGAGAGATGTGCAGGATGGTCTCTTTTCCATGTTGGAGAGCCAGTGCTGGGCAGGTAGCCTAGATAACTTACTTTTCACTCACAGATTTGGGCCTTCTTGGCTGAGACTCTATCCCAATCATCTCAGCTCCTCTAAGAGGTGTTTAGTCCCTTCTAGGCAGTCCTCTTTGGTCTCAGCCACAATCAAAAGGTCATCCATGTACTGGGCAAGGGTCACTTATGGATTGGACTCATGGTAGATGGCCAGGTCCTGGTGTAAGGTCTTGTCAAAGTGTGTGGGTGAGTTCTTGAATCCTTGAGGCAGTCTGGTCCACATGAGTTGCCCCATCACCCACTGCTCAGGATCCTTCCACTCAAATGCAAAGTAGTTCTGACATTGGAGAGTCAATGTCAGACAAAAGAAGGCATCCTTGAGGTCCAGGATGGTGTACCGAGTCCTAGAGGGTGGCAAGGAGCTCAACAAAATATATGGGTTAGGCACAGTTTGGTGAGTATCGGCAACTCTCTGGTTTACTTCTCATAGGTCCTGTACCAGGTGATAGTCTTGAGTCTCAGGTTTCTTCACAGGCAGGAGGGGAGTATTCCAAGCCGACTGGCACTTCTGCAGGATCCCCTGTTCTAGGAGCCTGGAAATGTGGGGACTGATTCTGTCTCAGGCCTCCCTTAACATCAGATATTGGCACACAGACATGGGGCAGGCTTGGGCTCTGAGCTCCACATGGCTGGAGGGCAGGTTGGTGGCGTTTCTCATCACAGCCATCTCAGCCCAAGCCTGGGGAGAGTCCTTGAGACACCAGTCTATGTCCTGGGGTACCCTGTTGGAGATTTCAAACAACTTGTATTCATCCTCTAGCTTGAGAGTCAGGACTTGGAGTGGTTTTCCCTGGGGGCCTTTAACTTGTGGTGCCTCCAGGAGGAGGCTCCCATTTTGGTGAGCAGGTCCTGGCCAAGGAGGGTGTAGGGACAATATGAGATAATCATGAAAGAGTGAGACACCTGGCCCACACCCAAATCAACCAGTCTTGGAGTAGTGCATGAATACCATTTGGTCCCAGTGGCACCTTGCACCAATGATGTGTTTAGTCATGGGCCCATCTGTTTGGAGTAACACTGAGTGTTGCATCCCAGTGTCTACCAGAAACTGAGTAGGCTTCCCCTCCATCTTTAGAGTCACCCTGGATTAGGGGAGAGGTTCTGAACCCCATCCCCTCTAATCACTTTCTTCACCTGGGGCTAACACCTTTTGGGACTGGGGGCATCTTCCCAGTCTCAGAGCTTTTCTCCCTGCTTCTTTTGGTTGGGTCATTCCTGAGCCCAATGGCCTCACTCCTTACAGTAAGCACAGTGGTCTTTCTCAAGTGAGGGTTTCTGCCTTCTATTCTGCAGTTCCTGATCTCCTGTTTCCCCTGACTACTATTCCTAGAATTCTCTATAGGTTCTCGTCTTTACACTTTTCTCTCCTAAGTTCTTTCTGTTCTGCTTCTTTTTTTCTTTCTTTCTTCTTTCTCTTCTACAGTTTCACTATTATGATATACCTTCTCTGCTACTTGCACTAACTCTCTCAAAGACTTATCTTGTAATCTATCCACTCCCTGAATTTTCTTCCTAATGTCTCTCACAGCCTGATCTATGAATGCCATGGTCACAGTGGCCTTATGCTCTTCAGTACTTGGGTTATAAGGTGTATGTTGGTGAAAAACTTCCATGAGCCATTCAAGGAAGGCTGAGGATGATACATCTGAGCCCTGCTGCACCCCATTACCTTTGTTAAATTGGTGCATTGCTTCACAGCACCCTTGAGACCTGCAAGAAGAAACTGGCAGTAGGCTTTTACGTGTTCTTTACCTGAAGCCATGTTAAAATTCCAGTCTGGTCTAATCAAAGACAACCCACTACTGATGACAGCCTGGTCAATTGAGGGTGCCCCTGTATCCAATGGGACATTTTTCCTAGCTTCCTGCATGATTCTCTCCCACTCTTCAGTTATGAAAAGCACTCTCATAAGTTGCTGGATATCATGCCAAATGGGCTGATGAATAAAGAAGAGAGTCTCAAAAAGATGAATCAATGCTTTGTGGTTGTCTGAGAAAGGAGGGGCTGGTGGTGCTGAGCCTTCTTGTTATAAAGGTCAGCATAAGAGAAAGGCCAATACTGCATAGCCTGATTTCTATCCTCATCTATGGGACCATAGGCCCAGAGAGGGAGGGCAGGACCTGGACCTCCTTCAGGGCATGGAAGTGAGGGGTAGAGAGTCAATGGAGATGGGACCAACTCTGCAGCATCTGACTGGGGTGTTGTGGGAGTGCTAGGGGCAAGGGCAGGGGGTATGGAGGAGGAGGATCCAAGAGGAGAAGGTGAGCTGTCCATGGATCCTGGAGAACCTCCTTCTTTTGTCCCAGCTCTGCAGGCATCAAGGTCTGTGCCTGGAGCACCAGAATCCTGCTGGGAAGGAAACCTCAAATCAAAGAGGGAGGGTCAGTTAATAAGTCCCTCCAGACCACAATATAGGACACCTGATTGAGAAGAGTAGTAGAACCAGCCCTGAAAACCTTCTTCTGTATGTCCACAACTACAGAGAGGTCAAAGGTCCCTGCCTGACACCGTCAAACATCACAGGTGGGCCATTCAGATGAGCACAATGTCTAGAACTTCTTTTTCTTAACTCTAGTGACAGGTTATTTGCCTGCCACTGAGAATCATCCCAATGACTCAGGACAATCCCCAGTGGAATGGAATTTTGCTGTCCCAAGTCCTAAATTTTGTCAGTCCCAGTCCAAGAACATACAGAAAGACAATCCAGACATAGACAAAGAATCCAGTTAACCAGGTATCAAGGCCACCTTATGCCAGGGCCAGGACTAATGGAGGGGAGTCCTTCCAACTTCCTTCCTCCAAGGGACCTGAAGTATCCTTCAGGCTTCCAGAGATCACAACGCTACAGCACATCTGCCAGTCGTTCTTCACTGCCCCAAATGCTGTGGGCTCTCTGAGCCTCCCCCTTCAGACACTTGCAAGCAAATCAAAAATTTCAGACAGGCTTAGAGACTCAGACTTTGATAAAGAGTGAGACAGAAAGAAAAAAAAAACTAGGTACCTGCTCAAAACTCCTCTAATTCACTGCTCTGGTGTTCTCACAGAAGGTCTTCCCTGGCCAATGCACCAAATGCAAGACTCCAGAGATCCTTGGCTTTCCAGGGAACCCCTGAGTAAACAAGTTGGAGGTAAGAATAGATTCAAAGAACAAGAGGACTTTATTATTCCAATGCATGCTGGGGTTGTCCTGCACCCAAAGGGGAAATGGCAACACTCCCACTCCCCACCCAGCCTGTTTGATTAGTCTTTATATAGTTTGTTCTGTGGAATGTGCTTAACTGCTCCACCTCCTCCATCCCCAGGAAGCCATGTTTACAGGTTCTGGACCTCCCCCACCCCTAGGAGGTTGGCTCTAAACATTCCCCCACTCCCATGAGGTCAGCTCTGGACCTTCCCCCACTCCCAGGAAGCTGGTTCTAGACCTTTCACTACTCCCTAGAGGCTATGTTTCCTAGCTCCAGACATTTCCTTTCTGGAAGGGGGGTCTCTTTATGTTCACTCCTCTGCAGCCACGTGGGAATGGTTCCTGAATACCTTAGCTAATGCTGTGCCAGTTCCCCAACCTCAAATGTTTCAGTCCCTTATGTAAACTATCCTAATATTCGCATGTAGCCAAAACACATCATGATGCACACACATATAATATCTAAATAGCTCTCTTCAACAGGAACTGGGAAGCAGTCAGGGACAGGAGGTTCCTTCCAATTTCCATCTGGAGCTAACTCTGTGCCAAGCTCTCCACACCCAAATCCCACCCAGAGAGAACTGGTCTCCCAGGAGTGCTGACACACCTAATATCACAGACTCACCTAATATCACAGGAGGGACAACCTCCAGTCAGACACAGCAAGACCGGCTAACACCAGAGATAACCAGATGGTGAGAGGCAAGCAAAAGAACATAAGTAACAGAAACTGAGGCTACTTTGCATCATCAGAACAAAGTTCTACTACAGCAAGTCATAGATACCCCAACACACTGGAAAAGCAAGATTATGATTTAAAATCATGACTCATGATGATGATAGAGGACTTTAAGAAGGACATGAATAATTCCCTTAAAAAACAACAGGAGAACACAGGTAAACATGTAGAAGCCCTAAAAGAGGAACCACATAAATCCCTTAAAGAAATATAGGAAAATACACACACACACACACACACACACACACACACACACACACCTAGACACACACACCTAGACACACACACCTAGACACACACACACACACACACACACACACACATACACACAAACAGGTAAAGGAATTGAACAAAACCATCCAGGATGTAAAAATGGAAATATAAACAAACAATAAAGAAATCACGGAAAACTACACCCGGGAAGAAGCAAGATAGAAACCTCCTCTCATCAAACCCAAAAGAAGGTAACCTCTCAAATATAAAAGAATAAATAAAATAAATAAATATAATTTCAAAAATGTCTGGAGGAAATAATTACTATTCCTTAATATCTCTTAACATCAATGGACTCAATTCCCCAATAAAAAGACATAGATTAACAGACTGGATACGGAAACAGGACCCTACATTTTGCTGCATACAGGAAACACATCTCAGTGTCAAAGACAAACACTGCCTTAGAGTAAAAGGCTGGAAGACAATTTTACAAGCAAATGGTCTCAGGAAACAAGCTGGAGTAGCCATTCTAATATCAGATAAAATTGACTTCCAACCTAAAATCATCAAAAGAGACTCAGAAGGTCACTTCTTGCTGGCCAAAGGGAAAATCCACCAAGAAGAGCTCTCAATACTGAACATCTATGCTCCAAATGCAAGGGCACCCTCATTCGTAAAAGAAACCTTACTAAAGCTTAAAGCACACATTACACCTAACACAATAATTGTGGGTGACTTCAACACTCCACTCTCCTCAATGGACCGATCAGGAAAGCAGAAACTAAACAGGGACACAGCGAAACTAATTGAAACTCTGGACCAATTGGATTTAACAGATATATATATAGAACATTTCATCCTAAAACTAAAGAATATACCTTTTTCTCAGCTCCACATGGTACCTTCTCCAAAATAGACCATATAATTGGTCACAAGACAGATGTCAACAAATACAAGAAGATCGAGCTAATCCCATGCCTCCTATCAGATCACCATGGAGTAAGAGTGGTCTTCAATAACAACAAAAACAACAGAAAGCCCACATACACATGGAAACTGAACAACACTCTATTCAATGACACCTTGGTCAAGGAAGAAATAAAAAAAGAAATCAAAGACTTTTTAGAATTCAATGAAAATGAAGGTACAACCTACCCAAATCTATGGGACACAATGAAAGCAGTGCTAAGAGGAAAACTCATAGCTCTAAGTGCATCCAAAAAGAAACTGGAGAGAGCATATACTAGCAGCTTAATGGCGCATCTTAAAGCCCTGGAAGAAAAAAAAGTTAATTCACCCAGGAGGAGTAGAAGACAAGAAATCATCAAACTCAGGGCTGAAATCAATCAAATAGAAACAAAGAGAACCATACAAAGAATCAACAAGACCAGGAGCTGGTTCTTTGAGAAAATCAACAAGATAGATATACTCTTAGCCAGACTAACCAAAGGACACAGAGACAGTATACAAATTAACAAAATTAGAAATGAAAAGGGAGACATAACAACAGAAACTGAGGAAATTCAAAAGATCATCAGATCCTACTACAAAGGTCTATACTCAAAACAACTGGAGAATCTGGAGGAAATGGACAATTTCCTAGACAGATATCAAATACCAAAATTAAATCAGCATCAAGTAGATCAGCTAAATAGTCCCATAACCCCTAAAGAAATAGAAGGGGTTAGAGAAAGCCTCCCAATCAAAAAAAGTATGGGACCAGATGGTTTTAGTGCAGAATTCTACCAGACCTTCAAAGAAGACTTAACACCAATACTTTTCAAACTATTCCACAAAATAGAGACAGAAGGGACACTGCCCAACTCATTCTTCGAAGCCACAATTACGCTAATACCTAAACCACAAAAAGATCCAACAAAGAAAGAGAACTATAGGCCAATTTCTCTTATGAATATAGATGCAAAAATACTAAATAAAATTCTTGCTAACCGAATCCAAGAGGACATCAAAACGATCATCCACCATGACCAAGTAGGCTTCATCCCAGGGTTGCAGGGATGGTTCAATATACGGAAATCCATCAATGTAATCCACTACATAAACAAACTGAAAGAAAAAAACCACATGGTCATCTCATTAGATGCTGAAAAAGCATTCGACAAAATTCAGCATCCTTTCATGCTAAAAGTCTTGGAAAGAGCAGGAATTCAAGGCCCATACCTAAACATAGTAAAAGCAATCTACAGCAAACCAGTAGCCAACATCAAAATAAATGGAGAGAAACTTGAAGCATTCCCACTAAAATCAGGGACTAGACAAGGCTGCCCTCTCTCTCCATATCTTTTCAATATAGTACTTGAAGTTCTAGCAAGAGCAATTAGACAACATAAAGAAGTCAAAGGGATACAAATTGGAAAGGAAGAAGGAAAACTATCATTATTGGCAGACGATATGATAGTTTACCTAAGTGACCCAAAAAACTCCACCAGAGATCTTCTACAGCTGATAAACAACTTCAGCAAAGTGGCAGGTTATAAAATTAAATCAAGCAAGTCAGTGGCCTTCTTGTACTCAAAGGATAAGCAGGCAGAGAAAGAAATTAGGGAAATAACATCCTTCACAATAGCCACAAACAACATAAAGTATCTTGGCGTAACTCTAACCAAACAAGCGAAAGATCTGTACAACAGGAACTTCAAGTCCTTGAAGAAAGAAATCGAAGAAGACCTCAGAAGATGGAAAAATATTTCTTGGTCCTGGATTGGCAGGATCAATATAGTAAAAATGTCCATCCTGCCAAAAGCAATATACAGATTCAATGCGATCCCCATCAAAATCCCAACTCAATTCTTCATAGATCTTGAAAGAGCAATTCTCAAATTCATCTGGAGCAACAAAAAACCCAGGATAGCTAAAACTATTCTCAACAATAAAAGGACTTCTGGGGGAATCAATATCCCTGATCTCAAGCAGTACTACAGAGCAATTGTGTTAAAAACTGCATGGTATTTGTATAGCAACAGGCAAGCAGATCAATGGAACAGGATTGAAGACCCAGAAATTAACCCACAGACTTATGGTCACTTGATCTTTGATAAAGGAGCCACAACCATCCGGTGGAATAAAGATAGCCTTTTCAACAAATGGTGCTGGTTCAACTGGAAGTCAACATGCAGAAGAATGCGAATTGACCCAATCTTATCTCTTTGCACTAAGATCAACTCCAAGTGGATCAAGGACCTCCACATAAAACCAGACACACTGAAACTATTAGAAAAGAAACTTGGGAAGACCCTGGAGGACTTGGGCACAGGGGAAAAGTTCCTGAACAGAACACCAATAGCTTATACTCTAAGATCAAGAATCGACAAATGGGACCTCATAAAATTACAAAGTTTCTGCAAAGCAAAGGACACTGTCAGAAGAACAAAACGGCAACCAACAAAGTGGGAAAAGATCTTCACCAACCCCACATCCTACAGAGGACTAATATCCAATATATACAAAGAACTCAAGAAGTTAGACCGCAAAGAAACAAATAACCCTATCAAAAAATGGGGCACAGAGCTAAACAAAGAATTTTCACCAGAAGAAATTCGGATGGCCGAGAAACACCTTAAAAGATGTTCAACATCATTAGTCATCAGGGAAATGCAAATCAAAACAACTCTGAGATTCCACCTCACACCAGTCAGAATGGCTAAGATTAAAAACTCAAGAGACAACAAGTGCTGGCGAGGATGTGGAGAAAGAGGAACACTCCTCCACTGTTGGTGGGATTGTAAAATGGTAAAACCGCCCTGGAAATCAGTTTGGCGGTTCCTCAGAAAATTGGGCATGTCACTGCCAGAGGACCCTTGCATACCACTCCTTGGCATATACCCAGAGGATTCCCCTGCATGCAACAAGGACACATGCTCCACTATGTTTATAGCAGCCTTGTTTATAATAGCCAGAAACTGGAAGGAGCCCAAATATCCCTCAAAGGAGGAATGGATACAGAAAATGTGGTATATTTATACAATGGAATACTACTCAGCAATTAAAAATAATGAATTCATGCAATTTGTAGGTAAATGGTTAGACCTGGAAAATATCATCCTGAGTGAATTAACCCAATCACAAAAGAATGCACATGAAATGCAATCAGTGATAAGTGGATATTAACGAGCCCAGAAGCCCTAAATACTCAAGACACAAATAGCAAGTCAAATGATTCCCAAGAAGAAGAAAGGAGAAGACCCTGGGCCTGTAAAGATTGCATCCAGTTTAGTAAAGAAACCTTGGGGGGAGGGGGAATGATTGGGGAACAGTTGGGGGGGAGAGGAACTATGGGAACTATGGTGGGTGGGAACTGGGAAAGGAGAAAGCCTTTGGAATGTAAACATAGAATATAGAAAATAAAAAAAAATTAAAAAAAAAAGAAATCACATAGGGACAAAATCCAGGAGATAGAAAACCTAGGAAAGAGATTAGAACTCATAGATGCAAGCATTACCAACAAAACTCAGGACATAGAGGAGAGAATCTCAGGTGTTGAAGATACCAGAGAATACTTTGACACAACTGTTAAAGAAAATGAAAAATGCAAAAAGCTCCTAACCCAAAACAGAGGAAATGGAGAGCAATGAAAAAAGACCCAACTTAAGGATAATAGGTAAAGAAGAGAGTGAAGATTCCCAAATTAAAGGGCAAGTAAGTATCTTCAACAAAATTATAGAAGAAAACTTCCCTATCCTAAAGAAAGATATACCCATAAACATACAAGAAGCTTATAAAACTCTAAATGTATTGGAATAGAAAAACATTCCTCCTGTCCCATAATAATCAAAACACCAAATGCACAGAAAAAAGAAGGAATATTAAAAGCAGTAAAGTTAAAAGTCAAGTAACATATAAAGACAGAACTATCAGAATTATACCTGACATCTCATCAGACACTTGGGCAGAAGATCTTGGGCAGATGTCATACGGACCCCAAGAGAACAAAAATTCCAGCATAGGCTACTATATCCAGCAAAATTCTCAATTACCATAGATGGAGAAATCAAGATAGTCCATTACAAAACCAAATTTACACAATATCTTTTCACAAATCCATCCTTACAAAGGATAATAGGTGGAAAATGCCAACAGGAGGAGGAAAACTACATCCTAGAATAAGCAAGAAAGTAATCTTTTTTTTCAATAAACCCAAAGAAGATAGTCACACAAACATAACTTTTCCTTAATATCTCTTAAAATCAATGGACTCAATTCCCCAATAAAAAGACATAGACTAACAGATTGGATGTGGAAACAAGATCCAATATTTTGCTGCATTCAGGAAATGTTCCTTGGTGACAAAGAGTAAAGGACTGGAAAAATATTTTCTAAGTAAATGGTCCCCCAAACAAGCTGGAGTAGCCATTTTAATATCAAATAAAATCTACTTTCAACAAATAGTTATCAATAAAGATAAGGAAGGACACTTTATACATACCAAGGGAAAAATCTACCAAGAAGAATTCTCAATTCTGAGCATCTATTCCTCAAATGCAAGGGCACCAGCATTCATAAAACAAACTTTACTAAAGCTCAAAGCACACATTACACCTCACACAAAAATAGTGGAAGACTTCAAGTTCCCACTCTCATCAATGGACGGAACGTAGATACAGAAATTAAACAGATACACAGTAAAACTAACAGAAATTATGAACCAAATGGGTTTAACATACCTATAGGACATTTCATCCTAAAACAAAAGAATATGACTTCTTCTCAGTATCTCATGGTGCCTTTGCCAAAATTAATGTTATAATCTGTTACAAAACAGGGATTAACAGATACAAGAAGATAGAAATAATACTATGAATCCTATCTGATCCCATGGACTAAGGCTGGTCTTCAACAACAACAAAACCAACAGAAAACCCACATACATATAGAATCTGAACAATTCTCTACTCAATGATAACTTGTTCAGAAAAGAAATAAAGAAAGAAATTAAATAGATTTTATAATTTAATGAAAATAAAAGCACAACACACCCGAACTTATGGGACACAATGAAATCTGTGCTAAGAGGAAAATTCATAGCTCTGAGTGCTTCAAAAAAGTAATCAGAAAGAGCATACACCAGAGGCTTGACAGCACACCTGAAAGTTCTTGAACAAAACATAGCAAATATACCCAAGAGGAGTAGATGTCAGGATATAAACTCAGGGCTGAAAACAACAAAGAAGAAACAAAAAGAACTATATGCAGAATCAACAAGATGAGGGGCTGGTTCTGTGAGAAAATCATCAAGATAGATAAACCCTTAGAAAAACTTAGCTGAGGCCACAGAGACAGAATCCCAATAAAAAAATCAGAAAGGAAAAAGAGAGACATAACAACAGAAACTGAGTAAATTCTAAAAAATCATCATACATTACTGCAAAAGCCTGTACCCTCAATCTGGAAAATCTGGATTTAAGGGACATCTTTCTAGATAGTTACCAGGTACAATAGTTCAATCAGGATGAGATAATCCATCTAAACATTCACATAACCAACCCATAAAGAAATAGAAGTAGTCAATAAAGTTTCCCAAACAAACAAACAAAAAAATCCCAGAACAAGATGGCTTAATGCAGTATTCTATCAGACCTTCAAGAAAGACCTAATACCAATACTCTTCAAACTATTCCAGGAAATAGAAACAGAAGGAACACTCCCTAATTCATTCAATGAAACCACAATTATGCTTATTCCTAAAACACACAAAGACCCAACATAGAAGGATAAATTCAATCCAATTTCCCTTATGAATATGTATTAAAAATACTCAATTAAATCTCACAAACTGAATCTATGAACACCTCAAAACCATCATTCATCATGACCAAGTACGTTTCATCCCAGGAATGCGGAGATGATTCAATATATGGAATTGCATCAATATAATCCACTATATAAACAAACTGAAAGGAAATAAAACACATGATCATCTCATTAGATCCCAAAAAGCATATAAGAAATTTCAACACCCCTTTGTGGTAAAAGTCTTGGAAAGGTCAGGAATTCAAGGCCCAGACATAAATATTGTAATAGCAATATACAGGAAGCCAGTAGTCAACATCAAACTAAATGAGGAAAACAGGAATTAATCCCACTAAATCCGGGGACTAGACAAGGCTTCCATCTCTCTTTCTACCTATTCAATATAATACTTGTAGTTCTGTCTAGAGCAATTAGACAACAAAAAGGGGGTCAAAGGGATACAAATTAAAAAGTAAGAAATCACAATATAACTATTTGCTGATGATATGATGGTATACTTAAGTGAGGACGAAAATTCCACCAGAGAACTCCTAATCCTGATAAACAACTTCAGCAAAGTGAGTGGGTATATTAGCTCAAGCAAATAAGTATTCTTCTTCCACTCAAAGGTAAACAGGCTGAGAAAGAAAGTAGGCAGAGGATACCCTTCACAAAAGTCACAAAGAATACAAAATATTTTGGAGTGACTCTAACCAAGCACGTGAAAGATCTGTATGAAAATAACTTCAAGTTTCTGAAGAAAGAAATTGATGATCTCAGAAGATGGAAAGATCTCCCATTCTCATGGAAGGGTAGGATTAATATAGTAAAATGGCCATCTTGCCAAAAGCAATCTAAAAATTCAATGCAATAACCATCAAAATTCCAAATAATTTCTTCATAGAGTTAGAAAAAGCAATTTTCAAATTCATTAGGAGCAACAAAAACCAGGATGGTTAAAACTATTCTCCACAATAAATGAACTATTCTGGGGGAATCACCATCCCTGACATCAAGCTGTATTACAGAGTAATAGTGATTAAAACTGCATGGTATTGGTACAGAGACAGGCAGATGGATCAAGGGAATACTATCAAAGACCCAGAAATCAATCCACATACCCATGATCACTTAATATTTGACCAAGGAGGTAAAACCATCCATTGGGAAAAAGACAGCATTTTCAACAAATGATGTTGGCTCAAATGGTTGTCAGCATGTAGAAAAATGTAAATTAATCAATTCTTATCCCCTTATACAAATCTCAAGTCCAAGTTGATAAAGGACCTTTTCATAAAACCTGATACACCAAATCTAATAGAAGAGAAAGTGGGGAAGAGTCTAAAACCAATTGGCACAGGGGGAAAGTTCCTGAACAGCACACCAGTGGCTTATGCTCTAAGATCAAGAATCAACAAATCAGTCCTCAAAATATTGCAAAGCTACTTTCATGCAAAGGACACTGTTAAAAGGACAAAACAGCAACCAATAGATTGGGAAGAGACCTTTACCAATCCTACATCTGATGGAGAGCTTATGTCCAACATATTAAAAGGCCTCAAGAAGTTAAGCTTCAGAAAACCAAATAACCCTATTAAAATGGTGTATAAGCTAAACAAAGTATTGTCAACTGAGGAGTATAGAATAGCTGAGAAGTGTTCTATTGAATGGCTGAGAAATGTTCAACACCCTTAAACATCAGGGAAATGCAAATCAAAACAACACTGAAATTCCACCTCAAAAGAGTCAGAGTGGCTAAGATCAAAAACTTTGGTGACAGCAGGTACTGTCAAGGAAGTGGAGAAAAAGGAATACTCCTCCATTGTTGGTGGATTACAAGCTGGTACAACCCCTGTGGAAATCAGTCTGGCAGTTCCTCAGAACATTGGTCACAGTAATACTTGAGGACCCAGCTATACCACTCCTGAGCATATACCCAAAAGATGATCCAACTTATAATAAGGACACATGCTCCACTATGTTCATAGCAGTTTTATTTATAATATCCAGAATCTGGAAAGAATACAAATGTCTTTCAAAAGAGAAATGGGTACATAAAATCTGGGTACATTTACATTATGTAGTATTGCTCAGCTATTAAAATCAATGACCTCATGAAATTCTTAGGCTAATGGATGGAACTAGAAAATATCATCCTATTGTAACAAAGTCACAAAAGAACACACATGGTATGTACTCAATGATATGTGGATATTAGCCCAAAAGCTCATAATACCTGTGATGCAATTCACAAAGTGTATCAAACTCAAGAAGAAGGAAGAGAAAAGTGTGGATGGTTCAGTCCTTCTTAGAAGGGTAACAAAATACTCCCAGGATATAGAGGGTGGGAGGAACTTGGGAGGAATGGAGGTTGGAGAGGTCAAAAATAGGGGGCGGTGCAGGATCAGGTATGAGAGGATATGGGGATGATATACAGACAGTCAGATATTTGAACAGAAGTATGTAGCAATGGGGTATGGGGAGGTGGTGGTAGCCACCAGCAAGTCTTAGATGCCAGGAAAGCAAGAAGCTCCCAGGACCCAACAGGGATAAGTGTATCTAAAATACCTAAGAAAGGGGAGGAAGAACCTGTACATACCATAACCAGAGGTTAGGCAATGCCCTAGGTTTGGGGATGGAGCCACCCACTCATGTCCAAATTTTTAACTCAAAATTGCTCCTGTCTAAAGGAACATATGGGGACACAGTGTGGAGCAGAGACTGAAGGAAATTTCATCTAGAGACTGCCCCACCTGGGGATCCATCACATATACAGACACCAATCCCAGACATTATTGCTGATGCTAAGTGCTTGCTGACAGGAGCCTGTTATAGCTGTTTCTGAGAGGCTATGCCAGGGCCTAACAAATACAGATGTGGATACTTGCAGCCAAACCTTGGACTCAGCAAAGGCACAACAGTGGCAGGGGTAGGGAAAGCACTGAAGGATCTGAAAGGGTTTGCAACCCCATAGAAAGAACAGCAATATAAACCAACGGGAGCCCTAGAGCTCCCAGGGATTAAACCACCAACCAAAGAGTAGACAAGGAGGAACCCATGGCTCCAGCTGCATATGTAGCAGAAGATGACCTTATTTAGCATCAATGGGAGGAGAGGCCCTTGGTCCTGTGAAGGCTCAATGTCCCAATGTAGAGGAATGAGAGGTTGTGAAGTGGGAGTGGATGGGTGGAGGAGAACCCTTAAAGAAGCAGGGGCAGAGGGGATGAGATGGTGGGTTTACAGAAAGGAAACTGGGAAAGGGGATATCATGTAAAATTTAAATAAATAAAATATACACCATAAAATTTTAAAAAAAGATGAAGATGAACTAAAAAATTATTAAAGTAGGCCTTGAAAAATCAAAGCCTATACCTATTGCTATGTGAAATCTATGTATTTTATGTTTTTTAATCTTTTTTGTAATTACACAAATAACAGAAATTTTTCTGAAAGAAAAAATCTTCTACATTAGGAGGTGTGCATAAAATCCTACCTCTTTTGGGTCACTGTTTTGGCAAAGCCTAATGATTTTCTGAAAAACAGAAGTGGTATGCATTCTTCCTGACTCTTACTGCATATTTCATAAATAATGTCTCTGTGTGTTTTTAGACATGTGATCATATTTGTATTTTTCTTTGTTTTTCTCACTTAGTAAAAAATATTCACCTAATCCTTATCACACACACATAAAAAGAGTTGCCTTGGCATGGCATTTCTTCAAACCAGTTGAAATGTCAACAATGACACCTGGAAATAACGTTGTCCAATCTATTTGGGCCTCATGTTGTAGTTTGACAAATGTAAGGTTTTCATAAATAATAGTTGCTCGGAATAGTGCTTGAAGATCTAAAATGCATGGAAAAGTGAAGTCATAAACATTATGACCAAATCAATAAAATTAATTATCAGAATGCTACATTCATTGATATATTTTCATTATTACTTTTTAATAATATGATACTCAGACCCTTTGTTTTATCACAAAGAATGCTACAGTGCACTGTTTTTTTTTCAGTCAGTCACTGCACTGACTCTCAGGGGATCCAATTCTCAATGCTTTTCTATCAAAAGATGGCTGCTTTTTCTACCACACATCAAGAGGTTCACGGAGACTAGATGTATTCCACATTTATCCATGTTCTGTCCTAATGATCCATGTCCAGTTTGAATTGATCTGAAGTGATGCTGGATGTGAGGTAACATGTATTATGTTTGTATAGGTATTATTAATAACATAAGCAGGTGATTAGAAACCTGAATATAGATGCCCCTTAAACTGCTGAATCTAAAGTATAAAGTGTGCTATATGGTAAATCAGGTATGGTCTGATGTGGTAAGTAAGGGGAGCAGGAGTGAAGACTATTGTGATGCATGGTCAATTCACCAGCATACATGGATATACTGTGGCAATCCCCAGTCTTGGACTGCAGCAGTAAGTGAACTAAGTTGCTATACTTCCTCCCCTCCAAAACTGCTCAACTTCAAAGAAGTAATTTATACATTCTTGATTGGCACCCACAGTGAAGAGTTTGATTGTGATGGTGAAGCTGTGTCACTCATTTGGACCTTTGAAGAAACTTTGGTGCCTATATGATAATGATGCATCTTTGATGCTGCCCTTAACATTGAGTTCTTTTCTTTGTCCACATTCCTTACTCTCTATTTGACCTGTAGGAGACCTGAGATTGTTCACAAACTGTGTGATCTCATTTGCTAATGTTACTTTATGAGGTTTACCATTTAGAGTTTAAAGTGGTGACATACAGACCTATATCAGTCCTTCTGTTTTAAAACAATATCATTCTAATATGCTGTCAGGGTATAATTTTATTGTTTTGATTGTTCAAAAATTATTCAAATATGGGTTGCATTGAAGATATAATTAGTTTGAAGAATAAGAAACTTAGCTTATATCTTTCAGCAAACTTATCTCAAGAGAGTGAGCTAGGCAGAGTGCTTGAGAAGTTGTGACCTGGGACTCTCCTAATAATGCAAACACTCCACATCTAGTACTGACATGATCTATTATTTAAGCACAGATCTCATTAAGGTTTTTATCTTCCCAGGTTCTTATTCACATAATTTGTGTAATATTCTTCCATGTGTGAGACACATACATGTTCATCAGCAAAACATTTTTTCACTGTGCTAACTCTAGCTTGACTTTATATTACAGTTGTGGGAATTTGCCCATTACATGATCAATATTTTGCATTTTTCCAATAATGAAAAGAGCAACAATGCCTTACTCATCTGTTACCTGTGGTGTTTGTTTGTGCTAGAATAGATAAGTGGAACCAGACAATCCACAATGTCCTTTTCTAGATTCACTGATCACTTTCTTCTTTTTTTCCAACCACTTTTACTATATGGGAAATATCTTATAGATACTATAATTCAGCCTTATCAGATGTGTAATACAATAGAAATTGGTTCTGTCTCCAGTGAGACAGACATGTAATGATTATAAGTTTTAAAAATATTTTTTAAAGAGAATAGGTCCTGATGTTGGCAACCTGCAGCAGGTCTTGTGATTGAGAATATACTCATTTGATAAAGTGGAACCACAGCATTATGCTCTTGTAATCTTTTCATTTGAGTGTGTTCATAATCATATCCTAAAATCTATATAATGATAGTAGTAAAGGTATGCTGCTCTAGTTCCCACTCGCATGAACTATAACTGGAGAACAACAAAAGTTAGTCACTTTCTATAGGGTTCAGGAAAAGAAGTAGCACAGGATAACACAGTATCATCACCTGAAATCAGTATATCATACAGCTGAATCAGTATAAATATACAATTCAAAGTTGGGCATGAGTAATGCATATTTAGAGCTACCATGTTTATACATACTTCATAGAATCTGAAAGGACATACTACATGAACATTGTTTACACAGGCAGAAATCATAGACATGATTTGTGTAGTGTGACTTGTGTATAGGAGAGAAGTAAGAAGATTTAGAACTTTTTCTATTGTGTGAAATGACACCATTCTGAATCCATGAGCTCTAGAATCATAAAAGCCTATACATGGCTTTGTTGGGGGAAGGCTATAAGAGGGGATTTATTGTAATAGCTCAGAATTTGGCATTACAAATTTGATGACATTGTGAAACATTTTACTAAATCTGGCTGTCAGTAGAATGTGTAAATACATGACATCTTTACAGTGATTGCATGTAGTTAGAGTGTTGAAAGTACACACACACAGACACACACACACACACACACACACACACACACACACTGAGGTTTAATCCCAGAGTCATTTGAAAGAAGTACTGAATGTTTCTAAAGTTAAATATTGGTCAGTTCCCTTCATTGGGTTAAAATCAGCAAAAAATAACCCACATAAGTCATGCTGCTATTACTCTTCCTTACTTCCTTTCATAACTGGAGCCCACTTTTCTTCATCTAAGATTTCAAAATGGAGCAGACTGTATAAGAGCAGTAAAGACTAGGTTTCAACTAGAATATATAGTCAATTAATGAATGGTTTTACAATACCCAGGTTTGGGGGAGGGTCCCACACAAAGGAAACCTGAGTGGAGATTACACAGGATGTGCAGTTGTGAAAGATTTATTCAGGAAATTAGTGGACTTAAATAAAGCATATGCAAGTTTAAAAAAGCATATGCAGTTACAAAATCTGAAATATAAAACATTCCATTCCAAATTAAATATTAAATTTTGTTAGAACAAAAAATATGTGATTGTGTAAGACATTTACTATGAAACCGTCCATGAGGCACTTGATGGTGAACAAAATTACATATCTACTATTTTATTATGTAAACTTGTAAGTAAGTCAAAGATTTAACAACTTTTGAATAATTAAATAATTATCTCTGCAGGTAAAACAGGAGGAGATATGATGGAACATGAGAACTACACTTTCAACAGTGACTTCATCCTCTTGGGACTGTTTTCTTCTTCAAAGACAAGCTTAGTATTTTTCTCATTTATATTTTTCATTTTTATTATGACTATAACAGAAAATACCCTCATGATCCTTCTAATTCACAGGGATTCTCGACTCCATACCCCAATGTATTTCCTGCTCAGTCATCTGTCCTTTATGGATATCTTGCACATTTCCAACATTGTTCCTAAAATGATCACTGATTTTCTTTCTGGTAGCAGAACTATTTCCTTTGCAGGTTGTGCCTTCCAGATATTTCTGTCCCTCACCTTGCTAGGTGGTGAATGCCTTCTTCTGGCAGCCATGTCCTATGATCGATATGTTGCAATCTGCCACCCACTTCGCTACCCTGTGTTGATGAGGGATAACACCAGTGGGCTCCTGGCTGCAGGCTCCTGGCTGGTGGGGATGCTCAACTCCACAGTGCACACAGCTTTTGCACTCCATTTTCCCTTCTGCCACTCAAGGGCCATTGATCACTTTTTCTGTGAAGTCCCTGCCATGTTAAAATTGTCCTGTATAGACACAACACATTATGAACGAGGAGTTTATGTGAGTGGCATTATTTTTCTGCTGATCCCATTTTCCATGATCTCTATATCTTATGTGCAAATTCTTCTCACTGTCTTCCAAATGCAGTCTTCAGTGGCCCGGCAAAAGTCCTTTTCCACCTGTTCCTTCCATATGATTGTTGTCATCATGTACTATGGGCCATTCATTTTCACATATATGAGACCTCGCTCATACCACACTCCAGGGCAGGATAAGTTTTTGGCAATATTCTACACCATCCTGACACCCACACTCAACCCCATAATCTATAGCTTTCGGAATAAAGATGTCCTCATGGCTGTGAAAAACATAGTTCAAATTAATTTTCTGAATAAAAATTGAATAGTAAAATGTCTCATTTTTGTGTTTTGTAAACTCAGTTTTTTAGCTTGTTTTATACATTCACTTCAGAGTAATGCATAATTATACACAGGTATGTATATCTGTATACATATGTTCATCAGAAAGTCTTGCTATGCTTTAGTAAGGCAATAATAGAGCATCATCTATGAACACTGAGAATTTGTTAATGTATGTGTAGTACACATTGTGGGATTTATATGCAAGTTGCTGTAGCAATTATCCAAACTAATACAAAGGAAAATATTCCTACTAAAATTAATTTATTCACTTTACTAGTAGCAACAAAATAGAAAAGTATATTTTAATTAGGAAATTTTTAATCATATCACATTTAATAGTTTGAATAATTGTTCTTAATAAATATACAATAAGTTATTTAAAATTAGAACAGATCATATAAAGGTATAACTTGTAAAAATTTACTAATTTGTCTTTTACAGTTAGGTCTTTTACAATGAAAGAAAAATGTTAGTATGTAAAGACAATTAATTAAGTAGAGATCATGAATTTGAAAGGAAGGGGACATAAGGAAATTTGGAGTTATAAAAAGTGGTAAGTGTTATAATTATATTATAATCTAAAAATAGCTTACAAATCTAGGAAGCTATTATTTGAGAAATTGACTTTATGATATATAGATGGGAAGCATAGCACAAAATATTTAAAAATAATATTCTGGAAAATATATTTAGATCATTAAGTGCAGTATAAAATTATCTTCTATTACTTGAATTTTAAAAATAAAACTTGATATACACATAAAGGAAGCTATTATGCTCCTAAGAAAATATTATGTCCTCAGTACAGAATTTTTAACGTTATTCCTTATAACTTTTTTCCTTTTTATACTAAAGAGTGTTATTTCATTAGAAATAATGTAATACTTGAGTGTTGTGCAAAGTGACAAATATGGCTCTATTTTAATTTTCATACATATCAACAGCCAGTTATACCAGCACCATTTGTTAAAGATGCTTTCCTTTTTTCCATTGTATATGTTTATCTTCTTTGTCAAAGATCAAGTGCCTATAAGTATGTGGTTTTATTTCTGGGTCTTCAATTCTATTCCATTGATCAATCTGTCTGTCACTGTACTGCTACCATGCAGTTTTTATTACTATTGACCTGTTGTAAAGCTCGAGGTCAAGGATGTTGACTCCCCCAGTCATTCTTTTATTGTTTTTCTATACTCTTTGTTTACATTCTAGATTATTTTCCCTTTCCCGGTTCCCCCCTCCCCATAAGTCCCATAAGTCCTCATCACTCTGACAGTTCTCCAATCAACCATTGTTTTATTGTTAAGTATTGTTTTTGCTGTTCTGGGTTTTTGTCTGTCCAGGTGATTTGGAGAATTGCTATTAATCAGACAACACACACCAACTGATATGAGGTCCAAAATATATATAGCAGAGGACTGCCGGATCTAGGTTTAGTCAGAGAAGATGCACCTAACCCTCAGTTACTGGAAGTCCCAGGGAGTTTAGAGGTCTGTTGGGGTTGGGGGTTGGGGACATCCTTGTGGAGACAGGGAGTCAGGGAGGAGATATGGGATGTAAAACAGTTGGAGAGAAGGTGGACCAGGAGGAGAATAAAATCTGGAGTTTAAAATAAATAAATGAATAAATAAAAAGAGAAAAGAAGAAACGTAAAACTTACTTGTATATTAACGAACACATACCTATGGCTAGGAGAAATGAAAAGTTAAACCAGAAACCTTAAAATGCATACACACACACACACACACACACACATCACACACATATTCATATGTATATGTATATTCATATGCATATACACATACACATATACAATATATGTACCTATACATATGTATTTATACATGCTTTTTTACCTTTATAATTGAAAAAAATCATACAATGTCACATTTTGTCCTCATTTACTCAGAACCCTTACATTTCTCTAACAATTCAGCTTCATTTTTCTCTCTCTCAAAGAAAAACAAAATAAAATAAAACAAACCAAACAAACAAAATACAGATTTTAAAAATGTCTCTTGTGAATGCAAGTTTCCAGAAAGAAGCTCTAAATGAAGAGGATGATTGATCAAAATTTCTTTTTTTTAATTAGATATATTCTTTATTTACATTTCAAATGTTGTCCCCTTTCCTGGTTTCCTTTCCCCCAAAATGCAATAAGCCATCTTACCTTCCCCAATTGACCCTCCCCCGCTTCCCTGTCCTGGTATTCCTCTACACTAGAGCATCAAGTCTTTCCAGGACCAAGAGCCTCTCCTCCCTTTGGTGTCTAACAAGACCATCCTCTGCTGCCTATGTGTCTGGAGCCATGGGTAACTCCATGTGTACTCTTTGGTTGATGGTTTTGTCCCTGGGGAGCTCTAGAAGTACTGGGTGACCCATATTATCGTTCCTCCTGTGGCACTGCAAACCCCTTCAGCAGCTTAGGTCATTTATCTAGATCCCTGATTGGGAAATCTGTGCTTAGTTCAATGGCCGACTGAGAGTGTCCAACTATGTATTGTCATGAACTAGGAGAGCCTCTCAGATGATAGCTATATCTAGCTTCAGTCAGCCAGCACTTGTGAGCATGCATAATAGTGTCTGGGTTTTGTAACTGTATAAAGGGTGGATCCCTGGGTGGGGATGGACTTTCCCTCAGACTCTGCTCAGTCTTTTGTCTCTGTATATCCTTCTGTGGGTATTTTTCCCTTTTCTACAAAGGACCCAGAGATCCAAACTTTGTTCTTCCTCCTTCTTAAGCATCATTTAATATGTGAAATGTGTCTTGGGTATTCCAAGCTTCTGGGTAATATCCACTTGTCAGTGATGCATTCCATGAGTGTTCTTTTATGATTGGGTTACCATGCTCAGAAGGATATTTTCCAGTTCCATCCATTTGTTTGAGAGTTTCAGGAATTAATTGATTTTAATGGTTAAATAGTACTCCATTGTGCACATATACCACATTTTCTGTATCAATTCCTACATTGAGGGACATCTGGGTTCTTTCTAGCTTCTGACTAATATAAATGGGACTGCTATAAACATAGTGGAGTATGTGTCCTTATTACATGCAGGAGAATCCTCTGGAGTAGTATAGCAGGTTTCTTCTGTACTATTATGTCCAGTTTTCTGAGAAACCGCCAGACTGATTTCCAGAGTGGTTGTAAAAACTTGCACTCTCACCAACATTGGAGGAGTGTTTTGTTTTCTCCACAACCTCTCCAGCACCTGCTGTCTCCTGAGTTTTTTATCATAGCCATTGTGACCAGTGTGAGATGAATTCTCAGGGTTGTTTTGATTTGAATTTCCCTAATGAATAATGATGTTGAACATTTCTAAAGGTGCTTCTCAACCAATCCAAAGATCTTCAGGTGAAAATTTTTGATTATCTCTGTACCCTATTTTTTCTTTATTTTTTATATTCTTTGTTTACATTCCAAAGGCTTTCCCCTTTCCCAGTTCCCCCCTCACAATATGTCCCATAAGTCCTCTTCCCTCCACCCATTCCCCAATCAACCCCCCCCATTTCTTTGTTCTGATACTCTCCTACAAATCTGGATCCAGTCTTTTCAGGAGCAGGGTCCTTTCCTTCCTTCTTCTTGGGAACCTTTTGATTTGCTAATTGTGCCTTGAGTATTCAGAGCTTTTGAGCTCATTAATATCCAATTATCAGTGATTGCATTTCATGTGTATTCTTTTGTGATTGGGTTAACTTACATAGGATGATATTTTCCAGATCCAACCATTTGCCTACAAATTGCATGAATTCATTATTTTTAATTGCTCAGTAGTATTCCATTGTATAAATATACCACATTTCTGTATCCATTCCTCCTTTGAGGGACATCTGGGATCCTTCCAACTTCTGGCTATTATAAATAAGGCTGCTATGAACATAGTGGAGCATGTGTCTTTATTGTATGTAGGGGATTCCACTGGATATATGCCCAGAAGTGGTATGACAGGGTCCTCTGGAAGTGTCATGCCCAGTTTTCTGAGGAACTGCCAGACTGATATCCAGAGAGGTTGTACCGTCTTGCAATCCCACCAACAGTGGAGGAGTGTTCCTTTTTCTCCACATCCTCTCCAGCACCTGTTGTCCCTTGAGTGTTTAATCTTAGCCATTCTGACTGGTGTGAGGTGGAATCTCAGGGTTGTTTTGATTTGCATTTCCCTGATGACTAATGATGTTGAACATCTCTTAAGGTGCTTTTCAGTCATCTGAATTTCTTCTGGTGAAAATTCTTTGTTTAGCTCTGTACCCCATTTTTGGTAGGGTTATTTGGTTCTTTGGGGTCTAACTTCTTGAGCTCTTTGTATATATTGGATATTAGCCCTCTGTCAGATGTGTGGTTGGTGAAGATTTTTAATAGGGTTATTTTGTTTTCTGGGGTCTAACTTCTTTAGTTCTTTGTATATAATGGATACTAGCCCTCTGTCAGATGTACGGTTGGAGCAGATCTTTTCCCAATTTGTTGGTTGCCGTTTTGTCCTTTTGATGGTGTCCTTTTACTTACAGAAACTTTGTAATTTTATGAGGTCCCATTTGTCAATTCTTGATCTTAGAGCATAAGCTATTGGTGTTCTGTTCAGGAACATCTTTCCTGTGCCTCTGTCCTCAAGGATCTTCCCCGCTTTCTTTTCTTTTAGTTTCAGAGTGTCTGGTTTTAAATGGAGGTCCTGAATCCACTTGGAGTTGAGCTTAGTACAAGGAGATAAAAATGGATCAATTCACACTCTTCAGCATGCTGACCTCCAATTGAACCAGCACCATTTGTTGAAGAGGCTATCTTTTTTCCACTGGATGGTTGTAATTCCTTTATCAAAGATCAAGTGACCATAATCCTGTGGGTTCATTTCTGGGTCTTCAATTCTATTCCATTGATCTACTTGCCTGTCATTGTACCAATACCATGCAGTTTTTAACACAATTGCTCTGTAGTACTGCTTGATGTTTGGGATATTGATTCCCACAGAAGTTCTTTTATTGTGGAGAATACTTGTAGCTATCGTGGTTTGTTTTTTGTTTTTTGTTTTTTTGTTTTTTTGTTTTTTGTTTGTAATTCTAGATGAATTTGAGAATTGCCCTTTCTACCTCTATGAAGAACTGAGTTGGGAGTTTGATGGGGATTGCTTTGAATCTCTGTACTGCTTTTGGCATGATGTCCATTTAGCTATATTAATCCTGCCAATCCACAAGCATGGAATATATTTCCATATTCTGAAGTCTTTTTCAATTTCCTTCTTCAGAGTCATGAAGTTCTTGTCATACAGATCTTTCACTTGTTTGGTTAGTGTCACACCAAGATAATTTAAATTGTTTGTGGTTATTGTGAAAGGTTTCATTTTCCTAATTTGTTTCTCAGCCTGCTTATCCTTTGAGTAAAGGAAGGCTACTGATTTGCTTGAGTTGATTTTCAGCCACATTGCTGAAGTGGTTTATCAGCTGTAGGAGTTCTCTGGTGCAGTTTTTTGGGTGACTTAAGTATGCCATCATATCGTCTGCAAATAGTGATACTTTGACTTCTTCCTTTCCAATTCGTAGCACTTTGACCTCCTTATGTTTTCTTTTTTCCCCCGGCAACATTTTATTTTATATTATTTTATTTTTTATTGGATATACTCTTTATTTTCATTTCATTTCCCTTTTCCTGGTTCCCCCCAAAGGTCCCATATGCTCTTTTCCCTCCCCCTGTTTCCCCATCCTCCCCTTCCCAATTCCCCATTCTAATATTCTCCTACACTGATGCATTTGCCTTTCCAGATCCAGGGTCGACTCCTTCCTTCTTCTTGGACATCGTTTGGTATGTGGATTGTGTCTTTGGAGTTCCAAGATTCTAGGTTAATACCCACTTATCAGTGAGTATATACCATGAATATTCTTTTGAGACTGGGTTACCTCATTTAGTATGATGTTCTCCAGCTCCATCCATTTCTCTAAGAATTTCATGAATTCTTTGCTTCTAATGGCTGAATAGTACTCCATTGTGTATATATACCACATTTTTATCCATTCCTCCATTGAGGGACATCTGGGTTCTTTCCAGCTTCTGACTATTATAAATAAGGCTGCTATGAATATAGTGGAGCATGTATCCTTATTGCATGCTGGGGAATCTTCTGGGTATATGCCCAGGAGTGGTATGGCAGGGTCCTCTGGAAGTATCATGTCCAGTTCTGAGGAACCACCAGACTGATTTCCAGAGTGGTTGTACCAGCTTGCAATCCCACCAGCAGTAAAGGAGTGTTCCTCTTCATCCACGTCCTCACCAACATCTGCTGTTTTCTGAGTTTTTAATTTTAGCCCTTCTGACTGGTGTGAGATGAAATCTCAGGGTTGTTTTGATTTACTTTTCCCTAATGACTAATGATGTTGAACATTTCTTAAGGTGCTTCTCAGCCATCCAAATTTCTTCAGGTGAAACTTCTTTGTTTAGTTCTGTACCCCATTTTTGATAGGGTTATTTGGTTTTCTGGGGGTCTAACTTCTTGAGTTCTTTGAATACATTGGATATTAACCCTCAGTCAGATGTAGGGTTTGTGAAGATCTTTTCCCAATTTGTTGGCTGCCAATTTGTCCGTTTGAAAGTGCCTTTTGCCTTACAGAAACTTTGTAATTTTATGAGATCCCATTCGTCTGTTCTTGATCTTAGAGCATAAGTTATTGATGTTCTGTTCCAGAACTTTCCCCTTAGGCAATGTCTTCAACTGTTTTTCCAAGTTGCTTTACTATTAGTTTCAGTATGCCTGGTTTTATGTGAAGGTCCTTGATCCACTTGGAGTTGAGCTTAGTACAATGAGATAAGAGTGGATCAATTCTCATTCTTCTGCATGCTGACCTCCAGTTGAGACAGCGCCATTTGTTGAAAAGGCTATCTTTTTTTCCACTGGATGTTTTCAGCTACTTTGTCAAAGAATAAGTGGCCATAGATGTGTGTGTTCAATACTGGGTCTTCAATCCTATTCTATTGATCAACATCCCTGTCAATGTACCAATTCCATGCAGTTTTTAACACTACTGCTCTGTAGTATTGCTTGAGGTCCGGGATACTGATTCCCCCAGAAGTTCTTTACTGTTGATAATAGTTTTAGCTATCCTGGGTTTTTTGTTATGCCATATGAATTTGAAAATTGCTCTTTCTAACTCTATGAAGAACTGAGTTGGGATTTTGATGGGGATTGCATTGAGTCTGTATATTGCTTTTGGCAAGATTGCAATTTTAACTATATTAATCCTGCTAATCCATGAGCATGAAAGATTTTTCTATTTCCTGAGGTCTTCTATTTCCTTCTTCAGAGACATGAAGTTCTTGTCATACAAGTCTTTCACTTCTTTGGTGAGAGTCACACCAAGATACTTTATATTGTTTGTGGCTATTTTGAAGGGAGTCATTTCCCTAATTTCTTTCTCAGTCTGCTTATCCTTTGAGTATAGGAAGGCTACTGATTTGCTTGAGTTGATTTTATAACCAGCCACTTTGCTGAAGTGGTTTATCAGCTGTAGGAGTTCTCCGGTGGACTTTCTTGTGTCACTTAATTATACTATCATATCATCTGCCATTCCAGCACCAGGGTCCACTCCTTCCTTCTTGTCAGACATAATTTGGTATGTGGATTGTGTCTTTGGTGTCCCAAGATTCTAGGCTAATATCCACTTATCAGTGAGTGCATACCGTGGGTATTCTTTTGAGACTGGGTTACCTTACTTAGTATGATGTTCTCCAGCTCCATCCATTTCTCTAAGAATTTCATGAATTCATTGTTTCTAACGACTGAATAGTACTCCATTGTGTATATATACCACATTTTTTTGTATTCATTCTTCCATTGAGGGACATCTGCTATCTCAGCTTGAGTTTTCTGTATTATTGCTAAATCTCTATTGGGTTCACTTTTTAAATCATAAGTTATCTTCACTATTTTATTTATCTACAAAGTCATTTTCAGTTTTGAATTAAGTTGTTTTTTGTTTTGTTTTGTTGCTGTGATATAATGCCATGATAAATGAAAGTTATATGGTTCATTTGGGTGTATCATTTCAGATCATGGCAGTAGGGACAATATGCTGAGAGCTCATATCTTAGGCTTCAAACAGGAAGGAGAAAGAGAGAGAGGCAGGGGAGAGAGGGAGGGGAGGGAGAGGGTGGAGGGAAAAGGTAGAAGGAGAGGGAGAGAGAGGAAGAGGTTGGGGGGAGGGAGAGGGGGAGGGAGGCAGAGAGACAGATTGGGAGGGAGATGGGGGAGGGAGAGGGGGCGGAGAGGGGGAGGGAGGGAGGGAGGGAGGGAGGGAGAGAGAGAGAGAGAGAGAGAGAGAGAGAGAGAGAGAGAGAGACCTGGAGGAAATGGCTTCAGTTTTTAAAATCCTAAAATCACCCTCTCCAGTAATAAACTTCCTCCAATAAGACTATTGAACCTTTCTAAACATCTTCCTTTTTTTCTTTATTTTCTTTTCTATGTTCTTTGTTTACATTCCAAATGCTTTCCTCTTTCCTAGTTACCCCCTTACCATATGCCCCTTAAGTCCTCTTCCCTCTGCCCATTCCCCAATCACCCCTCCCATTTCTCTGTTCTGGTACTCCCCTACAATACTGGATCCAGTCTTTTCAGGACCAGGGCCCTTTCCTCCCTTCTTCTTGGGAATCATATGATTTGCTATTTCTGTCTTGAGTATTCAGAGCTTCTGGGCTAATTAATATCCACTTATCAGTGATTGCATCTCATGTGTATTCTTTTGTGATTGGATTACCTCATGTAGGATGACATTTTCCAGTTCCAACCATTTGCCTACAAATTTCATGAATTCATTGTTTTTAATTGCTGAGTAGTATTCCATTGTATAAATATACCACATTTTCTGTGGTAGATTTAATAGATATATATGGAGAGAGCATTTCATCCTATTGCAAAAGAATATACCTTTTTCTCAGTACCTCATGGTACCTTCTCCAAAATTGACCATATAATTGATCACAAGATAGACCTCAACAAATATAAGAAGATTGAATTAATCCCATGCCTCCTATCAGATCACTATGGAGCAAAAATGGTCTTCAATAGCAAAAAACAAACAAACAAACAAACAAAAAACAACAGAAAGCCAACATATGCATGGAATCTAATCATCTTCCAACTGAGGACTTCCTATTCAAATGCCAAAGTTTACAAGGGATTTTTTATTTCAATTAACAACACAGACTTAAATAATAAACCTATTGCTATACTTATGAAGAAAATTCAGTTATTTCTGTCCTCTTTAAAGTCTTTGAATTCTTTAAACATGCTTATGAGTCTTCTTTTACATTTCATTACTTGAGGTTCACACTGGTTGTTATTGTTAAATAACACTTTTTATGGGACTATTGGTTAAGGGAGATATACTGTCTTGGACTTTCAGATTGTTTGAGTCTTCATGCTGTGATCTGAACATGTGGACCATGCTCCAAGAGGAACTGGAGTGGAATTGGTCAAATAGAGCATGTTCAAACCCCAGAAATCTCAAAACTTGAGACCAGCACGTGTAGAACTAGCTCCCTCATGGTTTTTGTGTTTGCATCCAATAAAATAACCAGGTGACTCCCAATCATATGGTCACAGGTTGTCAGTCTCTGAAACCAGCCTCTGGAATGCTGGAATCTCAGTTCCTTAACTTTCAGCCAATGACTCTTTTCCTTCCTGTATATACCTATGCCTTTCCCCCAAACTATATAAACCTTTATTCATTCCAAATAAATTGTATGCATTCAAACCCAAGCCAAATAAAGAAATAGACCACAAGCTAGAATCACCTCAAAGCAGATTCATTAAACATTATCAGAGAAGGCCTTTATTTAAAAGAGCCATAGAATTAAGATTCTCAGAGAAGGCCCCACCCCTCAGCATTCCTCCCAACTGGACAGAGATCCTGCCCATCTCAGAATCTGTATCATCCTTTCAACCTATAGGCAGCAGCACCTGGTCATCTTGAGAGGGATAAAGTAAAGATGCAGAACCACAGCATTTGTTCTTCACTCTGCTTCCCCCTTCTGGCCTGGTAAGCAGCAGCATCTGATGTCCTGGAGGGAAGAGCCAGCCAACTGAGAACACCACTGGTTCTGGACTTTGCCCTGTTACTGCAGAGAATGGACATCCAAGGAAGAGTGGTGGAAATCAGAATCACAGCTTTGGCTGTGTATCTGATACTGGGATGACTAGCTTCCTCTGTTGATGGGAAATTTTTCATGTTGCCTTAATTTGATTGATTTCAGATCAAGTATTTAGAGTCTGTAGGTAAATCTGTCAGAAATTTGGTACAGGTTTTTGATAGATGTGACTGGGTTGATTCTAATTCACACCTTTTGGTTACTTGTGAATTAGAATCAACTAGGAGCTCCTAGTTGGATCTGAATGTTGAATTTTCCTTGCTATGCAGTTACTATATTATGAATGTTACTAGTAAAACTGTAGATTTTTCTTACTTTGTAAACTCTTCCATAACAGAATATTTCTTTATAAGAAGTGGAATTAATGTGGTAGAACTAATATTTTTTTGTTTTTCTTAGAACACATAAACTGATCCAATGGCCAGAGTATGATTTCCAGAAATGACACAAAAAATGTCTCTTGTGCTTATTTTTGAGGGTACCATAGTATTTATAGTTAATTATGTGCTGCATTCTAATCCTTAGCCTATACTATAATTATGAGATTCCACCCAAATGTAGGGGGACTGGAATTTCATGAGAAACCATAAGATAAAATTGATGGAAAAAGTTGACTGAAGAACAAAATGCATCACTCATAAATTCAGACAGCATGTTAAATATGTTCAATGATTTTTATGAATATGCTTTTATGAAATTTTTACTCCTCTTTTCATTTTTTGTGCTGTTATACTGTTATACTATTATTTTGTTTAAGGATGGCAATATAGTAACTGTTTAATTCAGGACAATTACTAGCTCTCATGGGAAACTAAACAAAATGCCATTTAATTATGTGATATTAAGCACAAATTTCTACATATATGACATATTCTATTTAACCATATATCAAAATCAGCCACTAATGAACTCAAGTTGATTACCATTATATTTATTATATTTATTTTAGAGGAAGTGAATATTGAACATGTAAGCATTACAGATCATTTAATGTGTGTGTGTGTGTGAAGCTTGGAATTGAATATTGAAATAATGGGATTATATATGATAAGTTGATATTCTACTGTTGTTATCTGTCATTAGCCATAAATGCTAGCTAGTGTTTATTTATTTTCCATTCTTTTTGATATCTATTTAAATTCATGGACAACCAGAGGAAATTTGTTACTGCAATTTGTCTTTTTTTAATATGATATCATCAGTACTTTTAGTGGTCATCTCCAAGGCCCATGTAGCATACATTAGCTTTGCTGTACGGAAATGTTAATATATGGTATATATAACCAAATATTATCAAGAAACTGTCGATTGATGTAGCCAATAATGACAAACTCAGCAGTATTATTAATTTACATCTAAATGAAATAAATATTTTTCTCTATCCTGAAAAGTGAAGAAATGATCCAAATTCTTGTGAAATTGGACCAGTGAAGAGTGATAAGATTTAGAAGTTTTGTTGTTGTTAAGAATGTAAATTGGGATACATGTAAACTCATAAAATAGGAACAGAAGAAGAGTCTGTACTAATGGATGGGTAAAGGAAAGATGAAAGTTATGCAATGGAGCACTCTTTGGCTACAAAAGATGAAATTCTGTTTCTATTGACAATATGGACGGGACTTGAATTCACTATATACAGTGAAATATAAAGGCACAAAACTTTACTCTTTTATATCATTCACATGCTGAGCTAAAGAATTAGATTTCATAGAGGTGATGAATGTAATAGTAATAAGGATTATAAGCATTTTATAGGTTTCATTTCAGTGGAAGCAAGATTTTTATTTATTATTTGTTAATAATAAATAATTTCTGAGTTATTAGAATAATACTCAGACAGTCAATGTATACATCTAAGTCTTGAAATGTTTTTCCTATGATTTTCTCCATGAATTTCAAAGTCCATAGTTTTCATTAATGTATTTGATCTACTTTGATTTGATTTTCAAAAATAGGGTAAAAGGAAACTATTTTTATTCTTCTGCATGTGAATTCTCAATTTTCTCAATATCTCAATCATACTCTTTCAACATTAAAAACTCAGATACTTGCAGCTGTGACATATTATTTTCAGGAGTCATTACATTTCAGTCAGGGATCTATAGATGTCATGGCTAATCTTGGTTGTTAATCTGATTTCATTTTGAATCAACCAAAACTCAAGCTACTCTGCACTTCTTTGTGGAATTTTCTTGATAAGATTACTTGAAGCAGGTTAAGCAGGTTAAATCAATTCTTAAATGTAGATAACACATTCTGATGACAACTCTGGGTAATGGGAGATGGTAGAGAAAACTTGAATTTGCCTGCATATCCTCACATTCGTGAACAAGTTCACCTATGCTGTTGCTATAGCATTCCTTTACCAATAGCAGAGCCAGATTCTCCAGGATTTCATTGTAGATTGAAGACCTGCAGTTCTCTGAATTCTCCTGGTTTTTAGCACCAGATTATGACTCTTGAGGCACCTAGTCTCATATACTAAAAATCTACATGACTATTGGGCTTTCTAATATGAGACAGTTGTTGAGCTATTCATAATACATCATGTATATGTAATATATATATATATATATATATATATATATATATATATTCTATCAGTTCGTTTCCTTTAGAAAAATATCAATAGTTTGCTAGTTCTGTAAAAAATTCCTAGAATTTTTATAGGGATGACAGAATTTGTAGATTGATTCTTGATTTTCATATTTGGGTAGTATGGCCATTTTTGCAATGTTTATTTTACCAGTCCTTCTCTCTCTCTCTCTCTCTCTCTCTCTCTCTCTCTCTCTCTCTCTCCTCTCTTTCTCTGTGCAGTCTCCCCCCTCTCTGTGTGTATGTATATATGTATGTGTGTGATTGTGTTTATGCGTACATGCATGTTAGTTGCTGGTATATGTGAATATCCTAATGGAATTTATAGAAAAAAATCAGATACCTTTTCAAGTATGCCATCCACCTTTTTAAAAAAAGTTTAGATCTCACAACCAAAGTTAATATAGAGTTTCACAGTCTCCATGACAATACACTATAAATGTGAAATTGTACTGTTAGGTGCTGAGAAGAAGGGATATTATTTTGTTTTAGGAAGAAATGACCTATAGATATCTGTTAAATCCATAGCTTCTGTTATTTTCACCGAGTCTTTGTTTGGTTTCTGTTTCTGATCTGTCCATTGATGAGATTGGGGTGTTGAAGTCTCCCACTGTTGGTGTATGAAGTAGAATGTATGTTTTAAGCTTTAGTAAAGTTTCTTTTATGAATGTGGCTGCCCTTGCACTTGGAGCATAGATGGTCAGAACTGAAAGTTCATCTTGATGAACTTTCTTTTGATGAGTATGAAATGTCCTTCCATATCCTTTATGATAACTTTTGGTTGAAAGTCGATTTTTTCAATATTAAAATGAATATTCCAGCTTGTTTCTTGGAACTATTTGTTTTAAGAGATTTCCAGCTTTATCCTCTGAAGTAGTCTGTCTTTGTCACTGAGGTGTATGTCCTGTATGCAACAAAATTCTGGGTCCTGTCTATGTATTCAGTCTGATTGTCTGTCTTCTTATTGCAGCATTGAGTCCACTGATGTTAAGAGATATTAAGGAAAGCAGTTGTTGCTTTTTGTTACTTTTGTGATTAGAAGTGGAATTATGTCTATGTGGCTATTTGCTTTTGGGTTTGTTGAAATAAGATTACTTTCTTGATATATCTAGGGTGTAGTTTCCGTCCTTTTATTGGATATTTCCAACTATTATCATTTGCAGGGCTGGATTTATAGAAAGTTATTGTGTAAATTTGGTTTTCTCTTAGATTATTTTGGTTTCTCCATCTATGGTAATTGAGAGTTTTTCTGTGTATAGTAGTCTAGGCTGGCATTTGTTTTCTCTTATGGTCTGTATGACATCTGCCCAGGATGTTCTACCTTCTTAGTTTCTGGCGAGAATTCCGGTGCAATTCTGATAGGTCTGTCTTTATATATTACTTGACATTTTTCCTTATTGTTTTAAATATTCTTTCTTTTTTTGTGCATTTGGTGTTTGGACTATTAAGTAATGGGAGGAATTTCTTTTCTGGTCCAATCTATTTGGAGTTCTATATGCTTTTTGTACATTTATGGGCATTTCTTTCATAGGTTTGGGAAGTTTTCTTCTATAAATTTTTGAAAATAGTAATTGGTCAAAAAACAGGCCTCAACAGATACCAGCTTGACACAATGCCATGCATGCTATCAGATCACTACAGATGATCTGATAAGGTCTTCAATAACAACAACAACAACAACAACAAAAACAACAACATCAACAACAACAACAAAAACTCCAGAAAGCCCACCCACCCGTGGAAGCTGAACAATGGTGTACTGAATAATATCTTGGTCAAGATAAAAAGAAAGAAACTAATTATTTTTAGAATTTAATGAAAATGAAGGCACAACAAACCCAAACTTATTAAAGCAGTAACAAGAGAAAGACTTCTATCTCTGAGTGCCCCCAAAAGGAAACTATAAAGAACATACACACTGCAAAGCTGTAGAACAAAAAGTAACACAAGTCTGAAATTAACCAAATAGGAATAAAAAGAACTATACAGAGTATCAACCAACCAGGAGCTGGTTCTTTGAGAAAATCAACATGATTGAAAAACTCTAAGACAGACGAATCTGAGGGCACAAAGACAGTATCCAAATTAACAAAATCAGAAATGAAAAGAGAAATATAACAACAGAAACTGAGAAAATTAAAAAAAATCATCAGATCCTACTACAAAAGCCTATACTAGATGAAATGGACAATGTTCTAGAAAAATAACAATGGAAATTCAGATCAGATATGCCATATAAACAATCCTGTAACCCCTAAAGAAATATAAGCAGTCATTAATAGTTTCCCAACAACAACAACAACAAAAAATAGCCCAAGACCAGATGGTTTTAGTGGAGAATTCGATCAGACCTTCAAAGTAGAACTAATACAATACTCTTTAAAATATTCTGTAAAATACAAACAAAAGGAACACTAACCAATTCATTCTATGAAGACACAATTACACTGACAACAAAGCCACACAAAGACCCATCAAAGAAAGAGAATTTCAGAACAATTTCCCTTATTAATATTGATGCAAAAATACTCAATAAAATTCTTGCAAAACTAATCCAAGAGCACATTAAAATGATCATTCATTATGATCAAGTAGACTTCATTGCAGAAAGGCAGTGATTGTTTGATATATGGAAATCCATTAATATAATCCAGTATATAAACAAACTCAAAGAAAAAATCCACATGATCATTTCATTACATGCTGAAAAAGCATTTAATAAAATTCAACATCCTTTCATGTTAAAAGTCTTGGAAAGATCAGGAATTCAAGGTCCATACCTAAAGAAAGTAAAAGCAAACCAGTAGCCAACATTAAACTAAATGGAGAGAAACTTGAAGCAATCCCACTGCAATCAGGGACTAGACAAGGCTGTCCACTCTGTCCCTCCCTGATCAATATCGTACTCAAAATTATAGCTAGAGCTATTAGACAACAAAAGTTGGTGAACAAGATATAAATTAGAAAGGAAGAAATTAAAATATCATTGTATGTGAAAGTATATTTAAGTGACCCCCACAATTCCACCAGAGAACTTCTGTAGCTGAGAAACAACTTCATCAAAGTAGCAGGATACAAAATTAACTCATACAAATCAGTAGCCTTTCTATACTTAAAGGATAAACAGGCTGAGAAAGAAATCAGGAAAATGATACCCTTCACAATATTCCCAAACGATATAAAACATCTTGGTGAGGCTTTAATCACAGGAGTGAAACACTGTATGACAAGAACTTCAAGTCTCTGAAGAAATTAATTGAAAAAGCTCTCAAAAAGTGGAAAGATTTCCCATGCTCTTGGATTGGCAAGATTAATATAGTAAAAAAGGCCATCTTGCCAAAAGCAATCTAGAGATTCAATGTAGTTGTCATCAAATTTCCAAATCAATACTTAGTATAGCTAGAAAGATCAATCTGCAAATTCATTTGCAATAACAAAAAAAAAAACCCAGGTTAGCAAAACCTATTTTCAACAATTGAAGAACTTCCAGTGGAATCACCATTTCTGACCGCAAGCTATAGTACAGAGAAATAGTGATTAAAAATGCTTGGTATTGGTACAGGGAAAGGCAGGTAGATCAATGGAATAGAATTGAAGACCCAGAAATGAACCATCACACATATGGTAACTTGATCTTTGGCAAAGGAGCTAAAAATATTCAGTGGAGAAAAAAACAGCATTTTTCCACAAATGGTGCTGGGACAACTGGCAGTCAACATGTAGAAGGATGCAAATTGACCCATTCTTATATCCTTGGACAAACCTCAAGTCCAAGTGGAACAATGACCTCCACATAAAACCAGATACACACATCTTGCCTTGGGGCACCACAGACCGCTATCAGCTAAGGCCAGGTACATGGAGAGGGTCTGAGTCTAACACCCCCTATTCCGTCAGGCTCTTGCTTACACCAGAGCCTGAAAGGCTTGGCGGGCTATCTGTATGCTGACCTGCTTGGGCAACAACTCACTTGGGGATCTGTGCCCGGCTTACAGCAGAGACTGCCAGCTTGCCTTGGGGCACTACAGACAGCTAATCAGACAGAGCCCTGTGGACTGAGAACACCACCATCTAGGCTCCAGCAATCCAGCCAGGAAAGCTCTGGTCCTGTAGGGAATCCTGCCATTAGGCAGAGCCTTTAGACCCGCCTCCATCTTGGAGCTGATAGCCTAACCAGGCAAACCAGGAGGAGAAGGCAGTGGGGGAGGGGGCAGTTACACACCCAGCATTAAGCTGGAAGGCGACTTGAGTCTGTCCCAGCAGAGCTGAGGAGGTAATTCGGAGCCCAGTGGCAGAAACATTCCGGTTTCCACCTCAGGAGCATGGACGACCTCTGCAACAGCATCACCAAATGCCAGCCTCACAGGAGCTTCAAACACCACCCAGTAACAACAAGACTTACTAACTCCAGAGATAGATGGCAAAAGACAAACTTAGGAACATTACTAACAGTAACCAAGGCAATATGGCAGCATCTGAACCCAATTCTACAACCACAACATGTCCTGGATACCACAACACACCAGAAAAACAAGATTTGGATTTAAAAGCACTGGTCATGATGCTGCTAAAGGAACGCAAAAAAGACATAAAAAATCTCTTAAAGAAATGCAGGGGAACATAAATAGGTTAGAAGCCCTTACAATGGAAACACAAAAATCACTCAAAGAATTACAGGAAAATATGTGTCAACAGACAGAAGCACTTAAAGAAATGCAGAAGAGATCGAGTCAGCAGGCAGAAGTCATGAAAGAGGAAACACAAAATTCTCTTAAAGAATTGCAGGAAAACATAAATAAGTGAAGGATATGAGCTAAATCATCCAGTATCTAAATACAGAGGTAGAAACAACTAAGAAATCACAAAGGGAGACAAATTTGAAGATAGAAAACCTTGGGAAGAAATCAGGGGTCATAGATGCAAATATCAACAACAGAATACAAGAGATAGATGTAAGAATCTTGGATGCTGAAGATACTATAGAAACCATTGAATCCACAGTCAAAGAAAATGCAAAATGCAAAAGGCTTGTAACCCAAAAATCATCCAGAAAATCCAGGACACAATGAGAAGACCAAACCTAAGGATTATAGGCATAGATGAAAGGGAAGATCTACAATGTAAAGGGCCAGCAAATATCTTCACCAAAATTATGGTAGAAAACTTCCCTAACCTAAAGAGAGAGATGCCCATGAATATACAAGAAGCCTACAGAACTGCAAACAGACTGGATCAGAACAGAAATATCTCCCATCACATAATAATCAAAACCCCAAATGTACTAAACAAAGAAAGAATTTTAAAGGCAGTAAGAGAAAAAGGCCAAGTAACATATAAAGGAAGACCTATAAGAATCATACCAGACTTCTCACCAGAGAACATGAAAGCTAGACAATCCTGGGCGGAACTTAGGCAGACTCTAAGAGAACACTAATGCCAGCTAAGACTACTATACCCAGCAAAACTCTCAATCAACATAGATGGAGAAACCAAAATATTCCATGTCAAAACCGTATTTACACAATATCTTTCCACAAACCTAGCCCTACAAAGGATAATAGGAGAAAAACTCCAGTACACGGAGGGAAACTACACCCTGGAAAAAGCACAATAGTAACCTTCTTCCATCCACGTCAAAAGAAGACTCAAGATAACCACTCAAAAACAAAAATAACATCAAAAATGACAGGAAGAAATAATCATTATTCCTTAATATCTTTTAACATCAACGGACTCAATTCCCCAATATAAAGACATAGACTAACAGATATGGAAACAGGACACTACATTTGCTGCATACAGGACACTACATTTTGCTGCATACATACTGTTAGGTCAAAGACAAACAGTACCTTAGAGTAAAAGGCTGGAAGACAATGTTACAAACAAATGGTCTTAGGAAACAAGCTGGAATAGCCATTCTAATATCAGATAAAATGAACTATCAACCTAAAGTCATCAAAAGAGACAGAGAAGGTCACTTTTTGCTGGTCAAGGGGAAAAAACATCAAGAAGAACCCACAATTCTGAACAGCTATGCTCCAAATGCAAGCGCACCCTCATTCATAAAAGAAACTTTACTAGAGCTCCAACCACACATTGCACCTAACGCAATAATTGTGGGGGACCACAACACTCCACTCTCCTCAATGGACCCATCAGGAAAAGAGAAACTAAACAGGGACACAGGGAAACTTATTGAAGCATTGGACCAATTGGATTATATATATATATATATATATATATATATATATATATATATATATATAAAACACATTTCATCCTAAAGCAAAAGAATATACCTTTTTCTCTGTACCTCATGGCACTTTCTCCAAAATCGACCATATAATTGGTCACAAGATGAACCTCAACAAATATAAGAAGATCAAACTAATCCCATGCCTCCTATTGGATCACCATGGAGTAAAAGTGGTCTTCAATAGCAACAAAAACAACAGAATGTCCACACACAAATGGAGGCTGAACAATATTCTACGCAATGATACCTTAGTCAAGGAAGAAATAAAGAAAGAAATCAAAGACTTTTTAAAATGTAATGAAAATGAAGGCACAACATACCCAAATCTATGGGACACAATGAAAGCATTGCTAAGAGGAAAACTCATAGACCTGAGTGCCTCCAAAAGGAAGCAGGAGAGCATAAACTAGCAACATAATGGCACACCTGAAAGCTCTGGAAGAAAAAGAAGCTAATTTACCCAGGAGGAATAGAAGAAAGGAAATCATCAAATTCAGGGCTGAAATCAATCAAGTAGAAACAAAGAGAACCATAAAAAGAATCAACAAAACCAGGAGCTGGTTCTTTGAGAAACTCAACAAGATAGATAAACCCTTAATGAGACTAACCAAAAAACACAGAGACAGTATCCAAATTCACAAAATTAGAAATGAAAAGGGAGATATAAAAACAGAAACTGAGGAAATTCAAAAAAAATCATCAAATCCTACTACAAAAGCCTTTACTCAACAAATCTGGAGATTCTGAAGGAAATGCACAATGTCCTAGACAGATACCAAACACCAAAATTAAATCAGGGTCAAATAGATCATCTAAACAGTCCCATAACCCCCAAAGAAATAGAAGAGCTCATAGAAAGTCTTCCAAACAAACAAACAAACAAAAAAAACAAAAACAAAAACAAAAAACTACATGACCAGATTGTTTTAGTGCAGAATTCTAGCAGACCATCAAAGAAGACATAATACCAATATTCTTCAAACTATTCCACAAAATAGAAACAGAAGGGACATTACCCAACTCATTCTACAAATCCACAGTTACGCTGATACCAAAATCACACAAAGATCCAACTAAGAAAGGGAATTTCAGAACAATTTCCCTTATGAACATCAATGCAAAAATACTCAATAAAATTCTTGCCAACCAAATCCAAGAACACATCAAAACGACCATTCACCATGATCAAGTTGGCTTCATTGTAGGGATGCAGAGATGGTTCAATATATGGGAATCCATCAATATAATCCACTACATAAACAAACTCAAAGAAAAAAACCACATGGTCATCTCATTGGATGCTGAAAAAGCATTTGACAAAATTCAGCACCCTTTCATGCTAAAAGTCTTGGAAAGAACAGAAATTCAAAGTCCGTACCTAAACATAGTAAAAGCAATTTACAGCAGACTGGTAGACAACATCAAGGTAAACAGAGAGAAACTTGAAGCAATCCCACTAAAATCAGAGACTAAACAAGGCTTCCCCTCTCACCATATCTTTTCAGTATAGTACTTGAGGTACTAGCTAGAGCAATTCGACAACATAAGGAAGTCAAAGGGATACAAATTAGAAAAGAAGTTGTCAATCTATCACTCTTTGCAGATGATATTATAGTATACATAAGTGACCCAAAAAACTCCAGCAGAGAACTCCTACAGCTGAAAAACAGCTTCAGCAAAGTGGTTGGTTATAAAATCAACTCGATCAAATCAGTAGTCTTCATAGATTCAAAGGATAAACAGACTGAGAAAGAAATTAGGGAAATGTCACCCTTCACAATAGCCACAAGCAATATAAAGTATCTTGGTGTGACTCTTACCAAAGAAGTGAAAGATTTGTATGACAAGGTCTCTGAAGTAGGAAATGGAAGAAGACCTGAGAAAATGGAAAAATCTTCCATGTTCATGGATTGGTAGGATTAATATAGTTAATATTGCAATCTTGCCAAAAGCAATATACAGATTCAATGCAATCCCCATCTAAATCCCAACTCAGTTCTTCATAGAGATAGAAAGAGCAATTCTCAAATTCATATGGAATAACAAAAACCCAGCATAAATAAAACTATTATCAACAGTAAAAGAACTTCTGGGGAAATCAGTATCCCAAACCTCAAGCAATACTCTAGAGCAGTAGTATTAAAAACAGCATGGTATTGGTACAGTGACAGGGAGGTGGATCGATGGAAGAGGATTGAAGACCCAGAAGTGAACCCAAATATTTATGGCCAATTGATCTTCGACAAAGGAGTGGAAAACATCCAGTGCTAAAAAGAGAACCTTTTCAACAAATGGTGCTGGCTCAACTGGAGGTCAGCATGCAGAAGAATGAGAATTGATCCACTCTTATCTCCTTGTAGTAAGCTCAACTTCAAGTGGATCAAGGACATCCACCTAAAACCAGACACACTGAAACTAGTAGAAAAGAAACTGGGGAAGACCCTTGAGGACATTGGCTCAGGGGAAAGTTACTGAACAGAACACCAATAGCTTATGCTCTAAGATCAAGAATAGTCAAATGGGACCTCATAAAATTACAAAGTTTCTGTAAGGCAAAAGACACTGTCAAAAGGAAAAATCGGCAACCAACAAATAGCAAAAAGATCTTTACCAACCCTACATCTGACAGAGGGCTAATATCCATTGTATACAAAGAACACAAAAGTTAGACCACTGAAAAGCAAATAACACTATCAAAAAATGTGGTACAGAGCTAAACAAGGACTTTTCACCTGAAGAAATTTGGATGGCTGAGAAGCACCTTAAGAAATGTTCAACATCATTAGTCATTTGGGAAATTCAAATAAAAAACCCTGAGATTTCATCTCACACCAGTCAGAATGGCTAAGTTTAAAAACTCAGGAAACAGCAGGTGTTGACGAGGATATGGAGAAAGTGGAACACTCCTCCACTGCTGGTACAACCACTCTGGAAATCAGTCTGGAAGTTCCTCAGAAAACTGGACAGTATACTTCCAGAGGACCCTGCCATACCACTCCTCAGCATATACCGAGAAGATTCCCCAGCATGTAATAAGGATACATGCTCCACTATGTTCATAGCAGCCTTATTTATAATAGCCATAAGCTGGAAAGAACCCAGATGTCCCTCAACGGATGAATGGATACAAGAATTGTGGTATATATACACAATGGAGTACTATTCATCCATTAGAAACAATGAATTCATGAAATTCTTAGACAAATGTATGGAGCTGGAGAACATCATACTAAGTGAGGTAACCCAGTCTCAAAAGAATAGCCATGGTATGCACTCACTGATAAGTGGATATTAGCCTAGAATCTTGGAACACCAATGACACAATCCAAATGATGTACGAGAAGAAAGAAGGAGTGGACCCTGGTTCTGGAAAGGCTCAAAGCACCAGTGTCGGAGTCTACCAGAAGAGGGAAGTGGGAAGGGATTGATGGGGGAACAGCAGGAGGGAAAACAGCATATGGGACCTTTGGGGAGGGGAACCAGGAAAAGGGAAATGAAATGCAAATAAAGAATATATCCAATAAAAAAAACAATGAAGACTAACAGAAAAAAAAAACAGATACACTGAATCTAATTGAAGAGAAATTGGGAAAGAACCTGTAGCACATGGACATTGTCGAACATTTCCTGAATATAACACCAATAGCTTATGCATTAAGACAAAGAGTTGACAAGTGTGACCTTATAAAACCACAAAGCTTCTGTAAGGCAAAGAACACTGTTAATAGGACTTAACAGGAACCAACAGATTGGGAAATAATCTTTAACAATCCTACATCTGCTAGAGAGATAATATCCAATGTATACAAAGAACTCAAGAAGTTAGACTCCAGAAAGTCGAATAACCCTATTAAAAATGGGGTACAGAGCTAAACAGAGAATTCTCAACTGAGGAAACTCGAATGGTTGTGAAGCACCTAAAAATGTTCAGTATCTTTAGTTATCAGGGAAACACAAATTAAAGCAATCTTGAGATTTCACCCCACACCAGAGTTGCTAAGATGAAAAACAGCACATGCTGGCAAGGATGTGGAGAAAGCGGAATGCTCCTCCATTGCTGGTGGGAATGCAAGCTGGTACAACCACTCTGGAAACCAGCTTGTCAGTTCCTCAGAAAATTAGATATAGTACTACCTGAGGACCCAGCTGTACAATTCCTGGACATATACCCAGAAGATACTACAACATTTAGTAAGGGTACATGCTGCACTATGTTCATAGCAGCCTTATTTATAATAGCCAGAAGCTGGAAAGAACCCAGCTGTGTTCAGCAGAGGAATGGATACAGAAAAGGTGGTATATCTACACAATGGAGTACTACTCAACTATTAACAGTGAATTCATGAAATTCCTAGACAAGTAGATGGAACTAGAAATTGTCATCCTGAGTGAAGTAACTCAACCACAAAACCATGCATAGAATACATTCACTGATAAGTGGATATTAGCCCAAAAGCTCAGAATAAACAAGATACAACTCACAGACCACAGAAAGCTCAAGAAGAAGGAAGACTAAAATGTGGGTCCTTCAGTTTTTCTGATAAAGGGAACAAAATATTCACAGGAGCAATTATGGAGACCAAGAATGGGTCAGAGACTTAATGAAATGCCACCCAGAGACTGTCCTACATGGATATTCATCCTATTAACAGTCTCTAAACCCAACACTACTGTGGATGACAAGAAATTCTTGCTTAAAGAAGCCTATTATGGCTGTCTCCTTAGGGGCCCTGCCAGAGCCTTACAGACACATAGGAAGATGCTTTCATCCAACCATTGGACTGAGTGTGGGGTCCCCAATGGAGGAATTGTAGGGTGACCTGGAGGAGTTGAAGGAGTTTGCAGCCCCATGGGATGATCGACAATGTTGGCCAACCAGATACCCTCAGTGCTCCCAGACTAAGCCATCAACCAAGGGGTACACATGGTTCCAACCACAACTCTGGCAGTGGAAAATCTTGTCAGGCATCAGTGGGAGGAGTGGTACCTGGTCCTACAGGAAGGCTGTATAGATGCCCCAGTGTGGGGAAATCAAGGGGGAAGTAAGTGGGAGTGGGTTGGGCAGAGGGGCCTCATCTTAGAGGTAGGGGGAGGGAGGATGGTTTGGGGTTTTTCTGGGAGTGGTGTAACTGGGAATGTGTGTAATATTTGAAATGAAAATGAAGAATATATTAAAAAATAATTTAAAGAATTGAGCAAATGTGTGTAGCAATGGGAGATGGGGCACTAGGGGTCGCAACCAGAAAGTCCCATATGCCAGGAAAGCAACATTTTTTAGGACCCCACAAAATGACATTAGTTGAATGAAATACCCCACAAAGGGGAAGGGGTACCTATCAAGACCATATCTAGAGTTTAGGGATATCCCCAACCCTGATTGAGGAATATGGCCACTCACCCATCTCCAAAATTTTAACCCAAAATTGCTCCTCTTTAAAGAAAATACAGTGACAAAGAATAAAGGAAGCTGAAAGAAAGGCCATCCAGAAACTCTCCAGCCGGGAGATCCATCCCACATTCAGACCCCAAACCCAGACTCTACTGCTGATGCCAGCAACTGCTTGCTGACAGGGCCTGATACTTCTGTGTCCTAAGATGCTCTTCTAGATCCTGACCAATAAAGATATGGATGCTCTCAGCCAACCATTGATTTGAGTACAGGGACCCAAATGTAGGAGTTAGGGGAAGAAATGAAGGAGCTGGGAGGTGAGGCCTTTTGTCCTGTGAAAGCTTAATGCCCCAGTGTAGAGGAATTCTAGGGTGCGGCAGGAGTGGGTAGGTGGGTGGAGAAGCACCCTCATAGAAGCAGGGTAAAGGGTGATGGGATAGGGAGTTTGCAGAGGGGAAATCAGAAATGGGGATAATATATGAAACATAAATAAATAAAATAAATAATTGTGAAATTGTGAGCAGACTGAATGATTGAGTTCCTTTTGAAGGCTTGGCTTTTGCATCTCACACATGCTTTTGTATGTGCATATATGGCTGAGAATGTTATTCATTGTTTTTCAGTGTTAGATATTGTCATTGAGAGCCTTCATGAGTGAGGTTTGCTTCTCAGTGAATAACTAGACAGTGTGATCCTCATGTGTTAAATTTTATTTAGTTTGTCTTTATTTAAGATTAAATATCAAATTTAATCATATTTATTCTTCTAATTTTTATATATTTAATGTATGAATTCAGAAATTCAAATTTACAAAAACATGCAAAATATATAAATACATTTATTTATACATTTATATATCAATATTTATATTATATATTATACATAAAATAAAAGTAGAAGAAAATATAAAATATATAATATGCATAATAAACATTATGTTATATAATATACATATAATTATATATGTGTACATATTCTATGATATCTTTTTACATTATTTCTTGACATTATTATTTTCTCTAACATACATACACATATATATGTTAAGCAAAATACAGAAACATATATATATATATGTTGCTCTTCTTATTGAATATAATAAATATAATATTTGAATGCACAGTTAAGACTATGGGAACAGTAATCATAACAGAATACAGTAATTAAGATATAACAATTCAACCAAGTATTAGATAGAGTTCAGGGAGTCTTGTGGAAGTGTTTGGAAGAACCATTAAGGAACCCATAGAAGATAGGAACTCTACAAGAACACCAACAGAGTCACCTAACCTGGACCCCTGGAGGCTCCCAGAAACTGAACCACCAAGCAAAGAACATACAAGAGCTGCATCTACCACACCTACTGTACACATATGTATCAGATATTCAGCTTTGTCTTTATGTGGGTCCCCCCAACAAATGGAGCAGGGGCTGACCCTAACACTGTTACCTGCCCATGGATCCTGTGCCCTTAACTGGGCTGCCTTGTCTGGCCTCATTGGGAGAATATGTGCCTAGTTCCATAGTGACTTGAGGTGCAAGCATAAATTGTTACCCAGGGTTACCTTCTCTTTCTTAAAACTCCTGGTTGGAGTTTGGTGGAAGGAGCCATGGGATTATATGTTTTATATATAATATATACATAAATAATATAATTATAACATATGTCATATATAATAATGTACATAGCATATAAAAATTTAAAGTCAGGGCATACTCTATATCATATAGTATAATATAATATATTATTGATAAAATATATAACATAAATAATATATGAATATAGAAATAATAAATATATTAATAGTAAATATATAAAATCATAAATAAGTAAATTAACTAATATAAAGCAAATGATAAATTAATTAATGGGAGAATGATGAAGGTAATAATAATTATTGTGAATGTACTGAATTGACTTATCAGTCCAAGGAAACTTTAAAGAAATTGGTTAAATTCTTTTCTCAACCTTGTTCTAGTTTGTGTATCATAAGCAACTTATCCCATAATATGGTATCTCTATGAACCTTATCAAGAGAACACACATACACACACAGAGAGAGAGAGAGAGAGAGAGAGAGAGAGAGAGAGAGAGAGAGAGAGAGAGATAAGGGTTTGCTTGGACTCATATTTGCCACTGTTTCCATGGAAGAATAGAGTTGCTAAGCACAGGATGGGAGATAAGAATGTTCATTGCTTTGAAGCTCCCAAAAGTGATTTTATTTATGCTATTACTGTAGCACAAATTTGAGGTACTGACATAAGAGAAACTATGATCCTGGGGAGATAAAAATGGCATGTATGCTAAGTTTTTATATATAGTAGTTATATTTGTACCTAGATTCTAAAAAAAAGGCTAAAGGAAATTTGTTTTAGAATTGATTGAATATTTCTACTTACAAAGTATTAGCACTAGTATATTGAATGATTTTCTTGATTTGGGAACAGGAACAGTGAAATATCAGACTGAATTTGGTTTAAGACAACATATTTTATAAAGTATGTGCATATAATACATATATATGTGATATTTAAAATCTACAATATTATATTATTCTAAAAAACTGCTACAATTAAAGATATATAAAATGAATTGACCTCATAAAATTACAAAGTTTCTGCAAAGCAAAGGACACTGTCAGAAGGACAAAACGGCAACCAACAAAGTGGGAAAAGATCTGCACCAACCCCACATCCGACAGAGGGCTAATATCCAATATATACAAAGAACTCAAGAAGTTAGACCCCAAAGAACCAAATAACCCTATCAAAAATGGGGCACAGAGCTAAACAAAGAATTTTCACCAGAAGAAATTCGGATGGCCGAGAAACACCTTAAAAGATGTTCAACATCATTAGTCATCAGGGAAATGCAAATCAAAACAACCCTGAGATTCCACCTCACACCAGTCAGAATGGCTAAGATTAAACAATCAAGAGACAACAAGTGCTGGCGAGGATGTGGAGAAAGAGGAACACTCCTCCACTGTTGGTGGGATTGCAAAATGGTAAAACCGCTCTGGAAATCAGTTTGGCGGTTCCTCAGAAAATTGGGCATGTCACTTCCAGAGCACCCTGGCATACCACTCCTGGGCATATACCCAGAGGATTCCCCTGCATGCAATAAAGATACATGCTCCACTATGTTTATAGCAGCCTTGTTTATAATAGCCAGAAAATGGAAGGAGCCCAAATATCCCTCAAAGGAGGAATGGATACAGAAAATGTGGTATATTTATACAATGGAATACTATTCAGCAATTAAAAATAATGAATTCATGCAATTTGTAGGTAAATGGTTAGACCTGTAAAATATCATCCTGAGTGAATTAACCCAATCACAAAAGACTGCACATGAAATGCAATCAGTGATAAGTGGATATTAATGAGCCCAGAAGCCCTAAATACTCAAGACACAAATAGCAAGTCAAATGATTCCCAAGAAGAAGCAAGGAGAGGACCCTGGGCCTGTAAAGATTGCATCCAGTTTAGTAAAGAAACCGAGGGGGGAGGGGGAATGATTGGGGAATAGTTGGGGGAGAGGAACTATGGGAACTATGGTGGGTGGGAACTGGGAAAGGGGAAAGCCTTTGGAATGTAAACATAGAATATAGAAAATAAAAATTAAAAAAAAGCAAGAAGCAAAAAAAAATGAATTGACATTGAATTTAAAAATATAGTTGATATATTTTCTAAAATTTCGTAAGTGTATAATAAACATTGCTATCATTTATTCTAAATGATAGGAATTTATTCTTTTCAGCTTTTAAAAATTTTTCTATATTCTTTGTTTACATTCCAAAGGCTTTCTCCTTTCCCAATCCCCTCCTCTCCGTATGTTCCATAAGTCCTCTTCCCTCGGCCCATTCTCCAATCATACCCCCACCATTTCTCTGTTCTGGTACTCTCCTACGATACTGGATTAAATCTTTTTGGAACCAGGGTCCTCTCCTTCCTTCTTCTTGGGAATCTTTTGATTTGCTAATTGTGCCTTGAGTATTCAGAGCTTCTGGGTTAATTAATATCCACTTATCAGTGGTTGCATTTCATGTGTATTCTTTTGTGATTGGGTTAGCTCACTTAGGATGATATTTTCCAGTTCCAACCATTTGTCTAAAAGTTTCATTAATTCATTATTTTTAATTGCTGAGTAGTATTCCATTGTATAAATATACCACATTTTCTGTATCCATTCCTGCTTTGAAGGACATTCTTTTTAATGTATTTTTATTCAATATATTCCTAATTTACATTTCACATGATTTCCCCCTTTCCAGGTTCACACCTCCCCACAAGTCCTATAAGCCCTCTTCCCTCCCTCTGTTCCCCCATCCACCCCTTCACTCATCCCTAATCTGGAATTTCCATACACTGCTGCATTAAGCCTTTCCAGAATCAGGAGCCACTCCTTCCTTCTTCTTGGACATCATTTGATATGGGGATTGTATCTGAGGTATACCAGTTTTCTAGGCTAATATCTGCTTATCAGTTAGTGCATACCATAAGTGTTCTTTTGAGATTGGGTTACTCACTTAGGATAATGTTCTCCAGCTCCATCCATTTGTCTAAGAAGTTCATGAATTTATTATTTCTAATGCCTAAATAGTACTCCATTATGTATATATATATATATTGTATCCATTCCTCCATTGAGGGATATCTGGGTTCTTTCCAAGTTCTGCTATTATCCTCTGGGTATATGCCCAGGTGTGGTATAGTAGGGTCCCCAGAAGTGTCATGCCCCATTTCCTGAGGAACTGCCAGAGTGGTTTTACCAACTTGAAATCCCACCAGCAGTGGAGGAGTATTCCTCTTTCTCCACATCCACACCAAACCTGCTGTCTTCTGAGTTTTTAATCTTAGCCATTCTGACTGGTGTGAGGTTGAATCTCAAGGATGTTCTGATTTCCATTTCCCTAATGACTAGTGATGTTGAACATTTCTTAAGATACTTCTCAGCCATCCAAATTTCTTCATGTGAAAATTCTTTGTTTAGCTCTGTACCCCATTTTAATAGGGTTATTTTGCTCTCTGAAGTCTAACATCTTGAGTTCTTTGCATATATTGGATATTAGCCCTCTGTCTGATGTAGGGTTGGTGAAGATCCTTTCCCAATTTGTTGGTTGCCATTTTGTCTGCTTGACAGTGTCCTTTGCCTTACAGAAACTTTGTAATTTTATGAGGTCCAATTTGTCAATTCTTGATCTTAGAGCATAAGCTATTGGTGTTCTATTCAGGGACATTTTCCCTGTGCTCATGTACTTAACGCTTTTCCCAAGTTTCTTTTCTATTAGATTCAGTGTGTCTTGCTTTATGTGGAGGTCCTTGATCCACTTGGAGTTGATCTTATTACAAGGAGATAAGAATGGATCAATGTGCATTTTTTTGCATGCTGACCTTCAGTTGAGCCAGCACCATTTGTTGAAAAGGCTCTCTTTTTTCCACTGGATGGTTTCAGCTCCTTTGTCAAAAATCAAGTGACCATAGGTGTGTGGGTTTATTTCTGGGTTTTCAATCCTATTCCATTGATCTACCTGTTTGTCACTGTACCAATACCATGCAGTTTTTAACACTATTGCTCTGTTGTACTACTTGAGGTCCAGGATACTGATTCTCCTGGAACTTCTTTTACTGTTGAGAATAGTTTTAGCTCTCCTGGGTTCTTTGTTATTCCAGATGAATTTGAGAATTACTCTTTCTAACTCTATGAAGAACTGAGGTGGGATTTTGATGGCGATTGCATTGAATCTGCAAATTGCTTTTGGCAAGATGGCCATTTTTATTATATTAATCCTGACAATCCATGAACTTGGAATATTTTTCCATTTTCTGAGGACTTCTTCCATTTCCTTCTTCAGAAACCTGAAGTTCATCTCAGACAGATCTTTCACTTGTTCGGTTAGAGTCACCCCAAGATACTTTATATTGTTTGTGGCTATTGTGAATGGTGTCATTTCTTTCTCAGCCTGCTTATCCTTTGAATATAGGAAGGCTACTTATTTTCTTTTGTTAATTTTATAACCAGCCAATATGCTGAAGTAGTGTTTCAGCTGTAGGAGATCTCTGGTGGAATGTTTGGGTCACTTAAGTATACTATCATATCATCTGCAAATAATCTTAGTTTGACTTCTTCCTTTCCCATTTTTACTCCTATGGCCTCCTTATGTTTAATAATTGCTCGAGCTAGAACTTCAAGCACTATATTGAAGAGATATGGAGAGAGGGGGCAGCCTTGCCTAGTTTTTGATTTAGTGGAATTGTTTCAAGTTTCTCTCCATTTAATTTGGTGTTGGCTACTGGTTTGCTGTATATTGTTTTGCTATGTTTATGTATGGGCCTTGAATTCCTGTTCTTTCCAAGACTTTTAGCATGAAAGGATGCTGAATTTTTTCTAATGCTTTTCAGCATCTAATGAAATAACCATTAGGTTTTTTTAAAATTTAAGTTTGTTTAAATCATATTAATGGATTTCCATATATTGAACCATCCCTGCATCCCAGGGATGAAGTCTACTTGATTATGGTGAACAATAGTTGTGATGTGTTCTTGGATTCAATTGGCAAGGATTTTATTGAGTATTTTTGCATACTCATAAGGGATATTGGCCTGTAGTTCTTCTTTGTTGGATCTTTGTGTGGATTTGGTATAAGTGTAATCTTGCTTCATAGAACAAGTTGGGTAGTGTTCCTTCTGTTTCTATTTTGTGGAATAATTTGAAGAATATTGGTGTTAAGTGTTCTTTTAAGGTCTGATAGAATTCTGCATTAACACCATCTGGTCCTGTGCTTTTTTTTTGTTGGAAGACTTTCTATGACTGCTTCTATTTCTTTAGGTGTTATGGCACTATTTAGTTAATCTAGTTGATCCTGATTTAATTTTGGTATTCGGTATCTGTCTAGGAAATTGTCCATTTCCTCCAGATTATCCAGTTATGTTGAGTATAGATTTTTGTAGTAGGATGTGATGATTTTTTGAATTTCCTCCATTTCTGTTGTTATATCTCCCTTTTCATTTCTAATTTTGTTAATTTGGATAGTGTCTTGGTTAGTCTGGCTAAGGGTTTATCTATCTTGTTGACTTTCTCACAGAACCAGCTCCTGATTTTGTTGAATCTTTGTATGGTTCTCTTTGTTTCTACTTGATTGATATTAGCCCTGAGTTTGATGATTTCCTGTCTTCTATGCCTCCTTGGTAACTTAGCTTGTTTTTATTCCATGGCTTTCAGGTGTGCATTTAAGCTGCTAGTGTATGCTCTCTACTGTTTCTTTTTGGAGGCACTCAGGGCTATAAGATTTCCTCTTAGGATTGTTTTCATTGTGTCCCATAGATTTGGGGATTTGTGCCTTCATTTTCATTAAATTCTAAAAAGTCTTTGATTTCTGTCTTTATTTCTTCTTTGACCAAGGTGTCATTGGGTAGATCATTGTTCAACCTCCATGTGTATGTGGGCTTTCTGTTGTTGCTTTTTTTTCTTTTTCTTTTTTTTTTTTGATATTAAACACCACTCTTATTCCATAGTTATCTGATAGGAGGCATGGGATTAGTTCGATCTTATATTTGTTGAGGTCTCTCTTGTGACCAGTTATATGGTCAGTTTTGGAGAATGTACCATGGGGTGTGATAAAAAGTTATATTTATTTGCTTTAGGATGAAATGTTCTGTATATATCTGTCAAAGTCAATGGGTCCAATGCTTCAGTTAGTTTCACTGTGTCCCTTTTTAGTTTCTATTTTCCTGATCTGTCCATTGAGGAGAGTGGAGTGTTGAAGTCACCCACAATCATTGTGTTAGGTGCTATGTGTGCTTTGAGCTTTAACATCATTTCTTTTATGAATGAGGGTGCCCTTGCATTTGGAACATAGATGTTCAGATGGAGAGTTCTTCTGGGTGGATTTTTCCTTTGAAAAGTAAGAAGTGTCCTTCCGTGTCTCTTTTAATGACTTTAGGTTGAAAGTCAATTTTATCTGGTATTAGGATGGCTACTCTGGCTTGTTTCCTAAGACCATTTGCATGTAAAATTCTTTTCCAGCCTTTTACTCCGAGGTAGTGTTTCTCTTTGACCCTGAAGTTTGTTTCCTGTATGCAGCAAAATGTAGTGTTCTGTTTATGTATTCAGTCTGTTGGTCTATGTCTTTTAATTGGGGAATTAAGTCCATTGATGTTAAGAGATATTAAGGAGTATTGATTATTACTTCCTGTTATTTTTTGTTATTTTTATATTTGAGTGCTTATCTTCTTTTGGGCTTGATGAATGAAGATTACTATCTTGCTTTTTCCTGGGTGTAGTCTCCCTTCTTGTATTGTTGTTTCTACCTGTTATCCTTTGTAGGGCTGGGTTTGTGGAAAGATATTGTGTAAATTTGGTTTTATCGTGGAATATCTTTGTTTCTCCATCTATGGTGTTTGAGAGCTTTGCTGGGTATAGTAATCTTAGCTGGCATTTGTGTTCCCTTAGAGTCTGTATGAGATCTGCCCAGGATCTTCTAGCTTTCATGGTCTCTGGTGAGAAGTCTGATATAATTCTAATCAGTCTTCCTTTATATGTTACTTGGGCTTTTTCTCTTACTACTCTTAATATTCTTTCTTTTTTTAGTACATGTGGGGTTTTGATTATTATGTGACGGGAGATATTTCTCTTCTGCTCCAGTCTGTTTGGAGTTCTGTAGGTTTCTTGTATATTCATGGGCAACTCTCTCTTTAAGTTTGGGAAGTTTTCTTCCATACTTTTGTTGAAGATATTTGCTGGCCCTTTAAGTCATATATCTTCACTCTCATCTATACCTATAATCCTTAGGTTTGGTCTTCTAATTATGTTCTGGATTTCCTGGATATTTTGGGCTACAAGCTTTTTGCTTTTTTCATTTTCTTTCACTGTTGAGTCAATGGTTTCTATGGTATCCTAGGCACCTGAGATTCGTTCTTCTATCTCTTGTATTCTGTTGTTGATATTTGCATCTATGGCCCCGGATTTCTTCCCAAGGTTTTCTATCTCCAAAGTTGTCTCCCTTTGTGATTTCTTAGTTGTTTCTACTTCTGTTTTTAGATCCTGGATGGTTTTGCTCAGTTCCTTCACTTCTTTGTTCATATTTTCTTGCATTTATTTAAAAGATTTTTGTGTTTCTTCTTTCATGACTTCTGCCTGTTGACTCAATTTCTCCTTCATTTCTTTAAGTGATTTTCGTGTTTCCTCTTTATTGGCTTCTATCTGTTGACCCTTATTCTCCTGCATTTCTTTAAGTGATTTTTGTGTTTCCATTGTAAGGGCTTCTAACTTGTTCATGTTCCCCTGTATTTCTTGAAGAGATTTATTTATGTCCTTTTTGTGTTCTTCTAACAGCATTGTGACCAGTGCTTTTAAATCCAAATCTTGTTTTTTCTGGACTGTTGGGGGTATCCAGGACTTGCTGTTGTTGGGGAATTGGTTACAGATGTTGCCATATTGCCTTGGTTTCTGTTAATAACATTCAGGAGTTTGCCTTTTGCCATCTGTTTATCTCTGGCATTTGTTGGTCCTGTTGAAACTGGCTGGTGTTTGAAACTCCTGTGGACCTGTAAGTCTATTTCCCACAACACTGGATGACTAGGTTTCCTCTGGGACAGATTGCTGATGTACTGCCCTACTCTTGGGTGTGGTTGGAGTCCTTGTGTGCCTTGTCCATCTAACTGCAGGACTCCCTGTAGATCAGGTGCTTCCCTGGTTGAACTGCAGGATCCAATATGATGGCGATCTTGGTCTGTGAGGCTCCGTTTATCCATGGGATTTCCTGCAGGTCAGATTCTCCCCCTCATGCCCAGGTAGCTGTAGAGCTGCCCGGCTCCATTGTGTGGAAGGCACCCAGGAAGACTGTGCCCTGGGCAGTCCTTCACTCTGGTGCCCTCTGAGTACCTGGTTGAGCTGCCAGCTCCAAGATGGTGGCGGGTTGCAGGGCTCCATTCAACCGTGGGATACCTTGCGGGTCAGGAGCTTCCCTGGCTGGACTGCTAGAGCCTAGATGGTGGTCATCTCTGTCCTCAGGGCTCTGTCTGGTTGAGCTGCTCTTGCCAAGATGGTGGCGGACTGTGGGGCTCCATCTAACCACGGGGCTCCCTGTAGATCACGTGCTTCCCTGGCTCTGATAGGAATTTCTTGAAAATACACCTTGGTCACTACTGGTTACATTATTTTCCATGTAAGATGACCAACATTAAACAGAAATACAATATGAAGTAGAAGATAAATTGTACCTCAGCACCTTATGAAGTTCTTGTTCCCTTTTTCTGATTTTTTATTTTTTCATATGCATAGTGCTTTGACCACAATTTGTTAGGGGGGATCAAGACAAGTTAAATTCTATTTGAATGATATGTAAATGGATGAATCATTGCCATTTTACCTTAGAGAAGAAAGAAAATCATATGGCTTGTTTTATTACATAAATAAATGTGTTATCTCCACTTTGAACTTTGAAACAAATATTCAGTGGTGGAAATTATTTGCCTGTTAGATGCAGTTTTCCTCTAAATTATGTTACATTGCTCAGTGTTGTCACATAGAAACAGCAAAACACTGTTAGATGAAAGTGTTTCTTTGACAGTTTAGAGATGTCACTTTCAGGAACTGCTTTGATATATCAGCAATTATTTCTCATATTTTTATGAATAAAAATATCAAATTTTAATAAGGCCATGAGGAAAATATTTGTATAGGTATTCTCAAGTTTCGTTAATATATTTTGTTAATATATATTGGTTTCCTCCAGATTTATGTATGAGACAGAAGATTAAACAAAAACCACTATGCATTTTTTCTTTAGCAGTTATGACCAAACTCAGTCTGGTGAAAATGATGAATTGAATTATTTTATTGTCTTTAATGTAACTTGCTGTAGCACATATTTGTAAGAAAATGTAAATGAACACCCAATGGACAGTCATAATCACACATTTACAGGCTTCATTTTATTGGGATTTTCCCCACCATCAAAAATCAATCTATTTCTCTTCATTCTCATTATTCTCATCTTCCTAACATCTTGGATTGGGAAGCTGTTCATGAGTTTCCTCATTCTCCTGGATTCACATCTCCAAACACCGAAGTATTTTTTACTTAGCTCTTATTGACTTAAGTTACATCTTTATCATTGCCCCTAAAATGTCTGACCTTATTCTAAGTAATAAGTGCATCTTCTCCATTGGGTGTGGATTTCATATCTTCCTCTTTTTGACTTTTGTGGTGCAGAAATACTTTTCCTTGTGTCTATGGCCTATACCAAAGAAGTGGATATTTGTTTTCCTCTCCACTATGCCACACATATGAATAAAAGAGTCTGTGTTATGGTGATAACAGTAGCTTGGGTACTTGACTCCATTAATTCCCGTGCTCTTACCAGATATACACTCCAAATTCCTTACTGCAGATCCAGAGCCATCAACCATTTCTTCTGTGATGTCCCTGCCATGTTGACTCTGGCTTGCATGGACACATGGATCTATAAGTATACAGTGTATATATTATCCTCTTTCTTGTGTTTCCATTCATTGTAATAGTGGGTTCTTATGGTTGTATTTTCTTTTTTCTTTTCTTTTTTTATTTTCTATATTCTTTGTTTACATTCCAAAGGCTTTCCCCTTTCCCAGTCCCCCCCCACCATACGTCCCATAAGTCCTCTCCCCCCAACTATTCCCCAAACATCCACCCCCACCATTTCTCTGTTCTGGATCTACAAAACTGGATCCAATGTTTTCATGCCCAGGGTCCTCTCCTTTCTTCTTCTTGGGAATCATTTGACTTGCTAATTGTGCCTTGAGTATTTAGGGCTTCTGGGCTCAATAATATCCACTTATCAGTGATTGCATTTCATGTGTATTCTTTTGTGATTGGGTTAACTTACTTAGGATGATATTTTCCAGATCTAACCATTTAGCTACAAATTGCATGAATTCATTATTTTTAATTGCTGAGTAGAATTTTATTGTATAAATATACCACATTTTCTGTATCCATTCCTCCTTTGAGGGATATCCGGGCTCCTTCCAGTTTCTGGCTATTATAGACAAGGCTGCTATGAACATAGTGGAGCATGTGTCTTTATTGTATTCAGGGGAATCCTCTGGGTATATGCCCAGGAATGGTATGCCAGGGTCCTCTGGAAGTGACATGCCCAATTTTCTGAGGAACGGCCAAACTGATTTCCAGAGTGGTTTTACCATTTTGCAATCCCACCAACAGTGGAGGAGTGTTCCTCTTTCTCCACATCCTTGCCAGCACTTGTTGTCTCTTGAGTTTTTAATCTTAGCCATTCTGACTGGTGTGAGGTGGAATCTCAGGTTTGTTTTGATTTGCATTTCCCTGATGACTAATGATGTTGAACATCTCTTAAGGTGTTTCTCAGCCATTCGAATTTCTTATAGTGAAAATTATTTGTTTAGCTCTGTACCCCATTTTTGATAGGGTTATTTGGTTCTTTGGGGTCTACCTTCTTGAGTTCTTTGTATATATTGGATATTAGCCCTTTGTCGGATGTGGGGTTGGTGAAGGTCTTTTCCCACTTTGTTGATTGCCATTTGTCCTTCTGACAGTGTCCTTTGCCTTACAGAAACCTTGTAATTTTATGAGGTCCCATTTATCAATTCTTGATCTTAGAGCATAAGCTATTGGTGTTCTGTTCAGGAACTTTCCCCCTGTGCCCATGTCCTCCAGGGTCTTCCCAAGTTTCTTTTCTAATAGTTTCAGTGTGTCTGGATTTTTGTGGAGGTCCTTGATCCACTTGGAGTTGATCTTAGTACAAGGAGATAAGAGTGGGTCAATTCACATTCTTCTGCATGTTGACCTCCAGTTGAACCAGCACCATTTGTTGAAAAGGCTATCTTTTTTCCACTGGATGTTTGTGGCTCCTTTATCAAAGACCAAGTGACCATAACTCTGTGGGTTCATTTCTGGGTCTTCAATCCTATTCCATTGATCTACCTGCCTGTTGCTGTACCAATAACATGCAGTTTTTAACACAATTGCTCTGTAGTACTGCTTGAGGTCAGGGATATTGATTCCCCCAGAAGTCCTTTTATTGTTGAGAATAGTTTTAGCTATCCTGGGTTTTTGTTGCTCCAGATGAATTTGACAATTGCTCTTTCTAGATATATGAAGAATTGACTTGGGATTTTGATGGGGATTGCATTGAATCTGTAGATTGCTTTTGGCAAATGGCCGCAGGTGGTTGTATTTTCTTGATGTCTATCGCATGCATTTTGGGTTGGGAAGAAGGCCCATTCTACCTGTAGAACCTACCTCACTGTAGTAAATTTCTACTATATACCATTTTCTAACACCTTTCTACACCTAAGTTCCCTCCCATCCCCAGCAGTGGACAAGATTCCTGAGGTCTTCTACACAGTTTTCACACCAGTGCTCAATCCTGTTACTTACAACCTGAGAAACAAAGAAGTGATGTGTGCCCTGAGACAGATGAATCACTGAATTTGCTTTGCAACAATATAGACAAGTTGCCTACATGAATCCAGGATTTATGCACAAGTATATATATAGCATTAGCATTTTCCAGTTAATAACAACTGAAATATCCCAAAAGAGATAAAGATAATTAAGGGTTAAGCACTAGCTCTTTCTCTTAAGCAAAAATTAGGGGAAAAGTCATTCATTTTTCTTTGTCTCTCACAAATTTTATTCTTGAGATTATAAAAAAAATTACATTTCTCCCTCACCTTTCTTTCTCCAAACATCGCATATGCCTTTTCCCACTTTCTTTAAAATTCATGCCATATTTTCAGTAATTGCTTTTTGCATGCATATATATGCATGCACACAACCTGTTTTGTAGATATAATTTTATTTGCATGAATATTTTCAGGTCTTATGATTTGACAACAGACAAACATGTGCGTGTGTTCTTTGTTGAGAGAAGGCCACTTTTCCCAGATTTGCTTTGTTCAGCTGCCTAAAGATTTCTGTGTAGGGTTGAATTGGTCTTTTCATTGTCCAATTTCATGTCTATTTATGTTCTTATTCAGTTTATGCTTGGACAGTCATATTAATAAGACATAATAGGTATAGATTCTGACGTTACTAATAGACAAAACATCAAAATAAAGTCCCTGACCTTCCAAGTCTTATAATCTTTCCATCCCCTCTTCTGTAGTGTTCCTGATCCCAATGTGTGGGGGCATTTTATAGGTGTGTGCATTTGATCTAAGCTTCACAGCTTGTCATTTTGATTGTTTGTGGTTTTCTGTAGTAGTCCTCTTTTTTTTTTTCGGTTTTTCGAGACAGTGTTTCTCTGTGTAGTCCTGGCTGTCCTGAAACTCACTCTGTAGACCAGGCTGGCCTCCAACTCAGAAATTCACCTGCCTCTGCCTCCCAAGTGCTGAGATTACAGGTGTGCGCCACCACCACCCAGCATTGTAGTAGGGTATATATATATTTGTGGATATAAGACAAATGCTTATAGATTGTTGTTGGGGATTGTGGTGGTTTAATAAATTAGTGACTGTAGATTCTCCTCCAATGACCATGATTTTACAAACACTAAATAGTGATATAGTTTTCTTGTACCAGGCATGACTTTCCTTTTCTTGAGTAGGCCTTAAGTCAAATTAGAGAGCTTTTGGTTACCACCAAGTACTGCATGCCACTTCTACACCCTTAGAATAATGGCATCTGTGTTATTCATGTTGTTCATAGGCATCATGTATGAGGTGGACTGTATGCTGCCTCCTTCCTTTGAACGTTTTCTAGTGCTTTATTGGACCACGAAAGGTAGTCCTCAGCTAGGGGTTGTTCAAATTCGTTCAACCTCAAGAGACCCTGAGTACTGTTTCTGAAGTACATTGTATCTTCAGCAATGGGCAATTCCACTTCTGTGGGGATGAGTAACCAAGAGTAGTATTAATAGGTTGTAGGTTTTGGAAATCTTTTGGACATCCCTGGCCAACAACTGAAAATAGCTTCTTAAACCTGATATTAGGATTTTTGTTAGGAGGTCTTTGGAACATAGAGGGAGTACCATCAACCTAGGTAAGAGTTCATTAAAACTATGTATGAATGTATATACATGAGTAAACATGTATTATTTTTGTTTCGTTTTGTTAGGTACATAGTTAATTGTATGATTCCTTGTGGCTTTTCAGGCATCTTTACTGTTATTCTATCAATCAACTTACTTACTTCTGTATTTACCTCCTTTCTTCACCCTAAAGATCCCCCCTTTTCTATTTTCTGTGTATATATGGTTTAGTTAGCCATACTTTTGAACATCTGAAAGTTGTAAAATATGGTACTTAGGGATTAGGGAATAACAGTGAAATTAAATTTGAGCATCTATTTAATTGTTAATATTTATTTACTTATATAAATTTAGTTTATTTATATTTCAAACACTGTTCCCCTCTTTGTCTATCATAGACTCACTCCTCCACCCCATTCTGATTCTTTTTTGAGATGGTGGGTACCCCTGGATATTACCCTACCCTGTCATATTCAGTATCTTCCAATTGGGCAGATTTTCTCCTTGTGAGGCCAGACAGGGCATCCAGGAAAACTGAACTGCCTGTCTGCTATATGTGTGTATGTGGGGCCCTCTGTCCAGCCTCTTTGTGCTTCTCTGACTGCCGGCTCAGATTCTGAGAGAACACAGGACTTGTCTCTGTTGGTATTCCTTTGTAGTCTCTATCTATGACAGAGCCTTCAATCCTTCCCCCAACTCTTCCATAAGTATCTCCAAACTCTGTCTGATGTTTGGCTGTGGGTATCTGTATCTGTTTCATTCCACTGATGGGTAGAGCTTCTCACATGACAGTTATGCTAGGCTCCTGTTTATAAGCATAAGAGTATCATTAATAATTTCATGGATTGGTGCTTGGCTATGGCATGAGTTTTGAGTTGGATCAGTTATTGTTTGATCTTTTCTTTATTCACTGTTCCATCCCTGCATTAGTTTTAGGCAGGACAATTTTTGAGTGAAAAATTTTGGGTAGGTTGGTGTCCCTATCCTACCAGTGAGGATCCTGCCTGGCTATAGGAGGTTACCTGTCCCCACTGTTACTCATCTCATCTTAGGTTACCTGCATTGAATCCTGGGTGCCTCCACTATCTCATGCCTCTGGAACTTTCTAGAGATTTCCCTCCCCCACACCACTGGCAGCTGCAGATTGCCATTCATTTTCCTGACAATCTGGACCTCTCTCCATTCTCTCCGAACCTAATAGTGCCTAGTCTTTCTCCTCCCTTCCTCTTCTTCCCCAGAGTTATCTTCCACCCTCTGTCTCCAATGACTAATGTATTTCCTCTTCTAAGTGAGATTCAACCATCCTTTGTTGGGCCTTCCTTCTTCATTAACTTCTTTGGATCTGTGGTGTATATCATTGGTTTCCTGTACATTATGACTAATATCCACTTATCAGTGAATACATACCATGCATGCCCTTTTGGGTCTGGTTTTCCTCACTCAGGATGATATTTTCTAGTTCTACTCCTTTGCATGCAAAATCTATGATATCCCTGTTTATTTCCATTGCGGAAATAAACAATATTTTCTGTATCCATGCTTTGCTTGAGGCAAATGTAGGCTGTTTCTAATTTTTGGCTACTACAAATATAGCTGCTATGAAAATAGTGAAACCCATGTCCTTGGGGTATGGCAGAGCATCTTTGGAATATATGTGAAGGATTTCTGTCTTCATGTAGAACTATATCAAAATTTCTGAGAAATTGCCAGAATAAATTCCAGAGCAATTGTACAAGTTTACACTGCTCAGAAATGGAGGAGGGTTCCTCCTTTTCTGCATCCTCACCAGTATGTGCTGTCCCTTGAGTTTTTCCTTTAAGCCATTCTGATTGGTGAGTAGTGGAATCTCAGGGTCATTTGCATTTACAATTCCCTGCTGACTAAGAATGTTGAACATTTTTGTAAGTGCTTCTCAGCTATTTGTGTTTCCTCTGTTGGGAATTCTGTTTAGCTTTGTACCCGACTTTTAAATTGGATTGTTTGGTTTTGGAAATCTAATTTTTTGAGTTCCTAATATATTTTGGATATTAGCTATCTATCAGATGTGGGCTTAGTGAAGATATTTTTCCAGTCTACAGGCTGCTATTTGTCCTGTTGACACTGTCCTTTTTATTTTCATGAGATCTCATTAATCAATTTTTGATCTTCAGCCTGAGTCATTGGTGTTCTGTTCAGATAATTATTGCCTGTACCAAAGCATTTAAGGCTCTTTTCTTTCTGTTATATTAAGTGTGGTGTATTTGGTTTTATGTTGAGGTCCTTGATCCACTTGAACTTAAATCTTGTACAAGGTGATAAATATGGCTCTATCTGCATTCTTCTTCAGGCAAACAACCAGTTAGACAAGCTTTATTTATTGAAGATGCTTTCTTTTTTCCTACTTTATTATTTATGCTACTTTGTTGAAAGTCAAGTGCTCATAAGTGTCTGGGGTTATTTGTGGATCTTTGATTATATTCTATTTATCAATCTGTCTGGGTCTGTACCAGTACCATGGAATTTTTATTTTTGTTTGTCTAGAGCATAGTTTAAGGGTTAGGAGGGTAATTTCTACAGAGGTTTTCTTATTGTTCAGGACTGTTTGGGTTATCCTGGTTTTTATTTTTGTTGTTTTTCCATATGAAATTGAGAACTGCTCTTTCAAGATCTGTAAACAATTGTATCGGAATTTTGATAGGGATTACATTAAATCTGTAGATTGGTTTTGGTTAGATGATCATTTTCATGTTGATATTCATAATCAAAATTGGTCTGAAGTTCTTTTTCTTTGTTGAGTCATTGTATGAATCTACATATTAAGGCAACTGTAGCCTCATAAAATGAATTGGGCAGTGTTCCTTCTCTTTCTATTTTGTGGAATACTTTGAGACATATTGATATTAGCTCTTTGTCGAATGTCTTGCAAAATTCTGCTTTAAACACATCTGTCTCAGGGCTTTTGGGGGAAGATGGGAGACTTTTTATGATTGTTTTTATGACTTTAGAATTTAATGGACTCTTTATATAGTTTACCTGATCTTCATTTAATTTTTGTATGTGGCACATTTCTCAGAATTGATCTATTTCACTTAGATCTTCTTGTTTTGTGGCTAATAGAATTTTGAAGTAGGACCTAATGATATTTTTGATTTTCTCAGTTTCTGTTGTGTCTCCCTTTTAATTTCTGACTTTGTCAATTTGAATACTGTCTCTGGGCCTTTTAGTTAGGGTGGCTAAGGAATTGTCTGTCTTGTTGATTTTCTCAAAGAACTAGCTCTTAGATTTGTTGATTCTTTGTATTATTTTCTTTGTTTCTATTTCATTAATTTCAGCCCTGAGTTTGACTATTTCTTGTATATTCTTCTTGGTTGTGTTTGCTTCTGTTTTGTTATAGAGATTCTAATTATGCTGTTAGGTCACTAGTATGGGATCACTACAATTTCCTTATGAAGACACTTAGTGCTATGAATTTTACTATAGGACCCTTTCATTGTGTTCCATAAGTTTGGATATGTTTGTCTCCCTTTTCTTGAATTCTAGAAAGTCTTTAATTTCTTCCTTTCTTACTTTCCTGACCAAGTGATCATTGAATAGAGAATCGTTCAGTATGTGGGCTCTTGGTTATTTCTCTTGTTGTTAAAGTTTAGGCATAACCAGTGGTGATCTGATACAATGCAAGGGGTTATTTCAATATTCTTGTATCAGTTGAGATTAGCTTCTTTGCTCAACTATCTGGCCAATTATGGAGAAGGTTCTCTGAGGTGCTGAGAAGGTATATTCATTTGTGTTTGCGTGAAAGGTTCTGTAGATGCCTGTTAAATCCATTTTGTTCATAACATCTGCTAATTTTATTGTTTCTTTATGTAGTTTCTGTCTTATTGACATGCCCAGTGGTGAGAGTGCTGTGTTGAAGTCCACCACTTTTACAGTGTGGGATATGATGCATGGTTTGAGATTTAGTAATGACTCTTTTTTAAGATTTTAAAATGTTTATTAACACTGTCTGTTTTATTTTCTGAGACAGAAAACTTTCATTTTTTTCCTTACATGCAAGGAAGTATTATGTTAAGAAACAGGACTTGGGATACTTAATCAATAGTATAAAAACACATAGCACCACCAACAACATAACAAATCACAAGAAATAAGTCATTAGTCATTAGTATCTTCATCAGCGGACTCAATTCACCAATAAAACAATACAGGCTAACAGAATGGATATGTAAAGAGGACCATTTTTTCTACTGCACACATATATCTGATCATTTTCCTCTACTTCATGTCAGTGAGTCTCCTCACTATCCACTGTTACAACTCCATGATTTCTTTCTCTTTTTCCTAAGAAAATGAACAGACAAATACAAAGACCAAGAAGAATAAAACCAACCAACCATACAATAAAAAAATCACACAAGAAGAATCCAAGAGGTATTACCCCCACATATATACAACATAAAACTTAAAAAATCATAAACCATAATATACACTGCAGAACAAACAATATGAAATAAATAAAATTTACAAAAGTGACATTGAGTTTATTTTGTATTGGCCATATACTGCTAAGCATGGAGCCTGTACGTAAGCATGGTTTTTAACCCCAGTGAGAATCCCTTGAAAAAATATTTTTTCCCTTCATGAATAGTGGTTAATTGGAGATAGTTTCATTATTATGTTTTATCTATTTTATCAATTTCCCTATCTCAGTGATGGCACCATATCTGGTTTAGATTGTGATGGATCCATGCATCATGCTTGTCTCTATGAGTTCAAATGTTCACCAGTCCTGTTGTTTCTGGAAGACAGTTTCCTTGGTGCTATCTATTCCTCTGGACCTTAATTTCTACCTTCTCTTCCCCAAAGATCCCTGGGCTTCAGGTGAGAGATTTAATGAACACATTCCAATAAACTTGGAATGTTTCAAAGTATCTCTTTCTGTATATACTCCAATTGTAGGTCTCTATATTAGTTGACATCTACTGTAAGAGAATGTTTCTTTGATAATGGAGTTTATATTTCTTTCTTAGAACAATAATATATATTTTCTTTTTAAACCTATATAGTACCAGATTCCTGCTACTTGAGCAGTGTCAGTCATAAGTCCCACTTCACAGCGTAGGTTGTAAACATAATTAATAGCAGTTTTGTTACTATGCCAATGTGACACAGTTTGTGACACTATTATATCAACATACCATGTAGTGAGGTTACCATTCCATATCAAAAGGTTTATATAGCTAGGTTAGCGTTTACCTTTTCCTGCTAGTATATGCAGAATAACTTCTAGTAATGTAAACAGTAGAATGTAGGGATGAAAGCTCTAGTTAAGCACCAAGTCAACTTCTCTGTGTTCAATGAAATATATGGGTGACCTTCAACAATAGTGTCTAAAGGCCAATTGATGGAGAGCAACCAATGGCTTTTGTGATAGGCTGAGTTGTTTTCAGATTTCCACTGAGCTCCTTTGACCAATATCTCAATTAGATGTAAGTGATTTCTGGCCCTGGAAACTTTATTTGGAGGTGAAAAATATCTAACTAAGGCTTTCTCAACATGTTATTTGGTGATTGCATTTAAATATGATTTATTTTAAGAAGCTTTTACTGTGTTAGGTTTCCAAATGACTTCTCAAATGGCCCTTAGTATTATCTGTCCCTTTACATATTCCATTACTTAACCTGCCTCGATTCTCTGATTTTATATTTAATCCTTCCATTGTAATTACTCCTATTTCTATTCATTCATCTATTATGAATTCTCTTTCTTGGGAGATCCTCCCCTCCACCCTAGTCTGATACTCAACACTTAACCTACAAGATTATTCAAATAGCAACATACTGAATGCTTAAAATCTAACATTCACAATTAGAGAATACAAATATTTAATGCAGTTTGTATTTTGTATTGTGGTAATTACTACCCATATTTAAATTGATTTTTTGAACTCTTCTATACTCACATTTCAAACTGAGCACATTTTTAGCGCACACACACACACACACACACACACAGAGTAAAACTTCACTCAAATCAATTTAAATTTTACTTATTTAATATTCTCAAAGATTTTAGGATTTAGAGATGTTTGGAAATGAATAAATTTGGGATAGAGAGATGGCTCAGAAATTAAGAGCAATGGCTGCAATTTTAGAAGACCTAGAGTTGTTTTTTTTTTTCAGCATCCATTTGATGGAATGCATTTTTCGATAACTCTAGTCCCAGGGTATCTGATATCCTCTTCTGGAACCTGAGGACATTGCATAAATATGATATGCATATATATTTACATATATATGCATATAAAACAACTATGTAAATAAAATAAAATGAAAATTTAAAATTGTAAATGTATCAGCATATTCAGTATGAATTTTCTATCACAGATTTAAAGCATTTGTTTCTTCAGCTCTTTAAAGATTTCAAATTTTCTTCTTTTAAGTGCAATTTCATTTAGATCATTTATTCACTCATTTATTGATTCATTTATCCATTCATTCATTCACCTTATAACCTGGTAGCAGCCTCCCCTTCTTCTCTCAGTCCCATCTTCACAAATCCATCTCCGGATCACTCCACTCCCTTCTCTTCAGAGAAGGAGAAGTATCATTTGGGCACACTCTCATTCTCGGACATCCATTCATAACAGGATTAAACACATCCTCTCCCACTAAGACCCAACCAGGCAGTCCAGTCAAAGAAAGGAGATACAATGGGGAGGAGCAGAGTTCTAAACAGCTCCAGTCCAATTCTTAGGCCACTGGTGGAATGTGACATTGTTGTGAATGCACCTTCATGACACAATTTTGGCTGTAGAAGCCCCATCAACCTGAAATATGCATCTCTGTATTTCTAGTATAAAAATGGCAATGCTCTTTCCTCTATGCTTCTCTGTTTTGCCCTTTTCTACACCATTTTTGGCCTTAAATACAATTTTGTTAAATTTTTTTGGGAAAGTTATTGAGGGCATTATTAGAAAAGGTAGTGGCTTTGAGGTCTACAGGAACACACTGCTATGGACCTGGACATTCAGACAGCCAACTCAGGCATAATGGGATAAGAGGTTCTGGATGGGGGCATGGGGTAGAATACATTAATTGTTCTTTGGAAAATTTTTGCCCATCATGTTGATTAAGTTTACCAGAAAATATTTGCAGCAGAAAAAGGTTTTGAAAAACCTGAAGTTTTTTTATTCTATATATTATTTATTTACATTTCAAATTATTTTACCTTTCCTGTCTCCTCCCTCCCCAAAAGTCCCAGAAGCCCTCTTCCCTCCCCCTGTTGCCCCATCAACTCCTTCCCACTTCTCTGTTCTGGTAGCCCACTATACTGCTGCACTGAGCCTTTCCAGAACCAGGGACCATTCCTTAATTCTTCTTGGACATAATTTTATATGTGGATTGTGTTTTGGGTATTCCAAGCTTCTAAGCTAATATCCACTTATCAGTGAGTGCATGCCATGAGTGGTTTTTTTTTTTTTTGAGACTGGGTTATCTCATTTAGGATAATGTTCTCCAGCTCCATCCATTTGTCTAAGAATTTCATGAATTCATTGTTTCTAATGGCTGAATAGTATCCCATTGTGTATACATACGACATTTTTGTATCCATTCATTCACTGAGGGACATCTGGGTTCTTTCCAGGTTCTGGCTATTATAAATAGGGCTACTATGAACATAGTGGAGCATGTATCCTTATTACATGCTAAAGAATCATCTGGGTATATGCCCAGGAGTGGTATAGCATGGTCCTAATAAGTGTCATACCCAGTTTTCTGTGGAAACGCCAGACTGATTTCCAGAGTGGTTGTACCAGCTTGCAATCCCACCAGCAGTGGAGGAGTGTTTCTCTTTCTCCACATCCTCACCAACACTTGCTGTTTCCTGAGTTTTAATCTTTGCCATACTGACTGGTATGAGGTGAAATCTCAGGTTTTTTTTTTGATTTGCCATTTCCTAAGGACTAATGATGTTGAAAATTTCCTAAGGTGCTTCTCAGTCATCTGAAGTTCTTCAGGTAAAAATTCTTTGTTTAGCTCTGTACCACATTTTAATAGGGTTATTTAGTTTTTCTGGGGTCTAACTTCTTGAATTCTTTGTACATATTGGATATCCTTGAGGACATTGGCACAGGGGGAAAGTTCCTGAACAGAACATCAACAGCTTATGCTCTAAGGTCAAGAATTGACAAATGGGACCTCATAAAATTACAAAGTTTCTGAAAGGCAGAGGACACTTTCAAAAGGAAAAATTGGCCACCAACAAATTGATCTTCACCAACCCTAAATCTGACAAAGAGATAATTAAAGAGGGACACAGTGAAACTAATTGAAGTTTCAGACCAATTGAATTTAACAGATTATATATATATATATATATATATATATATATATATATATATATATATTTCATCCTTAAGCAAAGGAAAATACCTTTTTCTCAGCACCTCATGATACCAAACTAATCCCATTCCTCCTATCAGATCACTATGGAGTAAGAGTGGTCTTCACTAGCAACAAAAACAACAGATAGCCTACATACACATGGAGGCTGAACAATACTCTATTCAATGATACCTTGGCCAAAGAACACATAAAGACAGAAATCAAAGACATTTTAGAATTTAATGAAAATGAAGCCCAACATACCCTAATCTATGAGACACAATGAAAGCAGTGCTAAGAGGAAAACTCATAGCCCTGAGTGCCTCCAAAAGAAACTGGAGAGGGCATGCACTAGCAGAATAATGGCACACCTCAAATCCCAGGAACAAAAAAATGCTAATTCAACCAGGATGGGTAGAAGACAGGAAATCTTCAAACTCAGGGTTGAAATCAATCAAGTGGAAACAGAGAACCTTACAAAGAATCAACAAAACCAGGTGCTGTTTTTTTTTTTTTTTTTTTTTTTTTTTTTTTAGAAAATCAACAAGATAGAGGAACCCTTAGCCAGACAAACTAAGGGACACAGAGACAGTATCCAAATTAACAAAATTAGAAAGGAAAAGGGGAGATATAACAACAGAAACTGAGGAAATCCAATAAATCACCAAATCCTACTCCAAAAACCTATACTCAACCCAACTGGAGAATCTGGAGGAAACAGACAATTTACTAGACAGATACCAAATACCAAAATTAAATCAGGATCAAATAGATCATCTAAACAGTCCCATAACCCCTAAAAAAATAGAAAGTCTTCCAAATAAAAAAATTACAGGACCAGATGGTTTTTGTGCAGAATTCTATCAGACCTTCAAAGAAGACATATTAATACCCTTCAAACTATTCCAAAAAATAGAAACATAAGGAACACTACCCAACTCATTCTATGAAGCCACAATTAATCTGATACCACAACCACGCAAAGATTCAACAAAGAAAGAGAACTTCAGACCAATTTCCCTTATGAACATAGATGCAAAAATACTCAATAAAATTCTTGCCAATTGTATCCAAGAACACATCAAAATGATCACGATCAAGTAGGCTTCATCCCATGGATGCAGGGATAGTTCAATATACAGAAATCCATCCATGCAATCCACTACCTGAAAAAACTCAAAGAAAAAACACATGGTCATTTCAATAGAAGCTGAAAAAGCATTTGACAAAACTCAGCATCCTTTCATGCTAAAAGTCTAGGAAAGTACAGGAATTCAAGGCCCATACCTAAACATAGTAAAAGCAGTATACAGCAAACTGGTAGCCAACATCAAACTAAATGGAGAGAAACCTGAAGTTTTAGTAGTTAAGAAAATTCAAGTCTCCAAAGAAGAGTAATACTGGACCTGGATCATTAAGGACAGCGATGTCCATAGAAAATACAAGGGAAAAATGATGTAAGAAGAAATAGCTGGGTCTACTATATTAGCAAGAACCCCCATGTGGAGAAGTTTCTAAGAACAGAAAGGTTGATTAAGAAATCATATCATGGAAACAAGGATTTATATATAAATTAAAAAAGATAAAAGAATTGGTAGAAGAGTTCAGTACCCATGAGTGGTGTTGTGGAATTAGTGAACTGCCATTCCTGGTAAGAATGGAACATACTTATTTGATTCCCTGGCATTGCCTGCCTAAAGAAATTAGGGAATAAGTTCTAAGAAATAGAATTTGGGCTTGTAAAGGATCCATGGAGCAATGTGCAAGAGGAATTAATTTAGCATATGGAAAAGAGTGGAAGTAATTGTAGAAATATTTATTTGGATAAGCTTAATTAAAAAAGATTTTGCAAATTTAGACTAAAATATTAATATTACCTTGTCTTGTTTAGCACATTTCTGTTCTTATGCAAATGCTGTAACCATGTGTTTATGAGAGTTAAATGTCCTTGTGCTTTCTGCTGACATAGCTACATGAGGTTTTTCAGGAAAAATAATGAGCTTGAGGAATATAATGTAAAGACTTTTGCTTATGTATTATTGTATAATAAAGAAATGTATAACCAATAAAAGACTAAGGCAAATGAGAGAGAGGCAGAGACAGAGACAGAGAGATAGAGAGAACATAAGAGAGAGAGCCTGAGAGAGAAAACCTGGGCAAGAGAATCTGAGAGAGAACCTGAGAGAGAGAGAGAACCTTAGAGAGAATATGAGACACAAAGAGAGAAAAAGAAAGACACATAAAGAGAAAAAGCTAAGAGTATAGCTCCAGAAGAGCAGAATAACCTGTTAACTTGCACCTGCATTTTTGTTTGTCTTCAATTTCACACTGATCAAATTTTCTTTTTTGAGGACCCTGAAATGACTGATGTTGGTTCTCAGCAGGGACCTACCTGAAGACCAAGCTGCATATATGCTAGTAATATGTAGGAGGCCTAGACCCAGCCTGTGTATGGTCTTTAGTCAATGATTCAGTTTCTGTGAATGCCTAAGGTCCCTGGTTAGTAGGGATTTTGTGGTGTCATTGAACCCTACTGCTCCCTCAATTGTATCACTCACTCTTCTACAAGACTCCCAGAGCTCCAATTAATGTTTGGCTGTAGGTCTATATTTCTGTTTCCATTCTCTGTTGGATGAAGCCTCTAATCAGACAGCTGTGCTATGGTCCTGTCTTCAAGCATAACAGAGTATCATTAATAGTGTCAGGGGTTGGCTTTCTTACATGGGATGCATCTAAAGTTGTACCTGTCATTGGTTAGTTGTTTCCTAAATCTGTGCTTAATATTTGTCCCTCTGCTTCTTTTAAGCAGGACAAATTTTGAGCTGAAGGTTTTGTGGGTGGGTTGCTGTCTCCTTCCCACCATTAGAAGACATGTCTACGTAAAGGAGGTGGTCACTTCAGTCTCCATATCCCTTAATGGTAGGAGTAAGTTCTAGGGAGTATCCTTTGTTCAGGTCTGCAGCCAATCCCAGAGATATCCTTCCAATTTTTTTCTGTTCTCAGCCCCAGCCTTTTTGCACCTCCTCTCCCCATACATGATCTCCATTCTTGTTCCACCCATCACACCATCTTCCACTCTTTTTTCCTACCACCATTCATTTCTGATTAATATGTTTCATTTTCTGAGTGTTATTCATGCATCCTTCTTGGGCTCTTCTTATATGTAGGCTTAGATATTTTCAAAAGATACTTTAACAAGGGTTCTTAAATGATTCAGCCTCACAGGAGAGGAAGATGGTTAATAGGACAAGGGTTATGTAGACATGTTTAGAAGTTGTTTTTTGGAGTGACTCAAATCTTCCTTTGCAGAATATCAGCAGCCAAGTTCAAAGGTGTCAGTATCCCTGCAGTCCAGTTCCATATTATCACCAAACTGCAGCACCATATTGTTCTAGAAGAAACTAACTGGTTCCATGAAATTTGTATGAGTTTGCAGAAGCAGCAAGAAGCAGCCTAAATCCCCCAAACAGTTCTTTGATGGGTTACTCTCTATGAAGTCATGACAAACTAAGATAAGCAAAAGACCAAAGAAACGTTTTAAGGCAAATCAATGCAAGAGTGTCCTCCCACTGTCTGTGGGGTTATATTTATATTCTTTATAAATACCATTCACTCTCTCAATCATTCCCTCAAACAAAATACCACATTCCTTTTCACAAGAAACCATCCAGAAAAAACACCTATCTGTTCTCAGCAAAAATCCTCTCACATGTCTGCTTTAGCAAACATCTTTTAAAAAGACAGGCTCCAGAAAAATAAATACCATATGACACAACTAAATCTCCTAATAAATAAGATATTTCCACTTAATTTCCCTCTTTCCATTTAAGGAATTGTCTTTAACATTAGTAATTTACACCAATAGAAATGATTATAGGAACCATAATATTGGAACTATCAATCACATTTTAAATAAACTGTTAATATACAATATGGTCAAACAAAACTTTGACAAAATAACCTTAAATTTTTATCAATGTACAATACTTCAAATGTACAATCTTAAATTTCTAGAAATCCCTGATCATAACTAAAAACAGCCTACCACCATAACATACCAAACAACCAAAATCATCGACTCAAGAGACTGACAGGATAGTCTTATTATAGTTACTTCCTGCTAAATTTGAGTGAAGAATTACTGCTTCGGGACCAAAAAAATGTCTAGTCTGAACAAAGCTAGCTGTGACAGTTGTCTAGGCTCTATGTTGTCTGTCCAGTTTAAGTGTAGTTTAATTTCTGTGTTAATTGTATGTTTTGTCCAGTCTTCGTTTGATCAATAAATTTAAAGTTGATTTGCATGCATATTTTGGAGAAATCAGTAACTAAAACATTTTTGATAGTGAATAACTTGAGCTATTTGCTTCAAGGAGACATTCATATCTGAGTGGTTAAAAGTTTTATGTTCAGATCTAATCTTCATATGTTTTGTTGGTAATCATATTTTTTCATTCCCTGTAGATACATAAGCATAACCACATCCCAGTCTTAAAACTACTGTAGGATTCTATTCTCATATCAACAAATTTTATAATATATTGGTTTTCATACTTCGTAAGTTTTTTGATAACCCAGTGTTTCTCAGCTGCTATAGTTCCCTTTCTCCCAACATTAAGAAATTTGAGTTAACAAAGCATTATTTAATCTATATCTTTGCTTGTTTACTCTTTCTTTTTCTTTAATAGGCATTTATTTTAAGGTATGATTTGCTCTTTCCATGACTGCTTGCCCTGTTGGATTGTGTGGTATACAGTATCATGGTTTTTATTATAATATACAAAGAATTGCTTTATCATATTGGGTACATATTTGGGAGCATTATCAGGTTTTATTTGTTCAGGTATCCCCATAATTGCCATTATTTACAATAAGTGTGTAACTACATAATCAGTCTTTTCAAAACTTAAAGTCTTTGCCCATTGAAACACTGAGTACATATCAATGGCATGGTGTAAATACTTTTGTTTTCCAAATTTTGCAAAGTGCAAAACATCCATTTGCCATATATCATTTCTTTTGTTGTTCCTGGGTTACCACCTGTAGGTGATTGAGGTTGGTTTTACAGAGAATACATAAGGTTGTTTACTTTTTTTAATCATTGCTTTGGCTCGTTGCTAAATGGTAGAAAAATGTTAAATATTTCCCACTAATATGATATTTGTCATGAAATTTTGAGGCTTCTAACACATTTCCTATTAGGGATTAATCAATTTCTTGCCAGGCAGTGGTGGCACACACCTGTAATCCCAGTACTTGGGAAGCAGAGGCAGGTGGATTTCTGAGTTCGAGGCCAGCCTGGTCTACAGAGTGAGTTCCAGGACAGCCAAGGCTATACAGAGAAATCCTGTCTCGGGAAAAACAAAAAAAAATCAATTTCTTCATTTTCTTTAGCTAATGGACTGTGCAAACCTGTATAAAGCCAAATATGAGTAATATAAAATGGACAGCTTTTAATTCTGATGGCCTGTTGCAATTGTGTAAATAACAAAGTTAATTCTAAGTTATTAGGTACAAATTCAGAAGTCTCTATATGCAAAAACCACCCTTTTGTTATATAAAGAGTCTGTAATTATATTAAGAGATTCAGGATAATATAATACTCCTACAAAGATTACACATAATCCAGATTTTTGAACTGAGCTATGTGGACATTTGAACTTATCTATTTTGTCTGTCTTATAACACACTATTATAATCTTGTTTGCATCAATATAGGATGTTGGTGGATCTAGAAAAGGTATTATCTTTAAATATGTGAAAAATCCAGTTATTTTATAAACCATATACATTTGCTTTTTGGATATTTGGTATTCATTTCACTCAAGTAGTTACTATAAGCTCTTTGCCAATTTTCATTGATTACCCATAATGACAATTGTAAGAGGTACCACAATTTTGGCCTGATATATTTCTCATAATTGGTATAGTCTTATCCTAACTTTTATAATTAATTCAGAATGCTTTCTATATATGCCTTCAGTTTTTACTTTAAGAGCTAAGAAAAATCCATTCCATAATCTTCTCTTTGCATAATGAGCCCAGTAGAATGAGTTGAAGTCAAAATGACCAAAATACAATCACTTTTAGCATAAATTTGATCCACATATGCATCTTGCAGTCTTTGTTCTACATCAGTTAACTCTTTTTCTACTTCAGATGTTAGATATCTTGGACTGTTAAAATTTGAATTCCTTTGTAATGTTTGAAAGAAATTACTCAACTCATATGTTCTTTATATACTTGTAGGCCTTTCCCACTTAGTAGCTACCATTAATTTTGGAAAATTGTTAAGAGTTTGTTTGGTTCCTATGGATCCGTACCCTTTGTGATTGAAGATTTGTCACTGACTTATTAAGTGAAATAAACAAGCGAATCTCCTCTTTGTATATTTTCTGAAGCAGTAACCCCAAGCATGGCAAAATTCTTTGTGTTTCTTTAAACATGTTCTCTAACATTTCCATCTGAATCAGCCAACAAAATATCATCCATATAAGGATAAATAATAGGATGAGGAAATTGCTAACAAATTGTTTCTACTCATTGTAGAACAAAATGTTGACATAAATTTGAACTACTTAACATTCCCTGTAGAAGTACATTCCAGTGATATCTCTTTACCAGACCACTGTTTTTCAGAGTAGGTACTGAGATTGCAAACATTTTCTTATCCTGCTCATGTAAAGGCATTGTGGAAAAGCAATTATTAAAGTCAATTATTATTACAAGAAATGATCTTGGTAACAAGAAAGGCAAAGGAAGTCACAGCTGTAAAAAATACATTGGTTCCAATACCCTATTATCTGCTTTTAAATCTATTTTCATCCCCCATTTACCTTACTTCTTTTTCTATCACAAACACAGGGGAATTCCTTGGGCTGATAGTGTCTTCTACATGTTGAGCCTGCAGCTGTTCTTGTAGTACCTGTTTAAGTGCCTGGAATTTTTCTTTTGTTATAGGCCACTGCTCTAATCATACAGGTTTGGTATCATCATTATAATTGGTATGTCATCAGTGGTCCCTTTTATAAACTTGCAAACTCAATCTCTGTGAAGTTCTGTGTTAAGATTATGGGCACACCATGTGATTGTTCTAGATCACGTTTGTCAATACTTTCTCCAGAGGCAACTAAAATATCGCCTCTAGTTTACTTATTTGCTGTTCTGAGTATTATAGAAGTATTAATTTGAGTACTCCATGGTTGTAGAAAATTCTTTCCCCATAAATTAATGATATCCACATAGGGTCACAACTTCCATGCTTGCCCTTCTGGTCCCCCAAAGGTAATTCCTTGGACTCGTAGTCTTATTTATAACAGTTTACTAATTTCCATAAATTGTGTGCAAACCTTCTGAAGTGGTCAAAACAGATGCCAAAACTTTTGAGAATGTATAATAACATCAGCTTCTATATCAACCAAAACTTGTATATCAACATCATTCATTTGTACCCTTAGTTTGGATCTCTGATTATTAACCACTGTTCAGCAGAACACATGCTATTCAGGACTCAAAATTTAATTCCTTCCTTCCTTCCTTCCTTCCTTCCTTCCTTCCTTTCTTCCTTCCTTCCTTCCTTTCTTTCTTTCTTTCTTTCTTTCTTTCTTTCTTTCTTTCTTTCTTTCTTTCTTATTTATTTGATATTTTCTTTATTAACATTTCAAATGTTATCCCCTTTCCTGGTTTCCCCTCCAAAAACCCCCTAGCCACATCTGGGCTAATATCCACTTATCAGTGAGTGCAAACCATTTGTGTTATTTTCTTATTGGATTGCCTCACTCAGGATGTTATTTAATAGCTCCATCCATTTGCCTAAGAATTTCATGAATTCATTTTTTTCATAGCTGAGTAGTAATCCATTGTGTAAATTTACAACATTTTCTGTATCCATTCTTTTGTAGAGGGACATCTGGGTTCTTTACAGCTTCTGTCTATTATAATTAGGGCTGCTATGAACATAGTGGAACATGTATCCTTATCACATGCTGGGTAATCTTCTGGGTATGTGCCAAGAAGTGGTATAGCGTGGTCCTCCAGTAGTATCATGCTCAGTTTTCTGAGGAACCGCCAGAGTGATTTCCAGAGTGATTGTATCAGCTTGCAATCCCAAAAGCAGTGGAGGAGTGTTCCTATTTCTCCACATCCTCACCAATGCCTGCTGTCTCCTGAGTTTTTAATGTTAGCCATTCTGACTGGTGTGAGGTGAAATTTCAGGGTTGTTTTGATTTGCATTTCCCTAATGACTAATGATGCTAGACATATCTTAAGTTGCTTCTCAGCCATCCAAAGTTCTTCAGGTGAAAAGTCTTTATTTAGCTCTGTACCCCATTTTTAATAGGGTTATTTGGTTTTCTGGGGGTCTAACTTCTTGAGTTCTTTGTATATATTGGATATTAGCCCTCTGTCTGATGTAGGGTTGGTGAAGATCTTTTCCTAATTTGTTGGTTGCCATTTTGTCCTTTTGACAGTGTCCTTTGCCTTAGAGAAACTGTGTAATTTTATGAGGTCCCCTTTGTCAATTCTTGATCTTAGAGCATAAGATATTGGTATCTGTCCAGGAAAATTTTCCATGTGCCCATATCCTCAAGGCTCTTCATGACTTTCTTTTCTATTAGTTCCAGTGTATCTGGTTTTATATGGATGTCCTTGATCCACTTGGATTTGAATTTTGTACAAGGAGATAAGAATGGATCAATTTATCTTCTTCTACATGCTAAACACCAGTTTAACTAGCATCATTTCTTGAAAAGGCTATCTTTTTCCACTTGAAGGTTTTAGCTCCTTTGTCAAAGATTAAATAACTATAGGTATGTGGGTTCCTTTCTGGCTGCCCTTGTATTTGGAGCATAGATGTTGAAAATTGAAAGTCCTTCATAGATTTTTCATTGATGAATATGAAGTGTCCTTCCTCATCATTTTTTGATGACTTTGTTGAAAGTCAATTTTATCTGATATTAGAATGGCTACTACAGTTTGTTTTCTGGGACCATTTCCTTTGAAAATCATTTTCCAATATTTTACTCTGAGGTAGAGTTTTCATTTATTACTGTGGTACATTCTTCTGTTGCAGCAAAATGCTGGGTTATGTTACTCAGGCCTATTTACCAAGTGACAAGGAAAGCTGCTAGCTTTGTGTGGGGCCCAGAACAGGAGAAGGTTCTTCAACAGGTCCAGGCTGCTGTGCAGGCTGCATTACCACTTGGACCATATGATCCAGCAGACCCAATGGTACTTGAGGTGTCGGTGGCAGATAGAGATGCTGTTTGGAGACTCTGGCAGGCCCCTGTAGATGAATCACAGAAGAAACCTTTGGGATTTTGGAGCAAAGTTTTACCGTTATTGCAAGACAACTACTCCCCTTTGAAAAACAACTCTTGGCCTGCTATTGGGCCTTAGTGGAAACTGAATGTTTGACAATAGGACACCAAGTTACTATGCTACCTGAACTCCCCATCATGAGTTCGGTGTTATCAGACCCTCCAAGTCATAAAGTAGGGCGTGCACAACAGCAGTCTATTGTCAAATGGAAGTGGTATATACGTGATCGGGCCAGAGCAGGTCCTGAAGGCACAAGCAAGTTACATGAAGAAGTTGCCCAGATGCCTATGGTTTCTACTCCTGTTACAATGCCATCTGCTGCCAAGCATGCACCTATAGCCTCATGGGGTGTTCCCTATGACCAGCTGACTGAAGAAGAGAAGACTAGGGCCTGGTTTACTGATGGCTCTGCACGTTATGCAGGCGCTACCCAGAAGTGGACAGCTGCAGCATTACAACCCCTTTCTGGGACAACCCTGAAAGATACAGGTGAAGGAAAATCTTCACAGTGGGCAGAACTTCGGGCAGTGCACACGGCATTACAGTTTGTTTGGAAGAAGAAATGGCCAGATGTACGATTGTTCACTGACTCATGGGCTATAGCCAATGGATTGGCTGGATGGTCAGGGATATGGAAAGATCATGATTGGAAAATTGGTGAGAAAGACATTTGGGGAAGTATGTGGATAGATCTTTCCAAGTGGGCAAAGAATGTGAAGATGTTTGTGTCCCATGTAAATGCTCACCAAAAGGTGACTTCAGCTGAGGAGGAGTTCAACAATCAAGTGGATAAGATGACACGTTCTGTGGACAGTCAGCCTCTTTCCCCAGCCACCCCAGTTATTGCCCAGTGGACACATGAACAAAGTGGCCATGGTGGCCGAGACGGAGGTTATGCTTATGCTCAGCAACATGGACTTCCACTCACCAAAGCTGACCTGGCTACAGCTGCTGCTGAATGTCAGATCTGCGAACAGCAGAAACCAACCCTGAGCCCCAGATACGGCACCATTCTCGAGGTGACCAGCCAGCATCCTGGTGGCAGGTTGACTACATTGGACCACTTCCCCCATGGAAAGGACAACGTTTTGTTCTTACTGGAGTAGATACTTATTCTGGTTATGGAATTGCCTTTCCTGCACATAATGCTTCTGCCAAAACCACCATCCGTGGACTCACAGAATGCCTTATCTATCGTCATGGTATTCCACACAGTATTGCTTCTGACCAAGGAACTCATTTCACAGCCAGAGAAGTGCGACAGTGGGCCCATGATTATGGAATTTACTGGTCTTACCATGTTCCCCATCATCCTGAAGCAGCTGGTCTGATAGAAAGATGGAATGGCCTTTTGAAGACACAGTTACAGCACCAATTAGGTGGCAACAGCATGGAGGGCTAGGGCAGAGTTCTTCAGAAGGCAGTATATGCTTTGAATCAGCGTTCAATATATGGTACAGTTTCTCCCATAGCCAGGATTCATGGGTCCAGGAATCAAGGGGTAGAAAAGGGAATAGTTCCACTCACTATCACTCCTAGTGACCCGCTTGGAAAATTTTTGCTTCCTGTCCCCACAACTTTAGGTTCTGCTGGCCTAGAAGTTTTGGTTCCAGAGGGGGGAGTGCTCCTACCTAGAGCCACAACAAACATTCCATTGAACTGGATGCTCAAATTTTCCCCTGGCCATTTTGGGCTTCTAATGCCCTTAAACCATCAGGCTAAGAAAGGAATAACTGTGTTAGGAGGGGTGATAGATCCAGATTACAGTGGGGAAATTGGATTGCCTCTCCACAATGGAGGTAAGCAGGATTATGTCTGGAGAGCAGGAGATCCCCTAGGGCATCTCTTAGTACTACCATGTCCTGTGATTAAAGTCAATGGGAAACTACAACAGTCTAATCCAAGCAGGATGAGGAAGGATAACCCATCAGGAATGAAGGTATGGGTAAGTCCTCCAGGAAAAGAGAGAAGACCTGCTGAGGTGCTTGCTGAAGGTGAAGGAAATACAGAATGGGTAGCTGAGGAAGGTAGTTATAAATACCAGCTAAGGCCACGTAACCAGTTGCAGAAACGAAGATTATAAGTAATATGAATGCTTCTATCTTATTTTGTTAAGGATACATTTGTCTTTCTTCCAAATCCTTTAACATTAATTGGTATTGAGACACTAAAAGAATGTTCCCAAGGGACATTGCTCCATTGTAAATTTATAAATGTGTTTGCAATTGTACGAGGAATAGTTATATCATGTTAGGCGTATTCACGACCTTTTTATTGTTTCATGTGGACATGAGATATTATCTGTGTCAAGTTGACAAGGGGTGGATTGTAGTGGCTAGTCCTGGTTGTCAACCTGACTATATCTGGAATGAACTACAATCTAGAATTGGAAGGCTCACCTATGATCCTAATCTGGAGGCTCGGAGATATAAGTTTTTGACCTGGACTTAGCATGGAGATCTTGAAGCATGGTCGCTATGGATTCCAGTTCAAGATCATCTGGGCTTAAAGGCATGGAGACATACACCTTTAATCCCAGATTATGGCCATGGATTCTAGTTCAAGATCATCTGGGATTAAAGGCATGGATACACACACCTTTAATCTGGGCTACACCTTCTACTGGAGACATATATAAGGACATTGAAAGAAGGAAGACTCATTCTTCCTTGTCGGCTTGCCTTGTGGGACTGAGCAACTGCATGATCCTTGGACTTCCATCCACAGCTGCTGCTGACTACTGTTGGGGAGTTGGACTACAGACTGTAAGTCATCAACAAATTCCCTAACTACCTAGAGACTGCCCATACATTCTGTGACTCTAGAGAATCCAGACTAATACAATATTATTGAGAGTTTTCTGGGCTGTCATTTGTGTTCTGTTATGAGATCTACCTGGGATGTAGCTTTCATAGTCTCAGGAGAAGTTTGCTGCAATCCTGATAGGTCTGTCTATGTCTGTTACTTGACCATTTTCCCTTTCTGCTTTTAATATTATTTCTTTGTTTAGTACATTTGGTGTTTTGATTATTATGTGACTGGATGAATTTCCTTTCTGGTCCAATGAATATGGAGTTCTATAGGTTTCTTGTATGTTCATGGGCATCTCTTTCTTTAGGTAAAGGAAATTTTCTTCTATAATTTTGTTTAAGATATTTACTGGCCCATAATGTTGGGAATCTTCACTTTCTTTTATACCTATCATCTTTAGGTTTGATCTTTTCATTGTGTCCTTGATTCCCTTGATGTTTTTCTTTAAATATTGGGTTAATGTTTTCTATGGTGTCTTCTGCATCTAACATTTTCTCTTCTATTTCTTGTATTCTGTTGTTTATGCTTGCATCTATAACTCCTATTCTCTTTCTTAGATGTTCTATCTTGAGTGTTGTCTCCCTTTGTGATTTATTTATCGTTTCCATTTCCATTTTTAGACCCTGGTTGGTTTTTGTCAGTTCCTTCCCCTGTTTGGTTGTATGGTCCTGTAATTCTTTAAGGGATTTTTTGTTTCCTTTTTAAGGTTTTCTACCTATTTTCCTGTGTTCTCTTGTATTTCTTTATGGGGGTTAATTATATCTTCCTTAAAGTCCTCTATCATCATCATTAGATGTGATTTTAAATCAGAGTCTTGCTTTTCTGGTGTATGGGGGTATACAGGGCTCTCTGTGGTGGGAAAACTGGGTTCTGATGATGCCATATAGCCTTGTTTTCTATTGCTTATTTTCTTGTGCTTGCCATTGCCATCTGGTTATCTCTGGTATTAGCTGGTTTTGTTGTCTTTGACTGTGACCTGTCTTGCAAGTCTGTGTGCCAATACTCCTGTGAGCCCAGTTCTCTCAGTGATTAATTTAGGTATGGAGAGCTCTGTTATAGGGTCAGCACTGTGTTTGGGCATGTAGGCACTCCTTGGAGACCAACATTCTCCAGGCAGTATTTGCATATGTAGCTCTGTGGCCCCAAACCACCTCTGGGACATATGGGAATTGGAAGCCTCCTGTCCCAGGCAACACCTCCTGTGTCCTTTAGGATCTTGGCATGTTCCTCTGAGCAGTAGTGCTGTTCCTACCTGTACTCACTGACCCATTTGCAGTCCTGGGAGGCTAACTATCTCCCTGAACTACCTGGGTATGGAGCCTTGTGGCAGAGGATCATCTCCAGCTGCAGACAGAGGCCAGAAGGTCCCCATCACAGCCACCCACCCTGGGTTCCTGTGTCCTCCCAAAATTCCTTTCTACTGGAATGTCCTTTCCCTAGAAGTAAGGAAAGCAGCAACAGCTGGGAAATTCTATTCTGTCCATTACTTTGCATCTGCTTTTTTATATATGTCAAGATTTTTATTTTTTCCTTGCTACCCTTATATATTGTGTTCCTGGATACACCATATATCCTTGCAAAGTTAATCTACTTTTTCCCAGTAATTCCACTGTATTCCCACTTTCTCTGAGGATAAGGAATAATTCCATTTTATTTCCACTGTCTCTGGATAAAGGACCATAAACATTAGTTTTTTACTTGTAAATTCAACTGTTGGGCATAGTGCAAAAAGTATATGTGTGGCCAGATCTAAAGCTGCATTTTCCTCTGTAACATGTATAAGATGAGAAATACTTAGTTTTGATATTCTTGCATGCTTTTTATTCTATCAATCCATTAATTAGCATCTGCTTTTTTACATATGACAATAATTTTTATTTCTTCCTTGCTACACTTACCTGGATACAAAATATATCCTTGCAAAGTTAATCTACATTCTCCCAATAATTCCATTTTATTCCCAATGTCTCTGTGGATAAAGGCGCATAAACAACAGTTTTTAACTTGTAAATTAAACTGTTGGGGTTAGAACAAAAGACATATGTACAAAAGACACATTTTCCTCTGTAATACATATAAGATCAAAAATACTTAGCTTTGATTTTCTTGCCTGCTTGTTGCTTCTTGGCTGATCAATGGAAGGGCATCACATATTGTTTGCTGTGGGGCCTTGAGCTGACAGTTCCCTCTCTTGCCCAAAGGCAATAGATTATGTTGTATTTCCCTCTTGTATCTGCAATTCTTTTACTAAGGTTTTCCTTTCTACAGTGGCTACAATACGCTGGAGGCATTTGTGGTTCACAATAAGCACAATATGCTTTTTTCTTTTGTATGAGTACCATATTCTCCAGAGTCAATGTACTTGCTATTTTGAATTGTATTATCTTAAAACTTCTTTGGAACTTCAATTAAAATTCATATCAATTAAATCAAAATTCATGAGACTTCTAGCTCTGAGATGCCCTATGATATTGGTATTATGCCCCTGAGAAACAGTACCAGTTGTCTCTTTTATCCATTCTTCTATTGAGGGCCTTAGTGCTTTCAATAGTTTGAATGCTGCCATATATTCAGCATTTGCATTTTGAAGTGCCAAGTTTATTATCAATGACTGTCTTATTTCTGAGTCTGCTGTAGCCCTACTTAGAGCTTCACTCAATCTCTATAAGGAGCTGGTAAGTGTTTCTGCTGAACCCTCTGTTACCTTAGTATATGAGATTGAATTTTCCTCAGATCTTCAACCATAACCCAAGCTTTTAAAGCAATAGCAGAACATTGGAAAATTCCAACATCATCAGATTGGATTAGTTCTTGTTGATCAGCATAATACTCTTCACCAAGCATGTGGTCTTTACTAAAATTATCCCCCTTGCTAGATTATGTTTCTTTTTAATTTTTGTGGCTTCATGCCTCCACATAATATTCACTGTAATTGTTGACCAGTTTCTAGCACGTCTGACACCAATGCCTTCTAATATCCTGGAATAACTCTAGGCTATATAGTCTAGTTACTTTACATTTCTTTAACAAATGGAGAATGCAAGCTATATAATATACCATCTGTAAAATTGTTTAGACCTAGTATTTTATTGGATGCCATTTCAGCTAATTATAAGCATGCCCACTATCATTAGCAGGAATATGCTACAAAAAAGGAGAGAGAAGGCTGAAAATGCACGTGTAGCACCAAGCACATCCTTTGATGGTGCACTTGCCTGAACACTAACCCATTGTCCTGTAACATCTCCTGCTCTTTCTGGATCCTTGTCTCAATGAGATGCTTTATGAGCCTATCAGTTAAAATTCTTGAAGCAGGGAGTGAAGGCAGTTTTCCTTCCAGACTAGTTTGTTCTCCTCCTTAATCGTGTTGTAAATTCCAGATTTCAGACACCCAAACTGAGCCCTATTGTTCTCCCCCAACTGGCTCTTTTTCCTTTCCAAGCACTCCAGCAAAACACACACACACACACACACACACACACACACACACACAATTACAACATTTGAAGGTCAATAGATTGAACTAGAAAAGATCACATTGTGTGAGAAAACCCATACTCAGAAGGCAAACAGGATATTTTTCTCATCTGAGGCCCTTAGGTCCAAATTGTCAGAGCAGAGTACATAACAGGGGGTATCTGCAAAATCTGGGTAAAAGGGACCATTGCAGGCATTGGGATGACTTAAGGAACATTAGATAGGGGAATAGCAGGATGGAAGTGACATGCAAGGGAAATTGAGGAAAATTGTGATTCTAAACAGGGAGAGGAGTGAGATAAATATAGAAGGAAAGGATAGTGTAAAGTGGCATGTCTAAGAAAGTAATGAAGAACCCTACTAATTGCTCTCTACCTGGAAGTACCCATGGCATTTGTAAGTTGGTATATAACTATACATAAATAGTTTAGGTATAGTTTTCTTATCTAGGCTGACAATGCTTCCTCTAAAGGCTAAAGATCACCTAATAAAACTTAGCTCAGTGTTCCCAATGGGGTAGCTAGAGAAAGGATCCAAGGAGCTGAAGAGGTTTGCAGTGCCATAGAAGGAGCAACAATATGAGCTGCCCAGTACTCGCAGAGATCCCAGAGACAAAACCATCAACCAAAGAGTGCACATGGATTTACCCATGGCTCCAGACACATAGGCAGTAGAGGATAGCCTTGTTGGACATCAAAGTGTAGAGAGGCCCTTGGTCCTGGAAAAGCTCAATGCCACAGTGTGGGAAAAGTCTAGGACAGGGAAGTGGGAGAGGGTTGATTGAGGAACAGTGGGAGGGGAGATGGGTTAATGAACTTTCAGGGGGGAACAGAAAAGGGGAAAACATTTGAAATGTAAATGAAGAATATATCTAATAAAAGAAAAGTATAAAGAAGAGGTGGAGGAGGAAGAGAAAGAGAAAGCAGAAGAAGAAGATGAAGAAGTAGTAGTAGTAGTAGTAGTAGTAGTAGAAGAAGAAGAAGAAGAAGAAGAAGAAGAAGAAGAAAAGGGATTAATTATTTGTAGCTGAAAACTAGTAATTAACAAGGGTCTGAGAAGTCATGGATCTTGGAAGAAAACCTGCAAATTTTACTTTATAAAACAAAGTTTTTTTAAATGCTTTCTAAATTAAAAGCACTTGTCCTTATTGAAAATGATAAAAGTTGTTCTCACCCATCTTCAAGAAAACTTTTCTTTGCAATAGACTGAGAATATTACAGAAAATCACAGTCAACCAATATTCAGAGTTGTGGAGCATAACCTAATAATACATCCATAACAGAATTCTTGTACCTAAGGCTCAGAAAATATTGCTTAAAAGGGTTGGACAGAAGTTAAGATCAGGAGGAGCAGACATTGCTGTTTAATGATCTTCTAGAAATGCCAAATCTATTCCCATATGATTTCAACATTACTGAATAAAACTGAACTGAACAAAGATGTTACTAGTTGACATACTAATTTGGATGAGGAAAAGCTTGTGAGGTCTCAACCCTAGACAAAGAATATAAGCAGCTAAGAAATGCTGAGAACAAGAACATCTGCCAAGAAAGGTCCGATCAATTTATTATCCAAGAGCAAATGTTTAGGCCTGAAATCATGCATATTCAAGTACTATTATGCAGACTTAGGTTATATTTAAAAACAAACACATGCAGGCATGCAAGCAAATATATGGACATACATAAACTACAATTAATAAAAAATACCCCAGGAATTTTGAAGGCAGGAAGGAGGGATATATGAGAGGGTTTGGATGGAGGAAATGGAATAGGAAATTATTTAATTATATTATAATCGCATAAAAGTATTAACCAAAAACAGACAAAAATGCTTCTTCTAGCATAAGATTCAGGCTACTACAAAAGTATACAACTGGTCAGATAAAAATAAAACTGACTCTGTTGTTCTCATCCCTGATTCTTATATATATATATATAAACTCCCTCCACCAAAGTCTCAGAAACATTCTGTAAATATGGTCATAAAGGAACCAGAAGACCAGCAGAATTATTGTGAAATAGTGTCCACTATACAGAAGATGAATGATAAACCAATGAAAACATATGATTTTCTAAAGAGAATATGTATAGAGACAAAACAATATAACATAGCAATACATTGAATGACATTTCATAAAGCTCCTTACTGACATGACAAATTACATGGTATTAATGGCTGCCAGGAGTGGGATGAATCTTTTCCCCAGTGACAAACTGCTGGATAGGGTACTGAAATATAATTTGTTAGTCTAGAATGCATGCACATGTGAGCAACACTGAGTTGATATTTAAAATTATAGAAGAGATTATGGATATTTGACTGGGCTGAGAAGATTATGATGTGCCTGAGTATGGAGAAGAAGGCAGATAAATACAGTGTCCACACTCCAGAAATTCTCAGAAAATACTTAAAATATGTTAGAAGTAAGGATGGATTTTATTTACTCTTACCAGTGATTTCATTTCGATGATTTTTACAAAAATAGGAAAACATTTAAGCACAATAAATATATATAACATGAACTTCTACAAGAATGGAAGAATGAGGTGATCTATATATGTAAATTACATGACAGAGGATAGTAGTATAAATAAAAGGAACAAATAAGAATTCACCAAGTCATCAATTTTATGCTACCATATTTTATTCCTTCTCATTTTGTCAATATTCAGTACATCATAGATATATTCTAAATAAATCACACTCATAAAGCTGTTTTAACTGAAAGCTTTTTCTACTTATTGATAATGTATGATGTAATATTTCATACATATATGTATTATATAATGATAGATTTATGGTAATTAGTCAGATTATCACATGCATTCTTTTAAATTCTTAGGGTAAATATATTCTGAATCTCCTTTAAGATATTAGATATTATGGTTAACTGTATTTATCTGTGGCTTGACACAGAAGAACCTAGTCTATATAAAACAAATATAATTAGAATAAGTGTGGGGGTATATGTTCTTAAAAACTTTTTTATTATCTTTAAATTCATGCATATTAGGATGATTGCCAGATTCTATAACCTGTATATTGTAAGGACAATATTAATGTATATTTTGATCAATTGTGGGTAATAATTTTCCATACTTCCACATAAAATATGTTTAATACCCACTGTCTTATTTAATGACAACCATTCTGCCAGGATGAAGTAGTGATTTCTGAGTTTTTATCTTCTTAAAACATTTCATGACTTTTATATTGCTTCATATTCAATACAGTTAAGCATGTGTACATTCATTACCTGAAATGTATACCATCCAAACAACATTGTGTTGTACATATAAAACATGCAATAGGCTTTGAAGAATGAAAAGAATGAAAGCAAAACATATGAACAAAGAATTTCATGTCAATTTTGAAGTATCAACTGGTCAATTTTGCCATAAATACTATCATATTTACAGTAATATTTGTGCACACATAATGTATATACAATATATATTTATAGTGAAGCAATTTGTTAATATTTATCATGGATATTATCAACTATATCATGAATTAAATAAACATCTGAACATTATGATAGCATATAATGATGAACATATTATTTAAACTAGTAATAAATCACCAGAAAGTAATGGCATGTGTGGGATACATTTCATTTTCAATGGATGTCACTGCTCCATGACATTCCCCAGGGGCACTTAAAGAGGAGTAAAGAATAAATGGTTAAGATTTTGTTGAAGAAAAAGTATCAAGGACTCTCGTCATGGCCCACAGGACCTCCTTATTCCTTAGACTGTAGATGATGGGGTTGAAAATGGGAGTGAGGATAGTGTAGAAAACAGCCAGAATCTTATGTTCTGTAGGGGAACGAAGACTCCTAGGTTGAAGATAGGTATACACAAAAGGTGCATAATAAAATGTCACCACAGTTAGGTAAGTTGAGCATGTGGTAAAGGCCTTTTTCTTTTGAGCGCATGTGGAAGACAGCATAAAGGACCCGGCCATAGTAAGTTGTAATACCAAGGAAAGGCAGTACGAGCAACAGGACTGTGCTTACAAACACCATGTACTCATAAACCCATGTGTCCATACATACCAGGGGCAACATGGCTGGAACATCACAGAAGAAATGGTTAATGGACCTAGAATGGCAGTAAGGAATATGAAGGGCATAGACAGTATGTGCTAAAGAGTTGATTGAGCCCAATGTCCAGGATCCTATGATCATCTTCAGACACATTATTTTGCTCATGCAAATGGGATAATGAAGGGGATGGCAGATAGCCACAAAACGATCATAGGCCATGGAAGCCAGGAGCAAGCCTTCAGAACATGACATAGTAATGAAAAAGAAGGATTGCACTCCACAACCCAGAAAGGTAATGCTTTTCTGGCCAGAGAGGAAGTTAAATGCCATCTTTGGAACAGTGGTAGAAATGTACATCAAGTCCATGAGAGAGAGCTGACTGAGGAGAAAGTACATGGGTGTGTGGAGCCTCGGATCAACACGAATGATGTGGATCATCCCTGAATTGCCACACAAAGCCACAGAGAAAACAAAGATGATGAGCAGCAAAAGTAGTAGGCCAGTTTGGGTTTGGGGAAGCAACCCTAATAGAGTGAAATCACTTGAGCTCTGATTCCATTTCTCCATGAAAATGTATTTATTTATATTTCTTGAAAAGAGAGACCTAAAAGCAAATGCACTTATATAAAATTGAACTGGAGATTAAAGAGGTAATAGTTTATATTCAATGTGTATACTTTATTATTATTCTTTCATCACTGTCATTCTATTGAACTTATTTTTAAATCTGCACTGAATTTTTCTTCCCATTTAATTCTGGTCATGTTGTCGATTCAAAGTTGTTGCAACATGAGTAAAATGGCTAATACATTTCCTACTAGTAACTCCACACAAGTCCATTATGCAACACAAGGAAGTACAGACTTTCTGTATTCCACTTACCCTGTCCTTTGCAACACTGGCCTTTCTGGCTATCTTTCCTCAACTGTACTTATATTATATATATTCTAGTCACCAAACACAAGGAGCAGTTTGTACAATTATTCAAATGTAGTAATAAATCAACTGGCATTTCATGAATACAATAAAAGAATAATGGGAATATACTTACAACTATCTAATAAGAAAATACTGACAATGAGAAATGTATAGTCAGGAGTAACAATGAGAAAACAAGCATTCTGTATCCACTTACTACATTTTAAAATAAATACTTAAGACTTGATAGATAAATATTAACTCTAAATAAATATCATCTCCATTATGCTACCCTCAGCTTTTAAAGCATTTTTATTAACTCATTCAATATTGTGCAATCTGTAGCCAGAATTAAAACAACAATGTCAGACAGAAGCTATAATTGTGTATAATGATTTTTTGTATGAGGAAACCTAAGCTCAACAAAGGGACAGAGATGGTTGAAATGGACCCTTTCTGGGCCACCATGTACAGGTGTAATATGAACAGGACATTGTGAAGTAACTTATTCAAAATTTTGAACAAAGGGCAGGACTCAGTTATGGGGTAGTTAATGAAAACAGGTAGAATTGTAGTTAAAAAGGGCAGGGATGAGCTGAATTGTGTAAAAGCTTCTGTACTTATTTTTTGGGAACACTGTTTAAAGGTGTTGTGTAAAAAGGTATCATGCAAGTAGGTCTTTTTGAAATTCAATACTCAAAGTAATGAGCAAGGAATAGAGTTATGAGGGAGAGTCAATGAGGACAAAATGATACAAGTGCTGGTGAAGGGGAGTGTGAGGGCAATAGAGTAGGGAGCAAGAACTTGGATTCTGATCTGCATAAGCCAGGAATACAATGGAAGTAATATACTCTTAGGAACACTTCTCATCCTCATCCAGAATGCTCTTGTTCAGAAGTGGGATCATGTGGAGAAGACTAGGTAGAGGAAATGAGAACAGCTGGTAGCTGATCTGGATTTGAAAAGAGAATCACAAGTCCCAGAAAAACACTTATGTCTGGGTGCATTGGGGCCTTGAGTTCCCTACCTGGGCATAGGCTCCAGTCTGATAATTCATTGATGTCTAGTCCCCAGGATAGAACATGCTTACAGCAGGACCTGATCTGTGTGCAACTTGAGAAGAATAAAACATTATCTTTAGAGACGATAGATTATTACTGTTCATACTGACAAAACTAAGAACAGCATTAAAAAAAAAGTCTTCTTCATCATGTTCTGTAATAAAAAGGAACTTTTCTTTAGAACAAGTTCTTTAGGCAAACTTCCTTTTACTTCCTTGAACACAGTTTTAGCAGAAGAGGAAGGTATGTTACACCATCCTCTAAAGATATATTTCTAATTGCCGACTTTGGACACTGAATCTTCCCTAAACTTACATTGATTTCTACAAAAGGGAATCACAAATAAACACAAGTGTGTGCTATCAGATGCCTTCTCAGTAGTTACAAACAGGATTTCAGGATAGTTAGAACAGTAATTATTTTGTTTCCAATATTAGAAACTGTCATTTTGTCACATTGTACTAGAGTTATTTTCAGTTCTTTAGATACTTGGAATTTGAAGGTTTAGGATTTTAGACTTTGTGTCAGTGCCAAATATCTTTCACTTATCCAAGACAATTTCTTTATTCAGTCTGGGCATTATTTAATATACCAATCTCACAGTTAGAACCACCTTCTCAGTTAGATTTTAGATTTAAAAATCTTCCAGTGGTTGCAAGGTAGATGTTTATGTGCTCATTGATCATTTCAAGAGACATGAAAAACCAAGTTGGTTAAATCTTTGTCATGAAGAGTCCTATTTTATAGAAGTGCTCCAAATGCAATATTGTGGATTAATTTTGCAGGTACAAATGTGTACACACACAACAGGAACACTCAGTTAGATGGAAATCTACAGAGCACAAGACCAAACAGAATATTGATCTCTTCTTAGTTTTAAAAAGTCCATGGAACACCAGAGACTGTGATCCTCTGCATTTAGCATATATTAGGTACTTAAGAAAAATCCATCATTTTGTTATTTTCAACATGCTTTTGAGAAAACTCAAGACCAGAAAAACTCAGTCGTTCATTTAGTACCACAATCTTCAAAACAACACATTCTAGAGTTTAAATACTATTTCTCTTCCATTATAAGGTCTCTTTTCCTTTTTAGTGGGTTATTAAAAATCTACACTCTCTGTGAAGGAGAAAATAATTCTTCATAACAAGAAAGCAACAAATCCAGAACACCTCACCTGTCATCTCACCTTCTTTCCAAGGACTTGTATTTGTATTCGTATTTGTTGTTGTAGTTGTAGTTGTAGTTGTAGTTGAAGTTGTAGTTGTATTTTTATTTGTATTTGTGGGAGAAAGTACTATTACCATGATACTGCTCCATGCTGAAATTCTGTTGTTCTTTGGAATGGTTCACTATAGGCCTCTACTTGGAAAGACTGCCATGTACAACAGGCCAGTAATCTTATTTCCGTCCAAACCTCTGCTTCTTGGCCAGGAAACTTTTTGTCTGCCAAAATCCCTGGAAAGAAATTTTGAAGAATTATTTACTAGTCATCTTATTATATTAATGAGACCCAAAACAATTTCATTTCTCTTCTTGAAATATTTGTATGCTGATTGCTTGTTTAGCATATCTCTTGTTTTTTTACTAGTTAATTGTTTGTGAGAATCTCAAGGAATATTTCATATCTATGTCTAAATATTATAGTGATAAAGTATAGAAAGGCAAAATGCTGTATTTTATATGTGCTCCCTTGAATCACCAAACCTTAGATATTCTTCATTTCCTTCTAATTAATTCCTCTTGTGTAATTCTACAGAGATGAAAAGCTTTTGGCATTTTCCTTGGCTTGGCTGAGATAACTCATTTCTGAACTTAGAGAAACAAATACATGACAATAAGCTTTGCTACAATCACAGAATGCCTGAAAATGGAATAATATTGTGTATCATATTATTTCAGAATGTGACTTGAGAGCTATAAGGTTTTTAGACAATATGTATTAAAGTCCTTAATTTAAAAATTTCCTGCATATTCTTCTACTATCCCATAGTGACTTCCTTTCACTTTCTGCCCTCCCATTGGTCTCCTCTCTCTAAGCTTAGGAAACTCTCAGCCCCACTAAGATAGTTTGTTTATGTTTGGCCCAGGAGTTGGCACTATTAAAAGGAGTGTCTCTGTTGGAGTTGGTGTGTCACTGTGGGTGTGGGCTTTAAGACCCTCATGCTAGCTTCCTGGAAGTCAGTATCTGATAGCAGCCTTCATATGAAGATATAGAATTCTCATCTCCTCCCATACCATGCCTGCCTCCATGCTGTCATGTTTCCAGCATGATGATAATGGACTGAACCTCTGAATCTGTAAACTAGCACCAATTAAATGTTGCCTGTTATAAGACTGGTCTTGATCATGGTGTCTGTTCACAGCAGTAAAACCCTAAGACAACCACCTTTGTCTCTTCTCCCCAGCTCTTGACTATTGGTAATTTTATTCACCAATTAGAATTAACTTTGGGCCAGGGGCTACATGCACAGTCCAGGTTTTGGAGGAACTTCTCTTAACATTACAATAGATAATAAAAGAGAAAACATCAACAGGTGAAGTTAAACGTGTGGCGGCCATCCAAAAGAGAGGAATTGTGGGACATGGGGGGGGGGACTGGGAAAGGGGAAAGTCTTTGGAATGTAAACATAGAATATAGAAAATAAAAATTAAAAAAAAGAGTGAGTATAGGATAGCTGATCACCCACCTTTTGTCTACCATGTGGTGGGATAGTCAGAGGGCTGATCACCCCTTTTCCACTGCTCGCTGCTCACAGTGTCAGAAGACCTGGAGATCTATCCTTTTCCCTTCTTTGTTGCAGTATTTGGGAAAGTATGCTCTTCACCTAGCATAGAAGAGCTAGCCCTAGTTTGTGGCAGAATGTACAGGTAAACTTAGTCCAGAGGGTGAGAGAAAAAGAGAGCTATCCCTCGTACACCTCTGGCATGAGGTGTTGTGGGTATGGGATGTGACCTCCTTGCCTTGCCTTTTGCCACTGAAAGTGGGTGAGCTGACTCTGACCCTTGTGGAGTGCATCACTTGTGAGAGTAAGCCCTGCATTCCTCCTGGGCATTGAGTAGAGCTGGCCCTGGAAGAGGGGGCACAGGCAGAGCCCAGAGAGCGATCCACAACACTATTGTGCCATGAGGTGGCCTGGATATGGAAATCATTCCTTCCTTCCGTTTCCCTTCATTACCCTTTGTAGTCAGGAGATCTGGTTCTGCCAACTCACTTGATGTAGCACTCAGGAGAGCGACAACTTTCCTGGGTAACAAAGTTGAGGTGGGCCTGGAGAAGAAGGCATGTGTAGTGGTTTGAATAGGTTAAGCCTCCATAGACTCACATGTTTGAACATTTAGTCTACATGAATTGACACTTTTAGGAGACACACCCTTCTCAGAAAAGGTCTGTCCTTGATGGAGGAAACATGTTACTGTGAATGTGGGCTTTGAGGTCTTATGCGTAAGCTCCATCAAAGGTGGAAATGCTAATATTTTCCTGGCTGCTTTGAGATTAAGATGTGGAATTCACAGCTTCTCTCGAACCAAGTTGGTCTGGATGATGTCATGATTCCTGCGTTGATGATAATGGAATAAACCTCTGAAACTATAAGGCAGTTCCCATTAGATGTTTGTATTTATAAGAGTTGCTTGTGTCATGGTGTCTCTTCACAACAGTAAAATCCTAGCAAAGACAGCATGGGTGAGCAAGCCCTCCAGAGCCTGAGCATGAGAGAGCTAGTCCAGCCCCTTTCAACCTGCAGCACCTGGGACCCTGCACCTTGACTGGGCAATCCAATGGAATTGGCTCTGGAGGTATAGGTACAGGGATACCTGCCCCAAGGGCCTGAGTTCAGGAGAGATGAATGTGCTTCCAGCAAATGGAGGCATTGGGTAGCCTAGCCAGAACCATGCTGAATAGTTTACCCTGGTTAAATGAATAACATGGAGACTACAGACTAACCAACTCAACAACCATCCAGGCCTGGAAACAGGGCCCTGAGTTGGCCTACTCTCAAAGCTATATCATCTATGAATGCCTCAGACTTGTGAAAGAGCCATTCCTGATGATCCAAAGCTTCAGGATCACTATGACACAAGGAAATGATAGGATAACTGGGAAGAGGTCTGGTGAGGATCTAATATTGATAGTGTCACAGAAGCCATAGGTCTTGTACCATACCAATGACTCATTGCAATGAATATTTCCAGGTGAACATGTACAGAGAGAAGGATATGCTGTGGGACCCATTGTGATACACTACAGCTTCCACAATGACATGGTTTCTGTTCTCTCTCTCTCTCTCTCTCTCTCTCTCTCTCTCTCTCTCTCTCTGTGTGTGTGTGTGTGTGTGTGTGTGTGTGTGCGCGTGTGTGTGTGCATGTTGGTGAGTGTTTGTATGTGTTATGTTGGGAAGGTTGCAAGTGCAAAGCCAGATATAAGGGGACAGACAGATGAGCATGACAGGGCTACATGATGTGAAACTCAAAAAATCAATAAAAAATTAAAAATATACCCTCTCAGTTGCACAGTAATGGCACATGCCTATAACCCCACACTTGGCAGGCAGAGACAGACAGACCTTAGAGTTTGAAGCAAACCTGATCTACAGAGTAAGTTTCAGTATAGCTAGGGCAAACAAAAGAATGTTATCTTTTTTTTTTTTTTTTGGTTTTTTCAAGACAGAGTTTCTCTGTGTAGTCCTGGCTGTCCTGGAACTCATTCTGTAGACCAGGCTGGCCTCAAACTCAGAAATCCGCCTGCCTCTGCCTCCCAAGTGCTGGGATTACAGGCGTGCGCCACCATTCCCGGCTAGGAGAATGCTATCTTAATCTTTTCAAAATGGCTACAATCAAGAAGATGGTTGACAACACTAGTGGTATGGACATGAGTGAGGAAGAACTTTTGCACAGTGATGGTGGGCGTGTAATTGCATATGGTCACTTTGGAATTCATTTCATAGCTTTCTAAATAGAAAAAAAAAAGAACTAGAAATAGAACTATCATGTCACCCAGTTATACCTTTCTAGAAATAGGGTGATATTTGTACTTATTTGTTCCTTGTTGATTTATTCACAATACCTAGCAAAATGAATATCAGATGAGGAATGGACAATGAAACTATGACACACAAACACACTATATTCTTACTTGGCTAATAAGAATAATTAAGTCATAAAAATTTCTGGTGAATCATATCCAGTCCCTTCTAGCTTTTAAAGTCTGTTGAGAATCTCATATATTCTCAGATTGTCAAACACAGCAAGAGCCTTTACCCATTAATTCTTCTCAGTCACATTTTGGAATGTTGGAATTATTGGATTCTTGACCTTAGGAATTTTAATAATCTTTAATTTTATTTTATTTTGTACTTATTTACATTACATTTCACTCACTGCCCCCTCCCAGTTACCTCTTCCCACAATCCTTATCCCATTTCCCTTCCCCTTCTCTTCTGAATGGGTGAAGAACCCCTGGGAATCCCCACCCCATCCAGGTAATTAAAATATCTATGAGTGTGTTGGTTTTCCATGGTTTCTGTGTTAAGGTCTAGCATCAGTCCATGGTGGTCCAATAAAATACAGACATTATTTCCATTTTCTCGTATCTGTTTAGGCTTGTTTTTTGGCTTCTCAACTTTGGAGAAGGATCTATGAGGTGCTGAGGAGAAGTTATATTATTTTACGTCTGGGTGAAATATTCCATAGATGTATATTAGGTCTATAGGTTTGATGCATAACCTCAGTTTTATTTCTTCTCTGTTTTGTTTTTGTTTGGATAACTGAGAACGGACTGTTGCAGTCTCCCACTGCTAATGTGTTAGTTTTTATGTGCAATTTACATTTTAGCAGTGTTTCTTTTAAAAATGTGGATGCCCTAGTGTTTGGGTCATAGATATTTAGCATTGTGATTTCATTTTGGTACAATTTTTTCCTTTGATTTGTGTGAAGTATCCTTCCTTATCTCTTTTGATTTATTTAGGATAAAAGTCTATTTTATTAGATATAATGGCTATTCTATCTTGTTTCTTGGGACTGTTTGCTTGAGAAACTTCTGACTAGGTCTTTAAGGTAATGTCTCTATCTCATAGGTGTGTTTTTGCATGTGGCAGAATGATGGATCCTGTTTTTGCATTCATTCTGATAGCCTGTGCCTTGTATTGGAGAATAGAGTCCATTGATATTGAGAGAATGTTAATGAGCAGTGATTGTTATTCTTTGCTTTTGATGTGGGTGGTGTTAGTGTGTGTGTGTGTGAGTGTGTGTGTGTGTGTGTGTGTGTGTGTGTGCTTTCCTTGTTTTTCCTGGTATGGAATTACTTATTTACTGTATGTTCTTGGATTCTTGGATATAGATATCCTTCTTGGGTTGAAAATTTTCTTCTAGTATTTACTGTAGGCCTTGATTTGTCGAGAGATATTGTTTAAATTTGGATTTTACTTGAAATATTTTGTTTTCTCCATTTTTGGTGATTGAGAGTGTTGCTGGGTATGGTAGTTGAGGTTGGTACTTATGGGTTTTTATAAATTTAGAAGATATCTATCCAGGCCCTTCTAGCTTTTAGAGTCTGTTGAAAATCTGATGTAAGTCTTATATATAATTTGATGAAGCCAATATAAAATTACATGTAGAGAAACTTAAAGTAATTCCACTAAAGTCAGGCACAAGGCAAAGCTGTCCAGTACCTATCTATTTAATATGGTACGTAAAGTTCTAGTGAGAGCAATAAGACAATTAAAGGTGATCAAGGAGAAACAAATTGGAAAAGAAGAAATCAAAGTTTTGCTATTCATAGATGACATGATAATATACCTAAGTGACATGAAAAATTTTACTAGGGAAATCCTATAGCTGATATATACCTTCAGCAAATTAGTGGGAATCAAAATTAATTAAAAATATTTAGCAGTCCTCCTTTATACAAATGATCAATGGGCTGAAAAAGAAATTATATAAAACAACACCCTGTGCCATAGCCACAAATGGTTCATAATATCTACGTGTAACATTTATTAAGGTGGTGGAATGCCAACATGACAAGAACTTCAAGTTGCTTAGGAAAGAAATTGAGGACAATACCACAAGTTAAATGATCTCCTTTCTTCTTGGATAGGTAGGATTGACAGGGTCAAAATAAACATCTTTCTAAAAGACATCTATCAACTAAATACAATCCCATAAAAATTCCAACACAATTTCCCATAGATTTCTATAGAGTAATTCTCAACTTTGTATAAAAAAGAAAACATCCCAAGAAAATAAAACAATCTGTATAATAAAAGAACTTCTGGATGTGTTAACATCCTTGATTTCAATCTATACTACAGAGCAATAATAATAAAAATTACATGGAATTGGCATAAAAATGGACAGGTTGATCAAACAAATAGCATTGAAGTCCCTGAAAAAATCCACTCACCTATAGATACTTCATACTTGATAAAGAAGCAAAAACCAAACAATGGAAAAATGATAGCATCTTCAACAAATGGTATTGGTCTAACTAAATGTTTGCATGCAGAATAATTCAAATAGACCCATATCTATAACATATGCACAAAACTCAAGTTCAAGTGATTAAATCATCTCAACATATAATTGAGAACACAAGGTGGGGTTATGGGACTGTTTAGATGATCTATTTGATCTTGCTTTAATTTTGGTAATGGTTATCTGTCTAGGAAATTGTCCATTTCTTACAGATTCTCCAGTCGGGTTGAGTACAGGCTTTCATAGTAGGATCTGATAATTTTTTGAATTTCCTAATTTTCTGCTGTTATATCTCCCTTTTCATTTCTAATTTTGTTAATTTGGATACTGTCTCTGTGCTCTTTGGTTAGTCTGGCTAAAGGATTATATCTTGTTGATTTTCTTAAAGAACCAGCTCCTGGTTTTGTTGATTCTTTGTATGGTTCTCTTGTTTCCACTAGATTGATTTCAACCCTGAGTTTGATGATTTCCTGTCTTCTACTTCTCCTGGGAGAATTAGCTACATTTTGTTCCAAGGCTTTCAGTTGTACCATTAAGCTGCTACTGTATGCTCTCTCCTGTTTCTTTTGGGAGGCACTCAGGGCAATGAATTTTCCTCTGAGTACTGATTTTATTGTGTCCCATAGGTTTGGATTTGTTGTAACTTCATTTTCATTAAATTCTAAAAAGTCTTTTATTTCTTTCTTTATTTATTCTTTGACAAAGGTATTATTGAGTAGAGTATTGTTCTACCTCCATGTTTATGTGATCTTTCTGTTGTTGTTTTGTTTGTTTTTTCTTTTTGTTTTTTGTTTTGTTTTTTGGTTTTTTTTTGTTGTTTTTTTGTTTTTTGTTTTTTTGTTTTTTGCTATTGAAGACAACTCTTACTCCATAGTGATCTGATAGGAGGCATGGGATTAGTTTGATCTTCTTGAGGCCTCCTTTGTGACCAAATATATGATCAATTTTGGAGAAGGTACCATGAGGTGCTGAGAAAAAGGTATATTCTTTTGCTTTATGATGAAATGTTCTCTCTATATATATCTGTTAACTCCAATTGGTCCAAAGTTTCAATTAGTTTCACTGTGTCCCATATAGATTCTGTTTTCTTGATCGGTCCATTGAGGAGAGTGGACTGTTGAAGTCACCCACCATTATTGTGTTAGGTGCAACGTGTGCTTTGAGCTTTATTAAAGTTTCTTTTACAAATGAGGGTGCCCTTGCCTTTGGAGCATAGATATTCAGAATTGAGAGTTCTTCTTGGAGGATTTTTCCTTTGACCAGCAAGAAGTGACCTTCTGTGTCTCTTTGGATGACTTTAGGTTTAAAGTCAATTTTATCTGATATTAGAATGGCTACTCCAGTTTGTTTCCTGAGACCATTTGCTTGTAAAATTGTCTTCCAGCCTTTTACTCTAAGGTAGTGTTTGTCTTTGACACTGATGTGTGTTTCCTGTTTGCAGTAAAATGTAGGCTCCTGTTTTCATATCCAGTCTGTTATTCTATGTATTTGTATTGAGTAATTGAGTCCATTGATGTTAAGAGATATTAAGTAGACCACAGACAGCTAACAGCTAACACCATGTATGATGACATAGTCTGAGACTAACATTGCTCAGGTCCTAACCCGACCGGCTTTAGCCTGCCCCCAGAGCCTGAGCAGCTTGGCAGACTATCTGTACACAGACCTGGTCCTGCACCAACTCGCTCAGGGGGTCATTGCCCAGGGGACAGACTAACGCTTACAGCGGAGGCTGCCATCTTGCCTCTGGGGCACCACAGACAGCTAACAGCTAACGCCAGGTACACTGACATAGTCTGATGCTAACATCACTCAGGTCTTAACCCCTAAGGCTTTCGCTTGCACCCAGAGCCTGAGAAGCTTGGTGGGCCATCTGTATACCAACCCAGTCCTGCACAAACCCAGTCATTGGTTCATCAGCCCTACAGAGAGTTTAGCACTTGGATAAGTTCCCTGAAGCATCCAACATCTGCACTCCCTGAAGGAGCAGACAGGCAGCACAAGGTTTAAAGATACAAACCAAGTATAGCATTCCTTGGGGGAGGGATACATTAGGGTCCAAGAGCACCCAAGAGGAGGGTAGCACATAAGCAACCTGAGCCAGGGGGAACCCAGACATCCAGAGGTGTGGAATTAGCCTTACAGACTCGTGGAAGGTTCAAACACCAAGCAGTAACAACAAGACCAACTAACTCCAGAGAGAGTCAGATGGCAAAAGGCAAACATAGGAACATTACTAACAGAAATCAATGTGACATGGCATCATCCAAATCCAATTCTCCAACAACCGGAAGTCCAGGAAACCACCACACACCAGGAAAACAAGATTTGGATTTAAAATCACTGGTCATGATACTGCTGGAGGAACATAAGAAGGACATAAATAAATCTCTTAAAGAAATACAGGATATAATAGATCAAAGGTAGAAGCCCTTACAAGGGAAACAAAAAAAATCATTTAAAGAAATCCAGGAGAAGATGGGTCAAAAGATAGAAGCCAATAGGGAGGAAAGGCAAAAAAATCACTTAAGAATACAGTAGAACTTGGGTCAACAGGCAGAAGTCATGAATGAGGAAACACAAAAATCTCTCAACGAGTTACATGAAAACACAAACAAGCAAGTGAAGGAACTAAGCATAACCATCCAGGATCTAAAAACAGAAGTAGAAACAACTAAGAAATCTCAAAGGGAGACAACTTTGGAGATAGAAAACCTTGGGAAGAAATCAGGGGACATAGATGAAAATATCAACAACAGAATACAACAGATAGAAGAAAGAATCTCAGAGACCAAAGATACCATAGGAACAATGGACTCAACAGTCAAAGAAAATGCAAAATGCAAAAAGCTTATAACCCAAAACATCCAGGAAATCCAGGAAACAATGAGAAGACCAAGCCTAAGGATTATAGGTATAGAAGAGAAAGGAGGTTTCCAACTTAAAGGGCCAGCATATATCTTCAACAAAATTATGGGGGGTAAACTTACCTAACTTTAAGAGAGTTGCCCATGAATATATAAGAAGCCTACAAAACTCCAAACAGACTGGACCAGAACAGAAATACCTCCTGTCACATAATAATCAAAACCCCAAATGTACTAAACAAAGAAAGAATATTAAAGTCAGTAAGAGAAAAAAGCCAAGTAACATATAAGGAAGACCTATAAGAATTACCGCAGACTTCTAACCCGAGACCAGGAAAGATAGAAGATCCTGGGCAGACCTCATGAAGACTTTAAGAGAATACAAACGCCAGCCAAAACTACTATACCCAGCAAAACTCTCAATCACCATAGAGGGAGAAACCAAGATATTCCAAGACAAAACAAAATTTACACAATAACTTTTGACAAACCCATCCCTACAAAGGATAATAGGGGGGAAACACCAACACAAGGAGGGAAACTACATCCTGGAAAAAGCAAGATAGCAACCTTCTTTCATCAAACCAAAAAGAAAACCTATCAAATATAAAAAAAATAACATTAAAAATTAAAGGAAGCAATAATCACTATTCCTTAATATCTCTTAACATCAATGGAATCAATTCCCTCCCCAAAAAGACATAGACTAACAGACTGGATACATAAAAAGAACCCTACTTTTTGCTGCATACAGGAAACACACCTCAGTGTCAAAGACAAACACTACCTTAGAGTAAAAGGCTGGAGACAAATTTACAAACATATGGTCGCAGGAAACAAGCTGGAGTAGCCACTATAATATCAGATAAAATTTATTTTCAACCTAAAGTCTTCAAAAGAAACATGGAAGGGCACTTCTTGCTATTCAAAGGGAAAATACACCAAGAAGAACTCTCAATTTTGAACATCTATGCTCCAAATGCAAGGGCACCCTCATTCATAAAAGAAACTTTACTAAAGCTCAAAGCACACACTACACCTAACACAATAATTGTGGGTGACTTCAACACTCCTCTATCCTCAATGACCAATCAGGAAAGCAGAAACTAAGCAGGGACACAGTGAAACTAATTGAAACTTTGGAACAATTGGATTTACACATGATCTTAGCCAAAAGGCCATGAAGCAATGGACCAATTGGAATATATATATATATATATATATATATATATATATATATATATATATACATATATATATATATATATAGAGAGAGAGAGAGAGAGCATTTCATCCTAAAGAAAAAGAATATACCCTTTTCTCAGCACAGCATTGTACCTTCTCCAAAATCGACCTTATAATTACTCACATGACAGACCTCAACAAATATAAGAAGACTGAAATAATCACATACAACTTATCAGATCACTATGGAGTAAAAGTTGTCTTCATTAGCAACAAAAGCAACAGAAAGCCCACATAAACATGGAAACCGAATAATACTCTACTCAATGGTACCTTGGTCAAAGAAGAAATAAAGCCAGAAATCAAAGACTTTTTAAAAATTCAATGAAAATGGAGGTACAACTTACCCAAATCTGTGGGACACAATGAAAGCAGTTCTAAGAGGAAAATTCATAGCCCTGAATGCCTCCAAAAAGAAACTGGAGAGAGCATACACTATCAGCTTAATGGCACACCTGACTGCCCATGAACTAAAAGAAGCTAATTCAGCCAGGAGGAATTGAAGACAAGAAAGCATCAAACACAGGGCTGAGATCAATCAAGAAGAGACAAAGAAAACCATACAAAGAATCAACAAAACCAGGACCTGGTTCTTTGAGAAAATCAACAATACAGATAAAACCCTTATCCAGACTAACCAAAGGGCACAGAAACAGTATCCAAATCAACAAAATTAGAAATGAAAAGGGAGATATAACAACAGAAACTGAGGAAATTAAAAAAAAATCATCAGATCTTACAACAAAAGCCTTTACTGAACACATTAAAGAATCTGGAGGAAATAGACACTTTCCTAAACAGATACCAAATACCAAAATTAAATCAGGATCAAATAGATTAGCTAAACAGTCCCATAACCACTAAAGAAATAGAAGGGGTCATAGAAAGTCTGCCAACCAAAAATAGTACGGGACCAGATGGTTTTAGTGCAGAATTCTATTAGACCTTCAAAGAAGACCTACCACTAATACTCTTCAAGATATTCCACAAAATAGCAACAGAAGGAATACTACCCAAGTCATTCTACAAAGCCATGATTACTCTGATACCAAAACCACACAAAGATCCAACAAAGAAAGAGAACTCCAGGCCAATTTCCCTTATGAATATCGATGCAAAAATACTAAATAAAATTCTTGCCAACAGAATCCAAGAACACATCAAAATAATCATCCACCATGATCAAGTAGGCTTTATCCCAGGGATGCAGGAATGGTTCAATATATGGAAATCCATCAATGCAATCAGCTACCTAAACAAACTCAAAGAGAAATACCACATGATCATTTCAATAGATGCTGAAAAGGCATTTGATAAAATTCAGCATTCTTTCATGCTAAAAGTCTTGGAAATTGCAGGAATTCAAGGCTCATACCTAAACATAGTAAAAGCAATATATAGCAAACCAGTAGCCAACATCAAACTAAATGGAGAGAAACTGGAAGCAAACCCACTAAAATCAGGGACTAGACAAGGCTGCCCTCTCTCTCCATTTCTTTTCAATATAGTACTTGAAGTTCTAGCAAGAGCAATTAGATAACATAAGGAAGTCAAAGGGATACAAATTGGAAAGGAAGAAGTCAAAATATCACTATTTTCAGAAGATAAGGTAGTATACTTATGTGACCCAAAAAACTCCATCAGAGAACCTTCACAGCTAATAAACAACTTCAGCAAAGTGGCTGGTTATAAAATCAACTCAAGCAAATAAATTCCTTTCCTACACCCAAAGGATAAGCAGGCTGAGAAGAAGTTAGGGAAATAATACACTTCACAATAGCCACAAACAATATAAAGTATCTTGGTGTGACTCTAACCAAAAAAGTGAAAGATCTGTATCACAGGAATTTTCAAGTCTTTGAAGAAAGAAATCGAAGAAGACCTCAGAAGATGGAAGAATATGTCATGCTCTTGGATAGGCAAGATTATTATAGTAAACCTGGCCACCTTGTCAAAAGCAATCTGCATTTTCAATGCAATCCCCATAAAATCCAAAATCAATTCTTCATAGATTTATAAGGAGCAATTTTCAAATTCATATGGAATAACAAAAAAATCCAGGATAGCTAAAACTATTCTCAACAATAAAAAAAACTTCTGGGGGAATCAATATCCCTGACCTCAAGCAGTACTACAGAGCAATTGTGTTAAAAACTGCATGGTATTGGTATAGTGACAAGCAAGTAGATCAATGGAATAGAATTGAAGACCCAGAAATGAACCCACAGAATTAAGATCACATGATCTTTGATAAAGGAGCTACAATCATCCAATGGAAAAAGATAGCCTCTTCAATAAATGGTGCTGGTTCAACTGGAGGTCAGCATGCAGAAAAATGTGAATTGATCCACACTTATCTCTTTGTACTAAGATCATCTCCAATTGAATCAAGGACCTCCACATAAAACCAGACACATTGAAACTTATAGAAACAAAACTGGAGAAGACCCTGGAGGACATGGGCACAGGGGGAAAGTTCCTGAACAGAACACCAATAGCTTATGCTCTAAGATCAAGAATTGACAAATGGAACCTCATAAAATTACAGTTTTTGGAAAGCAAAGGACACCATCAGAAGGACAAAAGAGCAACCAACTAATTGGTAAATGATCTTCACCAACTCCACATCAGAAAGAGGGCTAATATCCAATATATACAAAGAACTCAAAAAATTAGACCCCAGAGAACCAAATAACTTTATTAAAAATGGGGTACATAGCTAAACAAATAATTTCATGTGAGGAAACTCGGATGGCTGAGAAGCATCTTAAGAGATGTTCGACATCAGTAGTCATCAGAGAAATGCAAATCAAAACAACCCCAAGATTCCTCCTCACACCAGTCAGAATGGCTAAGATTAAAAACTCAAGAGACATCAAATGCTGGCAAGCGTGTGGAGAAAGAGGAACTCTCCTCCGCTGTGGGTAGGATTGCAGGATGGTACAACCACTCTGGAAATCAGTCTGGTGGTTCCTCAGAAAATTTGGCATGACACTTCCAGAGGACCCTGCCATACCAATCCTGGGCATATACCCCTAGGATTCCCCTGCATGCAACAAAGACACATGTTCCACTGTGTTCATAGCAGCCTTATCTATAATAGCCAGAAGTTGTAAAGAACCCTGATGTCTGTCAATGAAGTAATGGATACAGAAAATGTGGTATATTTATATACTGGAATACTACTCAGCAATTAAAAACAATGAATTCATGAAATTTGAACTGGAAAATATCATCCTAAGTGAGGTAACTCAATCACAAAAGAATACCCATGAGATGCAATCACTGGTAAGTGGATATTAATTAGCCCAGAAGCTAGGAATGCTCGAGTCACAATTAGCAAATCATATGATTCCCAAAAAGAAGGAAGGAGAGGACCCTGGTCCTGAAAAGACTTGATCCAGTATCTAGTAGGCGAGTACTAGAACAAAGAAATGGGGGGGGGTAATTCGGGATTGGGCAGAGGGAAGCGGACTTTTGGGACATATGTCAAGGGGGGACTGGGAAATGTGAAAGTGTTTGGAATGTAAACAAAGTATATAGAAAAATTTAAAAAGATATTAAGTAAAGATTACTTCCTGTCATTTTTGAAGTTATTTTTATATTTGAGTGGCTATCCTCTTTAGGGTTTGATGAAAGAAGGTTACTATCTTTCTTTTTCCAGGGTACACTTTCCCTCCTTGTATTGGAGTTTTCAACCTGTTATCCCTTGTAGGGCTAAGTTTGTGGAAAGATATTGTGTAAATTTGGTTTTGTCATGGAATATCTTGGTTTCTCCATCTATGGTGATTGCGAGTTTTGCTGGGTATAGTAGTGTTGACTGGCATTTGTGTTCTCTTGGAGTCTGCATGAGATCTGCCCAGGATCTTCTAGCTTTCATGGTCTCTGATGGGAAGTCTTGTTTAATTCTGATAGGTCTTCCTTTATATGTTACTTGTCCTTTTTCTCTTACTGCCTTTAATATTCTTTCTTTGTTTAGCACATTTGGGGTTTTGATTAGTATGTGACATGAGGTATGTCTGTTCTGGTCTAGTCTGCCAGGAGTTCTGTAGGCTTCTTGTATATTCATGGGCATCTCTCTGCTTTTAAGTTAGGGATGTTTTCTTCCATAATTTTGTTGAAGATAATTGCTGGCCCTTTAAGTTGCAAAACTTCACTCTCATGTATACCTATAATCCTTAGGTTTCGTCTTCTATTGTGTCCAGGATTTCCTGAATAAGTTTGGGATACAAGCTTTTTGCATTTTGCATTTTTTGACTGTTGTGTCAATGGTTTCTATGGTGTCTTAGGCATCTAAGTTTCTTTCTTCTATCTCTTGTACTCTGTTGTTGATATTTTCATCTATGGCCCCTGATTTATTCCCAAGATTTTTCATCTCCAATGTCGTCTCACTTTTTGATTTCTTATTTGTTTCTACTTCTGTTTTTATATCCTGGATGGTTTTGCTCAGTTCCTTCACTTGTACGTTTGTGTTTTCCCGTAATTCTTTAAGAGATTTTTTTTGGTTTCCTCTTTCATGACTTCTGCCTATTGACCCAAGTTCTGCTATATTTCTTTAAGTGATTTGTACATTTTTTTTCTTTATTGTCTTCTACCTTTTGACCAATATTCTCCTGAATTCAATTAAATGATTTTTGTGTTTCCCTTGTAAAGGCTTCCACCTTTTGGTCCACTTTTTTCCTTTATTTCTGGAAGAGATTTATTTATTACCTTCTTGAGTTCCTCAAACAGCATCATGGCCAGTGATTTTGCATCCAAATCTTATTTTTCTGGTGTGTTGGGGTTTCCAGGACTTGCTGTTGTCGGAGAATTGGGTTCAGATGTTGCCATATTGCCTTGATTTCTGTTAGTAATGTTCCTAAGTTTGCCTTTTGCTATCTGGTTATCTCTGGTGTTAGTTGTTCATGTTGTCACTGACTGGTGCTTGAACCTCCTGTGAGCCTGTTATTTCTGCACTGCTTGATGACTAGGTTTCCCCTGGCACAGATAGCTGATGTGCTGCCCTCTTTTTGGGTGCTGTTGGAGCCCTGGTGTGTCTTTCCCCAAGCAACATTATGCTTGGGTTGTCTCTGTGAACCTGGTTCTGCCCATCTGCTCAGTCAGGGAGCAAAGATTGCGGATGCTAGGGGGACCTTTTGCAAGTGACAATCACTCTGCAGGGCAAACAACCCCTGACAGAGCTGGAACAAAGTTGAACCCAAGTGCTGCCTGGGTCCTGGGTGCAGGGAGAAGCCTGACAGGCTGAGATCCAAGTGATGTTAGGCTCGGGCTATGTCTGCCTATCTGGAGCTGCCTGTCAGCTCTATCTTGTGTCCACGAGCCAAGATGGCAGAGAGCCCCTCCAAGTGTCAGTCAGTCTGCAGGACAAACTTCCCCCAACAGGGCTGGCATACAGATGGCCCGCATAGCTACCCAGTCCCTGGGTTCAGGCAAAAGCCTGACAGGATGAGACCCAAGTGATGTTAACCTAGGTCTGTGTACCTGGTGCTGTCTGTTAGATCTGTCCAGTGTCCAGAAGCCAAGATTTTCCCTAATTTCTTTCTCAGCCTGTTTAGCCTTTGAGTATAGGAAGGCTACTGATTCGGTTGAGTTTATTTTATATTCGCCACTTTTCTGAAGTTGTTTGTTAGCTGTAGGAGTTGTCTGGTGGAGTTTTGGGGGTTGTTTAAATATACTATCATATCATCTGCAAATAGTGATAATTTGACATCCTCCTTTCCATTTTGTATCCCCTTGACCTCCTTCAGTTATCTAATTGCTCTAGCTAGAGCTTCAAGTACTTTTTTGAGTAGATATGGAGAGAGAGTACAGCCTTGTCTAGTGCCGGATTTTAGTGAGATTGCTTCCAGTTTCTCTACATTTAGTTTAATGTTGGCTCTTGGTTTGATGTACATTGTTTTTACTATATTTAGATATGGGCCTTGGATTCCCAATCTTACCAAGACTTTTAGCATGAAACGTTTCTCAATTTTTTAAAATGTTTTTCAGCATCTAATGAAATCACCATGTGTTTTTTTCTTTTAGTTTGTTTATGTAGTGGATTACATAGATGGATTTCTGTATATTGGACTATTCCTTCATAGCTGGGATGAAGCCTACTTGATCATGGTAAGTGATCATCTTTATGTGTTCTTGGATTCTGTTGGCAAGAATTCTATTGAGTATCTTTGCATTGATATTCATAGTGGAAATTGCTCTGAAGTTCTCTTTCTTTGTTGTGCTGTTTTGTGGTTTGGGTATCATCATAATTATGGCTTCATAGAATGAGTTGGGTAGTGTTCCTTCTGTTTCTATTTTGTGCAATAATTTGAAGAGTATTGCTGTTAGGTCTTCTTGGAAGGTCTGATCAAATTCTGCACTATCACCATCTGGTCCTGGGCTTTTATTGATTGTAAGACTTTCAATGACCACTTCTATTGCTTTAAGGGTTATGGGACAGTTTAGATAGACTATTTGATCATGATTTAATTTTGGTATTAGGTAGCTGTTTAGGAAATTTTCCATTTCTTACAGATTTTCCAGTTGTGTTGAGTATAGGCTTTTGTAGTAGGGTCTGATGGTTTTTTAATTTCCTGTTTCTGTTGTTAAAGCTCCTGTTTTATTTCTGATTTTTTTTAATTTGGATACTGTCTCTATGCCCTCTGGTTAGTTTGGCTAAGGGATTATCAATCTTGTTGATTTTCTCAAAGAACCAGCTCCTGGTTTTGCTGAGTCTTTGTATGGTTCTTTTTGTTTCTACTTGGTTTATTTCAGCCCTGAGTTTGATGGTTTCCTGCCTTATACTCCTCTTGGGTGTATTAGTTTCTTTCTGTTTTAAGGCTTTAAGGTGTGCCATTAAGCTACTAGAGTATGCTCTCTCCAGCTTCTTTTTGGAGGCACTCAGAGCTATGAGTTTTCCTATTAGCAGTTCTTTCACTGAGTCCCATAAGTTTGGGTATGTTGTACCTTCATTTTCATTGAATTCTAAAAAGTCTTTGATGTCTTTCCTTATGTCATCCTTTACCAAGATGTCCTTGAGTAGAGCATTGTACAGATTCCATGTGTATGTGAGCTTTCTCTTTTTGTCGCTATTGAAGATGATCATTATTCCATTGTGATCTGATAGGAGGCATGAGATTATTTCAATCTCCTTACATCTCTTGAGGTCTATTTTGTGACCAATAATATGGCTGATTTTGGAGAAGGTGCTGAGAAGAAGGTATATTCTTTTGACTTAGGATTAAATGTTCTAAAGATATCTGTTAAATCTATTTGGTCCAAAACTGCAATTTGTTTCATTGTGTCTCTGTTTAATTCGTTTCCCTGATAGGTCAATTGAGGACAGCGGAGTGCTGAAGTAACCCACAATTACTGTGTGAGGTGCAAGGTGTGCTTTGAGCTTCAGTATAGCTTCTTTTATGAATGAGGCTGCCCTTGCATTTGGAGTATAGATTTTCAGAATTGAGAGTTCTTCTTGGTTGACTTTTCCTTTGATGAGTATGAAGTGTTCTTCCATGTCTTTTTGATGACATCAGGTTGAAAGTCAATTTTGTCTGATATTATAATATCCACTTCAGCTTTTTTCCCTGGGACTATTTGCTTGGAAAATCGTTTTCCAGCCTTTTACTCTGAGGTAGTGTTTGTTTGTCCTTGACACTGAGGTATGTTTCCTGTATGCAGCAAAATGTTTGTCCTGTTTACATATCCTGTCTCATAGTCTATGTCTTTCTATTGGGGAATTGAGTCCATTCTTATTAAGGAATAGTGATTGTTGGTTCCTATTATTTTTGATTTTATTTGTATGCTTGATTGGTTATATTCTTTTGGGTTTATTGAAAGATTACTATCTTGCTTTTTCTAGGGTTTTGTTATCCTCTATATTGACATTTTCCACCTTTACTGTTTGTAGGGCTGGATTTCTGGAAAGATATTGTATAAATTGTGTGTTATCATAGATTATCTTGGTTTCTTCATCTATGCTGATTGAGAATTTTGCTGGTATATTAGTCTGGGCTGGCATTTGTGTTCCCTTAGATTCTGTGTGAGATCTGCATAGGATCTTCTAGCTTTCATGGTCTCTGGTGTAATTATTATAGGTCTGCCTTTATATATTACTTGGCCATTTTCTCTCACTGTTTTTAATGTTCTGTCTTTGTTTAGTACATTTAGTGTTTTGATTATTATGTGTTAGGAGGTATTTCTGTTCTGGTCCAGTATGTTTGGAATTCTGTTGGCTCCTATATGTACATGGCCATGTCTTCCTTTAGGTTAGGGAAGGTTTCTTCTATAATTTTGTTGAAGATACTTACTGGCCCTTTAAGTTGTAAACCTTCACTCTCTTCTATACCTATAATCCTTAGGTTTGGTCTTCTCATTCTGTCCTGGATGACCTGGAAGCTTTGAGTTACAAGCTGTTTGAATTTTGCATTTTTTGATTGTTGAGTCAATGCTTTCTATGGTCCCTTCAGCACCCGACATTCTTTCTTCTATTTCTTGCATTCTGTTGTTGTTGTTGTTTTTTTTTTTTTGCATCTATATCTCCTGATTTATTTTCACAGTTTTCTCTCTCCAAAGTTGTCTTCCTTTGTGATTTCTTGGTTGTTTCTACTTCCATTTTTAGATTCTGGATGGTTTTGCTCAGTATCTTCACTTGTTTGTTTGTGTATTCTTGTAATTCTTTAAGGGATTTTTCTGTTTACTCTTTCAGGATTTCTGCCTGTTGACACATATTCTCCTGTATCTCTTTAGGTGATGTTTGTGCTTCCTCTTTAAGAGCTTCTATCTATTGACCATGTTCTTCTGTATTTCTTTAAGCATTTTTTGTGTTTCCTTTTTAAGGGCTTCTATCTGTTGACTCATGTTCTCCTTTACTTCTTTAAAGGAGTTATTTATGTCTTGGTTGAAATCCTCAATTAGCATCATGATATTTGATTTTAAATCCAAGTCTTGCTTTTCTGATGTCTTGGGTTATCCCAGACTTGCTGTTGTTGGAGAACTTGGTTCAGATTTAGCCATGTTGCCTTGGTTTCTGATGGTGATGTTCTTGCATTTGCCCTTTGCCATTTGGTTATCTCTGGTGTTAGCTGGTGTTGCTGTCTCTTACTGTGGCTTTTCTCTGCTCCTGCAAGACCTGTTTTTTTCTGTGTACACCACTAAGTAGATACTCCTGTGAGACCTGCTCTCTTTTGGTTGTATTCAAATATGTAACTCTGTGTTTCTGATCAACTCTGGGTGCAGGCAATAATCAGAAGACTCCTACCCCTGGCTGTTACTAAGCTTATGTGTCCTCTGGGTTTCTGGCTGTTTCCTCTAAGAAGCAGGGATGGTCCTATCTGTGCTGCCTGCCTCTCTGCATTCCTGAGTGGCTAGATACCTCTGTACATCACTTGGATATTGTACATGGTAGCAAAAGTGGTCCTAAGGTGGAAAAGGAAACTGGAGGGATTACACAAGAGGGTTCTGGGTGTGAGCTGCATGGCAGGTCTCACGTGTGCTGACTGTCTGCTCTGTGGATTGATCAGGATTTCAGTGATCTCACAGAGATTTTAATATTCTAGGCTCAGAGTAAATTTAAAATTCTCGGGTCATTTCTACCTCTCTTACATAGCTATTTGCAGGGCATGTCTGTGTGTGATCTGAAATCTCCATGACTATTAAGCAAATCCTCTGGAATATATTTCCAGCTCCCTAGCATCCACCAACAAAAACATTATCAGGGAGCTCCTGAGGCAATACAAGCAGTTTTCCTGATTTGCCTTTTATGCTGACTGCTGTACTTTAAACGTATGCTGATTTATGAGTTTCTTTGTTCTGTGGTTACAAAAACTTCATGAAATTGTTATCTTCTTGAAACATGGAATTTAGGACAACCTAAATAGTTTTTGACCATAGACGCTAATATTTTTAAGTGTATATAGGTGTTGTTTACATGTACCTGTGACTTTATGTCATTTATTTGGTACCAAATGGGTTTGTAAGTAAGTGGTCATGTAATTTATAATCAGTAAATTTAGTCTTAATTCATCTTAGTTTATATTGTAACTTTTGTTTTATGGAAACAATATTTCATGTCCAACAACCCTAACTAGTTAGGATTGCATACCTGTTTTGGTTCACCAAATAAAGACATGGTGTAATAATGAGGGGTAGAATGAATATTTCATAGTGTGAATACACTCAGTAAAAGAATGCAGGAATCTTATGAGTTTCAGTCTGTTTCTTGGGTATTTGTTCATATTTTTAAACTTAAACTGGATTCATAGGCCAAGCATCAGTGCAGTACAACATTAATCCTTTTCTCAGTCATTAATCATTCTGCAAGTGTTCCAAAAGTTCCTCCAGGATTTCTCAAGGACATTGATGTTTCAAAAAGATAAAATGGGTTTCAAATAATGATTACTCTAAGATGCAACTTTCTTCTAATGGATAATTAATAACAATGACTTACCAGCAAGCTTTGATCAGGATGAACGTCCTATCCCAACCCAATCCACTCTGTCCATTATACCATATCCCATTATCCGATTTGTGAAACTTGTCTTATGGTCCAGGCTGTATGAGTACATTCAGTGCTCAGACCCATCTTGGTGACTTAGGTCTTTCACCTTTAACACAATGTGTTCATCTCAATCATCAGCCTGAGCCTAGTTCCAATATCTAGTCCTCTAACTCACTGTGAGGTAATCCACTCATAGCTTTACAAACTTCAATCTTGTCCAGGACACATATCCTTGTTCCAGTCAAGCCTATTGAGACCACAACAGATATAAAATATTAAAAAATGTACATATGCACAGGACTCATCACCATAAGACAAACAATATGAATGCTGAGCATTATACCTTCCCAGAAATTCAGCATTGTATATAAATTCCCTTTAATGAGAACTGTCTAGTTGAATGCAGTACAAACTCTTAAAAGAAAAATCATAAAATGCTTAAAAAATTCAAGGTGTTTAAAGAAGACAGAAACAAACATATCAGTGAGCTTATAAAGAGTAGTAATAAATAAGTGAGTGTTATCCAACAAAATAAAATAAAATGAAAATTCTGGCTCAATTAAATTATAAAGATGATTCATAATTCAAGGTTGAGATAGAAAACAAAATTGAATCAAAGATGAAATTTAAAAACTTTGTAAACTAACTTAATATCTTATGGGGGAAATCCATATAAGTAGAACACATCAAGTACAAGATTATGTTTTAAGGGTAAAATCTTATTAGATCACAGAAGCATAATATGTGAAAATTAAAAACAAAAGAAAGGAACAACCAGAAAATGGGTGACACCATGAAGAACAAACATTTGAAGTATCAGAGTAGCTAAGAGAGAAGAATCTCAGGTCTTTGGCTCAGAACAGATCTTCAGCAAGGTTGTAAAAGAAAACTTTGCAAAATTAAGGAAATATACACCCATACATATACAAGAAGTACACAAAACACCAAATAGACAAGACCAGAAAAGAAATAGCTTGTCCCATATTATATTCAAAATACTAAGTATAAAGTTCAAAGAGTTTTGAAAACTACAAGAGAGAAATCAAAGTCACACTATAAAGGAAAATCCATCAGAATGATCTTTCCCAGTGATGACTTAAAAGCCAAGAAAAGTCAACTACAATGTACTCCAAATACTAACAGTCCATAGATGCCAAGCTGAATTACAGTATCCAGCAAAAATAACTTCACTACTGCAGATGAAAAGATTTTATATTTACCATACCAGATCCATGGAGAATATTAAAGCCATACTTCAGAATAAAGAAAGCAATGAACATAGTTGAAATACTCTAGAAAGAAAACAAATAGTGGTATTATTACTAATTACAGAAATACAAGGTATAACTTAGAAAACAAACTGCAACAAAATAATGGTAATCAAGACTCAACTTTTAATAATAATTTTTATTATTATTGGCATTAACTTTAGATTCAGTCAACAGATACAGGATAGAAAACCAGACAAGAGAACAAAATACATCCTATTGTCTTCAGGAAACTTATCTTGATACGAAAGATTGGCACCAACTTAAAGTCAAAAAATGAATTAAAGGACCAAAGCAAATGGACAAATGAAAAGAGCACGCATTTATATCCACACATAGATGGATGTTACACTGAAACTGATAATAAGAGTCAGTTTATTATAATAAAGAAAGCAATTAATTAAGAAGACATTATAATCCTAAAACATACCTCCACCAAACTCTGATTCACAAAATTTTATAAAAAGCATACTACTGGTGTTTAAAACACAGATTAACAAAAACTCCATAATATTGGGCTGTTTCAATGCCAAACTTTCTCTAATACACAGGTCATCTTGATGAAAAGCAAATAGAGAAATGATATGATGAAAAAATGGATTTAGCAGGTATCCTCAGAATATATCCAGATATCAAAAGAATATACACATGAAACTTTCTTTAAAATAGGCCACATCTTTGAAATTAAAGCAAAATATACCATAAAATTTTCAGAAAAATGAAACTCCATATAATATATGTGATCACAGTGTGATAAATTTCAAAGAGATTTAAATTTATGTCTTCCACAATTATGTGGATGTACAGAGACTAAACAATTCTTGACTAACTGATGAATGAATCAAAGAATTAATAATATTAATAAATTCTACATCTATGTGAAGACAAAAATAAAACACAACAAAACATCTGGAACATGTTAAAATCCCAAAGTGAGTAACAGAAAGAAATAGTAAAAATCAAAATTGAAATAAGTGAACTAGGGACAAAGAAAGCAGTGTTAAGATTTGATTAATGAAAATGCATTTTTATTAAGAAGGTAAGCGTGAGTGACAGGACCTTGGCTTAACTAACCAAAAGAAGTAAAGCAATGACTCAAAAATGAATAACTACAAAAAGCAGAAAAGAATATTATTGTCCTATAAGGGAATACTTTAAAAGCTTATACTATAGTAATTTGTAAAATATAAATGAAGTATACCAAATTTTTATGTAGCATATGTTCCAAACTAAGAATTCTACAGCTGAAACAGTCATAACAAATAAAAAAGAATGAAACAATTATCAAAACTATTATAGCAAAAACAAATAACAAATATAGCTACAACAGTAAAATGCCCAGATGGATTTACCTTGAAATTCTACCAGATTTTAAATATCTACAATAAATTCTTCACAAATTCAGAAAAAAAATTATCATTTTCTTTGCATCAAAAATCCCTTATACTTGTAATTTTCTCATAAAAGAATGATAAAATTATTTAGATAAAGTGTTTGTTAAGAGATTAATGCCTTTACTGTGAAGGAAAACTGAGGTTGAAAATAATTAAAATGCAAAATGTAGACCTTCTTGTCTGGGATGTTTTTCTTTGTGCTTAAACTTTGTAGCCAGTCCTGTACAGTGCATGGGCACAATTTACTCTGTGTTAGTTTACCTTGAAAGTGAACTCTGCCACCAGTCCCATAACACCCAAAGCAAGCCCCACTCCTAGGCCCTCTAAAATGACCAGGATCACAGGATCTCAGGATCCCAGGATCCCAGGATCCCAGGAGCATGGTCACAACAGGATCTCAGGGCCCCAGAAGCAACTTGATTCCCAGGATCTCTGACATGCCCAGAATCTCAGAATCACAGGATCACTGAATCACAGGGCTACAGAGGCAGCTGGACTCAGAGGAGTTCTATCATAAGCAGGATCACAGGAAGGATAGCCTCCAGTCAGATATAGTGAGGATAGGTAACACTAGAGATAACCAGATGGTAGGAGGCAAATCTAAGAACATAAGCAGTGTAAACCAATGTAGCTTGGGACCATCAGTACCTATTCTCCCACTCTAGCAAGTCTTTGATACACCATCACACCAGAAAAACAAGATTCAGATCTTAAATTACTTCTCATGATGATGATAGAGGACTTTAACAAGGACATAAATAGGACAATTTTCTCTCTCTTGACTGAGCAGGCAGGTACAGCCATGAGTACAGGAAACATGGGAGTGGCAGAGCAAAGGTGACAGGGTCCATCTGAGCTCCACATGAACCCAGGAGTTGGGCAGCAACACAGTCATCTGTGCACTGATCCTGCCAGGGAAGAACTGCTCTGCATGGAGTGATTTGACTCCTGGGTTTGGAGGTGAGGCCACTATTTTCTCTCAGGTATCTGAGCAGGCAGGTACATTTAGGAGTGTAGGGAAAACAGGAGTGGCAGAGCACCTGAAATAGGGTCCATCCAGGCTCCATCTAAACCCAGGAGTTGGGCTGTGCCACAGCACTCTGTGCTAGGAGAGAGCTGGTCACCCAGGGGACAGGCTTGCATGCTCAAAGGAGGGACAAGCACCAGCCAGAGACAGCAGGACCAACTAACACCAGACATAAACAGATGGTGAAAGACAAATTTAGGAGTGTTATCAACATAAATCAAGGCAACATGGCACCATCCAAACCCAATTCTCCAGCAACAGCAAGTCCTGGATACCCCAACAAAACTTAAAGCAAGATTTGGATTGAAAATCATAGCTCATGATGCTGATAGAGAACTTCCAGAAGGACATAAATAACTCCCTTAAAGAAATACAGGAGAACACAGGTAAACAGGGAGAAGCCTTTAAAGAATTATAGGAAATCACAGCAAAACAGGTGAAGGAATAGAAGAAAACCATCCAGGATCTAAAAATGTAGGTAGAAACAATAAAGAGATCACAAAGGGAAACAACTAAGGACATAGAAAACTTAAAAAGAAGTCAGGAGTCATGGATGTCAGCATCAACAACAGAATACAAGAGACAGAAGAGAGAATCTCAGATGCAGAAGATACCATAGAAAGCATTGACACAAGAGTCAATGAAAATTCAAAATGCACAAAGTTCCTAACCTAAAACATCCAGGAAATTCAGGACAGAATGAGAAGGCCAAACCTAAGGATTATAGCTATAGAAGAGAGTGACGATTTCCAAATTAAAGGGCCAGTAAATGTCTTCAACAAAATAAACTTCTCTAACCTAAAGACAGAAATGGCCTTGAACATATAAGAAGCCTACAGAACTCCAAATAGATTGGACCAGAAAAGAAATTCCTCTCTTCACATATTACTTAAAACATCAAATGCACTAAACAAAGAAGGAATATTAAAATCCATAAGGGAAAATGTCAAATAAAGGCAGACCTATCAGAATTACTCCAGACTTCTCAACAGAGACTATGAAAACCAGAAGATCACGCACAGATATACAGACCCTAAAGGAACACAAATACCAACCCAGGCTATTATACCCTGCAAAATTCTAAATTACCATAGATGGAGAAACCAAGTTTTTCCATGACAAAACAAATTTACACAGTATATTTTGACAAATCCAGTCTTTCAAAGGATAATGAATGGAAAACACCAACAAAAGGAGGGAAACTACACACTAGAAAAAGTAAGAAATTAATCTTCTTTTAAGAAACCAAAAAGATGAGAGTCACACAAATATAAGGCTACCTCTAATAATAAAAATAACAGGAAGCAACATTAACTTCTTAATATCTCTTAATATCAATGGACTCAGTTTTCAAATAAAAATACATACAATACCAGACTGGATACATTTTTCGGGATCCAGGAAACTCAACTCAGGCACAAAGACAGATGATATCTCAGAGTACAAAGCTGGAAAACAATTTTTCAAGCAAATGTTCTTAAGAAAAAAATCTGTTGCTGTCACTCAAATATCAAATATTGATATTTAAATTTCAACTTTCAACCTGAAGTAATAAATAAGATAAGGAAGGATACTTTATACTCATCAAAGGAAAAAGTTACCATGATTAACTCTCATTTCTCAACAAATATGCTCCAAATACAAGGGTACCCACATTCATAAAAGAAACTTTACTAAAGCTCAAAGCACACATTGCACCCCACACAATAATAGTGGGAGACTTCAACACCCCACTCACATCAATGGACAGATCAGGGAAACACAAACTAAACAGAGAAAGTGAAACTAACAGAAGTTATGATCCAATTGGATTTAACAGATATCCATAGAACATTTTATCCTAAAACAAAAGAATATGCATTCTTCTCAGCACAGTACCTTCTCCAAAATTGCCCATATACTCGGTCACAAAACAGACTTCACCAGATATAAGAAGACTGAAATAATTCCATGTACCCTATCAGATCACCACGGACTATGTCTGCTCTTCAATAACAACAAACACATCAGAAGGCCCACATTCACATGGAAACAAAACCACATTCTATTCAATAATAACTTAGTCAAAGAAGAAATAAAGTAATTAAAGACTTTTTAAACTTTAATGAAAATGAAGGCACAAGATACCCAAACCTATGGGATAAAATGAAAGCAGTGCTAAGAGGAAAACACATAGCTCTGAGTGCCTCCTAAAAGAAACTGGACCAGTCTGTTGTGAGTTCTGTAGGCTTCTTGTATATTCATGGGCAACTCTCTCTTTAGGTTAGGGAAGTTTTCTTCCATAATTTTGTTGAAGATATTTGCTGGCCCTTTAAGTTGTAGGTCATCAGTCTCATCTATCCCTATAATCCTTCGGTTTGGTCTTTTCATTGTGTCCTGGATTTCCTGGATGTTTTGGGTTACAAGTCTTCTGCATTTTACATTTTCTTTGACTGTGTAGTCAATAGTTTCTATGGTATCTTCAGCATCTGAGATTCTTACGTCTATCTCTTGTATTCTGTTGTTGATATTTGCATCTATGACCCCTGATTTCTTCCCAAGGTTTTCTATCTCCAAAGATGTCTCCCTTTGTGATGTCTTAGTTGTTTCTACCTCTGTATTTAGATCCTGGATGGCTTTGCTCAGTTCCTTCACTTGTTTGTGTTTTCCTGTGATTCTTCAAGAGATTTTTGTGTTTACTTTTTCATGACTTCTGCCTGTTGACTCAATTTCTCCTGCATTTCTTTAAGTGATTTTTGCATTTCCTCTTTATTGGCTTCTGTCTGTTGACCCATCTGGAAAGGCCAATGCATATTGTAGGAGAATACCAGAAGAGGGAAGTGGGAAGGGGAGGATGGGGAAACAGGGGGAAGGAAAAGGACATATGGGACCTTGGGGGGGCAGGGAATCAGGAAAGGGGAAATGAAATGTAAATAAAGAATATACCCAATTAAAAAAGAAAGAAAGAAAGAAAAAGAAACTAGAAAGAGCGTACACTAACAGCTTGACAGCATAGCTGAAGGATCTAGAACAAAAAGAAGCAAATACACCAAAGAGGAGTAGATGGCAGGAAATCAGCAATCTCAGTGCTGAAATTAACCAAGAAGAAACAAAAAGAACTTCACAGAGAATCAACCAAACCAGGAGCTGGTTCTTAAACATATCAACAAGATCAATAAACCCTTAGCAAAATTACCAGAGGGTCCAGAGACCATATCCAAATCAGCAAAATCAGAAATGAAAAGGGAAGCATAACAACAGATATGAGGATATCCAAAAGATCATCGGATTCTTTACTCAACAAAAGTGGAAAATCTAGAGAAAATGGACAGTTTTCTAGACAGATACCAGGTACCAAAGTTATATCAGGGTCAGATAAATGATCTAAACAATCCCATAACTCCTAAAGAAATAGAAGCAATTATTAATAATCTTCCACCCCCCCAAAAAAAATATCCAGGACTGGATTGGCTAAATGCAGCATTCTATCAGACCTTCAAAGAAGACCTAATACCAATACTTTTCAAATATTCCACAAAATAGATACAAACGGAACAATACCCAATTCGTTTTATGAAGTCACAATTACTCTGATACCTAAACCACACAAAGACACAAAAAAGAAAGAGAAATTTAGACCAGTTTCCCTTATGAATATTGATGCAAAAAGACTCAATGAAATTCTTTTTTTTCCCCTTAGTGGAAGTTGGTACACGATCTTTATTCATACTTATTCTTTGTCCAAGAAGACACACACATGGGGAACAGATATGTTTCCCTTTGCAGGTCACTGGATGAATTGGGTTCCCCTTTTCTGGCTATAATTCATTTGCAGTTTTTCTAATGCAGAGGTGAGATGAAGGATAATATAAATAGCAAATGTTGTAGATTTTTTGTTTTATGTTTTACTTATTTGGGTTTTTCTTTTGAGACAGGGCTTCTCTATATAGCCCTGGCTGTCCTGGAATTCACTCTGTAGACCAGACTGGCCTCGAACTCAGAAATCCACTTGCCTTTGCCTCCTAGGTGCTGGGGTAAATGGCATGTGCCACCGCTGCTAGGCAAATGTTGTAGATTTTATTACTATAGAGCATATTGCTCCAAGAGTATCATTTTGAAGCAATACTAATCATTTTAAGTTCTATGAATGAAAGGTCAAGAATGGTGGCATTGGGTTGATGTCAGGTTGTTTTGGGTATAATTGGGCTTCTCTATGCAATCTAGTGTATTATAGTTAATGACAGGAGTCAGTTCAACATGATTCATTCCTGCCTTTGTATGCTCAGGGTTATCTTTCTGTTTTTGCCTGAAATTCTTGCCAACCAAATCCAAGAATACATTAAAATGATGAACCACCATTATCAAGTAGGCTTCATCCCAGGGATACAGGGATGGTTCAATATACAGAAATCCATCAATGTAATGTAATCCACTATATAAACAAAGTCAAAGAAAGGGCATGTGGGGCCTTTGGAGACAGGGAAACAGGAAAGGGGAAATGAAATGTAAATAAAGAATATATCCAATAAAAAATAAAAAACATTTGATGAAGTCCTGATATTCACTATTCTGAATATTTTCAGAAAATTATTTCTCAAGGGCTTTGAATTTATACTTGGTCTTCTTATCAAATCTCACCAGTTATTCTGTTGGCATTTTAGTGTAGTAATCTGGAACTTTGATTCTCTTTCAACTGGTATAATCTTTTCAACTAATAAAATGCTTTTCAGCTAAGTTCTAACTAATATTCATAAACATCATTGTTAAAGAAAAATCTGTGTAAGGGTTCTTGTCATTGAATAACATTTTCAGTTGTATTTCATTTTTCAATGCTCTACTGTAAATACAAATATATTTTCAAACTTAAATAACCATAATAAATATTTAACAAGACTTAATTGACTTAAGAATACTTAGTTGCTCATGAAAAATGAAATATAACACCAGCACTGTAAGCAGATTCCCTTTGTGATGTGAATGATTCCTTTGTATAATTGTTGTAATACATGTTAAAATTGACACATTTCTGAATTATAGTATGACAGAAAAATGAAGTAGAAGTTATCTGTTTTGTACATAGTTGATAAAGGCATTAATTTCTTGTCAGAATCTGAAAAAACAACGCATGATCATTTCATTAGATACTGAGAAAGCATTTGACAAAATCCAACATCTCTTCATGATAAAAGTCTCAAAATGATCAGGAATTCAAGGCCCGTACCAAAACATAGTAAAAGCAATATGCAGCAAACCAGTAGCTAGCATCAAACTAAATGGAGAAAAACTTGAAGCAATCCCACTGAAATCAGCAACTAGACAAGGCTGTTAACTCTCTCCCTAGTTGTTTTATATTGTACTCAAAGTCCAAGCTAGAACAATTAGACAACAAAAGGAGGTCAAAGGGATTCAAATTGAAAACAAAGATGTCAAATATCACTATTTGCAGATGGAATGTTTGTATACTTAAGTGACCCCAAAACTTCTACCAGAGAACTAATAAGCCTGTTAAACTACTTCAGCAAAGTGGCTAAATATAAAATTAACTCAAACAAATCAGTAACCTTCTTATATTCGAAGGATAATGTGGCTGAGAAAGAAATTATGGAAATGACACCCTTCACAGTAGTTAGAAATGATATAAAATGCCTTGGTGTGACTCTCACCAAGTGGTGAAATATCTGTATGACAAGAACTTCAAGTCTCTGAAGAAAGAGTTTGAAAAAGATCTCAGAAGATGGAAAGATCTCCCATGCTCTTGGATTGGCAGGATTAATATAGTAAAAATGGTCATCTTGTCTAAACCAATCTACAGGTGCAATACAATCCCAATCAAAATTCCAACTCAATTCTTTATTGAGTTAGAAATAGCAATCCCCAAATTTATCTGGAATAACAAAAAACCCAGGATAGCAAAAACTATTTTCACAATAAAAGAATTTCTGGCGGAATCTCCATCCCTCAGCTCAAGCTACACTTCAGAGCAACAGTGATAAATTCTGCATGGTATTGGTGTAATGACAGGCAGATAGATCTGTGCAATAGAACTGAAGACCAAGAAATGAACCTTCATGTCTATGGTCACTTGATATTTCACAAAGGAGCTAAAACCATCCAGTGGGAAAAAGACAGCATTTTCAACAATTGGTGCTGGGTCAACTGGCAGTCAACATGTAGAAGGATGCAAATTGATACATTCTTATCTGCTTGTACAAAGCTCAAGTCTAAGTGGATCAAGTACCTCCACATAAAACCAGATACCATGAATCTAATAGAAGAGAAAGTAGGGAAGAACCTGGAGCACATGGGCACATGGGAAAATTTCCTGAATAGAACGCCAATAGCTTATGCTCTAAGATCAAGAATTGACAAATGGGAAATCATAAACTTTCAAAGTTTCTGTAAGGCTGTCAATAGGACAAAATGGCATCCAACATATTGGAAAAATTTCTTTACCAATTCTACATTTGATAGAGGGCTAATATCCCATATAATACAGCCTTGTAGGGGATTGCCAGGACAGAGAAGTGGGAGGGGGTTAATTGGAGAACAGGGAAGAGGGCTTATGGGATTTATGGGGAAGGGGGAACTGAAAATGGGAAAATCATTTCTAATGTATACAAAGAATATAGAAAATAACAAAAACATAAATCATTAATAATGAAAAAAAGGAATTAGTCTCCAGAGAATCAAATAACACTATTAAAAATGGAGTACAGAGCTGAACAAAGAAGTTTCAACTGAGAAAAACTGAATGGTTGAGAAGCCCCTAAAGAAATGTTCCACATGCACAGTTATCAGGGAAATCCAGATAAAAAATAAAAATCCAGAGATTCCACCTCACACCAGTTAGAATGTCTAAAATTAAAAAAATAAATTTATGTGACAGCAGTTGCTGGAGGGGATGTGGAGAAAGAGGAACACTCCTCCATTGCTGGTGGGATTGCGAGCTAGTACAACCACTCTGCATATCAGTTTGGCTACTAATCAGAAAATTAGACATAATAGTAACTGAGGACCCAGTTATACCACTCTTGGGAATATATCCAGGACATGTTCCTACATGTAATAAGGGCATATGCACCACTGTGGCCATAGCAACCTTATTTATAATAGCCAGTAGCTGGAAAAAACCCCAGATATTCTTCAACTGAGCAATGGATATAGAAAATGTTGTATATTCACACAATGGAATATTACTCAACTATTAAAAACGATGAAGTCATGAAATTGTTAGGAAAATGAATGGAACTAGAAAATATAATCCTTAGTGAGGTAACCCAATCACAAAATAACACACATAGTATGTATTCACTGATAAGTGGATATTAGTCCAGAAACTTGTAATATCCTGCATACAATTCAAAGACTACATGACACTGAGTAAAGGAAGTCCAGTGTGGGTTCTTTGGTTCTTCTGAGAAAGAGAAAAAGTACTCAGTGGAATAATTATAGAAGTGGAGACTGAAGGAAAGATTATCCAGAGAGTGTTTCAATTTATCCTATATACAGTCACCACATCCCCACACTATTGTAGATGCCAAGAAATGCTTGCTGAAGTGAGCCTGATGTGACTGTCTTCTGAGAGGCCTTGCCAGAACCTTGAAAATACACAGGAAGATTCTCAATGCCAACCATTGGACTGAGTGCAGTGTGCTCAATGGAAGAGTTATAGAATGGACTGAAGGAGCTGAAGGGGTTTGCAACTTCATAGGAAGAACAACAATATCAACCACCCAGAACCCCTACAACTTCCAGGGAATAAGCCATCAACCAAGGAGTACAGATGGCTCCAGCTGCATATGTAGCCAAGGATTGCCTTGTCGGGCATAAGTTGAGGAGCAGCCCTTGGTCCTATGAAGGCTTGATAGATGCCCCAGAGTAGAGGAATTGAGGGTATAGAGGTAAAAGTGGGGTGGAGGAACACCCACTGAAGCATTGGGAGGGAGAAGGGGATAGTCTGTTTCGGCGAGGGAGAAACGTGATAACATTTGAAGTATAAATAAAGCAAATATCCAATAAAAAAGAAAATATGTAACTGTTAGATTTTTATCCTACTTTTGTTCCCTTGTTGCTTCAAAAGAAATGACTTCTTTTCTCAAGTGCAATTTCTAAATGCCTATTATATTTTTAAATAGATAATTTATTTAATTAAAATAAAATAACTAGACTACTAAGATGTTTTGACTGTATATATACCTGCCATATACTTTTAAAAAAATATCTTTAATCGTTTTTTTCAGTCCAATTGTTATTCCCATCTTGTTTGCCCTCCAATTGTTTCTCATCCCAATCCTCCTCCCCTATCTCCAAGAAGATGTCCACTCTCCAGACTTCTCCACTCCCTGGGGCCTCAAGTCTTTCGAGATTTACATCCAGCTTCTTTCACTGAGGTCAGAACAGGCTGTCCTCTGCTGTAAATATATTGGGGGCCATTGCCAAACTAGTGTTTGATGCTTCTTTCATGGCTCAGTGTCTGAGAGATCTCATGGGTTCAGGTTAGTTGAAACAACTGGTCTTCCTATGGTATCACATTTTTCTCAACTTCTTCCAGTCTTTCCTTAATTCAACCACAGGGGTCCCCATCTTCAGTCCATTGTTTGGTGTTAAGTATCTGTATCTGTCTCAGGCAACTGTTTGGTGGACCTCTCAGAGGGCAATCATACTAGTCTCCTGACTGTAAGCATAACATATCATCAATAATAGTGTCAAGCCTTGGAGCCTCCCCTTGAGATAGATCTCAAGTTGGGCTGGTTACTGGACAGCCTTTCCCTCTTATCCATTTTTGTCTCTGCAGTTCTTTTAGACAGGAACAATTCTGGGTCAGAGTGTTTGACTGTGAGGTGGCAAACCAATCCCTTCACTTGATGCCATCTTTTTCTACTAGAGGTGGATTCTGCACATTCCCTCTCCCTACTGTTGGACATTTCATTTAAGGTCCCTCACTTTGAGTCTTGGGAGTATCTTACATCCCAGGTCTCATACATTCTGGAGGATCCCGGTTCACACCCCATGAGGTTGCATGTTTCCATGCATTCTGCTGGAACTCAGGGTCTCACTCCTGCTTTTTCCCCACCCTAATCATGTCCCCCCTTTTGCTTCCCTCTCCCCTAAAACACTCAGTTTCCTCCCTTCCCCTTCCTCCCCACAGTGTTTGTTTTCTTCCAAGTGGTATCGAAGCATCACTACTTGGGTCCTTCAACTCATTAACCGTCTTGTATTCTGTGGATTTTACCCTGGGTATTTCTGTACTTTATGGACTAATATTCACTTACTAGTGAGCACATAGCATGCATGTCTTTTAGGGTGTAAGTTCCTTCACTCAGAATCATATTTTCTAGTTCTATCCATTAACCTGTAAAACTAATGATGTCCTCATTCTTAATAGCTGAATAGTATTCCATTGTGTATGTGAACCACATTTTCTGTATCCAGTTTTCCATTTTGTAAAATGGGTTGTTTTCAGCTTCTGGGTGTCACTGATATGGTCTCTATGGACATAGTGGAGTCCCTATGATATAATGGGGCATCTTTTGGGTATATGAACAAGAGTGGTATAGTAGGGTTTTCAAGTAGATCTATTTCAAATTTTCTGAGGAACCTCCAGGTTTATTTCCAGAATAGCTGTACCAGATTGCAATCTCACCTGCAATGGAGGTTTCTCCACATTCCCACAGAAATGTGCTGTCACCTGAGTTATTGATCTTAGTCATTCTGATTGGTATAAGGTAGAATCTCAGGCTTGTTTTGATTTGCATTTCCCTGATTACTAAGGATTTTTGAACATTTGTTTCAGTGCTTCTTGGTGATTAAAGATTCCACAATTTAACTCTATATCCCATTGTTTGATTGGGTTTTTAGGTTTTTGGGGGTTAGCTTCTTAAATGGCTTACATATTTGAGTATTAGCCCTCTCTCACATGTGGGGTAAGTGAAGATATTTTTCCAATCCATAGATTGCCAATTTGTCCTATTGACTATGTCCTATGCCTCATAGAAGATGTTCAGTTTCATGAGGTCACATTAATCAATTCGTGATCTAGAGCCTTGAAGTTCCATTTCAGAAATTTCTACATCCCCACCCAACAAATTTGATGCTTTTTCAAATGCTGTCTTCTATTAGATTCAGTGTATCTCATTTTAGGTTGAGGTTCTTGGTCCACTTGGACTTGAATTTTCTGCAAGGTAGCAAATATGGGTCTATTTTCATTTTTCTAAATACTGACTGCCAGTTAGACTAGAATCATTTATTGAAGATTTCTTTTTTCCATAGTGTATTTTTGGTTACTTTATCAAAGATCATCTGTTCATAAGTGTGTGATTTTATTTCTGGGTCTTCAAATCTATTCCATTGATTTACCTGTCTATCTTTGTACAAATACCATACAGTATTTATCACTATCGCTCTGTAGTAAAGCTTCAAGTTACAGATGGCAATTATTCCAGAAATTGTTTTATTGTTAATAACTGTTTTTTCTATCTTGGGTTTTTTGTTTTTCCATATGAAATTGAGACTCTTTCCATGTCTTTGAAAAATTGTGTTGGAATGTTGATGGGGATTGTGTTGAATGTGTAGATTGCTTTGGTTGCATGGCCATTTTTACTTATGTTAATCCTACAGATCCATGAGCCTGAGAGATCTCTCCATTTCTCAGGTCTTTGATTTCTTTCTTGAGAGACTTGAAGTTCTTTTCACCAGGATCATTCACTTGTTATTTCAAATTCAGAATTGTGACATAGATTAATGGAGTTCTGATAAGTTAATGGATTCAATTACAATTCATTAATAAGCTCTGGATTTTAATTTCTCTTTTGTTGTTCTCTGAATATAAATTTACAGGTGCTTCTCATTATGCAAGAACATCTCTGTTCAGTCTGATATTTGTAGGTGTGCCACGGACCGACACAGTCGGGACACACGTGGGGGAATCAGGGTCTTTGGTATGCAGGAAGGCACTGGTTGCAGCGTGAAATGACAGACAGACACACACAAGATTTGAATGCGTCTGAATGCACTTTACTGTTCTGAGGCAGGAACTTTTATACACACAAGTTGGTATTACATTACTGAAGAAAAAATGTATTCAGTGAAATGTTTACAAAGAATGGTTACCATGAGTATCTGGCACAAGGAAATACAAAATCAATCAGGTATGAACTTTAGAGAATACATATAAAGCCATTGCGTCCCTCTGTAGTTAATGATAAACTAGTAGTTTAAGAGTCCTTGGAAACACTTTGTTACACCACTAGGTTTTGTTAGTGTAGTCTTTGTCTAATATCCTGCTTCCTTCTTGTGAGACTCCCTCAGGCTTACTTTGAAACTTTACTTAACTGATGCTTTCCATGTCACAGTGTCAAAACCACCTAACCATACAAATTATATATATTGTTGGGAGGTTAATTCTTTAATGTATCTAGGTAATAACTGTATAGCTGATCAAAAAGCAAAGCAATGGATCTCTAGAAGATAAATCATGGCCAGTGCTGTAGCTCAAAGAATGAACTCTCAGTGAACCATCACACCTGGATGCTTGCACCTCTGACTATCAGGGACATCTCGTAAGTAAAGGAACAAGTCAGAGAAGGGTCACACAGACAAAGCTTGCCATGAGAAATTCAGCTCAGCCCTATCTCCGGCCAAGGAGGCCCACAGCGACATCCATCTTGGACAGCCCTGCCATACAAGACTTTTCCCAGTAAATATCACACAGCTTCTGCCAGGATTACAGCTTGGCTGCGCGAAATTACGGTGTCCAAGAGGTTCGTGTGATATAAGTGTATAACAGATACATGTTAACTATACTTCTAAAATATGGATTTTTAATACAATGATACATACTAATGTATATTCTTTTGTAAACTTACATTCACAGTAGCTTCAGGTAATCAATAGTCCTCAAACATAGATCTTCCTGTCATAGATCAAATGGACTCCAAATAAGTGTACCTGTCCTTGAAAATGGGATGTTTTTCCTTGGTCTTGGGATTTCTTATTTTACACAATTGCTAGAAAATTTTGATTTCTGGTCCTAGTCTATATTTGTCTTAGCAGATTTTCACCAGGCTGGTAGACTCCATCCAGGGATCAGCAGTGGAGCTTCTCAACTCTGGACTTGCTGAATGCTTATGTTAAATAATTCAGCTGATACAATTGCTTCTTGCCTTTCATGTGGACTAACTAATCTGATATGCTTACAATTTTCACAGATGTGTCAAAAACTAAAATAGCCTTTTGGACTATTTCTGATTATTATATGTTCCTGACAAAATATACTTCTGTTCAGTAAAATGAGCTATATGTGATAATCAGAGCTTTTCAAAAGTATCCGCAAGATATTAAATTAGTGGTAGGCTCAGCATACATTGTAGAGATTGCAAAATAGATTCATACTTCAGTTATTTCTAGTTATAAAGAGCCTTTAAGAACACTTTTTTTCCTGCAGTTGCAAAACAAATTGAGAACTTGTATTTACAGAGCATTTGTTACTCATATTAGATCTCATACTAAATTTCCTGGGTTCATTTCTAAAGAAAATTAAAGTGTGGATCATTTGGTTACTTTTGTTTCTGCAGAAGATGAGCATATTGCTTTCAAAACTACTGTTAGCATGTTAGAGATACAATATAAAATTCCCTATCAACAAGCTAAATTATTCACTTGTCCAATTATTATTACTCAATTATTTCACATTGTCCAACTTGTAAGCCTATGCATATTCTCATGATCCCACAAGGAATTAATCCTTGGGGAATGCAAGAGAATAAGCTTTGGTAAATGGACGTCACTTGTGTACCTGTATTTGGAAGATATTGTTATGTTCATGTATCTATTGACACATTTTTTACATTTATTTGGGATACTACACTTACTGGAGAAACTGCTAATCATGTATTTCAGCATTAAGTGAAGCATTTGCTAGTATTAAAATTCCTATGATTATTAAAACAGATAAATGTCCAGTTCACAAATATTATTAATTTATGTAATTTTGTATGTAATTTGAAATGAAATATAAAAAAGGATAGAATATAATCCTCAAGGAAAGGTAATAATGGAAAGAGCTCACATTACTTCAAAACAGAAAAAGTAAAAAATAAATAAATAAATGAAAATGAGAAAAATAGAAGAATCATATTTCTCTATAAACAATTGCCAACTTCTCCAAGAACACTATTTTATCAAGCTTTATTTGTACCTAATTTCCTTAATTTACCTCAATGATATGCATTTATTAGGCCACAAAAACATTTTGATTCAGAATCAAATACAGATTTTTTTTCATGTACAAAATGTCTAGCTAGGATAGATGTAAGAAGAAATGTTGTTAGTTTGAGGGAAAGAGTATGGTCCTGTATTGTTCTAGGATGGACAACAACTCTGGATGCTAAGAAGATAGTTTCAGAGAGACTATGAGGCTGAGGATGAAAGCAGCAGTGAGGTGCACATCCTCTTGTATGAAGAGCTGCCCATTCAAGCTATGGCTCATTTACTGGGACTGCTCTTTCTAATTATAGTTTTACAAAATATATGAAATATAATGTGTCTACTTCTGTACCTTTGCCTTACTTAAGGCTTATTGGAAAATTTAATTTTTCATATCAAGAAATTGCAGGTATTAACTATACATTGTATTCTTGCATTAATAAAAAACATATTGTTTGTTTTTACCTGTTTGTATGGGCAGGAGATGGGATAACAATTCTACTGATATGTTATTAATAGAATTCTTTGATAAAAATATCAAAAAGAACAAAACATTCATTAGGGATCATTATTACTATAATTTTAAGTTGTATTGTTGTAGCTAGTACAACCTCAGTAGTTGGCATTGCTTTGCATACTTCTTTGCAAACTAAACATTTTGTAGAATATTGGGGTCAAGATTCTCATGAATTGTGGATTCATCAGGTAGACATCGATAGGATGCTGCAGACAGTAGTGGGTGTATTAAAATGATCTGTATCCTGAATAGGTCAAAAACATGAGTGTGCAACAACAGCTCCAGTTAAATTGTGGTCGAATTCTACCAAATTTTGTCTTACTAAATTTCAATATAATGCCATTCTTCAAGATGGGAAAAAGGTTCAACTACATCTGCAAGGAAATTCTACTCTTAGAAATAATATTGAACAATTATAATACCAAGTGCTGAGCACATTTGAAAAGCAATTTCCATCTGAAAACGCATCTGAAGTTGCTAGGATATTAGCTGATAAATTGTCTGGCATGCATCTTGTAACTTTACTACAGAGTGTTATTCATGCTAATGATGCTTTACTTATTAACATTATCTTAATTGGCATTTTTGAATTGGCTATTTAAAGTGTTGCTTTGTAAACATTTTGCAAATATATACCTTATGGAAAAATATTTTAAAAGCTAAATTAGAAATAAAAAAGGAGGAATCTGTAGAGAAATGGAGTGAGTCGACTGCTCCCAGTTTGCTTGCTGATAGGCAATGAAGAATTTCTGTCAATCTTAGCATAGTAAAGAGGATGCACACCTCCTCAAGACAAGCATCTTTGTGTTCCACCAAGTAAGCTGCAAATCCAAAGAGGTAGCCTTCATGTCCCTTTTTTCATGATAGAGTATCTTTGTGTATAGTTTAGTTAAACACCACACCAAAGCGTTAGACTGCAGACAGATTTCTCTGTCGTAAGGTTTGAGTCACTTTGAACAAAGATAAACTATGGCTGGGAACACAGCAACTGGTGAGAATGAGAAAATGTGGAAAATATTTATTCTACTTTCTGTATAAAATTGCATCAATATTTAATAAAATATGCATTGACATACTATCACTGTGCACCCATTATTTCCTGGTTAATGCTTTCCTACCCTTGAGACCCCAAGGCACTAGATATTAACTTTATGTACCTGGTGTTGTGCACTTTATTCTTAGAACTGATATGTTTCATAGCTTTGGGTTTCTTTTGTTTTTGTTTTCATTAATAATCAAGTGGGAGGTGGAAAGCACAGGTGACTAAGGAAGGGACTGAGGGGGATACAGCTGAAATTAATGATAATGTGAGCAGTTGTATGGAAACTTAATATAGTGGAACCTACCTAAAATATGTACATATATGAAAGAAGTCTAAGTGAAATCCCTGAATAATGGAAGACACAGAGCCACAACTATATATCTTTTGTCATCAAATGAGGCTACCAGTACTGGGAATGGGTTACATATAATTGAGATATTACCTAAAGATATACCATGGGAACCCCTAAATTACCTAGGCTATTGCTAACAGTATAGGTTGCTCTCCACAAATTCACAGCAAGGTATTATTGCTGAAGTCATCTAGAGAATTCATTAAGCATAGAGAAGCTGGGCTGGTGCCTAAGTAGACTTTTTGACTTTATGTGCTATATTCTTTGGTATAGGAAGGTACAGTGCAACCTTCTAAAAGAGAAATATAAATACCAACTGTCAGGAGCCATAATAGGACAAGCTAATAACTAGCGTTTGATCCTCCTGAGATGGTCTGTCTTTAATTATAATATAATCTGAAACAGGTTCACTCTTATATATAGCAAGACCATAAGAGATTTTACTTTAGGAAAGATTCCTATTATTAATATGCTTTTCCTGCTATTATTAAACATATTTAACAATCACTAAGTTTTAGCCAATCCCTGTGGATCAGATATCTGCAGATCTATGAGGGTGTGTTGTTTTGTAGTGATGCTATATAGACAAATAGATGACTTCTTATGTCTTCATGATGATCCTATAAGAACTCTTAAAATTATATCAGTGAAAATTAAGCTTTTTTATAGTGGGACTGCTATAAGGTCCTTTTCCAATATTCCAAACTGCAGGGAGAACTCTGCCAGTCTCCCAAGTGCCAGTTGATTGCTCTTAGATAGCAACCAGACTTTCTCCTACTCAGATCATATTCCAAAATATTGTAAAACAATTAACCAAAGGCCATAAAATGGAAACTAAAAATTTATTATAGGTGCTAGTTCAGAAGATAAAATATTGACTTGGGTTATCTATAGAAAACTTCACTAATAACTTAGTTATGGTTTTAAACCTTCAGTGAACCTGTGGAGCTGTGACAGGTCATGGATATTTAGCCAAATAATTATGGCTAGTGGTATGCATGTAAACATTCTCCGTTGTCAACTTATATTTCAATTTATAATTTGATTATTCTTGTGAACATATGGTGAACTTTTCAACATGTGATTATGTATTCTGAAAGATGTATATGTACTGAAGACAAAGAAGAGAGAGAGGAATTTTTGCCTCCTTTCCTTACTTAGAGTGTTTTTCCCCTTTCCTACTTAGGATCTTTCTGACTTCCCCCTAAGTTAATTTTCATAGGAAATGTTTTACAACTTACTAATACATGCTTTTTGAAGTGTATCTTTTTTCTTCCTGTGTCCTCTGACTATGAGGCTGAAAGTTAGTGGAGCCCATTTTCTGTTAAGATAGAACAAAGGCTACAGGACTTAATTCCATCCCCTATTAGTTAGATGCCAATCTAATCCTGCAGCTTTTTATCCCCAGAAAGAGCAAGAACGTTTTTAGGTCTTATTAGAAGATATCATCAGCATTTCAGGTAGTTAGAGAGCTAGAATGTCCTCAGATCATCAGACTTTAAAACCTTAATAGAGTTCTACTCTGTGTCCCTGCCACCACACTGTCCAGGCTGGGAGACTTTGGGGTACCAAACCAGGCATAAACATTTTAATCTGAATTGGTATCTTGTCTGTAAGATATTCTTGTTCAATGGTGCCACAAAACCTGTGGTAGCAACCATTCGACATTTTAATGGATTTAATGCCCACTCAATGCCCAGTCTAAGATAAGGAACCCATATCTAACACTACTTGGGTTAACAAGAAACAGGGAGTAGAAAGCCCTTCGGCCTAGGGAAAACTGAATGCTGCATTTCTACAAAAGAAATGTTCAGAGCCCGATCGGCTTGCAGAGGAGGGCGCCATCTTTCCTCGGGGCACTGCAGGCGGCTGAAAACTCTATCCAGGCCCCTGCAGGCACCCAGAACCAGAACAGCTCGGTGGCAGCAGCAGCAGTGGCAGCGGCGGGAGGTCTGTGCACCTGCAGTTCTCCTCTGCTGGCCGCTGGGGTCCAGTCCGATCGGCTTGCAGAGGAGGGCGCCATCTTTCCTTGGGGCACTGCGGTCAGCTGGAAGCTCTAGCCAGGAGTATGGACAGACTCTTAACCTAACATCAACTACCCCATCAGGCCACTGTAGGTGCCAAGAACCAGAACAGCTCGGCAGCACTGGGAGGTCTGTGCACTGACAGCAAGGCTCTGCTGACCACTGGGGTCCAGCCTGATTGGCCTGCAGAGGAGGGCGCCATCTTTCCTTGGCGCACTGCAGGCGGCTGGCAGCTTAAGCCAGACAGGTGGACAGACTCTTTTCCTAACATCGACTACCTTGTAAGACCCTTGCAGGCACCCAGAGCTAGAACAGCTCACGGCAGCAGGAGGTCTGTGCACAGACAGTTCAAAGATGCACCCAGAGCCAGCTAGGCGGGCTGTCTCTGCGTCGACCTGGGTGGGCACCAAATTGCTTGGGGGTCTGTACCTGGAGTACAGCCTGAGGCTAACATCTTGCCTCAGAGCACCACAGACAGCTAACCAGATAGAGCCCTGGGGACTGGGAGGGCCACCATCTAGGCTCATCCAGAGCTGAAGAGGTTATTTCAGAGCCTTCCGGTCTCCACCTCAGGAGCACGGATGCCCTCTATGACAGAAGCGCTAAACCCCAGGCTCACAGGACCTTCAAACACCAACCAGTAACAAGACCAACTAGCTCCAGAGATTAACAGATGGCAAAAGGCAAATGTTCAGTTACTAACTGAAATCAGGGAAATATGGCAGCATCTGAACCCAATTCTCCAACCACATCAAGTCCTGAATACCCCAACACACCAGAAAAACAAGAGCTGGATTTAAAAGCACTGGTCCTGATGCTGCTAGAGGAACACAAAAAAGACATAAACAAATCTCTTAAAGAAATGCAGGGGAACATTAATAGAGTAGAAGCCCTTACAATGGAAACACAAAAATCACTTAAAGAATTCCAGGAGAATATGGGTCACCAGACAGAAGCCAATAAAGAGGAAACAAAAAAAATCACTTAAAGAAATGTAGGAGAAATTGAGTCAACAGGTAGTAGCCACGAAAGAGGAAACACAAAAATCTCTTAAAGAATTACAAGAAAACACAAATAAGTGAAGGAACTGAGCAAAACCATCCAAGATCTAAACACAGAGGTAGAAACAACTAAGAAATCACAAAGGGAGACAACTTCGGAGATAGAAAACCTTAGGAAGAAATCAGGGGGTCGTAGAGGCAAATATGAGCAACAGAATACAAGAGATAGAAGTAAGAATCTCAGATGCTGAAGATGCCATAGGAACCAGCGACTCCACAGTCAAAGAAAATACAAAATGCAAACAGCTTGTAACCCAAAACATCCAGAAATCCAGAAATCCAGGACACAATGAGAAGACCAAACCTAAGGATTATAGGAATAGATGAGAGTGAAGATCTACAATTTAAAGGGCCAGCAAATATCAACAAAATTATGGAAGAAAACTTCCCTAACCTAAAGAGAGAGATGCCCATGAATATACAAGAAGCTTACAGAACTCCAAACAGACTGAACCAGAACAGAAATACCTCCTGTCACATAATAATCAAAACCCCAAACATACTAAACAAAGAAAGAATATTAAAAGCAGTAAGAGAAAAAGGCCAAGTAACATATAAAGGAAGACCTATCAGAATTATACCAGACCTCTCACCAGAGACCATGAAAGCTAGGAGATCCTGGGAGGATCTCATGCAGACCCTAAGAGAACACAAATGCCAGCCAAAACTACTATACCCAGCAAAACTCTCAATCAACATAGATGGAGAAATCAAAATATTTCATGACAAGACAAAATTTACACAATATCTTTCCACTAACCCAGTCCTACAAAGGATAATAGGAGGAAAACTCCAATACAAGGAGGGAAACTACACCCTGGAAAAAGCAAGATAGTAACCTTCTTTCATCAAGCATTTTGTTTTTGAGATAACCACTAAAAAACAAAAATAGCATTTAAAATGACAGGAAGAAATAATCACTACTCCTTAATATCTCTTAACATCAGTGGACTCAATTCCCCAATAAAAAGACATAGACGAACAGACTGGATACGGAAACAGGAACCTAAATTTTGCTGCATACAGGAAACGCACCTCAGGGTCAAAGAAAAACACTACCTTAGAGTAAAGGCTGGTGTAGGTTGTGTGTCTATCTTGCCAGCAAGAATGACATGAAGCAATCAGGATCCTTCCACAGACGTTTATTGCGGGGTTGATTTCAGAGGCGAAAGACCAAGAAGGGAAGAGTGGTGCAGCTTAAATAAGCCTAGGCAGGATGTGTTTCTACCTGATTGGTGCACACCACGATGCCTCATTAGTATGCTCTGGGTCTGAGCTGCGACCGCCAAACCTCTACCCGCACATGCACAGTAGGGCACTGAGTGGAGTAAACAACAGCACATTGCTGATTCATCACAGGAAATGGGCGCCATCTTGTAATGGCAAATGTGGCTTCCTACAACTCCCCCTTTTTTGTTTTATAAGAAACCAGGCCTAGGGCTGCCAATCAACCATCAGGTTCTTGTTGGACCATCAGGGTTCGAGGCAATCCATAAGTGAACTCATGACCAACACCCTCTCAGGTGCAATGAGATAGTCTCTGTGAGGTGCAAGGGCTGTGGCAAACAGCACATCACCCATCCTGGTGCAATGTCCTTTCAAGGACTCGGGGTACAAGGGCTGACTTCTGCCTGAGTAAAACTAATTCTTAGGCATGGACAGCCATGCTTCAGGGGAAGCACCATTTTTCAATGCAGCGAGTGCCTGTGTAAACACCACCTTGTCGCATTTTTGTTGGGCACGTAGCTTGTACAACAACCATAGCAGAAACACTCCTCCACAGCATATTAGGACACCAAAAAGACAAACTCCCGCCCACTCTTTAAAGTATGAAAATGCAGAGGTAAGCCAAGAAGTGAAATCTCCAAAGGGAATGGGATCAGCTCGCATTCCACTGAGGACAACAATTTGATTTTGAAGTTGCAGCTGCAATTCTTCCAACTCGGCTGTCCAGTGTCTCCTCTTCGGTGTGTACTGCACGAGTTAGTCTTGCAGGTACCCAGATAGGATTGTCTTCACTCTGTGGAAAAACAGAGATTGATCCCCTGGATCTTATTAGAACAGGATCTGGGCCTCTCCATTTGTTAAGCAGCACATTCTTCCATTTTACCATCTCTTTTGGTGGAGCCAGCCATTGGCCATGACATTCAGCAGCAGAACGGCCTTGAGTGTCCAGATTTTAAAAAATTCAATGTTAGAAGTGCTATGGATATAATGGTTCTAGGGGAGGAGGGTGACAAGCCCTCAATTCCCCTTTTTGTTTTGTAATATATTGTTTAAGCGTACGATGAGCCCTCTCAACCATGCCCTGACCTTGGGGATTATAGGACAAACCAGTGATATGGGTAATTCCCATATGCCGGCAAAATTGTGAGAACTTTGTAGAAGTGTAGGCAGGACCATTATCTGTTTTTAAAACATGTGGGATACCCCACATGCTCTAGGCTTTAAGACAATGTTGAATGACATGAGCAGCGTTCTCTCCTGACAAAGGGGTGGCGCATATCATGCCGGAACTTGTGTGTCCACAGAGACATGTGTATATTGAAGCTTTCCAAAAGAGGAAATATGAGTAATATCCATTTGCCACATTTGAAGGGGACGTAGGCCCCGTGGGTTAATCTCAACATGAGGCATAGATAAGAAGTCAACACAATTAGAACATTGGAGAACAATATTACGAGCCTCTGCTCGACTAATGGAGAAACGGAGGTGCAGGGTCTCCGCTGGGACATGGAATGTGTGGGTAATAAAAAATGGGTGTTGTCGGTGAATCAATTGTTGCTGGATACCTTTAAATATATGAGCAACCTGCCAAAGGGTACCAACTTGTTCCTGCACCAAATCAATTCTTTGATTAAGGATCATTATGTCACCTTTTAGGTGGGCATTAACATTGGCCTGAAACTTCCTAGGTGGGAATTGCAAGACAAAAGCAGTGCCTCACAAGTCTCCGTTGAGGCAGCTCTGAGCCTTTCATTTATTCAATTGTAAATTATTCTCTAATCTGAGCCTATTGGCCAAGGCCAGGCTTAACACTCACCTATCCTGCAGGGCAGTAGCCTGCAACTGGACCCCATTGTATAAGGGTTGACTAATAAAAGGAACCTGAGATTTGAAGGTTCCCAGAAAAATTCTACTAGCTGTTTTTAGTAGTCATATCTACAGATTTTTCAAACAGTTTAAAAGTAGCCTGTTTGATACCAAATAAATTCCCATTGAGATCTCTTTTTCAATCTTGGGGAGTTAAATTTTGTTTCTACCACTGTATTTAATAAAGCTTGTGAAAAAGTGGCAACAGGCCTATACTGGCCATAGCTGTTTTTAACTTACTCTTGAAATCATTTTCATTGCAAAATATGAGTGAGTTAAGAATTGTAAGCCTTAGATCAGACTCCAAACTTTAGTCTATGGTACATTGGCAGTTATTAACCATAATTTTTTCTCTTGCAATATTAGAGTATAACTACAGCTTTGGAAAGTAAAATCCAATTTTAAGCAATTTATTCTCTTTAAAAATCAATGGCAAATGCATTACTTTCACATTACAAAGTTCAATTTAGAAGTATCTTTAAAGGCCTATTTTTCCTGGGTTGGGTCATGCCACGTGTTATCGTTTAAGATAACTCCAACCCTGAGTTACCAGTTTTAAATTCTCTTTTTGTTACCAATGTAATAATTTTTAATCATGCCCAATAACTTTTAAGCCAATACTCTATAGTCAAAACATGCAAAACATATTTATACCTTTTAGACCAATTAGAACCAAAAATGAAACTACATGAATCTTATAAATTTGAACCAAACAATTGTTTTCTAGCTGTAATTCAAGAGAAAAAGCACTTTGTACCCAAAAGGAGAAATAACCATCAGCCTGCCTGTCCTAGAACTTAAGCAGCTGCTGGCCCTTTTTTTTTCTTGAGACAGGGTTTCTCTGTGTAGCCTTGGCTGTCCTGGAACTCACTCTGTAGACCAGGCTGGCCTTGAACTCAGAAATCCGCCTGCCTGCCTCTGCCTCTCAAGTGCTGGGATTAAAGGCGTGTGCTACCACCGCCCAGCTTGCTGGCCCTTTTTAAAAGCAGCTTTTCTTCAGCTGTGCTTGAATCCTAGCTAATTGCAGAGCAACTTAAATCAGTCTCTGCTGTGTAAACTGACACTGGATCAAGAGATGGACTTCCAGCAAATAAAGTTTTTACCTTTTTTTTTTTTTTACATAAAACAGAGCAACAGTCACTCGAACCACAAAACAAAGACAGACACACATACACAAATTGGTGCACCAATAGTCAAACAATACACAGAGAGCGAAGAACACTTGTATCAGTACTAAGAATATCTTCATTGGGGTCCATAGAGGAACCAGGACGTCTCCATGTTTCCCCTTGTCCCCAGGAGTTTTGAAAACCATTTTCCTTTTCTCATTTTTCCACGGTTCCTTTCTTCTTAACAAATCTTTTCAACTGCTTTATATTCTTTTCAACTCTAATTTCTTTCCCTTTAATAGCTCCCTTAGAGCCACAACAATTGGCTACAAAGTAGAGTTACCCATACTTTCGCTTTTCCCTTTTAGCCTCTTTATTGAGGACTTTATCGCTCCTTCCCAGAGACTTGAATTGGTTCCCTTTACCTGGGACTTACTAGCCGGCTACCTGACTGCAAAGAGTTCTGAACTGCGTTAGACAAATACAAGTCCTTCTCAGAGCAGTTTATCCAGGATTCTTTTCTTTGTCACTTACCCCCGTCATGTGGTTCTGGATACTCCTCAGAAGAAAGTTTCGAGGGGTTTTCACAGGACGTTGATGTAAAGGTTCCCAGTTCTCTGGCACCAGTTGTAGGTCGCGTGTCTATCTCGCCAGCAAGAATGACACGAAGCAATCAGGATCCTTCCACAGACGTTTATTGCGGGGTTGATTTCAGAGGCGAAAGACCAAGAAGGGAAGAGTGGTGCAGCTTAAATAAGCCTAGGCAGGATGTGTTTCTACCTGATTGGTGCACACCACGATGCCTCATTAGTATGCTCTGGGTCTGAGCTGCGACCGCCAAACCTCTACCCGCACATGCACAGTAGGGCACGGAGTGGAGTAAACAACAGCACATTGCTGATTCATCACAGGAAATGGGCGCCATCTTGTAATGGTGAATGTGGCTTCCTACAGGCTGGAAGACAATTATTCAAGTAAATGGTCTTAGGAAACAAACTGGAATAGCCATTCTAATATCAGATAAAATTGACTTTCAACCTGAAGTCATCAAAAGAGATACAGTAGGTCACTTCTTGCTGATCAAAGGAAAATTCCACCAAGAAGAACTCACAATTCTAAACATCTATGCTCCAAATGCAAGGGCACCCTCATTTATAAAAGAAACTTTACTAAAGCTGAAAGCACACATTGAACCTAACACAATAATTGTGGGGGACCTCAGCACTCCACTATACTCAATGGACCAATCAGGAAAACAGAAACTAAACAGGGACACAGGGAAACTCATTGAAACTTTGGACCAATTGGATTTAACACACACACACACACACACACACACACACACACACACATATATATACATATATATATATATATATATATATATATATATATATATAACATTTCATCCTAAAGCAAAAGACTATACTTTTTTACTCAGCACCTAATGTACCTTCTCAAAAATCGACCATGTAATTGGTCACAAATCAGACCTCAACAAATATAAGAAGATCGAACTAATCCAATACCTCCTATCTGATCAACATGGAGTAAGAGTGGTCTTCAATAACAACAATAACAACAGAAAATCCTCATACACATGGAGGCTGAACAATATTCTACTCAATGATACCTTAGTCAAGGAAGAAATAAAGAAAGAAATAAAAGACTTTCTAGAATTTAATGAAAATGCAAGCACAATATACCCAAATCTATGGGACAAAATGAAAGCAGTGTTAAGAGGAAATCTCATAGCCCTGAGTGCCTCCAAAAAGAAACAGAAGAGAGCATATACTAGCAACTTAATGGCACACCTGCAAGCTCTGGAACAAAAAGAAGCTATTTTACCCAGGAAGAGTAGAAAACAGGAAATCATCAAACTCAGGGCTGAAATCAATCAAGTTGAAACAAAAAGAACCATACAAAGAATCAACAAAACCAGGAGCTGGTTCTTTGAGAAAATCAACAAGGGAGATAAACCCTTAGCCAGAATTACCAAAGAGCACAAAAACAGTATTCAAATTAAGAAAATTGGAAATGAAAAGGGAGAGATAACAAGAGAAACTGAGGAAATTCAAAAAATCATCAAATTCTTCTACAAAAGCCTATTCTCAACACAACTGGAGAATCTGCAGGAAATGGACAATTTCCTAGACAGATACCAAATACCAAAATTAAATTAGGATCAAATAGATTGTTTAAAGGGTCCCATAACCCCCAAAGAAATAGAAGGGGTCATAGAAAGACTTCCAACCAAAAAAAGCACAGGACCAGATGGTTTTAGTGCAGAATTCTATCAGACCTTCAAAGAAGACCTAAAACCAATACTCTTCAAATTATTTCACAAAATAGAAACAGAAGGAAAACTACCCATCTGATTCTAAGAAGCCACAATTTCCATGATACCAAAACCACACAAAGATCCAACAAAGAAAGAGAACTTCAGACCAATCTCCCTTATGAACATTGACTCAAAAATACTCAATAAAATTCTTGCCAACAGAATTCAAGATCACATCAAAAGGATTATTCACCATGATCAAGTTGGCTTCATCTTAGGGATGAAGGGATTGTTTAATATATGGAAATCCATCAATGTAATCCACTACATAAACAAACCCAAAGGAAAAAAAAAACATATGGTCATCTCATTGGATGCTGAAAAAGCATTTGACAAAATTCAGCATCCTTTCATGCTAAAAGTATTGGAAAGAACAGGAATTCAAGGCCCATACCTAAACATAGTAAAAGCAATTTACAGCAGACCAGTAGCCAACATCAAAGTTAATGGAGAGAAAATTGAAGCAATCCCACTAAAATCAGGGACTAGACAAGGCTGCCCCCTCTCACCATATCTTTTCAATATAGTACTTGAGGTACTAGCTAGAGCAATTGAACAACATAAGGAAATCAAAGGGATACAAATAGGAAAGGAAGATGTCAAACTATCACTATTCGCAGATGATATGATAGTATATTTAAGTGACCCAAAAACTCCACCAGAGAGCTCCTACAGCTGATAAACAACTTCAGCAAAGTGGCTGGTTATAAAATCTACTCCAGCAAATCAGTAGCCTTCCTGTACTCAATGTACAAGCAGGTTGAGAAAGAAGTTAGCGAAACAACTCCCTTTACAATAGCCACAAACAACATAAAGTATCTTGGTGTGACTCTAACAAAACAAGTGAAAGATTTGTATGACAAAACTTCAGGTCTCTGAAGAAGGAAATGGAAGAAGACCTCAGAAAATGGAAAAATCTTCCATGCTCTTGGGTTGGCAAGATAAATATAGTTAAAATGGCAATCTTGCCAAAAGCAATATACAGATTCAATGCAATCCCCATCAAAATCCCAACTCAGTTCTTCATAAGAGTTAGAAAGAGCAATTCTCAAATTCATCTGGGATAACAAAAAACCCAGGATAGCTAAAATTATTATCAACAGTAAAAGATCTTCTGGGTGAATCAATATCTCGGACCTCAAGTAATACTACAGAGTAGTAGTGTTAAAAACTGCATGGTATTGGTACAGTGACAGAGAGATGGATCAATGGAATAGGAATGAAAACCCAGAATTGAACCCACACATCTATGGCCAATTGATCTTTTATAAGGGAGCTGAAAACATCCAGTGGAAAAAAGATAGCCTTTTCAACAAATGGTGCTGGCTCAACTGGAAGTCAACATTCAGAAGAATGAGAATGGATCCACTCTTATCTCCTTGTACTAAGCTCAACTCCAAGTGGATCAAGGACCTCTACATTAAATCAGACACACTAAAATTAATAGAAAAAGAAACTGGGGAAGACCGTTGAGTACATTGGCTCAGGGGGAAAGTTCCTGAACAGAATACTAATAGCTTATGCTCTAAGATCAATAATAGACAAATGGGAACTTATAAAATTACAAAGTTTCTGCAAGGCAAAAGACACTGTCAAAAGGACAAATCGGCAACCAACAATTTGGGAAAAGATCTTCACCAACCTTAAATCTGACAGAGGGCTAATATCCAATATATACAAAGAACTCAAGAAGTTAGACTGTGGAAAACCATATAACCCTATCAAAAAATGGGATACAGAACTAAACAGATTTTTCACCTGAAGAAATTTCGGATGGCTGAGAAACACCTTAAAAAATGTTCAACATCATTAGTCATTAGAGAAATGCAACTCAAAACAACCCTGAGATTTCACCTCACACCAGTCAGAATGGCTAAGATTAAAAACTCAGGAAACAACAGGTGTTGATGAGGATGTGGAGAAAGAGGAATACTCCTCCACTGCTGGTGGGACTGCAAGCTGGTACAACCTCTCTGGAAATCAGTCTGGCCATTTCTCAGAAAACTGGAGATGATACTTAATATGGACCCAGCCATACCACTCCTGGGCATATAACCAGAAGTTTCCTCAGCATGCAATACGGATACATGCTCCACTATGTTCATAGCAGCCCTATTTATAATAGCCCGAAGTTGGAAAGAACCCAGATGTCCCTCAATGGAAGAATGGATACAAAAATTGTGGTATATATACACAATGGAGTACTACTCAGCCATTAGAAACAATTAATTCATGAAATTCTTATAGAAATGGATGGAGCTGGAGAACATCATACTAAGTGAGGTAACATAGTCTCAAAAGAACACCCATGGTATGCACTCACTGATACGTGGATATTAGCCTAGAATCCTGAGACACCAAAAACAATTCACATACCAAATGATGTCCAACAAGAAGGAAGGAGTGGACCCTGGTTCTGGAAAGGCTTAAAACATCAGTGTATGGGAATACCAGAACAGGGAGGTGGGAAAGGGTAAATGGGGGAACACCTGGAGGGAAAAGTGCATGGGGGACTTTTGGGGCAGGGAACCAGAAAAAGGAAAATGAAATGTAAATAGAGAATTTATCCAATAAAAAAGTGCATCAAGTTGAAAAAAAAAGAAATGTTCATTAACATCATTCCTATACATTCTTCTATTCTCATAGATCAGTACTTTGCTTAGCTATTACCAAAGAAGTTCTCTCCTACACAGATGGAAACAAATACAGAGACCACAGCAAGACAATATGCTGAGAGTAAGAGATCGTGGAACATGCATCTGTAAATGATATGTCTTAATAAAATCTTATCCCTTAGGGTTCAGAGAACAGTGAAGAAGAGGCAGAGGGGAATAAGGACATAATGGGTAGAAGGCCCTTTACATAAAAATATAAGAACTCACAGAGTCTGAGTCATCATGTAGAATAAGGTCTGCACCAGATTCTTAGAACTGAAAGTGGACACATACCTCCATCACTAATCTTGAAGCTATCCCAACAGAAAACCAGATGCCAACAAAAATTTAGTTTTTGTCAAGGATTTCTCACTGGGGATATAAATTACTCTTAAGAGGAATCCCCATCCCTGATCTCAACCTGTACTACAGATAGATAGTGATAAAGAGTGATGTGATAAAGAGTGATAAAGAGTGATGGTTGATCAAAAGAGTAGAATTGAGGACACAGGAATGAACCTACATACCTATAGACACTTGATTTTTCCCCCAAAAGCCAAAACCATACAGTAGTAAAAGAAATCATCTTCAACCTATGTTGTTGGTCTAACTGGCAGTCTGTCTGTAGAAGAATGAAAATTGATTAGTATTTATCACCCTGCACATAGCTCAATTAAAAGTGGATCAAAAACCTCAATATCTAACCACATACACTGAATCTAATAGAAGAGAAAGTGGGAAATAACTTTGAATGCATTGACACAGAAGAAAATTTCCTAAACAGAACACCAATTGTTAATTTGCTGAGATCAACAGGTAATAAATGGAACCTCTTAAAACCAAACAACTTCTCTTGGCCAAAGAAATGGTCAATATGACAAAACAGCCACCTAGATATTGGGCAAAGGTCTATACTTTTGGGGTTACTGCATCTGGTAGCTTGATAATATCAAAAATATGTGAAGAGCCAAAGAAGTTAGACTCTAGAAAAACAAAATAACTCAATTAAAAATGGTGTACACAGCTAAATAGAAAATTCTCAACTGTGGAATCTTAAGTGGTCAAGCAGCACTAAAAATTGTTCAACATCCTTAGCCATCAGGGAAATGTGAATCAAAATGACCCTGAGATTACACTTTACAGCAATCAGAATAGCTAAGATCATAAATTCAAGTGAAAAGAGGTGCTAATAAGTATGTGAAGAAAGAATAGTCCTCCATTGTTGGTGGTATTGCATACTAATACAACCAATCCAGAAATCAAATTCTCATTGAATCTCTATTTAAACTGGATATCCAAGTTATGTCTATGTGTGATATCACTTAGTGCTCTTTTCTCCTCTTCCAGACACTAAGACCATCAGCATCATTTCTTAAGGAGGATCAGCTTTGTGGAGACTCTGTGCTGATAAAGTCTTCCTGGAAGGACCATTTCACCCTAAGGTCCAAAACCATTTCCTTAAACACTACAGACGATCTCTGCCTCATTCCAAGCACCTAGTATCATGAAAACTCCCAGTCAGAACGAGTTATTACTTTCATTGGTCACATCTCTTGAAACTACATATCAAGAATCGTTACAAGATTCCACCTTATCCATCAGCAGTTTCAACGTATATAGAGAAAAGGTACATAATCATTCATGAAAGAATCCACTTTAGTACATCAAATTTACCGAAAGCTATTGTTCCTGTGCTATGAAAATTGTATAATTTCAGGGAAGACAGAAAAAGGTAAAGGTGAGATGCAAAATTGTGGGGGATGGGTTCAGGCCCCAGCATGTTAGTATTGTGCACTTTTCATATATGCAAGGCTGACCTTACATTGCAGAAGACTGAAACACTGAGTACAGCAGAATGAGTATTCTCACTGTTCATGTTTTCTTCTCAAATTTACTCCTTTTTTGGTGAACAAAAGAATAAGGAAGAGCACTGGTATGGATAAGAATTGCAAGAATTTCAGAAAAGTGTACAAGGACTACAAAATTGCTGAGGTGTTTCACAAACTAAGTTAGTTGAAGTTAAAGTAATGTCTGTCTTTATGGTTTGGCCTTTGCTCAAAGCAAAGTTCAGAGTTACGTATGGACTATGCATGCATTATAAGAAATTGAAAGAGGATGATTGTTTTGTGTGGACTTTCTAGGAAATGCAGTTTGTATTGCTCTGATAAAAGGAGATGAAGTTTTCCATAAAATATAATGATAAACTTTCATCTGTATTTATCATTTCCCACATTAAAATATTGGAACTAATTAGTAGAAACTTACAATTGAATTTTACTAATATTTATTGAGTATAATATAGCATTCTCATATATGAAATGAGGCTTAGTGTACAAATAAATATCTTAAATACAGCAAATGTTTGTTAGCCTACTAGCTGTAGATTGAGTAGGATGGTGAAATTATAAGTCTCTTAACTCCCGCTTCTGCAAGGGCATTCCACATGCAAATAACATACATCCTCCCTGCTAGATCCTGGAACATCCCACAAACTGTAGCAAATATAAAGATTAGGCTACAATATTTCATTTGTTTTGAAATTTGATTGACTTATTTTTCCAATCAGAGGTAGATCTATCAGCATAGATATTCCTGAGATTGAATATGTACATTGTTACAAGAACTCTGCATTACCCTATGACTAATGTAGAGGTTCTGTCTAGATAAAGATTTCTGTACATCAATTCATACCCATTTTGGGTAAATCATTTAAAAATATATAATACTTATAGCTCAATATTCCTCTAAAGCAATTTTCGGGAATAATGCAGTCACATCCCTTAGTTGACTTTCAGGCATCCCATGGTGATAGGAGAGGTGATTTCCTTGTATTTACTTCCCCATGTTCAAAACTGAGGTACCACACAGCAGCAAATTCAAGAGAACAGCTAAGACAGTGTCTCTCTAGATTTAGACTTGAGGGATTATTTAGAGGAAAAGACAAATGTCTAAGGCTTGGTGATCTGAGTTTGTGCATATAAAATTGAGCATTTGCCATTCTCTGTGTTATCAATAGAGTTGTGGGAAAGAATCTAAAATTTCTCTTGTGTTTTATTTAAAAATATTAAGGAATATAGGATATTTTGTCTGAGCAATGAGCATGTAAGTATTTCAGTAAAGGGTTAATGATAATCTCTTGACTTTATTATGAATAACATGAGTAGTAGGTAAGGATTGAAGTTGTTTTCCTGATATTTTGGAAGAATTCTAGTGTAAGATTTATAGTCTTTAGTTGTTGCTGTTGTATAAAAAGATGATTTTGTGGCAAGCCTGGCAGGGAAAATGAATAAAGAGAACTGAAGACTTCTCAAGACTCACATATCAGCTGCATGAAAAAGATACATAGTAAAGGTATTTTCTTACAAATACAAGAACAAGTAGAAGATCCTAAGATGAGCTGAGTCCAAATGGCATTGTTGAGCAGAGTTGGTTTGGGCTACATTAACTATGGGAGATTCTGGAACTATGGTTTTCATGTCATAAGAGAGCTCTTTTTAGGACTTTCATAAAAAATAGAAAAGCAAAATGAAATTAAAATTCAAAAGAAACAACAAAAATGAGTTTGAATTATGAAAGTGCTTGTTTTCAAGGTTGTGACTATAAGAAATCAGCTGAAGTTTTCTGGTCTTGAGGTTTCTCAAAAGCTAAGCTGAATGTAAAGGACTCATTGAGGTTTATGTCCTCCAGTGACCTATGGAGTTTTTAAGACTATGCAGAGGTTCTGATGGTCAATTTCTTTTGCTATAAAGACCTTTCCCTGTGTGTTGTTTGTATTCATAACTAAGCTTTGCAAAATTAATCCAGCCTCCTTCATTTGTAGCATTCCTATATAATAGTACTCTTCAGACTGAGCTTTAAATAACCCTATGTTTTTCATGCCTTTTAGGTTAATCAAGGGACACATAGACATTTATCTTGCAGCCATTGGAAGATTTAAAAATTAAAATATAAAGAATATCATTTTCCTATGACTATGTACATTAAATAAAGCCCAGACACAATAAAGAAATTGTCTGGGGTTAAATGAAACATCTTTGGCTTTGACTCAATGTCTTAGATCTTAAATCTTAAGTACCAGGTTTCTGAGCTCCTGAAAATAGCTGTTCTCTAATATAATGTACCAAATGACAGTTTATAACTATGGAAACAAAGTTAACATTGCTCCAACTGTCTTCAAAGCATAATGGACCACTGAGGCATGATCTGAGAACATATACTTATGCATTCCTTTTATGGAAATTGAACATGGAAACATTACTATGTGAAATGTAACTTACATTTACCATGTGACCAAATTGGGTATTGTAAAATCTAGTAGGATAGCTAGGATATTCCTTCCTCTACAGCTAGATTTGCATTCAAGGAAACAGAAGAAAATGCCCCTAAAAGGTTCATCTTTATTCACAAGTCATGATATGGAAGACTTTTTTAATGATATCAGTTTAGTCATTACAAACAATAATGATCCATAATCTTTAAAGATAATGTTTTATTCATCTCAATATGCAAACAGATTGAGAGTCTACTATAAGTAAATGCTGTGCTGGGGACTAGAAATCAATAAATCATCAGACCAGAGCAGATGTCCAGGTAGGGGACCCACTTTCCTAGTGTATCTAGGAATCATTGATTTTCTGGGACATGTAGATCTGTTTTTAAATACAGATTGGCCACCAGATATTCTCATCTACTCTAGTATTCTGTGCAAGGTCCTCATGCAGCTCCCTTCTGAAGAAGAGCATTCTGGACAAGGACCTGAAGTGTACCGAAGAGCATTATCTCTCTCCCTGTGTTCTTGCCTTATCCAGACCATAATTCAAGTCTTTAGCTCCCTACACAATTATCTTCACACCTGCCCTTCATAAGAACTTCTTTTTTGTGCTTATTGACTCTGCCTCCAGACTCTTCATTTTCTGTCCACATCAGTTTGAGTAGGGGACTTCATGGAGACCACCATACATGGTGCCTAAACATATTGTCTAAGTGAAGGCTCCATTCAACCTGCTCTGTCTTAACCTTGATCTCTCTCTCTCTCTCTCTCTCTCTCTCTCTCTCTCTCTCTCTCTCTAACTCTCTCTCTCTCTCTCTCTCTCTCTCTCTAACTCTCTCTCTCTCTCTCTCTCTCTAACTCTCTCTCTCTCTCTCTCTCTCTCTCTCTCTCTCACACACACACACACACACACACACACTTAAATACATTTGAACTTTTATATAATATCAGGTCATATTCTTTTTTTAATTCTTTTTTGAAATTTTCTATATTCTTTGTTTACATTCCAAAGGCTTTCCCCTTTCCCAGTCCCCCCCCACCATACATCCCATAAGTCCTCTTCCCCCCAACTATTCACCCCCCCACCATTTGTCTTCTGGATCTACAAAACTTGATCCAATTTTTTCAGGACCAGGGTCCTCTCCTTTCTTTTTCTTGGGAATCATTTGACTTGCTAATTGTGCCTTGAGAATTTAGGGCTTCTGGGCTCATTAATATCCACTCATCAGTGATTGCATTTCTTGTGTATTCTTTTGTGATTGGGTTAACTAGCTTAGGATGATATTTTCCAGATCTAATCATTTGCCTACAAATTGCATGAATTCATTATTTTTAATTGTTGAGTAGTATTCCGTTGTATAAATATACCATATTTTCTGTATCCATTCCTCCTTTGAGGGATATCTGGACTCCTTCCAACTTCTGGCTATTATAAACAAGGCTGCTATAAACATTGTGGAGCATGTGTCTTTATTGTATGCAGGGGAATCCTCTGGGTATATGACCAGGAGCAGTATGCCAGGGTCCTCTGGAAGTGACATGCCCAATTTTCTGAGAAACTGCCAAACTGATTTCCAGAGCGGTTTTACCATTTTGTAATCCCACCAACAGTGGAGGAGTGTTCCTCTTTCTCTACATCCTCGCCAGCACCTGTTGTCTCTTGAGTTTTTAATCTTAGCCATTCTGATTGGTGTGAGGTGGAATCTCAGGGTTGTTTTGATTTGCATTTCCCTGATGATTAATGATGTTGAACATCTCTTAAGTTGTTTCTCAGCCATTCGAATTTCTTCTAGTGAAAATTCTTTGTTTAGCTCTGCACCCCATTTTTGATAGGGTTATTTGGTTATTTGGAGTCTAACTTCTTGAGTTCTTTGTATATATTGGATATTAGCCCTCTGTCAGATGTGGGGTTGGTGAAGATTTTTTCCCACTTTGTTGGTTGCTGTTTTGTCCTTCTGACAGTGTCCTTTGCCTTACAGAAACTTTGTAATTTTATGAGGTCCCATTTGTCAATTCTTGATCTTAGAGCATAAGCTATTGGTGTTCTGTTCAGGAACTTTCCCCCTGTGCCCATGTCCTCCAGGGTCTTCCCAAGTTTCTTTTCTAATAGTTTCAGTGTGTCTGGTTTTATGTGGAGGTCCTTGATCCACCTGGAGTTGATCTTAGTACAAGGAGATAAGAATGGGTTGATTTGCATTCTTCTGCATGTTGACCTCCAGTTGAACCAGCACCATTTGTTGAAAAGGCTATCTTTTTTCCACTGGATGGTTGTGGCTGCTTTATCAAAAATCAAGTGACCATGTCTGTGGGTTCATTTCTGGGTCTTCAGTCCTATTCCATTGATCTAATTGCCTGTTGCTGTACCAATACCATGCAGGTTTTTTTTGTAACACAATTGCTCTGTAGTACTGCTTGAGGTCAGGGATATTGATTCCCCCAGAAGTCCTTTTATTGTTGAGAATAGTTTTAGCTATCCTGGGTTTTTGTTGCTCCAGATGAATTTGAGAATTGCTCTTTCTAGATCTATGAAGAATTGATTTGGGATTTTGACGGGGATTGTATTGAATCTGCAGATTGCTTTTGGCAAGATGGCCATTTTTACTATATTGATCCTGCCAATTCAGGAGCAAGAAATATTTTTCCATCTTCTGAGGTCTTCTTTGAATTCTTTCTTCAAGGACTTGAAGTTCCTGTCATACAGACCTTTTGCTTGTTTGGTTAGAGTTACACCAAGGTACTTTATGTTGTTTGTGGCTATTGTGAAGGGTTTTATTTCCCTAACTTCTTTCTCAGCCTGCTTGTCCTTTGAGTACAGGTCATATTATTGAGTTTGATGGTCAAGTCTTATCATCACATTCTTATTTTGTCCTACAAATTACATGACCTTCCAAGAATTAATGGATAGAATACACAACCTTCAAAAGAGGAAAGGTGTTTTGAAGGTATATCATAAAGGTTGTAACTGTAGATTTTATTTATACTTCATATTTATCTCTCAGCTTACACTATTTATTTAAAATATGTAATAAGGAAGCTCACGATTCTTCTGGTACCATATTTACTCTATGACAAGTGGTCCTGTGCATTCGCCATGTTCCTGCCTACACATTCCTCATTATCAGTATTTCTTGATTAGATAACTATAAACTTGTTTTCACATTTTCTGTGACAAACACGGTTTTGAAATTGTATTGTGGTCAGCACAGACAAATGGAATGCTGAAATATCAGTTACTACATATGAACAATTTTCACAATGTATCATTTGTTATTTATTTTTGAAAAATATAAGTAATCCCACATGACTATCCAGGCCAGTAACCTCCCTAGGCTGTGTATTCAGTATTTCTCTCAGCTAAAAGAGCACTTACATGTAAAACACGGGCTCTAATACTGAAAATAGGTAAGAGAAAGAAGCATGTATTAGAAAGATGAAAAATGATTATGGATTTTGCAACCTTGAGAGAATAAATGAAGAATCAGTTGCCCCAGAGCAGAAAAGCAAGAGATGCCCTTACAGAGGCCATAGAAAAATAGGCAACATTCTGGCTAGTATGCTTATTCTTTTTAGATGATATTTTTATACTTCAGATTATAATATAGTCATATTATTTCCATTTTCATTTCCCCCATCAAGGCTGTATCATGTTCTTCCTGCTCTCTTGTAAATTCAATTTGTTAATCAATCCAATCATTCTAGAAAATATATGCATACCTGTTAATTACATAGATGGTGCATGTTATATTTCTTTCTATATGTAGCAATATTTAATAATATACATATACACATATATAACTTAATCATTTTAATATTGTTTAATTTATTCTAAAGGATAATTATTTTGTTTAACTCTCTTTAGTTAAGTCTAATATGTATAAATAAAATATTTGTAATATAAATGACATAATTAATAAGAGCAAATCATCATTATATTATGTGGGCTGCTGAGATAGCTTAACAAGTAAAGGCACTTGCTTCCAACACAATGATCTGAGTTTGATTATCAGGAGGAAGAAAATTGACTCTTGAAGTGAAGGTACTCTATCATCTACTCAAGTATCATAGTGTGCATGCACACCCCACAGTTACATATAAATTCATTTAAAATGTAACAAATTTTAAAGTGTTGGGAGGAAAAAATCAAGAACCCAACTACTGCACATTGTTTTCCACAATGGAAATGATTTTAAAAGCCTCTCACTCCTGCCAATGGACTACAAAACCCAGATCTTCAGAATAAGGAAAGAAAGCAGTGAATATAAGGAATATTTATAGCATTTAGATACATTTACATAGTATTTACAATTTTAAAATATGACATACATATTATTCAGTGTGTGTCATTTATTCTATTACAACTTTCATTATGAATATGTATTCATTTGCTATCTCTAAAATTTCACAAATCGAAACATTTCTGTGAAAGTGAATATGCAAAATAGCATTTAATGACTAGTGTGGATATGAGTACACACAAAACCTTCTCATTCTAGAACAGAGAATTGGGAGTGGATGGAATTATTAGGAAAAGAGAAGACTCATTAGAGATTTTGAGAGTCAGAGTACTAGGGAACAGATCCCTCTCTGTAGTACTGCCAGTTAGGGGAAGAGGGCCAAGAAAGAGGTGATGCAGAGATTAGAGTGAGTGGGGACATGAGTTTCTTCGTTTTGTAAGGCAAGTTAATAATAGTTCTGCAAGGACTTATTTAGAATGAAGTGTGTATGCTATCTGATTCATGTTTCTACCTTTGATGTCATCATGACCACACATCCACCCATGAATTGTGAGCATGGCCAGGGAAGAAAAATTCAGTTCAGACTCCATAAAAGATTCAACAGAATGATAGTGCTGGAAGAACAATTCATTGTAATCATTCATTAAAAGCCAGTTCTTCTTTATTCTTTTCTATTTCATATGATAATTATATTTGCTTTCAGGTCACTTTTTTTCAAGAAATATAAAGAAATATACTTTTATGGATAAATGGAACCAGAGCTCAAGTGATTTCACTCTGTTAGGGTTGCTTCCACAAAACCTAACTGGCATACTACTTTTGCTGCTTATCGTACTTGCCTTTTTTTCTGGCCTTGTTTGGAAATTCAGTAATGATCCACCTCATTCATGTGGATCCAAGGCTTCACACCTCCATGTACTTTCTCCTCGGTCAGCTCTCTCTCATGGACTTGATGTACATTTCTACCACTGTTCCAAAGATGACATTTAACTTCCTCTCTGGCAGAAAAGCATTACCTTTCTCCGTTGTGGAGTGCAATCCTTCTTTTTCAATACTATGGCATGTTCTGAAGGCTTGCTCCTGGCTTCCATGGCTTATGATCATTTTGTGGTTATCTGCCATCCCCTTCATTACCTATCCAGTTCGCATGAGCAAAATAATGTGTCTGAAGATGATCATAGGATCCTGGATATTGGACTCAATCAACTCTTTAGCACATACTGTCTATGCCCTTCATATTCCTTACTAACATTCTAGGTCCATTAACCATTTCTTCTGTGATGTTCTAGCCAAGTTGCCCCTGGCCTGTATGGACACTTGGGTTTATGAGTACATGGTATTTGTAAGCACAAGCCTATTTCTCCTACTGCCTTTCGTTGGCATCACAACTTCCTATAGACAGGTCCTTTTTGCTGTCTTCCACATGCGCTCAAAAGAGGGAAAGAAAAAGGCCTTCACCACCTGCTCAACTCACTTAACTGTGGTGATTTTATTATGCACCTTTTGTCTATACCTATCCTTGACCTAGGAGTCTTCGTTCCCCTACAGAGGATAAGAGTCTGGCTGTTTACTACACTATCCTCACTCCCATGCTCAACCCTATCATCTACAGTCTGAGGAATAAGGAGGTCCTGGGAGCCATGATAAGAGTCCTTGGGACATTTTTTCCATGAAACCTTGATCATTCTTTCACTACTCCACTTTCACTTTCTCTAAAGAACATCATAGGCCTGTATTGTCTATTGAAAATATAATGTGTGCCACACACATGTATTAACTTTCTTGTGATTTATTACTAGTTAATATTAAATAAAACATTCATTATTAAATGAATTCATTATGAAACTAATATAATTATTTACGTGTTTATTTAACTCATAACACTAATTAATATTAGACAATACATTATACCTTGAGTATATAAATTTTACTTTTATATGATACTATTTATTCTGATATTAACATGTGTTTGTACAAAGTTAACAATGAATTGATTATGTGTTTTACTTTCATTCTTTTCATTAGTAATTGTGTATGAATATTGACTATGTTCAACATATTGCAGTTTGGACTGTGCCCATTCAAGTGACCAATACTCACATGGAGCCTGTACCTACTATGTAGGAAAATAGAGCAATATTAAGGTCAAGAAATGTTTTAACAAAATCATCATTATCCACAATTATGTACCTCTTCAACCCATGTAGAATTGCTGTCATAAAAAGGACAATGCTTAACAAATGCTGTTGTGAGTGGAAATATGGGGAGCTTTTATATACAATTGGTTGACATGTAAATTAACACAGTCTTTATGGAGGAATATATTTCATCAATAACAAAAAATTAGAGCAATTGTAGAATCTGTCAATTCCCATATAGGAAAAACTTGAAATAGAACAAACTCAAAATGATTAAGAAATATACTTCACTCCTCAAAATACACGTAGCACTTACTGAAATGGTGGTTTTCATATTAACCAGAATTAATTTAGGTATCTTATTCTGCATATTGTCTCATACATCTCAAAAGGCAGGATATTGAATATATTTTTCCTAAAGAAGTAAAATGTCTCACGTATAAATTAGCTAATTACCCTGATTTTGTCAATATAAAATATTTACATGTGTTATAATATTAAATTGCACCTCATAAATAAGTATCATTAATTTTAAGCTGAAATATTTTCCATATATATATGATATTTTATAATGTATCAGTGGTATACTATTGATTGGATGAGAAGCAGTAAAATATGAATGCATGACATAAATCATTTTGGAGTGTTGCATTTGTTCCTTTTCTCTTTAGCATGTGTCTTTGAACTGTGACACACACATCCTCGCCATCTTAATGAAATATTTTGGTATAAGATCATTCTAGAGGGGCATACTTGACCTAGATTTTTTCTCATTTCCATAAAACATGGAAATGAAATGTTGGGAGGGATCATATCAGATTTATATGAATTTTTATTTAACTTAAACAATTTGTGCATTGTGTATAATCTTTTTGATATATGTCTGTAGCCAGCTTGTTTATATGTCATGGAATAGTTTTGAAAGTATATTTATCAGGTTATTAACCTGTCGAATTATTTGTTCTTGTTGTGTCTTTGCAAACTTTTGGTAGTAAAGTAGTACTTGCATTGTAAAAAGATGTTCAGAAATGCTCCTTCTGGATCATTTTTTTTGTGTTTATGTAATTTAAGAAGGATTTGACTTTCAAACTTCAAAGAAAGACTGATAAAATTATTCTGCCCATTTCTCTGGTCTTGAGCTTGTTTTTATGTGAGAGGATTTTATTACTCTTTGAATCTCCTCACTTATTATATGTCTGTTTAGATCATTGATCTTTTCTTAGTTTAACTTTGTTGGATTTCATGCATCTAGAAATGTACCCATTTCTTCTATAATTTTTAATTTAGCAGGGTGTAGGCCATTCAAATATTTCTTTATAGTATATTGCATTGTAATGAACCATTTTGTGATGCCTCCAAGTCTGTTAATGAGTGTTTAAAGCTTTGCCATCTCTTTTGTCTTTTGGTTAATTGGCCAAGCTTCTTTCTTTATCTTGGAGTTGCAGGAATATTTCAACATTCCAAGTTAATTAATGTAATAAACACATTACATAAAAGCAAAAATTACATGATCATTTCAAAAAATACAGAAAGAACTTTGGACAAAATACATCATGTGTCCATGATGGAAGCTATAGAATAAGACTAAAGCAAACATTTCAACATAGTAAAGTCTACATATGCAATCCAGAGATCTAAATCAGTTTAAATCAATTAAACAGCCTATAAGTAATTATACTTTAACCATGAGCAATGCAGATTTACCCATTATATCCAGTCCCTGTTAGGAGAGTTCTCATATCACTTCATGAATCAGTGAATGAGTGGATCATGAATTAGTGAAGCCAAAGAAAGAAATTAGACGAATACAAATAGAAAAACAAATAATCAAATAATCCCTAATTTCAGATGACATAGTATTATATGTAAGAGAGCCCTAAAATTGCACTGAAACCTGCTAAGATGGCCAATAATCTCAACAAAGTAGCAGTTCATAGACTTATTTCTATAAGATTTCATATCTTTTTTATAAAGCAACAACAAACATGCCATGAAAGTGTTCCTGGACACACATTTATAATAGACTAAAGAATGATTATTTTAGAATGATCATGTTAGAATGAAACTAACCAAATAGGTGAAATATCTCTGCAATGAAACGTTTAAATCTTTGCATAAAGAAATTTAGAGGCACTAGTAAGTAGAAGTACAGTCCATGCTCACCATTTGGTACAATTGACTGTTACTCTGATGAGTTTCCATTTAGTAATCACTCCTGGCTTTTTCTCTTGCAGATGCAGTACAATATCTTGTGTGTGTGTGTGTGTGTGTGTGTGTGTGTGTGCGTGCGTGTGTGTGTGTGTGTGTGTGTGTGTGTGTGTGTGTATTTAGAGTTTTAACTATAAAATTCTATATGGAATTTCTTTTTGGTCATATCGGATGTTCTGTTGCTCTGTGTACTGTTTCTTCTATGTATGAGTATGTTTTCCTTTAGTTTGGGGAGGTTTGCTTTTATGAACATCATAATATTTGAACAATGGCTTAGAATTTTTCTTCTTCCCTTTTCTTAATTCAAAGATTTGGTATTTTTATGGCATCCAAAGTTGTTGAGTAATCCTTTCAGCTTTAAAATTTGAACATATTTTAAATTATGTGATTAAATTCCTCTATTTTACCTTCAAGTCCTAATATTCTGTCTTCTAATTCTTTCTACTACTAAGATTTTCCCCCTTAGTTCTCCAATAGTGCTATTGCATTTTCATTTCTATTTCATTTTCATTCTATCTCAACTTGAGTTTTCTGTATTATTGCTAACTCTCTATTGAGTTCACTTTTCAAACCATGAGTTATCTTCACCATTATATTCATCCACAAAGTTATTTTTGGTTTTGTATTGTTTTTTATTGTTGTTGTTGCTGCTGTGATACAATACCATGATAAATAAAACTTATAGAGTTTTATTTGGGTGTATCATTCCAGATCATAGCAGTAGCAGCAAGATGCTGAGAGCTCATATCTTAGACTTCAAGCCTAGTATGCAGCAGCAACTGATCATCTTGAGAGGGATAAAGATGCAGAATCATAACATTTGTTGTGCATTCTGCTTCCCCCTTCTGGCCTAGTAAGCAGCAGCATCTGATGTCCTGGAGGGAAGTGTAGACTGAGAACACCACTGGTTCTGGACTTTGCCCTATTTCTCCTAGCCAGTGTACTGCAGAGAATGGATGTATGTCCCAGGAAGTGAGAGAGAGAGAGAGAGAGAGAGAGAGAGAGAGAGAGAGAGAGAGAGAGAGAGACTTGGTAGAAATGGCTTGAGATTTTAAAATCTTTTTTTTAATTTTTATTTTCTATATTCTTTGTTTACATTCCAAAGGCTTTCCCCTTTCCCAGTTCCCCCCAAAGCCACCCCTTCCAGTAACAAACTTCCTCCAATAAGATTATTGAATCTTTCTAAGCATCACTACCAAATGATGACCTCCTATTCAAATGCCGAAATTTACAGGGGTTATTTGTTTTCAATTAACAATACAAACTTAAATAATGAACTTATTACTATACTTACAAAGTACATTCAGTTATTTATTTCTGTCCTCCTTAAAGTCCTTGAATTCTTTCATCATGTTTATGACTCTTCTTTTACATTTTATTACTTGAGGTTCACACTGGTTATTCTTGTTAAATAACATTTTTATGGGATTATTTGTTAAGGGAGAGATAAACTGTCTTGGACTTTCAGATTGCTTGTGTCTTCATGGTGTGATCTAAATATGTGGACCATGCCCCAAGAGGAACTGGAATGGAATTGGTCAAATAGAGCATGCTCAAATCCCAAATATCTCAAAATTTGAGGCCAGCAGGTGTAGAACTAGCTCCCCCACTGTGTTGCATCCAAGAAAATAAGTAGGTGACTCCCAATCAGGTGATCACAGGTAGTCAGTCTCTGAAAACAGCCCTTGGAATATCTCTTCATGTTAATGAGGCATCTCAGCTCCTAAACTTTCAGCCATGACTCTGTTCCTTCCTGTATATTCCTATGCCTGTCCCACAAACTATATAACCCTTTATTCACTCCAAATAAATTGTATGCATTCAAACCCAAACCAAATAAAGAAATAGACCACAAGCTAGGATCACCTCAAAGCAGATTCATTAAACATTATCAGAGAAGGCCTTCATTTAAAAGAGCCATAAAATTAAGATTCTCAGAGCAGGTCCCAACCCTCAGCATTCCTCCCAACTGGACAGAGATCCTGCCTATCCCCAAATCAGTCTCATCCTTTCAGCCTAGTATGCAGCAGCACCTGATCATCTTGAGAGGGATAAAGATGCAGAATCATAACATTTGTTCTGCAATCTGCTTCCCCCTTCTGGCCTGGTAAGCAGCAGCATCTGATGTCCTGGAGGGAAGTGTAGACTGAGAATACCACTGGTTCCAGACTTTGCCCTATTTCTCCTAGCCAGTGTACTGCAGAAAATGGACGTCCCAGGAAGAGTGGTGGAATAGACGTCCCAGGAAGAGAATCACATCTTTGGCTGTGTGTCTGATATGGGGATGACTAGCTTCCTCTGTTGATAGGAAATTTTTCATGTTGCCTTAATTTGATTTCAGATCAAGTATTAAGGGTTTGTAGCTAAATCCTTCATATCTTTGGTACAGGTATTTGATATGATTGGGTTGATTCTAATTTATAAGTAACCAAAAGTTGTGCTAAGAATGTAGCTCCCATCTGGATCTGAATGTAGAAAGATGGTGGTGGGTAACTGATCCTGAGTAGACTCACCTATATTCTCTGTGAATGTGACTCTGCAGTATTGTCCAGGTAGGTTTATACAGGTAGGGATTTAGATAGGCCTATTGAGAAGTACGGAGAACTCATCCCATTTGCTTATAGTCCTGTGTAAACAGGATGAGCATGTCATGTATCGACACCCTGGGAAGGAGACAGAAAATGCTCAAATATTAGTCTTTATCTAAAATTCCTTCATTAGAGAAATTATTATATTGAATATTGAAAGCTAAGTTGTGTGGTTTAACAAGCAGAATGTCGCCTTGCTATCCAGTTACAATATTATGAATACTACTAGTAAGACAAACTATTGACTTTCTTACTTTGTAAACTGTTGCATAACAGAATATATCTTTATAAGAAATATTGTGTTTATTTTTTATAAGAAGTGGAATTAATGTGGTAGAACTAAATTTTCTTGTTGGAAATGGATATTGAAATAATGGGATTATATATGATAAGCTGATATTCTACTGCTGTTGTCTATCACTAGCCATAAATGCTAGCTAGTGTTTATTTTTCATTCTTTTCGATATCCATTTACATTCACGAACAACCTGAGCAAATTCTTTACTGCAACTTGTCTTTATTTGATATGATATCATCAATACTTTTAGTGGTCATCTCCATGGCCCACGTAGCCTACATTAGCTTTGCGGTACACAAATTTTAATATATGGCATATAAAACCAAATATTATCAAGAAACTAATGTTGATTGATGTAGCCAATAATGACAAACTCAGCAACATTATCAATTTACATCTAAATGAAATAAATATTTTTCTCTATCATGAAAAGTGAAGAAATGATTCAAATTCTTGTGAAATTTGACCAGTGAAGAGTGATAAGATTTAGAAGTTTTGTTGTTGGTGAGAATGAAAATTGGGATAAATGTAAATTATTTAAATAGGAGAAGATGAAGGGCATTTGTACTAATGGATGGGTAAAGGAAACATGAAATTTATGCAATGGAGCACTGTTCAGCTACAAAAGATAAAATTCTGTTTCAAATGACAATATAGATGGAACTTGAATTCATTATGCAGTGAAATATAAAGGCACAAAAGTACACTCTTTCATATCATTCACATGCTGAGCTAAAGAATTAAATTTCATAGAAGTAATGAATGTAATAGTAATAAGGATTATAAGCATTTTATAGGTTCCATTTCAGTGGAAGCAAGAATTTTATAATTTATTATTGGTTAATAATAAATTCTGAGTTATTACAATAATACTCAGGTAATGTATAGGTCTAACTCTTCAAATGTTTTCCCTATGATTTCCTCCATGAGTTTCAATGTCCATAGTTTTCATTAATGTATTTCATATACTTTGAGTTGATTTTCAAAAATAGGGTGAGAGAAAGGAAACTATTTTTATTCTTCTGCATGTGAATGCTCAATTTTCTCAATATCTCAATCATACACTTTCAACATTAAAAATTCAGATACTTGCAGCTGTGACATTTTAATTTAGGGAGTCATTACATGTCAGTCAGTGATCTATAGATGTCATGGCTAATCTTGGTTGTTAACTTGATTTCATTTTGAATCAACCAAAGCTCAAGATACTCTGCACTTCTTTGTGGGATTTTCTTGATAAGATTAGTTGAAGCAGGAAATCACTCCTTAAATGTATATAACACATACTGATGACAGTCTGGATAATGGGCAATAGTAGAGAAAACTTGATTTTGCACGCATATCCTTATGTTCATGAGCAAGTTCACCTATGCTGTTGCTGTAGCATTTCTTTATCAATAGCAGAACCAGATTCTCCAGGAATTCAGGATAGTCTGAAGACGTGCAGCTCTCTAAGTATTTTCCAGGCCTTTAGTAGCAGATTGAGACTTCTGAGTCACCTAGTCTCAGGGACTAAACATCTACTTGACTATTGGTCACTCTAATATGAGACAGTTGTTGTGCTATTCAGAAAGCATCATTTAAGGCAGTCAAATATATATAAATTCTATCAGTTCTTTTCCTTTAGAATAATATCAAGGGTTTGCTAGTTCTGGAAAAAATCCTAGAATTGTTATAGGAATGACAGAATTTGTCGATTGATTCTTGATTTTGATATTTGGTTAGTCTGGCCATTTTTGCAATATTTATTATACCAGTCCATATATTGTCTCTTAGCTCTCTCTCCTCTTTCTCCACTCTCTCCTTTCTCTCTCTCTCTCTTAACTCTCTCCTCTCTCTTCACTCTCCACTCTCCTCTCTCTCTCTCTCTCTCTCTCTCTCTCTCTCTGTCTCCTCTCTCCTTCTCTCACTCTCTCTATCTCTCTATCTCTATCTCTATCTCTTTCTGTGTGCGTCTGTTTATATGTACACACATGTTAGATGCTGGTATATGTGAATATTCTAATGGGATTTATAGAAAAAATATCACATGCCTTTTCATGTGTGCCATCCACCTTTTTTTTTAATTTAGAGTATCACATTTATATGAGACTCACTGATCCACTAGCAACTGAACTATCTCCACAGTTCTACTTTGTACCTTTAATGCCTTGTTCTTAAGAAGAGGAGCTTCTTTCTTCAATGTATTTTTTTCTTTAGTGAAAACTGTCATATATTGATCAAGTTTGTGCTTAGATATTTATTTATGAGGTTATTGTTCATGTCATGGCCTTTCTGAAGCATTTCTCAAAGGACTTTTAGAGGTATATATGTAATTTCTGTGAGTCTTTGTTGAAAACACTATCAGATTTGAGTAATCTAATGTAGTCTTTGAGATCTTTCATATGTAAGATCATATACTCTACAACTAGGAATAATTTTAGTTCTTTCCTTCCTGTCTATATATATCAAAAAAAAACAGGAGCTAGTTCTTTGTTAAAATCAACATGATAGACAAACTCTAACACAGACTAACCTGAGGGAGCAAAAACAGTATAAAAATTAACAAAATCAGAAATGAAAATGGAGATATAACAACAGAAACTGAGAAAGTTCTGCAAAATAGGAACAAAATGATCACTACCCAATTCATTCTATGAAGACACAATTACACTGATAACAAAGCCACACAAAGACCCATCAAAGAAAGAGAATTTCAGATCAATTACCTTTATTTATATTGATGCAAAAATACTCAATAAAATTCTTGCAAGAGAAATCCAAGAACACATCAAAATGATCATTCACCATGATCAAGTAGGCTTCATTGCAGGAATGCAGTGATTGTTTGATATATGGAAATCCACAATATAATCCAGTATATAAACAAACACAAAGAAAAAAATCCCACATGAACATTTCATTAGATGCTGAAAAAGCATTTAATAAAATTCAACATCCTTTTACATACAAAGTCTTGCAAAGATCAGAAATTCAAGGCCCATATCTAAATGTAGTAAAAGAAATATGCAGGAAACCAGTATCCCACATTAAACTTAATGGAGAGAAACATGAAGGAATCCCACTGCAATCCAGGACTAGACAAGGCTCCCCAATCTCTCCCTACATGTTCAATGTAGTACTCAAATTATAGCTTGAGCTATTAGATAACAAAAGTTGGTGGATGAGATATAAATTAGAAAGAAAGAAGTCAAAATATCACTATATGTGCTAGTATAATTAATTGACCCAAAAAATTCTACCAGAGAATTCTTATAGCTGATAAACACCTTCAGCATAGTGGCTGGATGCAAAATTAACTCAAACAAATCAGTAGCCTTCCTTTACTTAAATGATAAACAGGCTGAGAAAGAAATCAGGAAAATGATACCCTTCACAATATTCCCAAACTACATAAAATATCTTGCTGAGGCTTTAATCACACATGTGAAAACTCCATGACTAGAATTTCAAGTTTATGAAGAAACAATGAAAATGATCTCAAAAGATGGAAAGATCTCCCATGCTCATGGAACGGCAAGATTAATATAGTAAACGTGGACATCTTGCCAAAAGCAATCTACAGATTCAATGCAATTGTCATCAAAATTCCAAATCAATACTTCATATAGCTAGAAAGAGCAATCTGCAAATTCATTTGGAATAACAAAAACCTGGGATAGCAAAAACTATTCTCAACAATTGAAGAACTTCTGGTGGAATCACTATTTTTGACCTCAAGCTATACTATAGAGCAATAGCGATAAAAACTGCATGGTATTGGACAGGGACAGGCAGGTAGATCAATGGAATAGAATTGAAGACCCAAAAATGAACCCTCACACCTATGCTATCTTCGTCTTTGGCAAAGGACCTAAAAATATCCAGTGGAAAATAGACAGCATTTTCCACAAATGGTGCTGGAACAACTGGCAATCAAGATGTAGAAAGATGCAAATTGATCCATTCTTATATCCTTGTACAAAGCTCAAGTCCAAGTGGATCATGTAACTCCACATAAAACCAGGTATACTGAATCTAATTGAAGAGAAATCGGGGAAGAACCTGGAGCACACAGACATAGGGGAATATTTCCCAAATAGAGAACACTAATAGCTTATGCACCAAGACCAAACATTGACAAATGGGACCTTGTAAAACTACAAAGCTTCTGTAAGGCAAAAAACACTGTCAATAAGACTAAAAAGGAACCAACAGATTGGGAAAATATCTTTACCAAGCCTACATTTGCTAGAGAGGTAATATCCAATATATACGAAGAACTCAAAATGTTAGACTCCAGAGAGTCAAATAACCCTATTAAAAATGGGGTAGAGAGCTAAACAGAGAATTCTCAACTGAGGAAGCTCAAATGGTCAGTATCCTTAGTTATCAGGGAAATGCAATTCAAAGCAACCCTGAGACTTCACCTCACACCAATCAGAATGGCTAAGATGAAAACCTCAGCACATGCTGGCAAGGATTTGGAGAAAGAGGAGCACTCCTCCATTGCTAGTGGGATTGCAAGCTGGTACAACCACTCTGAAAATCAGTTTGTCAGTTCCTCAGAAAATTAGACATAGTACTATCAGAGGACACAGTTATACCACTCCTGGACATATACCCAGAAGATGCTCCAACATGTAGTAAAGATATATGTTCCACTATGTTCATAGCAGCCTTATTTATAATAGCCAGAAGCTGGAAAGAACACAGCTGTCTTTCAACAGAGGAATGGATACAGAAAATGTGGTATATCTACACAATGGAGTTCTACTCAAGTATTAAAAACAGTGAATTCATGAAATTCCTATGCAAATGGATGGAACTGGAAATTGTCATCCTGAGTGAGGAAACCCAATCTAAAAATAAAATGCATAGAATGTGCTCACTCACACGTGGATGTTAGCCCAAAAGCTCAGAATAAACAAGATACAACTTACAGACCACAAAAAGCTCAAGAATAAGGAAGGCCAAAGTATGGGTCCTTCAGTTTTTCTGAGAAAGGGAACAAAATATTCACAGGAGCAATTATAGAGACAACGTCTGGGTCAGATACTGAAGGAAATGCTACCCAGAGACTGTCCTTCCTGGGGATTCATCCTATAAACAGTTTCTAAACGAACACTACTATCGATGACAAGAAATTCTTGCTGAAAGGAGCTTATTATGGCTGTCTCCTGAGGGGCCCTGCCAGAGCCCTTCAGACACATAGGCAGATGATTGCAACCAACCATTGGACTGAGCCTAGGGTCCCCAATGGAGGAATTAGAGGGTGGCCTGGAGGAGCGGAAGGAGTTTGCGGTCCCATGGGAAGATTGACAATGTTGGCCAACCAGACACCCCCAGTGCTCCCAGAGACTAAGCCATCAACGAAGGGGTATACATGGTTCCAGCAACAATTGTGGCAAAGGATGTCTTGTCAGGCTTCAGTGGGAGGAGAGGTCCCTGGTCCTTTGAAGGCTGTATAGATGTACCAGTGTGGGGAAATCAAAGGGGAGTAGGTGGGAGTGCGTTGGACAGAGGGACATCATCTTAGAGGCAGTGGGTGGGAGGATGGTTTGAGGGTTTTCTGGGAGGGTTATAACTGGGAATGTGTGTAACATTTGAAGTGTAAATGAAGAATATATTTAAAAAAGAATTTAAAAAAATTGAACAGAGTTGTGTAGCAATGGAGGATGGGGCACTAGGAGTAGCAACCAGAAAGTCCCAGATTCCAGGAAAGCAAGATTCTTTCAGGACCCCACAGGGATGACATTAGTTGAATGAAATACCCTACAAAAGGGAAGGAGAACCTGTCAAGACCATATTCGAATTTAGGGATGACCCCACCCCTGGTTGAGGAATGTGGCCACCCACTCATCCCCAAAATTTTAACCCAGAATTGCTCCTCTTTAAAGAAAATACAGTGACAAAGAATAGAGGAAGCTGATGGAAAGGCCATCCAGATATGACACACCCTAGAGTTCCATCTCACCAAACCCAGACACTATTGCTGATGCCAGCAAGTGCTTGCTGATAGGAGCCTGATACTTCTGTGTCCTGAGAAGCTCTGCTAGATCCTGACCAATACAGATATGGATGCCAACCATTGGCTGAGTTAGTTAACCCAATCACAAAAGAATACACATGAAATGCAATCACTGGTAAGTAGATATTAATGAGCCCAGAAGCCCTAAATACTCAAGGCACAATTAGCAAGTCAAATGATTCCCAAGAAGAAGAAAGGAGAGGACCCTGTGCCTGTAAAGATTGGATCCAGTTTTGTAGACCCAGAACAGAGAAACCGTGTGGGGGGGGGAAGGGGGAATGATTGGGGAATAGTTGGGGGGAAGAGGAATTATGGGACGTATGGTGGGGGGGGACTGGGAAAGGGGAAAGCCTTTGGAATATAAACATAGAATATAGAAAATAAAAATTAAAAGAAATAATATTTGAAATGCACAGTTAAGAATATTGGGACACTAATCATCACAGTAGTTAAGATATAACAATTGAACCAAACATTAGATAGAGTTCAGGGAGTCTTGTGGAAGTGTTTGGAAGAAGGATTAAGGGACCCAGAGAAGATAGGAAATCTACAAGAACACCAACAGAGTCAACTAACCTGGACCCCCAGAGGCTCCCAGAAACTGAACCACCAAAGAGCATACAAGAGCTGCATCTTCCACACCTATCCCACACATATGTAGCATATGTGCAGCTTGGTCTTCATGTGGGTCCCCCTACAACTGGAGCAGGGCCTTACCCTAATTCTGTTACATGCCTGTGGATCCTGTTCCCTTAACTGGACTGCATTGTCTGGCCTCATTGGGAGAGTATATGCCTAGTTCTGTAGTGACTTGAGGTGCCAGGACAAATTGGTACCCAGAGTTACCTCCCCTTTCTTAGTGGTAACTGGTAGGGGTTTGGGGGAAGGAGCCATGTGATTATATGTTTTATATATAATACATACATAAATAATGTAATTATAATATATGTAATATATAATGATATACACAGTCAGCATATTTAAAAATAAAGTCAGGAAATATGATACAGCATATAGTATAATATTATAATAATATAATATTTATAGACATAACATAAATAATATATAAAATATAGAAATAATAAATATAAATAGTAAACATGTAAAATTATAAATAAGTAAGTTAACTAATATATAAAGCAAATGATAAATTAATTAATGGGAGAATGATGAAAGTAATAATAATGATTGTGAATGTACTGAATTGACATCTCAATCTAAGGAAACTTTAAAGAATTGGTAAAATTCTTTTCTTGGAATTTTGGTTCAAGGAACATGAACCTTGTTGTAGTTCATGTATCATTAGCAACTTATCCCATAACATGGTAATCTCTATGAACCTTATCAAGAGAAAACACACACACACACACACACACACACACACACACACACACCACAGGCAGAGAAAGGGGGAGATAAGGGACTGTTTGAACTCATATTTGCACTGTTTCGATGGAAGAATAGAGTTGCTAAGCACAGGATGGGAGATAAGAATGTTCTTTGCTTTGAAACTCCCAAAAGTGATTTTATTTATGCTACTACTGTAGGAAAACTGTGAAGTACTGACATAAGAGGAACTATGATCCTGGGGAGATATAGTTGTTATATTTGTGCCTAGATTCTAAAATATGCTGAAGCAAATTTATTTTAGAATTGATTGAGAAGTCTGGTTTAATTATGATAGGTCTTCCTTTATATGTTACTTGAACTTTTTCTCTTACTGCCCTTAATATTCTTTCTTTGTTTAGTACATTTGGGGTTTGATTATTATGTGATGGGAGGTATTTCTGTTCTGGTCCAGTCTGTTTGGAGTTCTGTAGCCTTCTTATATATTCATGGGCATCTCTCTCTCTTTAGGTTGGGGAAGTTTTCTTCCATAGTTTTGTAGAAGATATTTGCTGTTGAATAAATGGTTACTATGTTTTCTTTGGAATCTGAGATTCTTTCTTCAATCTCTTGTATTCTATTGTTGGTATTTGCATCTATGGCCACTGATTTCTTTGCAAGTATTTCTATCTCCAAAGTTGTCTCCTTTTGTGATTTCTTAGTTGTTTCTACCTCTGTATTAAGATCCTGGATGATTTAGCTCAGTTCCTTCACTTGTTTGTTTGGAATCAACAGTCAAAGAAAATGCAAAAAGCAAAAAGCTTATAACCCAAAACATCCGGGAAATCCAGGACACAATGAGAAGACCAAACCTAAGGATTATATGTATAGATGATAGTGAAGATTTACAACTTAAAGGGCCAGCAAATATATTCAACAAAATTATGGAAGAAAACTTCCCTAACCTAAAAAAGGAGATGTCCATGACTATACAAGAAGCCTACAGAACTCCAGACAGACTGGACCAGAACAGAAATACCTCCCATCACATAATAATCAAAACCCCAAATGAACTAAACAAAGAAAGAATATTAAGGGCAGTAAGAGAAAAAGGCCAAGTAACATATAAAGGAAGACCTATCAGAATCACAACAGACTTCTCACCTGAGACCATGAAAGCTAGAAGAAGATCCTGGGCAGATATCATGCAGACTCTAAGAGAACACAAATGTCAGACAAATCTACTATAGCCAGCAAAACTCTCAATCACCATAGATGGAGAAACCAAGGTATTCCATGACAAAACCAAATTTGCACGATATCGTTCCACAAACCCAGCCCTACAAAGGATAATAGAAGGAAAACACCAACACAAGGTGGGAAACTACACCCAGGAAGAAGCAAGATAGAAACCTCCTCTCATCAAACCTAAAAGAAGATAAACTCTCAAATATAAAAAATAATTTCAAACATGTCAGGAGGTAATAATTACTATTCCTTCATATCTCTTAACATCAATGGACTCAATTCACCAATAAAAAGACATAGACTAACAGACTGGATACGGAAACAGGACCCAGCATTTTGCTGCATAAAGAACCACATCTTAGTGTCAAAGACAAACATTACCTCAGAGTAATGTTTACAAATTGTCTCAGGAAACAAGCCAGAGTAGCCATTCTAATATCAGATAAAATTGACATTCCACCTAAAGTCATCAAAACAGACATGGAAAGTCACTTCTTGCTGGTCAAAGGGAAAATCCACCAAAAAGAACTCTCAATACTGAACATCTATGCTCCAAATGCAAGGGCACCCTCATTCATAAAAGAAACTTTACTAAAGCTTAAAGCACACATTGCACCTAACACAACAATTGTGGGTGACTTCAACCCTCCACTCTACTCAAAGGACTGATCAAGAAAGCAGACTCTAAACAGGAACACAGTGAAACTAATTGAAACTTTGGACCAATTGGATTTAATATATATATAACATTTAATCCTAAAGCAAAATAATATACTTTTTCTCAGCACTGCATGATATCCTCTCCAAAATCAATCATGTAATTGGTCACAAGACAGATGTCAACAAATACAAGATCAAACTAATCCCATGCCTCCTATCAGATCACTATGGATTAAGAGTAGTCTTCAATAGCAACAATAAAAACAGGAAGCCCAAATACACATGGAAACTGACAATACTCTACTCAATGACACCTTGGTCAAGGAAGAAATAAAGAGAAAAATCAAAGGCTTTTTAGAATTTAATGAAAATGAAGGTACAACCTACCCAAATCTATGGGACACAATGAAAGCAGTGTTAAGAGGAAAACTCATAGCCCTGAGTGCCTCCAAAAAGAAACTGGAGAAAGCATACACTAGCAGTTTAACGGCACACCTAAAAGTCATGGAAAAAAAAAGAAGCTAATTCACCCAGGAAGAGTAGAAGACAGGAAATCATCAAACTAAGGGCTGAAATAAATCAAGTAGAAACAAAAGAACCATAAAAGAATCAACAAATCAGGAGCTGGTTTTTTGAGAAAATCAACAAGATAGATAAACCCTTAGCCAGACTAACCAAAGGGCACAGTGACAGTATACAAATTAACAAAATTAGAAATGAAAGGGGGATATAACAACAGAAACTGAGGAAATTCAAAAAATCATCAGATCCTACTACAAAAACTTATACTCAACACAACTGGAGAATCTGGAGGAAATGGACAATTTCCTAGACAGATATAAAATACCAAAATTAAATCAGGATCAAATAGATCATCTAAACAGTCCTATAACCCCTAAAGAAATAAAAGGGGCCATAGAAAGTCTTCCAACCAAAAATAGTATGGTACCAGATGGCTTTAGTGCAGAATTCTATCAGACCTTCAAAGAAGACCTAACACCAATACTCTTCAAACTATTCCACACAATAGAAACAGAAGGAACACTGCCCAACTCATTCTACGAAGCCACAATTAAGCAGATATTAAAACCACACAAAGATCCAACAAAGAAAGAGAACAACAGGCCAATTTCCTTTATGAATATCGATGCAAAAATACTAAATAAAATTCTTGCCAACTGAATCCAAGAACACAACAAAACGATCATTCACAATCATCAAGTAGGCTTCATCCCAGGGATGCAGGGATGGTTCAATATACGGAAATTCATCAATGTAATTCATTACATAAACAAACTAATAGAAAAAACCTCATGGTCATCTCATTAGATGATGAAAAAGCATTTAACAAAATTCAGCATCCTTTCATGCTAAAAACCTGGGAAGAATAGGAATTCAAGGCACATACCTAAACATATTAAAAGCAATATACATCAAACCAATAGCCAACATCAAAATAAATGGAGAGAAAATTGAAGCAATCCCATTAAAATCAAGGACTAGACAAGGCTGCCCTCTCCCTCCATATTTTTCAATATAGTACTTGAAGTTTTAGCCAGAGTAATTAGACAACATAAGAAAGTCACAGGGATACAAATTTGATAGGAAGAAATCAAACTATCATTATTTGCAGATGATATGTTAGTATACTTAAGCAATCCAAAAAACTCCACCAGAGAACTCCTACAGCTGATAAACAACCTCAGCAAAGAAACTGGTTATAAAATCAACTCAGGCAAATCAGTAGCCTTCCTGTATTCAAAGTACAAGCAGGCTGAGAAAGAAGTTATGGAAATAACACCCTTCACAATAGACACAAACAATATATAGTATCTTGGCGTGACTCTAACAAAACAAGTGAAAGATCTGTATGACAGGTACTTCAAGTCCTTGAAGAAAGAAATCGAAGAAGACCTCAGAAGATGGAAAAATATTTCATGCTCTTGGATTGACAGGATCAATATAGTGTAAATGGCCATCTTGCCAACAGCAATCTACAGATTTAATGCAATCCCCATCAAAATCCCAAATCAATTCTTTGTAGATCTAGAAAGACCAATTCTCAAATTCATCTGGAGTAACAAAAAACCCAGGGTAGCTAAAACTATTCTCAACAATAAAAGGACTTCTGGGGGAATCAATATCCCTGACTCAAGCAGTACTACAGAGCAATTGTGTTAAAAACTTCATGGTATTGGTACAGTGACTGGCAAGTAGATCAATGGAATAGAATTGAAGACCTCACACCAGTCAGAATGGCTAAGACTAAAAACTCAAGAGACTACGGGTGCTGGTGAGGATGTGGAGAAAGAGGAACACTGCTCCACTGTTGGTGGGATTGCAAGATGGTACAACCATTCTGGAAATCAGTCTGGCGGTTCCTAAGAAAATTGGGCATGATACTTCCTGAGGACCCTGTCATACAACTCCTGGGCATATACCTAGAGGATTACCCTGCATACAAAAAAGACACATGCTCCACTATATTCATAGCAGACTTATTTATAATAGCCAGAAGTTGGAAGGAGTCCAGATGTCCCTCAAAGGAGGAATGGATACAGAAAATGTGGTATATTTATACAAGGGAATACTAGTCAGCAATTAAAAATAATGAATTCATGCAATTTGTAGGCAAATGGTTGGATCTACAAAATATCATCCTAAGTGAGTTAACCCAATCACAAAAGAATACACATGAAAGTCAATCACTAATAAGTGGATATTAATGAGCCCAGAAGCTCTTAATACTCAAGGCACAATTAACAATTCAAAACATTCCAAAGAAGAAGGAAGGAGAGGACACTGGTCCTGAAAAGACTGGATCCAGTTTTGTAGGAGAGTACCAGAACAGAGAAATGGTGGGGGAGTGATTGGGGAATAGGTGGGGGGGAAGGGGGGAAAGGACTTATGGGACATTTGGTGACAGGGGAACTGGGAAAGGGGAAAGCCTTTGGAATGTAAACAAAGAATATAGAAAAGAAAAAAAGAAAAAAAAGAATTGATTGAATATTTCTACTTACAAAGTATTAGCACTAGTATATTTAATGATTTTCTTGATTTGGGAATAGGAACATTGATATTTCAGACTGAATTTGATTTGTGACAACACATTTTATAAAGTATGTGCATATATTACATATATATGTGATATTTGAATTCCACAAGATTATATTATTGTAAAATCTGCTATGATTAAAGATATATAAAATGAATTGACATTAAATTTGAGAATATAGCCGATATATTTTCTACAATTTCCTATGTGAATAGTGAACATTGCTATTATTTATTCTAAATGATAGGAATTTTGTGAAACTATACCTTGGTCATTAATGGTTACATTATTTTACAGGTAAGATGACCAAAATTAAGCAGAAATACAACATGAAGGAGATCATAAATTGTACCTCAGTGCTTTATGAAGTTCTTGTCACATTTTTCTGATTGCTTATTTTTTCTTATACATAGTGCTTTGACTACAATTTGTTAGGAGGAACCAAGACCAGTTAAATTCTATTTGAATGACCTGTAAATGGATGAATCAATGCCATTTCACTTTAAGGAAGAAAGAAAATTATATGGCTTGTTTTCTTATATAAATTAAAATGTTATCTCCACTTTGAACTATGAAACAAATATTCAGTGGTGAAAACCATTTGCCTGTCAGGTGCAGTTTTCCTTTAAATTATGTTACATTGCTCAGTATTGTCACATAGGAACAGAAAAACACTGTTAGATGAAAGTGCTTCTTTGACAGTTCAGAGATGTCACATTCAGGAACTGATTTGATATATCAGCAATTATTTCTCTTTTTGATTCTCATCTCAGCATTAAAGTTACTCTTGGAAATACTGTCACTTTCTATGTAATGTCCAAATTATGGCAGTCATCACGATATTAATCACAATAGTAATAATTATCATTACATATAAATCAGTCACTTAAAAATAAATGATATACTCTAATGTAAGTCTAGAGTGTTGGTCTCATGATAAATCCAAGTATGACTATGAAAATTCTGCTTTCCCAAAACTTCATCTGTTTTCAGTAGCCAGCTGAGACTTATTTGCTAAACATACACTCAAAATTCCACTTTTTTCATAATTTACTTCAAGCTTCAGGAATACAATAAATTTAGTCTGTTGAGATGATTATGTCTGGTAAATTTTTATGTTATAGCAACAACATGCCAAAGGATAAGAGAATTTCATAGCCATTCCTAATACAACTCTTTCCTATTTACCTCTTTCTCTCTTACTTGTATAATATGTATAAAGATGCTCAAACAACTTTTGTTCCATCTTCTAAAATGTATTAGTGTTTCCTGTACTGGCATGCATTTGTAGTATGTGCAACACATTTGCACAGCCTGTAGGTGTTTGGTTGCTGTGACTGTATTACTTTTTCCGCCTAAGACAACACCCTTATAGGTTCCCATCCTATTTTCTAAAAAAACTAAGGTAATTATTTGAGAAAACTTTGTGCATTCTCACAAAATTATATTATCAGTAAATAATTTCTCTTTAATTTATGCATAATGTTCTTAATATTTAGAGTACAGATCCACATATTTTAGTTTTGAGCAAATGTTTTGTCTTTTTTGTTATAATCTCAAGCCACAATGCTTTTGTGTAAAGCATTTTAATGAATGACTATAAATATGGATAAGTATCCAATCTGAAAATTCCAAATATTTTTCCATTTATAAACTTGTCTTTTATATTTTAGTTGTATTTTTCTTTCAAATGACTTTCATATTACTTTAGAAATTTCCATAATTATATTTGATCAGACATGGTCATTTTAGTTTCAGAAATTCATTTCCAGGATCTCTAATTCTCTTCTTAATTGATATATGTATTATAGACTTTATAGCTCTCCATGTGCCCCTGAAGATGCCAATTTTTCTGATAATATCTTATTTTCCCAATCATTTCTTGCATAATCTATGAATGTGTTAGTTTGTTTATATGTATATGTGTTTATATATTCCTAAGTGCTCTATCTTCCTCTTCAGTCTGCAGATTTTCAGGCTGATATTCTTTGGCTTTAGCACAAAGACACATACCATACATTCTCTGGGCCCAGTATGCTAAGTCTCCTTCTGGCAGCAATCTCTGTGGAGGGGAGTGAACCATGTTCATGCTCATTCTGAAGACTCAGGATTCCTTTTCCTCCCAGCATTTAGCAATCTGAATGTAGTACATTAACAAGACTGAAACAAACTCTGAGTCCTCTTTTTTTAGTAATTCCTCTCCTTCATATTACATAATTTTAACTGCACAACACCCATTTCTCTATTATTCCAGTTAATTGCAAGATGAAAAAGTAATAAATTTGTCTGCTTAGATTTCTGCCTTATGTTTTAGATAAAAGAAAAACATTAAGGAGTGAGGAAAAAAGAAAAGTGATCTGTGAGGTTCCAAAAAGGGGCTGACAGAACACTTGTTACTTTTATGGGATGAATGTGATGTGTGGATATCCACAGAAAAGATCTAGTTAGAGTGTTACAAATGTGCATGATGAAGAAAAGGAAAATTACTTTGTGTGATTGAAAATTGTCCACAAGTATAGAGATAACACTTGTATTTTATAAGATCATTTTATTTATTAATGTGAAGAATGTGTATTAGAAGGAAAATGAAATTTGAATTATCTTATTAACTGATGCATATTTGTGTGTATCTTAGGGCCAAGGTCTGACAAAAAAAGAGTCATCATGATTGAGAAACAAATAAATTATAGGTATGTTTTAGATATATAAATTAATCCTAATATGCAGTATGAAGTCTTATGTTCATAATATCTCATATTGTTATGAATAAATCTATCAAATTTTAATAAGGCCATTATGGAAATATTTGTATGGGTATACTCATTTCATTAATATATTTGTTCATATACATTGGTTTCCTCCAGATTTATGTATGCGACAGAAGATTAGTCAAAAATACTATGTATTTTTTGTTTAGCAGTTATAACCAGTCTCAGTCTGGTGAAAATAATGAATTGAATTATTTTATTGTCTTTAATGTAACTTACTGTAGCACATATTTGTAAGAAAATGTAAATGAACACCCAATGGATAGTCATAATCACACATTTACAGGTTTCATTTTATTGTGATTTTCCCAACCATCAAAGATAGGTCTGTTTCTCTTCATTCTCAGTATTCTCATCTTCCTGACATCTTGGATTAGCAAGCTGTTCATGATTCTCCTCATCGTCCTGGATTCACATCTCCACATACCCATATATTTTTTACTTAGTCAACTTTCTCTTATTGACTTAAATTACATTTTTACCATTGCCCCTAAAATGTCTGACTTGATGCTAAGTAATAAGTACATCTTTTTCATTGGGTGTGGATTTCATATCTTCCTCTTCTTGACTTTTGGGGGTGCAGAAATACTTTTGTTTGTGTCTATGGACTATGAAGATGAAGTTGGTATTTGTTTTCCTCTCCACTATGCCACACATATGAATAAAAGAGTCCGTGTGATGGTGATAACAGGAGCTTGGGTTCTGGGCTCCATTAATTCCGTGCTCATACCAGATATCCACTCCAAATTCCTTACTGTAGATCCAGAGCTATCAACCATTTCTTCTGGGATGTCGCTGCCATGTTGACTCTGGCTTTCATGGACACATGGGTCTATAAATATACAGTGTTTGTGCATATAATCCTCTCTCTTGTGTTTCCATTCGTTGCAATAGTGTGTTCCTATGGTCATATTCTCCTTGATGTCTAATGCATGCATTTTGGGGCAGGGAAGAATGCTTATTCTACCTGTACCACCTCACTGTAGTAACTTTCTACTATATACCATTTTCTTATACCTATCTATACCCAAGTTCCCTCCCATCCCCATCAGAGGACAAGATTCTTGCAGTCTTCTACACAGTTTTCACCTCAGTGCTCAATACTATTATTTACAGCCTGAGAAACAAAGAAGTGATGGGTGCCGTGAGACAGATGAATCACAGAATTTGCTTTGCAACAATATAGACAAGTTGCCTACATGAATCCAGGATTTATGCACTTGTATATATAGCATTAGCATTCTCCAGTTATAACAACTGAACTATCCCAAAAGAGATAAGGATAATAAAGTGTTAAGTACTAGCTCAATCTCTTAAGCAATAATTAGAGAAAAAGCCATTTTTCCTTTGTCTCTCATGAATTTTATTCTCTTTTTAATTTTTTATTGGATATATTCTATATTTACATTTCATTTCCCTTTTTCTGGTTTCCCCATCCCTCAAAGGTCCCACATGTCTTTTTCCCTCCCTCTGTTCCCCCATCCACCCCTTCCCACTTCCCTGTTCTGGTATTCCCCTACACTGATGCTTTGAGCCTTTCCAGCACCAGTGTCCACTCCTTCCTTCTTGTCGGACATCATTTGTATGTGGATTGTGTCTTTGGTGTCCCAAGATTCTAGGCTAATATCCACTTATCAGTGAGTGCAAACCATGGATATTCTTTTGAGACTTGGTTACCTCACTTAGTATGATGTTCTCCAGTTCCACCCATTTCTCTAAGAATTTCATGAATTCATTATTTCTAATGGCTGAATAGTACTCCATTCTGTATATATATACCACATTTTTTGTATCCATTCCTCCAGTGAGGGCCATCTGGGTTCTTTCTGGCTTCTGGCTATTATAAATAAGGTTGCTATGAACATAGTGGAGCATGTATCCTTATTGCATGCTGGGAATCTTCTGGGTATATGCCCAGGAGTGGAATGGCTGTTTCCTCCCGAAGTATCATGTCCTTTTTTCTGAGGAACCGCCAGACTGATTTCCAGAGTGGTTGTACCAGCTTGCTTGAGATTATAATAAAATTACATTTCTCCCTTACCTTCCTCCCTCCAAACATCCCATATGCCTCTTCCCACTTTCTTCAAAATGTATGCCCTATTTTCAATAATTGCTTTTTGTATGAACATATATGCATGCACATTACCTATTTTGTTGATATAATTTTATTTGTATGCATATTTTCAGGTCTTATGATTTGTCAACAGACAAACAAGTGGGTGTGTTCTTTTTTGAGACAAGGCCACTTTTCCCATATTTGCTTTGTCCAGCTGCCTAAAGATTTCTGTGTAGGGTTGAACTTGTCTTTTAATTGTCCATTTGCATGTACATTTGTGTTCTTATTCAGTTCATTCTTGGACAATCAATATTAATAATTCTCTATGGGTATAGATTCTGATGTTACTAAAAGACAAAACATCAAAATAAAAGTCCCTGACCCTCCGGGTCTTATAATCTTTCCATTCCCTCTTCTTTATTGTTCCTGATCCCTAAGTGTGGGGGCATTTTATAGGTGTGTGCATTTGATCTAGGCTTTGCAGCTCATCATTTTGATTGTTTGTGGTTTTCTGTAGTAGTCTCCTTGATGACAGTGAAGGGTATATATATATATATATATATATATATATATATATATATATATATATATATATATATATGTTGATATCAGACAAATGCTTATAGATTGTTGTTGGGGATTGTGGTGGTTTAATAAGTTAGTGGCTGTAGATTCTCCTCCAAAGACCATGAATTTACTAGCACAAAGGAGAGATATAGTTTTCTAGTACCAGGCATGACTTCCCTTTTCTTGAGTAGGTCTTAAGTAAAATTAGAGAGTTATTGGTTACCAGAAAGGTCTGCATACCATTTCTACTCCCTTAGAGTTATAATGGCATGTGAGTTAATCATGTCGTTCATAGGCATCATGTCTTAGTAGAACTTTAGGCTGTCTCCTTCCTTTGAAAGCTTTTATAGTGCTTTATGGTACCATGAAAGGTAATCCTCAGCTAGGGGTTGTACAGCATAGTTCAACCTCAAGAGTCCCTGAGTACTGTTTCTGAAGTACATTGTAACTTCAGCAATGGGCATTTCCACTTCTGTGGGGGTGAGCAACCAATTGTAATAGCAATAGGTTGTATGTTTTAGAAATATTTTGGACATCCCTGGCCAAAACCTGAAAATGGCTTCTTATATCTGATATAAGAGTTTTGGTTAGGAGGTCTTTGGAACATAGAGGGAGTACCATCAACCTAGATAAGAGTTCTTTAAAACTATGTATGAATGTATATGCAAGATAAAACATGTATTAGTTTTGTTTTGTTTTGTTTTGTTTTGTTTTGTTTTGTTAGGTAGTTAATTTTATGATTCCTTGTGGCTTTTCATGCATCCTTACTGTTATTCTATCCACTTACTTATTTCTGTATTTACCTCCTTTCTTCACCCTAAAGATCTCCCCTTTTCTATTTTCTGTGTATATATGATTTAGTTAGCCATACTTTTGAACATCTGAAAGTTGTAGAATATGGCACTTAGGCATAAGGGAGTAATAGATAAATTAAATTTGAGTATCTATTTAATTGTTAATAATATTTTTTATCTATATAAATTATTTAGTTGATTTACATTTCAAACACTATTCCCCTCTTGGTCTGTCTATTATAGAGTCACTCCTCCACCCCATTCTGATTCTTTTTTGAGAAGGTGGGGACCCCTGGATATTACCCTACCCTGTCACATTAAGTATCTGCCACATTAGGCAAATTTTCTCTTTCTGAGGCCAGACAGGGCAACCAGAAAAACTGAGCTGCCTGTTTGTTATATGTGTATATGTGGGGCCTCTGTCCAGCCTTTTTATGCTTCTTTGACTGGTGGCTCAGATTCTGTGAACACAGGGTTTGTTGTCTCTGTTGGTTTTCCTGTGTCATTTCTATCTATGACAGGACCTTCAATCCTTCCCCCAACTCTTCCATTAGTATCCCAAAATTCTGTCTGACATTTGGCTGTGGGCATTTGTATCTGTTTCAGCCCACTGAAGGGCAGAGCTTCTTAAATGACAGTTATTCTAGGCTCCTGTTTGTAAGCATAACAGAGTATCATTAATAATTTCATGGATTGGTGCAATGGGGTGGGTTTTGAGTTGGATCAGTTATTGTTTGGTCTTTCCTGTAGTCTCTGCTCCATCCCTGAATTATTTTTAGGCAGGATAAATTTTTATTGAAAATTTTGTAGGTGGGTTGGTGTCCTTATCTTACCAGTGAGGGTCCTGCCTGGCTATAGGAGGTTACATGTCCCTCTGTTACTCATCTCATCTTAGGTTACCTGCATTGAATCCTGGGAGCCTCCCCTATCTCATGCCCCTGGAACTTTCTAGAGATTTGCCCTTCCCCACACCACTGACAGCAGCAGATTGACATTCATTTTCCTGACAATCTGGGCCTCTCTCCATTCCCTCCAGAACCGAATAGTGCCTACTCTTTACTCTCCCTTCCCCTTCCTCCCCAGAATTCTCTTCCTCCCTCTTCCTCCAATGACTAATTTATTTCCTCATCTAAGTGAGATTCAAGCATCCTTTGTTGGCCCTTCCTTCTTCTTTAACTTTCTTGTATCTGTTGGGTATATCATTGGTTTTCTGTACATTATGACTAATATCCACTTATCAGTGAATATATACGATGCATGCCCTTTTGGGTCTGGTTTACCTCACTCAAGATGATATTCTTCTAGTTGTACTCATTTGCATGCCAAATTTATGACATCCTTGATCATCTCCATTGTGAAAATAAACAACATTTTCTGTATCCATTCTTTGGTTGGGGCAAATGTAGGTTGTTTCAAGTTTCTGGCTACTACAAACATAGCTGCTATGAAAATAGTAGAACACATGCCCTATGGAAGAGCATCTTTGGAGTATATGTGCAGGATTTCTGGGTCTTCAGGTAGAACTATTTCAAATTTTCTGAGAAAGTGCCAGAATAATTTCCAGAGCAATTGTACAAGTTTACAGTTCTCAGAAATGGGTGAGGGTTCCTCTTTTCAACGTCCTCACCAGTATGTACTGTCCCTTGAGTTTTTCCTTTAAGCCATTCTGATTGGTGAGTAGTGGAATCCCAGGGTCATTTAAATTTGCATTTCCCCGATGACTAAGGATGCTGAACATTTCTGTAAGTGCTTCTCAACCATTTGAATTACCTCTGTTGGGAATTCTCTTTAGCTTTGTGCACAACTTTAAATTGGATTGTTTGATTTTGGGAATCTAATTTCTTGAGTTCCTAATATATTTGGGATATTAGCTATCCATGAGATGTGGGCTTAGTGAAAATATTTTTCCAGTCACAAGTTGCCGTTTGTTCTGTTGATACTGTCATTTTTAGTTTCATGAGGTCTCATTAATCAATTGTTTATCTGACAGCCTAAGTCTTTGGCGTTCTGTACAGAAAATTATCTCCTATATCAAAGCATTTAAGGCTCTTTCCTTTTGGTTCTATTTAGTTTAGTGTATTTGGTTTTAAGATGAGGTCCTGGATCCACTTGAACTTAAATCTTGTTCAAGGTGATAAATATGGCTCTATCTGCATTCTTCTACAGGCAGACAATCAGTTAGACAAGCTTCATTTATTAAAGATGCTTTCTTTTTACTACTGTATTATTTTTGCTTCTTTGTTGAAAGTCAAGTGCTCAAAAGTGTTTGGGTTTATTTGTGGGTCTTTGATTATATTCTATTTATCAACCTCTCTGTGTCTATACCAGTACCATGCAATTTTTATTTTTATTTGTCTATAGTACAGTTTAAGGTCTAGGATGGTAATTCCTACAGAGGTTCACTTATAGTTCAGGATTATTAACGCTATCTTGCTTTTTTATTTGTTTTGTTTTGTTTTTCCATATGAAGTTGAGAATTGCTCTTTCAAGGTCTGTAAACAAGTGTGTTAGAATTTTGATGGGGATTACATTAAATCTGTAGATTGGTTTTGGTAAGATGTTTATTTTCATGTTCATATTCATAATCAAAATTGGCCTGAAGTTCTTTTTCCTTGCTGAGTCTTTGCATGAATCTACATATTAAGGCAACTGTAGCCTCATAGAATGAATTGGGCAGTGTTCCTTCTCTTTCTATTTTGTGGAAATGTTTGAGGCATATTGATATTAGCTCTTTGTTGAATGTCTTACAAATTCTGCTTCAAGCCCATCTATCTCTGGCCTTTTATATGGGGGGATTAAAGACTTTTTATGACTGTTTTCATGTCTTTAGAATTTAATGGACTCTTTAGATAGTTTGCCTGATCTTCATTTAACTTTTGTATGTGGCACATTTCTCAGAATATACCTATTTCATTTAGAGCTTCTAGTTTTGTGGCTAATAGGATTTTGAAGTAGAACTTAATGATATTTTGGATTTTCTCAGTTTCTGTTGTGTCTCCCTTTTAATTTCTGACTTTGTCAATTTGGATACTGTCTCTGGGCCTTTTAGTTAGCTTGGGTAAAGGATTTGTCTGTCTTGTTGATTTTTTCAAAGAACTAGCTCTTAGATTTGTTGATTCTTTGTATTATTCCCTTTGTTTCAATTTCATTAATTTCAGCCCTGACTTTGACTATTTCTTGCTCCCTAGTCATCTTGGTTGTGTTTGCTTCTGTTTTGTTATAGAGATTTCAGTTATGCTGTTACGTCACTAGTATGGGATTGCTACAATATCCTTATGAAGGCACTTAGTACTATGAATTTTCCTATAGGACTCCTTTCATTGTGTTCCATAAGTTTGGATATGTTTGTCTTCATTTTCTTGAATTCTAGAAAGTCTTTAATTTCTTCCTTTATTACTTCCCTGACCAAGTGATCATTGAATAGTGAATTGTTCAGTATGTTGGTTCACTGTTATTTCTCTTGTTATTGAAGTTCACGCATAATCACTGTTGATCTGATACAATGCAAGGGGTTATTTCAATCTTCTTGTATCAGTTGAGGTTGGTTTCTTTGCCCAACTATCTGGTCAATTTTGGAGAAGGTTCTCTGAGGTGCTATGAAGGTATATTCATTTGTGTTTTGTGAAAGGTTCTATAGATGCCTTTTAAATCCATTTTGTTCATAATGTCTGTTAATTTCACTACTTTTCTGTTTAGTTTTTGTCTTGATGACATGTCCAGTGGTGAGAGTGGTGGGTTGAAGTTTACCACTTTTACACTGTTGGGTATGATGCATGCTTTGATATTTTGTAATAGCTCTTTTTTAAAGATTTTTAAAATATTTATTAACACTTGCTCTTTCATTTTCTGAGACAGAACACTTACATTTTTTTCTTACATGCAAGGAAGTATTATGTTAAGAAACAGGGCTTGGGATACTTAATCAGTAGTATAAAACACATAAAACCACCAACAATATAACAAATCATAAGAAATAAGTCATTAGTCATTACTATCTCCACATTTATGGACTCAATTCACCAATAAAAAATGCAGGTTAACAGAATAGATAAGTAAAGAGGATCAGTTTTTCTACTGCATACATATATTTGATCATTTTCCTCTACTTCATCTCAATGAGTCTCCTCACTATCCACTGTTATAACTCTATGACTTCTCTCTCCTTTTCTTAAGAAAATGAACAGGCAAATGCAAAGACTAAGAATAAAACCAACCAACCACACAAAAAAAGCACACAAGAAGGAACCAAGAAGTATTATGAGAAATGTACGCCCACATACACACAACATAAAACGTCAAAAATCATAAACCAATATACAGAGAAAGTGCAGACCATACAATATGAAATAAAATATTCTCCAAAAATGCCATTGAGTTTATTTTGTTTGGGCAATTTACTGCTAAGCATGGAGCCTATACTTGTATGGTTTGTAACCCCAGTGAGAATCCCTTGGAAAAATATTTTTTTTCATGAATAGTGGTTAATTGGAGATAGTTTCATTATTGGGTTTTATCTATTTTATATATTTCCCTATCTCAACGATGGGACCATATCTGATTTAAATTGTGCTCCATGCATCATGTAGTCTCTGTGAGTTCAAATGCTCATCAGTCTTGTTGTTTCTGGAAAACAGTTTCCTTCATGTCATCTATCTCCTCTGGACTTTAATGTCTACCTTGTCTTTCCTAAAGTTCTCTGGGCTTGAGGTGAGGGATTTGGTGAACACATTCCAATAAAGATGGAATGTTCTAGAGTATCTCTTTCTCTCTCTGTATATTGTCCAGTTGTGGGTCTCTATTTTAGTTACCATCTGCTGTAGGAGAAAGCGTCTTTGATAGTGGAGTTCATATTCCTTTCTTAAAACAATAATGTACAGTTTCATTTTAGACCTATATAGTACCAGATTCTTGGCAACCTGAGCAGTGTCAGGAATAAGTCCCACCTCACAGAGTAGGATTTAAATCTAATCTAATAGTGGTTTGGTTACTCTGACAATGTGACAGAATTTGTGCCACTATGACAGTAGCATGCCATGTAGTTAGGTTACCATTGTATATCAAAAGGTTTATAGCTACTTTAGTGTTTACCTTTTTCTGCTGGTATATGCAGAATGCCTTCTAGTATTATAAACAGTAGAACAAAAGGTAGGGTAAAAGCTCTAGTTAGGCACCAACTCAACTTTTCTCTTTTCAATGAAATGTATAGGCGTTACCTTCAACAATAGCGTCTAAAGGCCAATTGATGGAGAACAACCAATGGCTTTTGCAATAGGATGAGTTGTTTTAGGATTTCCCTGTGCTCCTTCAGCTAACATCTCAATTAGAAGTAACTGAATTCTGTTCCTGGAAACTTCATTTGGAGGTGAAAAATATCTAACTAAGGCTTTCTTACCTTTTTATTTGGTGATTGCATTTAGATTTATTTTAGATGTGATATATTTTAAAGAAGCTTTTACTGTGTTAGGTTTCCAAATGACCTCTCAAATGGTGCTTAGTGTTATCTGTCCCTCCACATATTCCCTTACTTAACCTGCCTCGATCCTCTCACTTTATATTTAATCCTTCCATTATAGTTACTCCTATTTCTCTCTATTCATTCATCTATTATAGTTTCTCTTTCTTGGGAGATCCTCCCCTCCCCTCCTAATCCCATACTCCAAACTTAACCTACAAGATTATTCAAAAAGCAACATACTTACTGAATACTTAAAATCTAACATTCACAATTTGAGAATACAAATATTTAATGCAGTTTGTATTTTGTGCTGTAGTAATTACTACCCATATTTAAACTGATATTTTAACACTTCTATGCCCATATTTCAAACTGAAAATGGTTTTAACACAGACACACACACAATTTTGTACAGTAAAACTTGACTTTAAATCAATTTAAATTTTATTTATTTAATATTCTCAAAGATTTTACGGTTTACAGATGTTTTGGAAAGGATTAAATTTGGAATAGAGAGATGGCTGAGAAGTTAAGAGCTATGGCTACAATTTTATAAGACCTAGGGTTGTGTTATTTTTTTCAGCATCTGTATGATGGATCATAATTGTCAGTAACTCTATTCCCAGGGCATCTGATATCCTCCTCTGGTACCTGAGGGCATTGCATAAATATGATATTCATATACAATATATACAATATATTTACATATATATACATACAAAACAAATATGCAAATAAAATAACAAAAATTGAAAATCGTAAATTTATCAGCATATTCAGTATGAATTTTGCATCACAGTGTTAAAGCATTTGTTTCTACAGATCATTAAAGATTTCAAACTTTCTTTTATTAATTTAAGTGTAATTTCACTTAGATTATTTATTTACTCATTTATTCATTCATTCACCTTACATCCTGGTATCAAACTCCCCATCTTCTCCTCTCTGTCCCATCTTCACAAATCCATCTCTGGATCACTCTCCTCCCTTCTATTCAGAGAAGGAGAAGTATCCTTTGGGCACCCCCTCATTCTCAGACATCCATTCACAGCAGGATTAAACACATCCTCTACCACTGAGAACCAACCAGGCAGTCCAGTCAAAGAAAGGAGATACAATGGGAAGGAGTGGGGTTCTAAACAGCCCCAGTCCAATTGTTAGGGCATTTCTGGGATGTGACATTGTTGTGAATGCACCTTCATGACACAATTTTGGCTGTAGGAGCACCATCAACCTGAAATATGCATCTCTTGATTTCTAGTATAAAGTTGGCATTGCTCTTTCATCTATCCTTCTCTGTTTTGGCCTTTTCTACCCCATATTTTCCCTCAAATACAATTTTGATAAAAAAAATTCTGGGAAAGCTATTGAAGGCATTATTAGAAAAGGTAATGACTTTGAGGTCTACAGGAACACACAGCTCTGGACCTGGACATTCAGGCAACCAACCCAGAAATAATGGGATAAGAGGTTCTGGATTGGGATATGGGGTAGAATACAATAATTGTTCTTTCAAAAAATTTTTGCCTATCATGATGATTAAGTTTACTGTGAAATATTTGAAGCAGGAAATGTTTTTGAGAAACCTGAATTTTTAATAATTAATAAAATTCAAGTCTCTAAAGAAGAAGAATACTAGGCCTGGGTCACTAAGGACAGCGATGTCCATAGAAAATACAAGGGAAAAAGATATAATAAGAAAAACTGGGTCTACTATATTAGCAAGAACACCCATGTGAAGAAACTTCTAAGAAAAGAAAGTTTGATTAAGAAATCTTATTATGGGAGGCAGAGGCAGGTGGATCTCTGAGTTCGAGGCCAGCCTGGTCTACAGAGTGAGTTCCAGGACAGCCAGAGCTACACAGAGAAACCCTGTCTCAAACCAACCCCCCCAAAAAAAGAAATCTTATCATGGAAACATGGGTTTATATATATTAAAAAAAACGATAAAAGAATGGGTAGAAGAGTTCAGTACCCATGAGCGGGGCTCTTGAATTAGTGAACTGACCTTCTTGGAAAGAAGGGAACATACTGATTTGATCCCCTCGCATTGCCTGCCTAAGGAAATTAGGGAATAAGTTCTAAGAAATAGAATTTGGGCTTTAAAGGACCATGGAGCAATCTGCAAGAGGAATTAATATGGCATATGGAAAAGAGTTTGAAAATCATTGTAAAAATATTTATTTGGATAAGCTTGATTAAAAAAATTTTGCAAATTTAGACAAACTAAAATATTAACATTACCTTGTCCTGTTTAGCACATTTCTGTTCCTATCCAAACACTGTGACCATGTTTTTATGACCATATGACCTATTATATGGAGATTTTTCTGAGAGTTAAACATCCTTGTGTTTTCTGCTGACAAAGTTACATGGGTTTTCAGGAAAAATAATGAGCTTGAGGAAAACAATGAAAAGGCTTTTGATTATGGATTATTGTATAATAAAGAAGTGTATAACCAATAAAAGACTGAAGTGAATGAGAGAGGAGAGGAGGGAGAGAGGATGGAAATAGAAATAGAAAGAGAAAGAGAAAGAGAAAAAGAGAAAGAGAGAGAGAGAGAGAGAGAGAGAGCAAACCTGAGAGAAATAACCTGAGAGAGAGAACCTGAGAGAGAAAAGGAGAGAGAGAGAACCTGAGAGAGAGAACCTGAGAGAGAGAGAGAGAGAGAGAGAGAGAGAGAGAGAGAGAGAGAGAGAACCTGAGAGACAAAGAGAAAAAGAGAGTCACATATAAAGACCTAAAAGCTGTCTTTGAGCATAGTTCCAGAACAGCAAGGAGTCTCCTGTTAACTTGCACCTGCAATTTTGCCGGAGTCTTTGATTTCACATTGATCAATTTCTCTCATTTTGAGGAGCCTGAAATGATTGATGTTGTTTCTCAGCAGGGACCTACTTGAAGCCCAACTGCATATATGCTCTAATGTGTAGGAGACCTAGACCCAGTCTGTGTATGTTCTTTAGTCAATGGTTCAGTCTCTGTGAACCTCTAAGGACCCAGGTTAGTAGGTATTTTGTGGTGTCATTGACCCCTTCTGCTCCCTCAATTCTATCACTGACTCTTCTACAGGACTCCCAGAGCTCCAACTAATGTTTGGCTGTGGGTCTCTATATCTGTTTCCATCCTCTTTTGGATGAAGCCTATAAGCAGACAGCTGTGCTAGAATCCTGTCTCAAAGAATAGGAGTGTATCAATAATAATGTCAGGGGTTGGATTTCTTACATGGGCTGCATCTAAAATTGGACCTGTTATTGGTTGGTTGTTTCCTCATTCTGTGCTCCATATCTGTCCCTGTGCAACTTTTAAGCAGGACAAATTTTGAGTTGAAGGTTTTGTGGGTGGGTTGGTGTCTCCTTCTTACCATTAGAAGTCCTCTCTAGCTAAAGAAGGTGGTCTCTTCAGTTTCCATATACCTTGATGATAGTAGTCACCCCCATAAGCTCCAAGGAACATCTTCTGTGCCAGGTCTTCAGCTAACCCCAGAGATTTCCTTCCAATTTTGTTCTGTACTCAGTCCCAGCACTTTTGCACCTCCTCTCCCTACACTTGATCTCCATCCTTGTTCCCCTCATCTTACCATCTTCCACTCTCTTTCCTGCCTCCATTTCTGATAAATGTTTCCTCTTCTGAGTGTGATTCATGTATCTTTCTTTGGGCCCTTCTTATATGTAGGTTTAGATATTTTTAAAAGCTACTTTATCAAGGGTTCTTAAATGGTTCAGCGTCCCTTGTAGGCCACTGACCAAACACAGGGGAGGAAGATGGTTAATAGGACAAGGGGTGTGTGAACACATTTAGAAGTAGTTCTTTGGAATGACTCAAATCTTCCTTTCCAGAATATCAGCAGTCTAGTTCAAAAGTGTCAGTATCCTAGCAGTCCAGTTCCATATTATCACCAAACTGCAGCACCATATTGTTCTAGAAGAAATTAGCTGGTTCCATGGAATTGGTATGAGTTCGCAGAAGCAGCAGGAAGCAGCCTAAATTCCAAATATGTTCGTTGATAAGTTACTCCCTATGATGTCATGACAAAGATCAACAAAAGACAAGTGAAGCTTTGTAAGGTGAACCAATGTAAGAGTGTCCTCTCACTGTCTGTAGGGTTATATTTATAATTTTTATAAACACCACTCACTATCTCAGACATTCACTCAAGCAAACACCACATTCCTTTTCGCAAGGCACCTTCCAGGAAACAATACATATCTGTTCTCAGCAAAAATCCTCTCACATGTCTGCTTTAGCAAACATGCTTTAACAAGAGAGGCTCAAGAAAAATATACCATATGACACAACTAAATCTCTGAATAAACCAGATATCTCCACTTACTTTCTCTATTTCCATTTAAGAAATTGCCTTTTCCTCTAACATTAGCAATCTACACCAATAGAAATAATTATAGGAACCATAAAACTAGAATTTTCCATCACATTTTAAATAAATAACTAATATACAATATGGTCAAACAAAATTCTGACAAAATAACCTTAAATTTTTATCAATGTACAATACCTCAATCATACAATCTTAAATTTCTAGCAATCCCTGATCATAACCAAAAACAGCCTACCACCTTAGGTGACAACAACCATAACATATCAAACAATCAAAATCATCCACTCAAGAGACTGACAGGATGGTCTTCTTATAATTACTTTTTGCTAAATTTAGGTGAAGAATTCCTGTTTGGGGACCAATAAAAATGTCTAGTCTGAAAAAAGCTAGCTGTAACATTTGTTGTCTAGTCTCTGTGTTGTCTGTCCAGTTTAAGTGCTGTTCAGTTTTTGTACTATCTGTTAATTGCATGTTTTGTCTAGTTTTTGTTTGATTAATAAATTTAAAGTTGATTTGCATGAATATTTTGGAGAAATAAGTTACTAAGAGAGTTTGTGATAGTGAATAATGAGCTATTTGCTTCATGGAGACATTTATGTCTCAGTGGTTAAGAGTTTTATGGTCAGATCTAATCTTCATAAGTTTTGTTGGTAATCATATTTTTTTCATTCCCTGTAGATACATAAACATAACCACATCCCAGTCTTAAAACTATTGTAGGATTCCATTCCAATGTCAATGAATCCTTATAGTATATGGGTTTTCATACTTCCTCAGCTTTTTTAATAACCCAGTGTCTCTCAGCTGCTGTAGTTCTCTTTCCACCAACATTAAGAAAATTTGAGTTAACAAAACATTATTTAATCTATATCTTTGGGTGTTCACTCTTTCTTTTTGTTTGATAGGCATTTCTTTTAAGGTATGATTTGTTCTTTCTATGACTACTTACCACGTGGGATTGTGTGGTATACAGTAACATGCTTTATAATATACAAAGAATTGCTTCATCTTATGGGATACATATGTGGGAGCATTATCAAGTTTAATATTTTCAGGTATCCCCATAATTGCCCTTATTTCCAATAATTGTGTAATTACAGTCTTTTCAAAACTTAAAGCGGTTGCCCATTGAAACACTGGGTATATGTCAATGGTATGGTGTAAATACTTTTGTTTTCCAAATTTTGCAAAGTAAAAAAACATCTATATGTCAAATATCATTTCTTTTGATGTTCCTGTGTTACCACCAGTAGGTGATTGAGTTTGGTTGTACAGGGAACACATAAAGCTCTTTACTCCTCTAATCATTGCCTTGGTTTGTTGCTAAATGGTAGAAAGTGTTAAACATTTCCCATTAATATGATGTTTCTCATGAAATTTTGAGACTTCTAACACATTTCCTATTAGGAATTAGTCAATTTCTTCATTTCTTTTGGCTAATGGACTGGGCAAACCTGTATGAGGCCAAATATAAGTTATATAAAATGGACAGCAATTACTTCTGATAAACTGTTGCAATTGTGTAAATAACAAAGTTAATTCTAAGATATTAGGTACAAATTCAGCAGTCTCTATATGCAAAACTACCCTTTTGTCATATAAAGGGTCAGTAATTATATTAAGAGATTCAGGATAATATAGTACTCCTATAAGGATTACATATAATCTTGATTTTTAAACTGAGCTATGTGGACTTTTGATCTCCTTATCTATTTTGCCTGTCTTATAAAATACTATCCTCATCTTGTTTGCATCAATATAGAATGTTGGTGGCTCTAAAATAGGCATTATCCTTACAATATGTGAAAAATCCAGTTCTTTTATAAACCATATATATTTGCTTTTTGAATATTTGATATTTGCTTCACTCAAGTAGTTCCTAAAGCTTTTTGCCAATCTTCATTGATTACCCATGACAATTGTAAGAGGCATCACAATTTTGGCTGGATATGTTTCTGATAATTGGTATAGTCTTATCCTGCCTTTTATAATTAATTCAGAAAACTTTCTATATATGCCTTCAGTTTTTTACTCTATGATCTAAGAAAATCCATTCCATAATCCTCTCTTTGCATAATAGACCCAGTAGGAGAATGAGTTGAAGGCAACATGACCAAGATAAAAAATTTGATCCACATATGCATCTTGCAGTCTTTGTTCTACATCAGATGACTCTTTTTCTACTTCAGATATTCTACATCTTGGACTGGTAAAATTTGAATCATCTTGTAATGTTTGAAAGAAATTACTCAACTCATATGGTCTTAATATAATTGTAGACGCCTCACACTTAGTAGCTTCCATTAATTTGTGAAAATTGTTAAGAGTTTGTTTGTTACCTATGGATCTGTACCTTTTATGATTTGAAGATTTGTCATTGACTTATTAGGTGAAATATAAAATCGAATCACCTCTTTGTATATTTTCTGAAGCAATATGTAACCTCAAGCATGACAGAATTCTTTGTTTCCTTCAGCATGTTCTCTAACATCATCATCTTAATCAGTCAACAAAATATCATCTATATAATGATAAATAATAAATTGAAGAAATTGCTAACAAATTGTTTGTAATCATTGTAGGGCAAAATATTGACATAAATTTGAACTATTTAAGATTCCCTGTAAATGTAACTTCTAGTGATATATCTTTAGCAGACTGCTGTTTTTCAGAATATGTACTGAGATAGCAAACATTTTTTTTATCCTGCTCATGTAAAGGCATTGTGTAAAAGCAATTATTCAAGTCAATTATTATTACAAGAAATTATCTTGGTAACAAGAAAGGTAAAGGGAGTCATGGCTGTAAAATATACATTGGTTCCAATACCCTGTTAACTGCTTTTAAATCTATTATCATCCTCCATTTACCTTACATCTTTTTTATTACAAAAACAGGGAAATTCCTTGGGATGGTAGACTCTTCTACATGTTGAGCCTCCTGCTATTCTTATACTACATTTACGTGCCTAGAATTTTTCTTTTGTTATGGGCCACTGTTCTAGTCATTATCTAGTCTGGTATCTTCATTGTAATTGGTATGTCAGCAGTGGTCCCTTTTGCAAATTTGCAAACTCAATCTGTGATGTTCTGTGTTTAGACAATGGGCACACCTTATGATTGTTCTAGATCACTTCTTCCAATACTTTCTCCAGAGGCAACTAACATATCACCTCTAATTTTCTAATCTGTTTTTCCGAGGATAGCAGAAGTATTAATTTTAGTACTCCATTGTTGTAGAAGATTATTTTCCCATAAATTAATGTTATCCACATAGGGTCACAGCTTCCATGTTTGCCCTTCTAGTCCCCCAAAGGTAATTCCTTGTACTCTTAATCTCATTTATAATGGTTTACTAATTCATATAAATTGTATGTATACCTTCTGAATTGGTCAAAAGAGATGCCAAAACTTTTGAGAATGTATAATACCAGCTTCTATATCAACCAAAACTTCTATATCAACACCATTTATTTGTACCATTAGTTTGGGTCTCTGATTATTAACCACTGTTCAGCAGAACACATACTTTCCAGGACTGAAATAGTTCTTTCTTTCTTTCTTTCTTTCTTTCTTTCTTTCTTTCTTTCTTTCTTTCTTTCTTTTCTTTTCTTTCTCTTTCTTTCTTTCTTCCTTCCTTTTTTTTCTTTCTTTTTGTCTTATTTATTTGATATTTTCTTTATTTACATTTCAAATATTACCTCCTTTCCTGGTTTCTCCTCCAAAAACCCCTAGCCCCTTCTGGGCTAATATCCACTTATCAGGGAGTGCAAACCATATGTGTTCTTTTGTTATTGGATTATCTCACTAATGATGATATTTAATAGTTCCATCCATTTGCCTAAGAATTTCATGAATTCATTTTTTAATAGCTGAGTAGTATTCCATTGTATAAATTTACCACATTTTATGTATCTATTACTTTGTTGAGGGACATATGGGTTCTTTCCAACTTATGTCTATTGTAACTAGGGCTGCTATGAACATAGTGAAGCATGTATCCTTATTGCATGCTGGGGAATCCTCTGGATATATGCCCAGGAGTGGTATAGCAGTGTCTTCCAGTAGTATCATGCCCAGTGGTCTGAGGAACTGCCAGACTGATTTCTAGAGTGGTTGTACCAGAAGTGGAGGAGTGTTCTTCTTTCTCTACATCCTTACCATCACCTGTTGTCCCTTGAGTTTTTGATCTTGGCCATTCTGACTGGTGTGTGGTGGAATCTCTGGGTTGTTTTGATTTGCATTTTCCTTATGACTAAGGATGTTGAACATTTCTTTAGGTTCTTCTTAGCCATTTCAACTTCCACAGTTGAGAATTATTTGTTTATCTCTGTACACATTTTTTTCAATAGGGTCATTTGGTTTTCTGGAGTCTAACTTCTTGAGTTTTTGTATATATTGGATATTAGCCTTCTCTCAGATGTAGGGTTAGTAAAGATCTTTGCTCTTTGGTGTCTGTTTTGTCCTATTGACACCATCCTTTGCTTTACTAAAGCTTTGTAATTTTATGAGGTCCCATTTGTCAATTCTTGATCTTTGAGCATAAGATATTGGTGTTTGTCCAGGAAAATTTCCCACATGCCCATATCCTCAAGGCTCCTCACCACTTTCTTTTCTATTAGTTCCAGTATATCTGATTTTGTGTGGAAGTCCTTAATCCACTTGGATTTGAACTTTGTACAAGGAGATATGAGTGGGTCAATTTGCCTTCTTTTGCATGCTAACCACCAGTTTAAGTAGCACCATTTGTTGAAAAGGCTATCTTTCCACTTGAAGGGTTTAGCTCCTTTGCCAAAAATCAAGTAATTTTAGGTATGTGGATTCATTTCTGGGTCTTCAGTATTATTCCCATGATCTATCTGCGTGTTACTATACCAATAAAATGGACGTATTATCACTATTGATCTGTAGTTATATCTTGAGGTTATGGATGCTGATTTCCCTAGATTTTCTTTTATTGTTGAAAATAGTTTTTGCTATCTTGTGTAGGTTTTTTTGTTATTCCAGATGACTTTTAGATTGCTCTTTCTGACTCTATGAAGAATTGAGATGGAATTTTGATGGGGATTGCATTGAATCTCTTTATTGCTTTTGGCAAGATGGCCATTTCTACTATATTAATCCTGCCAATCCAAGAGCATGGGAGATCTCTGAGAGCTTCGATTTCTTTCTTCAGAGACTTAAGTTCTTGTCATACAGATATTTCACTTAGTTAAGTGTCACAACAAGGTATATTATACTATTTGTGACTATTTTGAAGGGACTTGTTTCTCTAATTTCTTTCTCTGCATTTTTATCCTTTGAGTACATGAAGGCCACTGAATTGTTTGCGTTAATTTTATATCCAGCCACATTGCTTAAGCTGTTCTTCAGGTTTAGGCATTCTCTGGTGGAATTTTTGGGGTCACTTAAGTATATCATCTGCAAATAGTGATATTTTGAATTCTTCCTTTTTAATTTGTATCCTTTTGACCTCCTTTTGTTGTCTAATTTCTCTGGCTAGGACTTCAAATATTATATTGAATAGGTAAGGAGAGAATGAATGGCCTCTCTAGTCCCTGATTTTAGTAGGATTGCTTCACATTTCTTTTTCTTTTCTTTTTTAATGAACTGATACATATTATTTGTGCCCATAGTATTTCTCACTTAGATATTTATATTTTTTGTGATAACAGATTAAATTCACACAGCCTTCTCAATATTTAAACATAAAATTGAGAACAATATAGGTTACCAAGGGACATATATAGTATTAATTATTGTTATTGACTAAGAATATACACATATTCATATAAATAGTATTAAATGATTTATATGTACACGCATGCTCATCTGTGTATTCAAAGTACACAAATCAAGTTTCTTTTCATTCAGTTTTATGTTGGCTACTGTTTTGTTGTATATTGTTTTTAATGTGTTTAGGTATGGGCTTTGACTCCTGATCATTCTAAGTCTTTTATCATGAAGGGGTTTTGGATTTTGTCAAATGCTTTCTCAGCATCTAATAAAATGACCATGTGGTTTTTTCTTTGATCTTGTTTATTTAGTGGATTACATTAATAGTAGATTTCTGTATATTGAACCATCCCTGTACCACTGGGATGAAGCCTACTTGATCATGATGGATGATAATTCTGATGTGCTCTTGGATTCAGTTTGGGAGAATTTTATTGAGTATTTTTTAATTGATCTTCATAAGGGAAAATGTTCTGAAGTTCTCTTTCTGTGTAGTGTCTTTGTGTGGTTTAGGTTTCAGAGTAATTGTGGCTTCATAGAAGGAATTGGGTAGTGTTCTTTTTCTGTGGCAGTGTTCTATCTGTATCTATTTTTTTGGAATATTTTGGAGAGTATTGTTATTACATCTTCTTTGAAAGTTTGATAGATCTCAGCTGTAAACCCATCTGGTTCTGGACTTTTCTTGGTTGGGAAAAAATTGATGACTGCCTCTACTTCATTAGAAGTTACAGGACTCTGTAGATTGTTTTTCTGATACCCATTTAACTTGGGTTACTGGTATCTGTCCTGTAAATTGTCCATTTCATCCATATTCTCTATTTTGATGAGTAAAGTCTTTGTAGTAGGATCTGATGATTTTATGATATCCTCAGTTTCTGTTGTTGAGTCTCTCTTTTAATTTCTGATTTTCTTTTTTTGTTTTTTTTCTTTTTTTATTGTATATATTCTATATTTACAATTCATTTCCATTTTTCTGGGTCCCCACCCCCAAAGGTCCCACATGCCCTTTTCCTTCCCCCTGCTCCCTCATCCAACCCCTCCCACCTTCCTGTTCTTGTACTCCCCCACAATGATGCTTTGGTCCATTCTAGCACCAGTGTCCACTCCTTTCTTCTTGTCAGACATCACTTGGTATTTGATTTATGTCTTTGGTGTTCCAAGATTCTAGGCTAATATCCACTTATCAGTGACTGCATATCATGGGTATTCTTTTGAGACTGGGTCACCTCACTTAGTATGATGTTCTCCACCTCCATCCATTTCTCTAAGAATTTCATGAATTCATTGTTTCTAATGGCTGAATAGTACTCCATTGTTTATATATACCACATTTTTTGTATCCATTCCTCCAATGAGGGACATCTGTGTTCTTTCCAGCTTCTGGCTTTTATATATAAGGCTACTGTGAACATAGTGGAGCATGTATCCTTATTGCATGCTGGGGAATCTTCTGGGTATATTTTCAGGAGTGGTATGGCTGGGTCCTCCGGAAGTATTATGTCCAGTTTTCTGAGGAACCGCCAGACTGATTTCCAGAGTGGTTGTACCAGATTTCATTCCCACCAGCATTGGAGGAGTGTTCCTCTTTCTCCACATTCTCTCCAATACCTGATGTCTTCTGAGTTTTTAATCTTAGCCATTCTGACTGGTGTGAGGTGAAATCTCAGGGTTGTTTTGATTTGCATTTCCCTAATGACAAATGATGTTGAACATTTTTAAGGTGTTTCTCAGGCATCAGAATTTCTTCAGGTGAAAAGTCTCTTTAGCTCTGTACCCCATTTTTGGATAGGGTTATTTGGTTTTCTGGGGTCTAACCTCTTGAGTTCTTTGTGTACATTGGATATAAGCCCTCTGCTGGATGTGGGGTTGGTGAAGATCTTTTCCCAATTTGTTGGTTGCCAATTTATCCTTTTGACAGTGTCTTTTGCCTTACAGAAACTTTGTAATTTTGTGAGGTCCCATTTGTCTATTCTTGCTCTGAGAGCATAAGCAATTGGTGTTCTGTTCAGGAATTTTCCCCCTGAGCCAAAGTCCTCAAGGGTCTTCCCCAGTGTCTTTTCTATTAGTTTTAGTGTGTCTGGTTTTATGTGGAGGTCCTTGATCCACATGGAGTTGAGCTTAGTGCAAGGAGATAAGAGTGGATCAATTCTCATTCTTCTGCATGTTAACCTCCAGTTGAGCCAGCACCATTTGTTGAAAAGGCTATCTTTTTTCCACTGGATGTTTTCAGCTCCTTTGTTGAAGATCAATTGGCCATAGATGTGTGTTTTCAATTCTGGGTCTTCGATCCTATTCCATTGTTCTGCCTCCCAGTCACTGAACCAATACCATGCAGTTGTTAACACTACTGTTCTGTAGTATTGCTTGAGGTCCAGGATATTGATTCCCCCAGAAGTTCTTTTGCTGTTGATGATAGTTTTATCTATCCTGGGCTTTTTGTTATTCCAGATGAATTTGAGAATTGCTCTTTCTAACTCTATGAAGAACTGAGTTGGGATTTTGATGGGGATTGCGCTGAATCTGTATATTGCTTTTGGCAAGATGGCCATTTTAACAATATTAATCTTGCCAACCCACGAGCATAGAAGATTTTCCCATTTTCTGATGACTTCTTCAATTTCCCTCTTCAGAGACCTGAAGTTTTTGTCATATAAATCTTTCACATGTTTGGTTAGAGTCACTGCAAGATACTTTATATTGTTTGTAGCTATTGTGAAGGGTGTAATTTCCCTAATTTCTTTCTCTGCCTGCTTATCCTTCGCGTATAGGAAGGCTACTGATTTGCTTGAGTTGATTTTATAGCCAGCCACTTTGCTGAAATTATCAGTCGCAGGTGTTCTCTGGTGGAGTTTTTTGGGTCACTTAAGTATACTATCATATCATCTGCGAATAGTGATAGTTTGACTTCTTCCTTTCCAATTTGTATCCCTTTGACTTCCCTATGCTATCGAATTGCTCTAGCTAGTAACTTAAGTACTATATTGAAGAGATATGGTGAGAGGGGACAGCCTTGTCTAGTCCCTGATTTTATTGGGATTGCTTCAAGTTCTTCTCTGTTTACCTTGATGTTGACTACTGGTCTTCTGTATATTGCTTTTACTATGCTTAGATATGGCCCTTGAATTCCTGCTCTTTCCAAGACTTTTAGCATGAAAGGATGCTGAATTTTGTCAAATGCTTTTTCAGCATCCAATGAGATGACCATGTGGTTTTTTTCTTTGAGTTTGTTTATGTAGTGGATTACGTTGATGGATTTCCTTATATTGAACCATCCCTGCATCCCTGGAATGAAGACAACTTGATCATGGTGAGTGATCGTTTTGATGTGTTCTTGGATTCGGTTGGCAAGTATTTTGTTTAGTATTTTTTGCATTGATATTCATAAGAGAAATTGGCCTGTAGTTCTCTTTCTTAGTTGGATCATTCTGTGGTTTTGGTATCAGGGTAATTGTGGCTTCATAGAATGAGTTGGGTAGTGTTCCTTCTGTTTCTATTTTGTGGAATAGTTTGAAGAGTATCGGTATCAGGACTTCTTTGAAGGTCTGATAGAATTCTGCACTAAAACTATCTGGTCTTGTGCTTTTTTTTTTAGTTGGAAGACTTTCTATGACCCCTTCTATTTCTTTGGAGGTTATGGGTCTGTTTAGACAATCTATTTGATCCTGGTTTAATTTTGGTATTTTGTAACTGTCTAGGAAATTGTCCATTTCTTCCAGATTCTCCAGTTGTGTTGAGTATAGGATTTTGTAGTAGGATCTGATGATTTTTTGAATTTCCTCAGTTTCTGTTGTTCTATCTCCCTTTTCATTTCTAATTTTGTTAATTTGAATACTGTCTTTGTGCCCTTTGGTAAGTCTGGCTAGTGGTTTATCTATCTTGTTGATTTTCTCAAAGAACCAGCTCCTGGTTTTGTTGATTCTTTGTATGGTTCTCTTTGTTTCAACTTGATTGATTTCAGCCCTGAGTTTGATGATTTCCTGTCTTCTACTCCTCCTGGGTGAAATTGATTCTTTTTGTTCCAGAGCTTTCAAGTGTTCCATTAAGTTGCTAGTATATGCTCTCTCCTGTTTCTTTTTGGAGACACTCAGGGCTATGAGTTTTCCTGTAAGCACTGCTTTCATTGTGTCCCATAGATTTGGGTATGTTGTGCCTTCATTTTCATTAAATTCTAAAAAAAAATCTTTGATTTCTTTCTTTATTTCTTCCTGGACTAAGGTATCATTGAGTAGAATATTGTTCAGCCTCCACGTGTATGAGGATTTTCTGTTGTTTTTGTTGCTATTGAAGAACACTCTTACTCCATGGTGATCTGATAAGCGGCATGGGATTAGTTCGATCTTTTTATATTTGTTGAGGTCTGTCTTGTGACCAATTATATGGTCGATTTTGGAGAAGGTATCATGAGGAGCTGAGAAAAAGTTATAGTCTGCTGCTTTAGGGTGAAATGTTATATATATATATATATATATATATATATATATATATATATATATATATGTTAAATCCAATTGATCCAAAGTTTCGATGAGTTTCTCCGTGTCCCTGTTTAGTTTCTGTTTTCCTGATCGGTCCACTGAGGATAGTGGAGTATTGAGGTCCCCCACAATTGTGTTAGGTGCAATGTGTGCTATGAGCTTTAGTAAAGTTTCTTTTATGAATGAGGGTGCCCTTACAATTGGGGCATAAATGTTTAGAATTGTGAGTTCTTGGTGGATTCTTTCTTTGACTAGCAAGAAGTGACCTTCTGTGTCTCTTTTGATGACTTTGGGTTGAAAGTCAACTTTATCTGATATTAAAATGGCTATTCCAGTTTGCTTCCTGCGACCATTTGCTTGCAAAATTGTCTTCCATTCTTTTACTCTAAGGTAGTGTTTGTCTTTGACTCTGAGGTGTGTTTCCTGTAAGCAGCAAAATGTAGGGCTCTGTTTCCATATCCAGTCTGTTAGTCTATGTCTTTTTATTGGGGAATTGAGTCCATTGATGTTAAGAGATATTAAGGAATAGTGATTATTACTTCCTGACATTTTTCATGTTATTTTTGTTTTTGAGTAGTTATCTTCCTTTGAGTTTGATGGACGAAGGTTACTGTCTTGCTTTTTTTTGGGGGGGTGCAGTTTCCTTCCTTTTATTGGAGTTTTCCTCCTATTATCCTTTGTAGAGCTGGGTTAGTGGAAAGATATTGTGTAAATTTTGTCTTGTCATGGAATATTTTGATTTCTCCATCTATGTTGATTTAGAGATTGGCTCGGTATAGTAGTCTTGGCTGACATTTGTGTTCTCTTAGGGTCTGCATGAGGTCTGCACAGGATCTTCTAGATTTCATGGTTTCTGGAGAGAAGTCTGGTGTGATTCTGATAGGTCTTCCTTTATATGTTACTTGGCCTTTTTCTCTTACTGCCTTTAATATTCTTTCTTTGTTTAGTACATTTGTGGTTTTGATTATTATGTTATGGGAGGTATTTCTGTTCTGGTCCAGTCTGTTTGGCATTCTGTAGGCTTCTTGTATATTCATGGGCATCTCTTTCTTTAAGTTAGGGAAGTTTTCTTCCATAATTTTGTTAAAGATATTTGCTGGCTTTTTAAGTTGTAGATCTTCACTCTCATCTATCCCTATAATCCTTAGGTTTGTTCTTCTCATTGTGTCCTGGATTTCGTGGATGCTTTGGGTTACAAGCCTTTTGCCGTTTGCATTTTCTTTGACTGTGTAGTCAATGGTTACTATGTTATCTTCAGCATCTGAGATTCTTATCTCTATCTCTTGTATTCTGTTGTTGATGTTTGCATCTATGACCCCTGATTTCTTCCCAAGGTTTTCTATCTCCAAAGTTGCTTCCTTTTGTGATTTCTTAGTTGTTTCTACCTCTGTGTTCAGATCTTGGATGGTTTTGCGCAGTTCCTTTATTTGTTTGTTTGTGTTTTCTTGTAATTCTTTAATAGATTTTTGTGTTCCCTCTTTCATGATTTCTGCATGTTGTTTCAAGTTCTCCTGCATTTCTTTAACTGATTTTCTCATTTCCTCTTTATTGGTTTCTGTCTGTTGGCCCATATTCTCCTGGAGTTCTGTAAGTGATTTTTGTGTTTGCTTTGTAAGAGCTTCTACCCTATTGATGCTCCCCTGCATTTCTTTAAGAGATTTGTTTATGTCTTTTTCGTGTTCCTCTAGCAGCATCATGACCAGTGCTTTTATATCTATCTCTTGTTTTTCTGGTGTGCTGGGGTATCCTTGACTTGCTGTGGTTGGCGAATTGGGTTCAGATGATGCCATATTGCCTTGATTTCTGTTAGTAATGTTCCTATGTTTGCCATTTGCCATCTGTTTATCTCTGGAGTTAGTTGGTCTTATTGTTACTGGTTGGAGTTTGAAGCTCCTGTGAGTCTGGCCTTTGGCACTGCTGTAGTAGAGGGTGTCAGTGTTCCTGATCCCAGCCTCCAGTCGTCTGCCATGACCTGACTCCAGCAGCTAGCAGTCCGCTGTGTCCTGAGGCAAGGTAGCACCTCATGCCAGCCTGGGTAGCTGGTCCGCAGTGGTCTGCAACCACAGCTGAGCTGTAGGTACGCGGATCTCCTGCAGAGCTAAGCTGAGCTAGGACTCAGTCCAAGCACCTGACTCCAGCCACCTGCAGTGCCCACAGTTCGCGTGGTGTCTTGAGGCAAGATGGCGGCCCCTCTGAAAGCACAGCAAGCCGGGTCAGTAACCACTGCTGAGCTGTAGGTGCCCAGATCTGCCGATCTCCTCTGACTCTGGGCACCGGCCAGAGCCTGGCGGTGTTGGCTATGCTAAACTAAGCTAGGTCTCAGTCCACGCACCTGACTCCAGCTGCTAGAGTTCCACGCGGTGTCCTGAGGCAAGATGGCACCTTGCTGCCAGCCCGCCAAGAGAGCCGGTCCGCAGTGGTCTGCAACCACAGCTGAGCTGTAGGTGCCCAGATCTGCAGAGCTAAGCTAAGCTAGGTGTCTGTCCACACACCTGACTCCAGCCGCCTGCAGTGCCCGCAGTTTGTGCGGTGTCCCAGGACCATCAATTGTATGAACAGTCATGTAGAAGTTGTTCTGTGCTGAGCCTTGTGCATTCATTTCTGATTTTCTTAATTTGGATTCTGTATCTGTGCCTCCTGGATTTTCTGGCTAAGGGTTTATCTATCTTATTGATTTTCTGAAAGAACCCACTCTTCAATTGGTTGACTCTTTGTATAGATATTTTTGTTTATTTGGGTGGTTTCAGTCCTGAGTTTGATTATTTCCTACCATCTACTCCTTTTGGATGTATTTGCCCTTTTTGTTCTAGAGCTTTCAGATGTTCTCCCAGGCTACTTGTGTATGCTCTCCAGTTTATATTTGGAGGTACTTAGAGCTATGAGTTTTCCTCTTAGGACTACTTTCTTGTGTCCTACAGATTTGGGTATGCTGTGGCTTCATCTCATTAAATTCTAAAAAAGTCTTTAATTTCTTTCTTTCTTTACCAAGTTATCATAGTGTAGAGTGTTGTTTAGCTTCCATGTTTATGTGGGCTTTCTATTATTTTTGTTGCTATTGAAGACCAGCCGTAATCTTCAGTGATCTGATAGGAGGCATGGGATTATTTCAATCTTCTTCTGTCTGTTGAGGTCTGTTTTGTGACCAATTATATGGTCAATTTTGGAACAGGTACCAGGTGCTTAGAAAAAGGTATATTCTTTTGATTTAGGGTGAAATGTTCTATAGATAGCTGTTAAATCCAGTTGGTTCATAACTTCTGTTAGTTTCACTGTGTCTCTGTCTAGTTTCTATTTCCATGATCTGTCCATTGATGAGAATGGGGTATTGAAGTCTCTCACTATTATTATATGAGGTACAATGTGTGCTTTGAGCTTTAGTAAAGTTTCTTTTATGAATGTGAGTGCCCTTGTATTTGAATCACAGATATTGAGAAATTAGAGGTCTTTTTGGTAGATTTTTCGTTTGAGGAATATGAAGTGTCCTTCCTTGTTTTTGATGACATGGTTGAAAGTCAATTTTATCTGATAGAATGGCTACTCCATCTTGTTTCCTGGGACCATTTGCTTTGAAAATTGTTTTTCAATATTGTACTCTGAGGCAGCATTTTTCTTTAATACTGTGGTGCATTCTTCTCTATGCAGCAAAATGCTGGGTCAGGTTTAGATATGCAGTCAATTAGTGTATGTCTTTTTATTGGGGAATTGAGTTGATTTATGTTAAGGGATATCAAAGAATAGTGATCATTGCTTCCTGATATTTTTTATGTTATTTTTATGATTATGGGGTTATCTTCTATTGGATTTGTTAAAACACGATAACCTTCTTGCAATTTTAGTTGTAGTTTCCTTCCTTCTTTTGACATTTTCATCTATAATCCTTTGTAGGGCTGGATTTGTGGAATAATGTTGTGCAAATTTGGTTTTGGCATAGAATATCTCGGTTTCTCCATCTATGGTTATTGAGAGCTTTGCTGGGGATAGTAGTCTGGGATGCCATTTGTGTTCTGTTATGAGATCTGCCTAGGATGTAGCTTTTGTACTCTCAGGGGAGAAGTTTGGTGCAATCCTGACAGGTCTGCCTATATGTTTCTTGACCTTTTTCTCTTTCTGCTTTTAATACTCTTTGTTTAGTACATTTGGTGTTTTGATTATTATGTGACTGGAAGAATTCCCTTTCGGGTCCAATGGATATGGTGTTCTGTAGGCTTCTTGTATGTTCATGGCCATCTCTTTCTTTAGGTTAGGGAAGTTTTCTTCTATAATTTTGGTTAAGATATTTACTGGCCATAAAGTTGGGAATCTTCACTCTCTTCTATACCTATCATCCTTAGGTTTGATCTTCTCATTGTGTCCTTGATTTCCTTGATGTTTTCTTTTTGTCTGAATATTGTGTCAATGTTTTCTATGGTGTCTTCTGAATCTTAAAGTTTCTCTTCTATTTCTTGAATTCTGTTGTTGATGCTTGCATATATGACTCCTATTTTCTTTCCTAGGTTTTCTATATTGAGTGTTGTTTCCCTTTGTTATTTGTTTATTGTTTCCATTTGCATTTTTAGATCATGGAATTTTTTTTTTGCAGTTCCTTCCCCTGTTTGGTAGTATGCTCCTGTAATTCTTTAAGGGATTTTTGTGTTTCCTCTTTAAGGTCTTCTACCTGTTTTCCTGTGTTCTCTTGTATTTCCTTATGGGGGTTATTTATATCTTACTTAAAGTCCTTTATCATCATCATGAGATGTGATTTTAAATCAGTCTTGCTTTTCTAGTGTGTTTGAGTATACAGGGCTCTCTGTGGTGGGAGAACCAGGTTCTAATGTTGCCACATAGCCTTGGTTTCTGTTGCTTATTTTCTTGTGCTTGCCTGTGGTATTAGCTGATTTGCTGTCTTTGATTATGACTTGACTGTCCTGCAAGTCTGTGTGTCAGTATGTCTATGAGACCAGTTCTCTCAGTGATTAATTTAGGTATGAAGAGTTGTGGTACGGGATCAGTTCTGTGTTAGTGTGTGTAGGCACTCCTTGCAATCCAGCTTTCTCTTGGCAGTATTTGCATATGCAGCTCTGTAGACTAGCACTGGGCACAGATGGAAATTGGAAGCCCCGTGTACCAGGTAACCTCTCAGTTCCTGTGTCCTTAAGGTTCTTGGCAGGTTCCTCTGAGCAACATGGTTGTTCCTACATGTTCTCATAGGCCTGATTGCAGTCCTGGGAGACTAGCTATCTCCATGAACCACCTGGGTATGGAATCTTGTGGCAGAGGATCATCTCCAACTGCAGACAGAGGCCAGAAGATCCCCATCTCAGCCCCCCCACCTAGGGTTCCTGTGTCCTTCCAAAATTTCTTTCTAATGGAGTGTTCTTGCCCTAGAGGTAAGGAAACAGCAATAGTTGAGGAATTCTTTCCTGTCCATTAATTTGCATCTCCTTTTTCACATATGTCAAGATTTTTATTTCTTCCTTGCTACCCTCATTGATCATACCTGGATACACAATATATCCTTCCAAAGTTAATCCAGTTTTTCCCAGTAATTCCACTTTATTCCCACTTTCTCTGAGAATAAAGAATAATTTCACTTTATTCCCACTGTTTCTGATGATAAAGGTCCATAAAATTCAGTTTTTAATTTGTAAATTCAACTGTTGTAGATAGGTGCAAAAAGCACATGTGTGGCCAGATCCAAAGCTGCATTTTCCTTTGTAACATGTTTAAGATACAGGAATACTTAGTTCTGATATTCTTGCCTGCTTTTTATTCCACCACATCCATTAATTACATCTGCTTCTTTTACATATGACAAGATTTTTATTTCTTCCTTGCTACCCTTACCTGGATACACAATATATTCTTGCAAAGTTAATCCATGTTGTAGCAATAATTCTACTTTATTCCCATTGTCTCTGTGGATAAAGGAGCAAAACCACCAGTTTTTAACTTGTAAATTAAACTGTTGGGGATAGTACAAAAGACTTATGTGCAAAAGACACATTTTCCTCAGTAACACATGTAAGATACTTAGCTTCGATGTGGCTCCTTGTTACCTCCTGGCTGACCAATGGAAAGCAGCACATTTTCTTTGCTGCAGGGCCTTGAGCTTGCAGTTCCCTCTGTTTCCCAATGGCAAGAGATTATGTTGAATTTCCCTCTTGGATCTGCAATTCTTTGACTAATGTTTTCCCTTTCCACAGTGGCTATAATACACTGGAGGCATTTGTGGTTTATAGCAAGCAGAATCTGCTTGTTCTTTTATATGAGTACCAAAGTCTCCAGAATCAATGTAATTGCTATTTTGAATTGAATAATCTTAAAATTTCTTTGAAATAACAAAATTCACCTCATTTAAAAACATTGGGCATTTTGATTCATGAGACTTCTAGCTATGATATGCCCTATGATATTGGCATTATGTCCCTGGGAAACAATACCAGTTGTCTCTTTTATCCATTATTCTATTAAGGGCCTTAGTGCTTTCAATAGTTTGAATGCTGTCATATATTCAGTGTTTGCATTTTGGGGTGCTAAGGGTATTATCAATGACTGTCTGATTTCAGAGTCTGATGTAGCCCTACTTAGAGGTTCACTCAATCTCTATAAGGAGCTGGTAAAAGTTTCTGCAGAACCCTCTGTTACCTTAGTAAATGAGCTTGATTTTTATCCAGATCTTCAATCATTACCCAAGCTTTTAAAGCCATAGCACAATATTAGTAAAGTCCAACATTATCAGATTGGATTTGTTCTTGTAGGTCAGGATAATGCTTTTCACCAAACACGTGGTCTTTACTAACATTATCCCCCTTGCTATATTATGCTTTCTCTTTTTCTGGCTTCATGGATCCACACAACAACCACTGTAACATTGACCAGTTCCTAGCACAGCTGACACCAATGCATTCCAATATCCTGGAATAACTATTATTCATAATCCAGTTACTTAACATTTCTTTAACAAATGGAGAATGCAAGCAACATAATATAATACCATCTATAACATTTTTAAACATAGTATTTTTATTGGATGCTATGTCAACTAATTATAAACATGCACACTATCATTAGCAGAAATATGCTACAAAAAGAGAGGGAAGACTGAAGATGCATGTGTAGCCCAAGCACATCCTCTGATGGTGCACTTGCCTCAACACTAACCCATTGTCCTGTAACGTCTCCTGCTCTTTCTGGATCCTGATCTCAGTGAGATACTTTATAAGCCTAACAGTTTAGATGCTTGAAGCAGGGAATGAAGGAAGTTTGCTCTCCTTCTTCATTATGTTGTAAATCCCAGATTTCAGACACCAAAACTGAGCCCTGTTGTTCTTCCCCAACTGGCTCTTTTTGCTTTCCAAGCAATCCAGCAAAACACACACATACACACACAAACACACACACACACACACACACACATACACACACACACAGAGAGAGAGAGAGAGAGAGAGAGAGAGAGAGAGAGAGAGAGACAGAGAGAGACAGAGAGACAGAGAGACAGAGAGACAGAGAGACAGAGGCAGAGTGACAGAGAGACAGAAACAGAGACAGAGACAGAGAGAATTACAAACTTTGCAGGTCAATAGATTGAACTAGAAAAGATCATATTGTGTGAGAAAACCCATATGTAGAAGGCAAATAGAAGATATTCATTCTCATCTGAGTCCCTTAGGTCCAAGTCGTCAGAGTGGAGTACATAACAGGAGGTATCTGAAAAATTTGGGTAAAAGGGACCATTGCAGGAGTTGGGATGATTTGAAGAACATTAGATAGGGGAATAGCAGGATGGAAGTTACCTGCAAGGGAAATTGAGGAAAATTGGGATTCTAATAAGGGAGAGGAGTGAGATAAATATAGAAGGAAAGGATAGTGTAAAGTGACAGTAGCATGCCTAAGAAAGTAATGAAGAACCCTACTATTGGCTCTCTACCTGGACATACCCATGGTAATTGTAAGTTTGTATATAACTATACATAAATAATTTAGGTGTAGTTTTCTTATGTAGGCTGATAATGCTTCCTGTAAGAGCTAAAGATAATCTAATAAAACAATCCAAACAGTTATTATGAAAAGCCTTAGTCATCAGGAATATGCAAATCAAAACACCCTGAGATTCCACCTTATACGAATCAGAATGTCTAAGATCAAAAACTCAAACAACAGCAAATGCTGGTGAGGATATGGAGAAAGAGGAACACTCCTCCATTGATAGTGGTAATGCAAGTGGTACAACCACTTTTGAAATCAGTCTGGTTGTTCCTCAAAAAATTGGAAATAGTTCTACCTGAAAACCTAGCTACACCATTACTGAGTGTATACTCAAAGATGCAATATATAATGAAGACATGTGCTCCACTGTGTTCATAGCAGCCTTATTTATAGTGGCCAGAAGCTGGAAACAATCCAGATGTTCCTCAACCAAGAGTGGATACAAAAAAATCTACACAATGGAATACTACTCAGCTATTAAAAACAAGCATTCTATGAATTTTGGATGCAAGTGAATGGAACTAGAAAATACCATCCTGAGTGAGGTCCTGAAACCCAAAATGCCATAGATGCATGTACTCACTGATAAGTGGGTATCAGCCCAAAATCTCAGAATACCCATAAAACTCACAGACAATATGAAGCTTTACAAGCAGGAATACCAGAGTGTGGATGCTTCAATTCTACTTAGAAGGGAGAAGAAATTAATCATGGAATGTAAAGGGAGGGGGGTCCTGGGTGAGAAAGGGGAGGATGATGGAAAAAGGCTGACAGTTTCAGGTATGGGAAGAGACAGGAGAGAAATCCAGAGGGCCAGAAGAATAAATAGAAGTATGCAGCAGTGGGGAATGAGGAGAACCACTGGAAAGTCTCAGATGCTACAGATGTGAGAGACTCTCAGGACAAAATGGGAATAACATTAGCTGAAATATCCAAGAGAGGAGAGAAAGAACCTACTGGGGATAGAAGAGACCATCCCCAGTAGATAGGCATAGCCAGCAATTGAGAGAAGAGGCCACACACTTTTTCAATTTTTTCTTTATTTTTAATTAAACTTATTTTTACAGTCCAGAATTGATTCTATACCTTCCAACTGTCCCAAATTCCATACCTTGTCCACCCCCATCTTCAGAACTATTCCACCCACAAGAACTCCCCACATTCTGGGGCATCTTCTCTGAGTCCAGATAGAACAGTCCTCTGCTGTGCATATTTTATGGACCTCATATCTGCTGGTATGTATTGCCTGGTTCGTGGCTCAGTGTCTGAGAGATCTCAGGGGTCGGTTAGTTGAGACGGCTAGTCTTTTTACAGGGTCACACTCCTCCTCAGCTTCTTTCAACTTTTCTAAAATTCAACTACAGGGATCACCAGTGTCTGTCCATTGCTTAGGTATAAGTATCTGCATCTGACTCTTTCAGCTGTTTGTTGGCTCTTTTAGAGGGCAGTTTTGATAGTCCCCCTCTTGTGAGCACACCAATAGTGTTAGACCTTGGGGGTTCCAATTGAGCTGGATCCCAATTTGGGCTTGTATGTGGACCTTCTTTGCCTCAGTCGCTTCTTTTTTGTCCCTGCTGTTCTTTCAGTCAGGAACAATTCTGGGTCAGAATTTTTGACTGTATAATGGCAACCTCATTACTCCACATAATGCCCTGTCTTTCTAATGTAGGTGGGCTCTACAAGTTTTCTTTCCCTCTGTATGACATTTCATCTAATGTCCCTCCCTTTGAGTCATGAGATTTTCTCACCTCCCAGGTCTCTGATACATTCTAGGGAGTCATCCCACCTCTTATGTCCCAAGATTGCCTGTTTCCATTGCTGGCTCTTAGGGCTTCAGCCCTATTCCTCCCAGCCAATACCATATCATATTCCCCTCTATCTCTTCTTGTCCCCTTTCCCTCCTAGATTTCTCCTTCCCTGCCTGCTCTGGTGATTCTTCTCCCTTTCAAGTGGGATTGTGTCATCATCATTTGGGCTCTAGTGCTTGTTAACATTTTTGGGTTTTGGGGATTTTATGCTGGGTATTCTCTATTTTTTGTCTAATATGCACTTATTAGTGAGTACATTACACATATATCCTTTTGGTTCAGAGTTAGCTCACTCAGGAGAATATTTTCTAGTTTCATCCATTTGCCTGCAAAACTCACAATGTCCTCATTTTTAATAGCTGAATGATATTCCATTGTATAAATAAACCACATTTTCTGTATCCATTCTTCTGTTGTGGGACATTTGGGCTCTTTCCAGCTTCTTGCTTTCACAAACAAGGCTGCTATGAACATAGTGGAACATGTGCCCCTGTGGCATGTTGGGGCATATTTTGGGTATATGACTCTGAGTGGTATAGGTGGATCTTCAGGTGGATCTATTTCCAGTTTTCTGAGGAACCTTCAGATTGATTTCCAGAGTGGTTGTACCAGTTTGAAAACACTCCAGCAATGGAGTATTCCTCTTTCTCCACATCCTCTCCAACATATGCTGTCATCTGAGGTTTTGATCTTAGCCATTCTGATTTGTGTAAGGTGGAATCTCAGGGTAGCTTTGATTTGCATTTTCCTGACCACTAAGAACTTTGAACATTTATGTGCTTCTTGACCATTTGAGATTCCTCTATTGTGAATTTTCTGCTTAATTCTTACTCAATTTTTTGACTGGGTTGTTTGGTTTCTTGAGTTCATTATATATTTTGGAAATTACCCCTCCATCTATGTCGGGTTAGTAAAGATTATTTCCCAATGCGTAGGTTTTGGATTTGTCCTATTGGCTATGTTCTTTGTCTTTCCACTTTCTTGAGGTTTCATTTATCAATTCTTGATCTTAGAGCCTGAACCATTGAAGTTTTGTTTACGATGTTTCCATCTGTGCCAATGAGGTCAAGGCTCTTTCTCAATTTCTCTTTAGCTAAATTCAGTATATCTGGTTTTATGTTGAGATCTTTGATCCATTTGGACCTGAGTTTTGTGCTAGATGACAAATATTTATCTCTTTTCATTTATCTACATAATGACTGCCAGTTAGACCAGCACCATTTATTGAAGATCGTTTCTTTTTTTATGTTACATATTTTTGTCTTCTTTGTCAAAGATCAAGTATCTCTTAGTGTGTGGTTTTATTTCTGGGATTTCAAGAATATTACATTGATCAATATGTCTGGCTCTGTACTAATACCATGCAGTTTTTATCCCTATTCCATGGTATTACAGCTTGAGATCAGGGGTGATTTCCCCTTGAAGTTCTTTTATTGTTGAGAAATGTTTTTGCTCTTCAGAGTTTTTTGCTTTTCCATATGAAATTGAGAATTGCTCTTTCCATGTCTTTGAATAATTGTGTTGGGGTTTTGATGGGAGTTGGATTGAATATGTAGATTCCTTTTGATAGAATGGCCATTTTTACTATGCTAATCCTACCAATTTATGAGAATGTTAGATCCCTTCATTTCTTGGCACTTCAGTTCCTTTCTTGAAAGACTTGAAGTTATTGTCATACAAATCTTTCACTTGTTTGCTTAGAGTTACCCCAAAATATTTTATATTATTTGAAGCTATTGTTAAGGGTGTTGTTTGCCTAGTTTCTTTCTCAACCTGTTTATCATTTGTATAAAGGATATATTTGAGTTCATTTGGTGAAACTGTTTATCTGCTGTAGAAGTTCTTTGGTAGAATTTTTGGGGTTGCTTATGTTCCCTATCTTATTATTTTCAAATAGTTATACCTTTACTTCTTCTTTTCCAATTTGTAACCCCTTGATGTCTTTTATTTTCTTATAGCTATGGCTAGAACTTCGAGTAAGATATTGAATAGATATCAGTAGAGTGGGCATCCTTGTCCATGAATTTAGTTCGGTCGCTTCAATTATCTTTCCGTTTCATTTCATATTGGCTGTTGTTTTGCAGTATATTGCTTTTATTATGTTTAGGTATGGACCTTAATTCCTGATTTCTCCAATAGTCTTAACATGAAGGGGTATTATATTTTGTCAAATGCGTTTTCAGCATGTAAGGAGATATTATGTGATTTTTTGATTGAGTTTGTTTATATAGTGAAGTATGTTAATGGATTTTCTAATATTGAACCAACCTTGAATCCCTGGAAGAAGCCTACTTGATCACGGTGAATGATAGTATTGATTTGTTCTTGGATTCAGTTTGCAAGAATTTTATTGAGTATTTTTGCATCAATATTCACAAGCAAAATTGGTCTGAATTTCTTTTTTTATTGTAACCTTGTGTCGCTATTCTCTGAGAGATTTTGCCAGCAGGTGATTAAGACAGATGCAGACACTCACAGACAACCATTGAACTAAACCTGGAGATACTAATGGAAGAGTTAGGGGAAGGACTGAAGGAGCATAATGGGATTGAAATCCCATAGGAAGAACAATAGTATCAACAATCTGAAACCTTCAGAGTTCCTAAAGACTTAACCACCAAACAAAGAGTATACATGCATGGGTCCATAGCTCCTGCTATACATGTAACAGAGGAATATCAACAATGTGAGCCACCTAGTACCCCCAGATCCCCCATGGACAAAATCATCAACCAAAGAGTACACAAGGAGTTACCCATGGGTCCAGACACCTAGGCAGTAAAGGATAGCCTTGTTGGACATCAAAGGGAAGAGAGGCCCTTGGTCCTGAAAAAGTTTGATGCTGCAGTGTGGGGGAAGACTGGAACAGGGAAGTAAGAGAGGGATGATTGGGGAACAGTGGGAGGGGAGATGGGTTATGAGACTTTCAGGGGGGCCAGGAAAGAGGACAATGTTTGAAATGTAAATGAAGAATATATCTAATAAAATATATAAACTACAATTAATAAAAAATACCCCAGGAATTTGGAAAGCAGAAATGAGGGATATATGAAAGTGTTTCAGTGGAGGAAATAATAGAAGAGGTTATGGATATTTGACTGGGCTGAGAAGATCATAATATGCCTGAGTATAAAGAAGAAGGCATATAAATTCATCCCAGAAATTCTCAGAAAATATCTCAAAATATGTTAGAAGTAAGGATGGATTTTATGTACTCTTGTCAGTGATTTTATTTTGGTGTTTTTACAAAAAATAAGGAAAAATTTAAACACATTAAATTTATATAACATGAACTTCTACAGGAATAGAAGGATGAGATGATCTATATATGTAAATCATACGACAGAGGATCATAAAACAAATAAAAGGAACAAAAAAGAATACACCAAGTCATCAATTCTATGCTACCATATTTTATTCCTTCCCATTTTGTCAATATTCAGTATATCATAGATATATTCTAAAAAAATCACACTTAAAAAGCTGTTTTAAGTGAAGGATTTTTACTTATTGATAAGGTATGATATAATATTTCATACATATATATGTTATATAATGATGGAATTATGGCAATTAGTCAGATTATCACATGCATTCTTTTACTTTCTTAGGGTGAATGAATTCAACATCTCCTTTAAGATATGAGATATTATGGTTAACTGTATTTATCTGTGACATAACACACAAGAACCTAGTAGAGATAACACGAATATATTTGAAATAAATGTGGAGGTATATGTCTCTTAAAATTTTTTACTTTATTATTTTTAAATTTATGCATATTAGGATGACTGCCAGAATCTATAACCTGTCTATTGTAAGGACTATGTTAATGTGTACTTTGATCAATTGTGGATAATAATTTTCCATATTTCCGATGTTACCTGTTCTGTTTGTGATTCACTGAACATGTAGTTCAGAGTTGTAATGCTTAGAGGATTTTTGTATTTTACTGTGCCGAGTGATTCTTGTTGGTATTCACTATCATTTCACTGGATATGGTTTCTAAGAGATGTGTCATGTTTGGTTTAATGTATAAAATCCCCTGCTTGAGAGCTGCAAAATACATTCAGATTCAAACTGCAAAAAAAAAAATAATAATAATTTTCCATATTTCCAAACAAGTGTGTTTGATAACCACTGTCTAATTTTATGACAACAATTCTACCAGGTTGAAGTAGTGATTTCTGAGTTTTTATCTTTTTAAAACATTTCATGTCTTTTATATTGTTCTATATTCAATACAGCTTAGCATGTGTGCATTCATCACCTGAAATGTGTACAGTTCAAACTACATTGGGTTGTACATATAAAACATGCAAAAGGCTTTGAAGAATGAAAAGAATGAAAGCAAAATATATGAACAAAGAATTTCATGTCAATTTTGAAGTAGCAACCGGTCAATTTTGCCATAAATACTATCATATTTACAGTTATATTTGTACACACATAAAGTATATACACTATATATTTAATAGTGCAGCAATTTGCTAATCTTTATCACTGATATTATCAATCATAGCATGAATTAAATAAATATGTGAACATTATGACAGTGTATAATGATGAACATATTATTTAAACTAGTAATGAATCACCAGAAAGTAATGACATGTGTTTGGGATACATTACATTTTCAATGGAAGGCACTGCTCCATGACATTCCCCAGGGGAACTGAAAAAGGAGTAGAGACTGAATGGTTAAGATTTTGTTGAAGAAAAAGTACCAATGACTCTTGTCATGGCCCCCAGGACCTCCTTATTCCTCAGGCTATAGATGATGGGGTTGAGCATGGGGGTGAGGATAGTGTAGAAAACAGCCAGAATCTTATCTTCTGTAGGTGAACGAAGACTCCTAGGTCGAAGATAAGTATAGACAAAAGGTGCATAATAAAATGTCACCACAGTTAAGTGAGTTGAGCATGTGGTGAAAGCCTTTTTCTTTCCCTCCTTTGAGCGCATGTGGAAGACAGCAAAAAGGACCCGGCCATAGGAAGCTGTGATACCAAGGAAAGGTAGTAGAAGAAACAGGCTTGTGCTTACAAACACCAAGTACTCATAAACCCAAGTATCCATACAGGCCAGGGGCAACATGGCTGGAACATCACAGAAGAAATGGTTAATGGACCTAGAATGGCAGTAAGGAATATGAAGGGCATAGACAGTATGTGCTAAAGAGTTGATTGAGCCCAATATCCAGGATCCTATGATCATCTTCAGACACATTATTTTGCTCATGCGAACTGGATAATGAAGGGGATGGCAGATAGCCACAAAACGATCATAAGCCATGGAAGCCAGAAGCAAACCTTCAGAACATGCCATAGTCAGGAAAAAGAAGGATTGCACTCCACATCCCAGAAAGGTAATGCTTTTCTGGCCAGAGAGGAAGTTAAATGCCATCTTTGGAACAGTGGTAGAAATATACATCAAATCCATGAGAGAGAGCTGGCTGAGGAGAAAATACATGGGTGTATGGAGCCTTGGATCCACACGAATGAGGTGGATCATCCCAGAGTTGCCACACAAAGCCAGAGAGAAGACAAAGATGATGAGCAGCAAAAGTAGTAGGCCAGTTTGAGTTTGGGGAAGCAACCCTAATAGAATGAAATCACTTGAGCTCTGATTCCATTTCTCCATGAAAATGTATTTATGTATATTTCTTGAAAAGAGTGACCTAAAAGCAAATGCACTTATCATATAAAATTGAACTGGAGATTAAAGAGGTAATAACTTGTACTGAATGTTTATATTTTATTATTCTTTCATCACTGTCATTATGTTGGACTTATTTTTAAATCTGCACTGAATTTTCCTTCCCATTTAATTCTGCTCATGTTCTCAATACAAAGTTGTGACAACATATTTCTTACTAATAACTCCATATAGGCCCATTACTTAACACAAGTAAGTACAGACTTTCTGTATTCCATTTACCCTGTCCTGTGAAACACTGGCCTTTCTGGATATCCTTCCTCAACTGACCTTGTATTATGTATATATCCTAGTGACCAAACACAAGGAGTAGTTTGTACAATTATTCAAATGTAGTAATAAATCACCAGGCATTTCTGGAATACAATAAAAGTGATCGTATTACAGAAAAATGGTAATATACTTACAACTATCTAATAAGAAAATACTGACAATGAGAAGTACATAGACAGGAGTAACAATGAGATTACCAGCATTCTGTATTCACTTACTACTTTTTAAAATAAATACTTATGACTTGATAGATAAATATAAACTCTAAATAAAAATCATCACCATTATGTTACACTTATGCTTTTAAAGCATTGTTTATTAACTCATTCAATATTATGCAATCTGTAGCCAAAATTAAAGCAGCAATGTCAGAAACAAGGTCTAATTGTGTGTAGTAATTTTTTGTACAAGGAAACTTTTTCTAGACAAAGGGACAGAGATGGGTGAAATGTATCCTTTCTGGGCCACCATGTACAGGTATAATATAAACAGGACTTTGTGAAATAACATTCAAAATTTTGAGCAAGGGGCAGGACTCAGGTATGGGGTGGTTAATAAGAACAAGTAGAATTGTGGTTAAAAATGCAGGCATGAGCTGAACTGTATAAAAGCTTCTGTACTTACATTTTGGGAACACTGTGCAAAGCTGTCATGTAAAGAGGTATCATGTAAATAGGTCTTTTTGAAGTTCCATACCAAAAGTAATGAGCAAGGGACAGAGTTAGGAGGGAGAGTCAATGAGGACAAACTGATACAAGTGCTTGTGAAGGGCAGTGTGAGGGCAATTGAGTAGGGAGCAAAGAACTTGGATTCTGATCTGCATATGCCAGGAATACAATGAGAGTAATATACTCTTAGGGACACTTCCCATCCTCATCCAGAATGTTCTTGTTCAGAAGTGGGATCATGCAGAGAAGACTAGTTAGAGGAAATGAGAACATCTGGTGGCTGATCTGGATTTGAAAAGAGAACCACAAGTCCCAGAAGAAGACTGATGTATGGGTACATTAGGGCCTTGAGTTCCCTACCTGGACTCCAGTCTGAAGATTCATTGATGTCTAGTCCCCAGGATAGAACATGCTTACAGCAGGATCTGATCTGTGTGCAACTTGAGAAGAATAAAACATTATTCTTAGAGATGATAGATTATTACTGTTCATACTGACAAAACTGAGAACAACATTTAAAAAAAGTCTTCTGCATGATGTCCTGTAATAAAAAGGAATCTTTAGGGGATTTCTTTTCCTTCCTTGAACACAGTTTTAGCAGAAGAGGAATGTATGTTACACCATCCTCTAAAGATATATTTCTAATTGCCAACTTTGGACACTGAATCTTCCCTAAACTTACATTTCACAGTCTTGATTTCTATAAAAGGGGTGCACAAAGGAACACAGATGTGTGCTGTCAGATCCCTTCTCAGTAGTCACAAACAGGATTTCAGGATAGTTAGAACAGTAATTATTTTGTTTCCAATATTAGAAACTGTCATTTTGTCACATTGTGCTAGAGCTATTTTCAGGAGGCTAGATACCTCCTGAAAATTTTGATTTGAAGGTTTAGGATTTTTGACTCTGAGTCAGAGTCAAATATCTTTCATTTTTTTCAAGACAATTTCTTTATTCAGTCTGGGCATTATTTAATATATCAAAGTCACAGGAAGAACCACCTTCTTAGTTAGATTTTAGATTTAAAAATCTTCTAGTGGTTGCAAGATAGATGTTTATTGCTCATTGATCATTCTACAAGACATGAAAAACAAAGTTGGTTAAAGCTTTGTCATTAAGAGTCCTATTTTATAGAAGTGGTCCAAAAGCAACATTGTGGATTAATTTTACAAAGTTACAGATGTGTACACACACAACAGCAACACTCAGCTTGCTGGAAATCTACAGAGCAAAAGACTAAACAGGATATTGATCTCATCTTAGTTTTAAAAACTCCATGGAACACCAGAAAGAGACTGTGATCCTCTACATTTAGCATATATTAGGTACTTAAGAAAAATCCATCTTTTTGTTGTTTTAAACATACTTTTGAGAATCCTCAAGGCCATAGAAAAATTCAGTCTTTCATTTATTACCACAATCTTTAAAACAGCACATTCTAGAGTTTAAATATGTTTGCATTGTTTCTCTTCCATTGTAAAGTCACTTTTCCTTTTTAATTGGTTATAAAAGTTCACATTCTCTGTGAAGGAGAAAATAATTCTTTATAACACAACAGCAACAAATCCAGAACACCTCCCCTGTCATCTCACCTTGTTTAAAGGTCTTGTATTTGTATTTGTTGGAGAAAACACAGTTACCATGAAATTGATGCATGCTGACATTCTGTTGTTCTTTGGAATGGTTCAGTATATGCCTCTACTCTCAAAGACTGTCAAGTATAACAAGCCAGTAATCCTATATCAGTCCAAAACTCTGCTTCATGCCCAGAAAACGTTTTGTCTGCCAAAATCCTTGGAAAGGAATTTTGAAGAATTATTTACTAGTCATCTTATTATGATAATGAAACCCAAAACAATTTCATTTATCTTACTGAAGTATTTGTATGCTGATTTCTTGTTTAGCATATCTCTTGTTTTTTTAGTAGTTATTTGTTTGTGTGAAACTCAAGGACTATTTCATATCTATTTCTAAATATTATAGTGATGATATGTAGAAAGACAAAACGCTGTATTATATATGTGCTCCCTTGGATCACCAAACCTTAGATATTCTTCTTTTTCTTCTAATTGATCCCTCATGTCTAATTCTACTGAGATGAAAAGCTTTTGTCCTTTCCCTTGGCTTGGCTGATATAACTCAGTTGTGAAGTTAGAGAAACAAATATATGACAATAAACTTTCCTGCAATCACAGACTGCCTGAAAATAGAATATTATTTCTGAATGTGACTTGAGAGCTTTAAGGTTTTTAGAATATATGTATTAAAGTCCTTAATATAAAAATTTGCACCCCAAAGGGGTACACAATAGATATGCTGAACCACTATTTTAGACCTAAACTCTATGTCACAGTTTGATATGTAGGTTCTTGTGATAGTGAGGATATTCAGACTCAATCCAGGGATGACAGGTGACCTGTGATTAAGAAACCCAGTTGGGCAAATTTTATCACAAGTCAAGACTTGTGGCTGAATATGTAAATATACTATAATTAATACCTTAAGAACAAACTAAAGAAGATATCTATCTATCTATATCTATCATATATATATATATATATATATATATATATATATACGTAGATCTAGATCTAGATCTAAAACTAGATCTAGACGTAGATATAGATATAGATATAGATATAGATATAGATATAGATATAGATATAGATATATAGATATACCTGCTTCTACAGTGTTTATGCACAAACAGAAGTGGGTTGGATTGAGAATTGTATTATACTGCTAACCAACCTATTGTTAAAATAGATTAGTAAACATTTACAGAGATTTAAGATATTTATGTACAAGTTCATGTATCATAAAATAGATGAGATATTATTTAATTGCACAGTACTGAATAAATATCACCAACTACTGTGACTGAAATTTTGTGTAAACTTTTACCATTTGGTCCCATTATCTTTATAGGCAACAGTAAGAAAGCTACAAACGTGTGCAGATGTTTATTATTGTTCCTCACTATGTATGCATGCCCAGTTTTGCAAGTACTAACAGTGTTAAATACTATATGCTGCTGGCTGACTGGTAGACCTTCCAGTTTTAAGCAAGGGTCTGATCTCTTCCAAATTAGATCCAAATGATCTTACCATCTTACTAGATTGGGAGGTGATGTTAATTTTGGTGTGTGCCAATGGAGGGAGATAGGATGTTGAGAGTTTTTGTATATGTTAAATATGATTAGTGTAGTCAGAGCCATAATTAATTGTACATTAGGATATGTGGTTGTCTTTTGTTTTACGAGTTGTCCTTTCTTATTTGATGTGTTCTTTCTATTAGTCCTTGGCCCTGAGGGTTATGGGAATTTACATATGATGTTCATTTTCACAGAATGTGAAGAAGGTTTTGAACTGAGAAGTAGTGAATGCAGGGACATTATCAATTTTTATCTCTTGAAGAATGCCCCTGATGGCAAAGGTGGAAAACAAACAGCAAATTAACCTTTTTGAGTTTTCACCTGTTTGGGCTGTAGCCCATATAAAACATGAGTATATATCTATGGTGATGAAAACATATTTCCATGTACCGAATTGGGGAATATGGGTGTTATCAATTTCTCATAAAGCACTGACTTAAAGCCTCAGGGATTGACACCCATTGTTTGTAAAAGTGGGGTAGTAATGAGGGATGTACAAGAGGCTCATGTCTTTATTATCATTTAGAGCTGAACAAGAGGGATGTATGGAAGTGGGCATGAAGCCCCTTTATATTTGTGTGTGCCCATGAATGAAATTGGTCTGCTTGTTCAGTGGATGCCATGAATGTCCCTGTTGACAGAGTTTCATCAGCAAGTGCCTTTCCCTCAGATATGGGACCTGATGGTGGACTGTGAGATTAGATATGCTGGATGTAGAGTGGGGAGGATCTTTCCTGTAGGAGGGTGGAGACCTGTATGAGTAGAGGGGAAAGTGGGTTGGCATCTAATTTGATGAAGGATCTTGACAGCCAGGGAAACAAATTTATAGCATATACACTGTCTGAAAAGAGGTTAAGGGGGCTCTTGAGGATTTTTTTAAGAGTTAGATAGATGGCATATAATTCCTTATATTGGGAAGAGGGATGGGTTAGCTCTTTGAATCAGAGAATAGGGGATTCATCCTCAGGGAAGTAGTATATCACTTTTGCAGCTCCCTTCTTTCCCCCATCGATAAATATTTAGGAGTTTCCACAATGGGCCCTTTTAAGAATAGTTTAGGGGCAGCCATTGTAACAGAGGGAGGGCAGAAGCCCATTTTTTCAGGATAATGGTTGTCAATTTGTCTTGGGAATCCTATTAAACTGATAGCAAAGTGGGAGTGATTTTCAATTAGCCCCTGAATGTTAGAGAGAGAGAAGGGGGTGACAAGAATGTCAGGTTTTCCCCCTACTGTTTGCAGAACTCTATCCCTACCATTTTTTAATCAGGCGATCCAGTGAGTACATCCACCTCCACCTCCACCTCACACTAGTCAGAATGGAAATTAGTCTGGTGGTTCCTCAGAAAACTGGGCATGACACTTCCGGAGGATCCTGCTATACCACTCCTGGGCATATACCCATAGGATTCCCAGACATGCAATAAGGACACATGCTCCACTTTTTCATAGCAGCCTTATTTATAATAGCCAGAAGCTGGAAAGAACCCAGATGTCCCTCAATGGAGGAATGAATACAAAAAAATGTGGTATATTAACACAATGGAATACTACTCAGTAATTAAAAAAACAAAACAAAACAAACAAACAAACAAAAAAAAACCAAAACAACGAACTTATAAAATTCTTAGGCAAATAGTTGGATCTGGAAAATATCACCCTATGTGAGGTAACCCAATTGCAAAAGAACACACATGGAATGCAGTCACTGAGAAGTGGATATTAGCTCAGAAGCTCTGAATACCCAAGACACAATTCACATATCAAATGATTCCCAAGAAGAAGGAAGGAGCGGTCCCTCATCCTTGAAAGGCTTGATCCAGCATTGTAGGGGAGTACCAGGACAGAGAAGCAGGAGGGGGCTGATTGGGGAATAGGTCGAGGGAAGAGAACTTATGGGACATATGTTGAGGGGGGATTTGGGAAAGGGGAAAGCCTTTGAAATGTAAACAAAGAATATAGAAAATAAAAAAAAACAAAAAAACAAAAAACAAACAAAAAATGTAGGGTGCACCACAGGTGTGGAGCCATTCCATCACCCCCTGAGATTGGTAAAGGCCTCACACAAGTGTAGGGGAGTAGTTAAAGGTAAGTTGCTGAATATGTTTTGTTTGGTCATACGGAGCAAGAACCATATCTTTTATTGACAGAATTTAGAGCTTGGACTGCCTGCTGGAAGAGTGTTCTCAGGGAGGAGGGACTTTGGTCTCCTTTAAGGAGGTTGAAGAGGGATTGCAGGGAGCTGGTAGAAAGGGGAAGCCAGGGTCAAGGCAATTGACATTGCCCAGAAAGCTCTGGAGGGAGGTGAGAATTAATTTTTGAGGGAAGGAAAGGGTGGGTTTGAGGGGGCATATTAAGGTAAGGGAGATCTCTGTTCCTAAAAATGCAGTGGGCACAATAAGTTGGATTTTGTGAGGAGCTAATTTGAATTCTAGAGCAGATAGGGAAGGTATTAGCTGGTTTTTAAGTTGAGAGAGGGAGGTGAAAGAGTCTCTCCAACTAATATATCATTCATATGATGGCATATATTGAGTTCTTTATACAAATAGGGTTTTAATGCAGTGGCTACAGCCTCCTTGTTAGCCATTCTCTGTGTGAGCACAGTCCATTCACATCATGAGGCTGGGCCAGAGTTGTTAATGTGGGGGTGGCAGAAAATGCTAAGCATTTGCAGTCTCAGGGTGGAGAGTGATGGAAAAATGCACTTTTATGTCTATTGCTAATAGGGCAAATAGTCATTAGGGATGACTAAAATGTGGGGTAGCCATTTTTGTGGGTAGTACCGGACTCCCATTGCCCTCAAATCTTGTAATAATTTCCATCTCCTGAGCTCCTTTTTAAATAGCAAACACAGGACTATTCGTGGACTGCAGGATAAACAGAAGTGTTGTAGAAACAAGTGTTCTACCAACTGTGTGAGGGCTCTAAGCTTCTCGATTGATAGAGGCCACTGTGGGACCCAGATAGCTTCATCAAATACCCAATCATGCCAGGGAGCAGTAAATCTAACAGTGGCTCCTAGAATTGGGGGTGATTTGGAGGAGGGTTTTAGGGTCTCCTTGGGTATTATTTTCTGATATGTAAAGTCCTCTATTGTAATGTGGTCTCTTCCTGGTTCAGTGATAGGAACCACCTCTAAGGTTTGTAAGATATCTCTTCCTAAAATATTGGTGGATATTTGAGCCATCATGGCCTGTATGAGGCTGGTAGCTCCATCCATATCCTCCTACCTGCAGACCTTCTTGGTAATGAATGTGTGAGAGGTACCCCGTATGCCTAGGAGGTGGATTCTAGGGATCAACTGCCAGTCAAATGGGATCTCTTGCTGTCTTAAAAATTTCCTGTCTGCTAAAGTATCAATAAAGCTCTTGAACAGCTTATTATCTATTTTAATGGTTAATTATGAATGGGAGCCTTTTGAGATTAAGGGCTGCCCCACCTGAAGTTTAAAGGCTCCAATGCCTTACCATCATTATCATATACAGTAGTACAGAATCTCTCCAGTGGAAACCTTTTCTACAGCTGGAACAGGTTTTCTTACGGGAATTAGAATCTGTTATTAAGAGAGAGATTTGTGGCATTAATTCATCCAATGTCCTGCCCCTCCACATTTGAAGCAGATTCCTTCTGTGTTTATTGCTGCTACAAATGCCTGGACCATGGATGCAATCTGGTATGACATGGTTCCTAGATCTCTGGTTGCAACAAACTACCTGTCATGATGCTCCATTCAGAGATCCTGGCTGGCAAGTGTGGATTCAGAAGTCATGCCTTCCCATACAATTGTTTTAAGAAGGAGGAATCTGGCTGTGGTGGGAATTTTTCTTTCTAGCCTCATTTTAGTTCTGAGAATATAATCAGATAGGGGTTCTCTGGGCTTTTGATGGAGAGAGAGAGCAGGGAGGTACTGGGATCTTGTGACCCTGAGGGTAGAGTAAGCATATCCCAAGCATGGGTTACACAGAGGCAGAAATGTTCATAGTACCCTAATGGCTGAGTTTCATGCTGTGCTCCAATAGAAAAGTCTTCCTATCCAAAGAAAGAGTACATTAAAACCCATGGGGTGTTACCTCTGTCCTGGTTTTGTCTGACATGTTGACAACATTCCTCTTGAAAAAGGAGTTCCCATTCCAAAAGCATTAGACCAGGAAGGGAAGAACAACAAATATCTCTCAATTCTGGGGTGTTTTTAAGTTGACAATATGGCTCTGTAGGAGAGATCTTTCCAAGGTGCATGGATGCCATCTTCCTTCACAGCCTACCTCAGTTCTTTTACATCTGAGACTTGGAGTGGGTTCCAGTTAAGGGATTTATTTCAACTGAGGTTGATATTGAACAGGAATTCTTGAGCAGTTTGAGATTCTAGTTCTGTATCAGACTCCTGAATAGCATTGGAGGCAGGGTTAGTTTTTGCAAGAGAGTCTTGAAAATCACAAAGTTGTTGGGTGGTAGATAGTTGGGGGTAAGGGACTATAGAGTTAACAGGGGCTTTGTCTATGAATTCTGAAGGTAGCTTGCTTTTCGGGCTTGGAAACGGGGGGAGAGAGATACCTCTGTGTGGTTGGATAGGAGGAGGTGAAGTAATGGGAGAGGCAGGTGGTAGCTCCTTTGTTTTTTTTAATGGAGCCTTGCCCTTGGGTCATAGAGGGAGGAGCAGGAGGAGTAGACAGTTTAGTGATTCTATCAAGGCATAAGGAGGCAGGGGTGGGTAGATGGATTTTATTTCCCTTATTGGTTGAGTAATGTCTGGGAGTTCTGAAATAGGATTATAGGACGTTTGGGTTCATATGACTAAGGAGGCTCAGGAACTGTGTTGTTATCAGTTTGTCCTATTTTAGAAGGTCCTATGCATTGCCCAATTGCAGCTAAGATCAGCAAAAAAATCACAGAAGGGTGTTTTTCCTTCCTGACTATCTGTCTTTGATGAGAGAAGCTACTTGGGTACATAAGTCAGGCCTATAAATATTATCATTGGCCATGTATGGTGCTATCTGAAAGATTTCCTCCCAAAACATGGACGCTTATTTTTTGGCTATTTTTATTCCATGGTGTTTTAGTAAAGCACATATTTCCCTGGCCTGGAACAATGATTTTTTTCTACTTGGTAAAACAGTGAGTTTATTGTAGTTATGTTCAAGAACATGGACTATACACAGGCATCAGGGGATTCCCAAAAACCCTACCCCAGCATGGTTATTGGCTCGCAAACTGCATTCCTGCAGTGCCCTCCCCAGGCTGCAGGCAGCTCCTCTTCAGACATTCTTACTGTTCAAATATCCTCAGGGATATCTGTGAGCCTCATATTTTCTAAATGTCCTAACAACTCCAAGTTTTGTTAGTTTCCTGAGTCATTTGAACTTCATTCTCTACTCTAGAAAGAACTATTTCAGTTCTTTTTTTTACTATATTTAAGCTATATTCTTTGTTTACATTCCAAAGGCTTTCCCCTTTCCCAGTTGCCCCCTCACTATATGTCCCATAAGTCCTATCCCCCACCTATTCCCCAATCACCCCCCACACCATTTCTCTGTTCTGGTACTCTCCTACAAAACTGGATCCATTCTTTTCAGGACCAGGGTCCTCTCCTTCCTTCTACTTGGGAATCTTTTGACTTGCTAATTGTACCTTGAGTATTCAGAGCTTCTGGGCTCATTAATATCCACTTATCAGTGATTTCATTTCATGTGAATTCTTTTGTGATTGTGTTAACTCACTTAGGATGATATTTTCTAGATCCAACCATTTATCTACAAATTGCATGAGTAGTATTCCCTTGTATAAATATAGCACATTTTCTGTATCCATTCCTCCTATGGGGAATATCATGGCTCCTTCCAGCTTCTGGCTATTATAAACAAGGCTGCTATGAATATAGTGGAGCATGTGTCTTTATTGTATGCAGGGGAATCCTCTGGGTATATGTCCAGGAGTGGTATGACAGGGTCTTCTGGGAATGTCATGCCCAATTTTCGGAGGAACCGCCACACTGATTTCCAGAGTGGTTGTACCATCTTGCAATCCCACCAACAGTGGAGGAGTGTTCCTCTTTCTCCACATCCTTCTGTTGTCTCCTGAGTTTTTAGTCTTAGCCATTCTGACTGGTATGAGGTGGAATCTCAGGGTAGTTTTGATTTACATTTCCATGATGATTAATAATGTTGAACATCTCTTAAGGTGTTTCTCAGCCATCCGGATTTCTTCTGGGGAAAATTCTTTGTTTACTTCTGTACCCCATTTTTAATAGGGTTATTTGGTTCTTTGGGGTCCAACTTCTTGAGTTCTTTGTATATATTGGATATTAGCCCTCTGTTCGATATGGGGTTGGTGAAGACCTTTTCCCAATTTGTTTGTTGCCATTTTGTCCTTCTGAGAGTGTCCTTGGCCTTACAGAAACTTTGTAATTTTATGAGGTCCAATTTGTCAATTCTTATTGGTGTTCTGTTCAGAAACTTTCCCCCTGTGCCCATGTCCTCCAGGGTTTTCCCAAGTTTCTTTTCTATTAGTTTCAGTGTGTCCTGTTTTATGTGGAGGTCCTTGATCCACTTGGAGTTCATCTTAGTACAATGAGGTAAGAGTGGGTCAATTTGCATTCTTCTGCATGTTGACCTCCAGTTGAACCAGTATCATTTGTTGAAAGTCTTTTTTTCACTGGATATTTGCAGTTCCTTTATCAAAGATCAAGAGTCCATAACTCTGTGGGTTCATTTCTGGGTCTTCAATCCATTGATTGATTCCATTGATCTACTTGCCTGTCTCTGTACCAATATCATGCAATTTTTAACATAATTGCTCTGAAGTACTGCTTGAAGTCAGGGATATTGATTACCCCAGAAGTCCTTTTAGTGTTGAGAATATTTTTAGCTATTCTAGGTTTCTTGTTATTCCAAATGAATATGAGAATTGCTCTTTCTATATCGATGAAGAATTTAATTGTGATTTTGATGGGGATTGCACTGAATCTGTAGATTGCTTTTAGCACAATGGCCATTTTTACTATATTGATCCTGCCAATCCAAGGGCATGAAATATTTTTCCATTTTCTGAGGTCTTCTTCAATTTCTTTCTTCAAGGACTTACAGTTCTTTTCATACAGATCTTTCACTTGTTTGGTTAGAGTCACGCCAAGATACTTTATGTTGTTTGTGGCTATTGTGAAGGGTGTTATTTCCCTAACTTCTTTCTCAGCCTGCTTGTCCTTTGAGTACAGGAAGGCTACTGATTTGCCTGAGTTGATTTTATAACCAGCGACTTTGCTGAAGTTGTTTATCAGCTGTAGAAGTTCTCTGGTGGAGATTTTTGGGTTGCTTAAGTATACTGTCATAGCATCTGCAAATAATGATAGTTTGACTTCTTCCTTTCCAATTTGTATCCTTTTGACTTCTTTATGTTGTCTAACTGCTGTCGCTAGAACTTCAAATACTATATTGAAAAGATATGGAGAGAGAGGGCAGCCTTGTCTAGTCCCTGATTTTAGTGGGATTGCTTCAAGTTTCTCTCCATTTAGTTTGATGTTGGCTATTGGTTTGCTGTATATTGCTTTTACTTTGTTTAGTTATGGGCCTTGAATTCCTGCTCTTTCCAAGACTTTTAGCATGAAAGGATGCTGAATTTTGTCAAATGCTTTTTCAGCATCTAATGAGATGACCATGTGGTTTTTTTCTTTTAGTTTGTTTATGTAGTGGATTACATTAATGGATTTTCATATATTGAACCATTCTTGCATCTCTGGGATGAAGCCTACTTGATCATGGTGAATGATCATTTTGATGTACTCTTGGATTTGGTTGGCAAGAATTTTATTTAGTATTTTTTCAACGATATTCATAAGGGAAATTGGCCTGTAGTTCTCTTTCTTTGTTGGATCTTTGTGTGGTTTTGGTATCAGCATAATTGTGGCTTTGTAGAACAAGTTGAGCAGTGTCCCTTCTGTTTCTATTTTGTGGAATAGTTTGAAGAGTATTAGTGTTAGGTCTTCTTTGAAGGTCTGATAGAATTCTGCACTAAACTATCTGGTCCTGTACTTTTTTTGGTTGGGAGGATTTCTATAACCTCTTCTATTTCTTTGGGGGTTATGGGACTATTTAGCTGATTTATTTGATCCTGATTTAATTTTGGTATTTGGTATTTGTCTAGGAAATTGTCCATTTCCTCCAGATTCTCCAGTTGAGTTGTGTATAGACTTTTGTAGTAGGATCTGATGATCTTTTGAATTTCCTCAGTTTCTCTTGTTATGTCCCCCTTTTCATTTCTAATTTTGTTAATTTGGATACTCTCTCTGTGCCCTTTGGTTAGTCTGGCTAAGGGTTAATCTATCTTGTTGATTTTCTCAAAGAACCAGCTACTGGTTTTGTTGATTCTTTGTATGATTCTCTTTGTTTCTTCTTGATTGATTTCAGCCCTGTGTTTGATGATTTCCTGTCTTCCACTCCTCCTGGGTGAATTAGTTTCTTTTTGTTCCAGGGCTTTCTGGTGTGCTGTTAAGCTGCTAGTGTATACTCTCTCCAGTTTCCTTTTGGAGGCACTTAGGCCTAGAATTTTTCCTCTTAGCACTGCTTTAATTGTGTCCCATAGATTTGGGTAGGTTGTACCTCCATTTTCATTGAATTCTAAAAAGTCTTTGATTTCTTTCTTTATTTCTTCCTTGACCAAGGTGTCATTGGGTAGAGGTTTGTTCAGTTTCCATGTGCATGTGTGCTTTTTGTTGTTTTTGCAAACTACTATACCCAGCAATTTTTTTATGTGATGATGAGTTGCCCAAGACAGGAAAGAAAACACATTCTTTGTCCAGTAGGAATGTTCCCTTGGCCTATTTGGCTTTGGAGCAATTCCACAGAGGTCCAAAACACTAAGACTTCCCACAGATTTAAGAACTGGCAGGTACCCTGTGGCTTTAAGTGGCTGCTGTATTTCCAGGTTTTCTTTTTGTTTTAGGAGAAGTTAGAGACTCTTTACCAATGGCCATTGTGGTCTGTGAGGATTTAGACAGAGGCCAGAGGGACCTTCAGCCAACATCAGAGAGTAGCTCTGGCCAGGAGGCTTCAGTTGCCCATTTAGGTTATCCAAATTCAAGAGATGTTACTGACTGAAAGCACAGAGGAAAAGACAGATTGTTTGTTTCTGGAGGTGGTGTTAGCGGCTCTCCTTCCCGAAGTATCTGTTCAGTGCAGTCCTGTTGCTGTTGAAGCCCCATGTTGGATGCCAGATATGGGTTAAAATGCTGGCCTTCATTTGGCTAGGGCTCTGGCCACTGGGCAAGACAGATATGATTAGTTGGACTACGCTACACAATGCTGCCACCAGGCAGGCTTGGGGCTATGAGAAGCTGCAGGACCCTGCTCCAGGGGTGGTGGAAGGGCAGTACGCAGTACCCCAGGGAACTGGTGGAAGCTGGTTTGTGGGTCCCTGGGACTCACGGAGGCTTAGATCAGCAGGTTCTAGTTCTTGAACACTGTATACATGGCTGGATGTCACAGAAGAGGTGAGAGCATATGTAGGGGCTCTTGAGGCTGGATCTAGACCAGGGCCAAAGATAAAAGAGGGAAAGGATAGCTCTGGCCAGATCCAGTATGAATGAGAGTCCTTGGCTTGCTTGGCAGCTCAGCTTGGCTTGGGGTAGACCAGTCTAGGAATGTAGGAGGGCACCCTGGGTGAGACTGGATGTGGCTTTTAGAGGGAGAGCTACTCCATTGCCCCAGCATGGCAGATCCCAATGAGAAGAAGCAGTTCTTAATTTTAAGGCATGTATTGTAGAAAAACAAAGAGGTAGAAAGCAGAGGCCAGCCATAACCATGGGGAGAGAGAAGGGAATGGAATATGGAGAGAGGGGAAGCAAGGGAGTGAGAGGCAAGAGTAAGGGAGTAAGAGCAAGAGAGAGTGGAGGGGGCAAGAATCCCCTTTTATAGTGGGCTGGGCCTACCTAGATGTTGCCAGATAACCAAGGGTAGGAGAATACCTGGGTGTTGCCAGGTAACTGTGTGGGTGGAGTCCAGACAATGCCATGAGCTTTGGGTGTTGCCCTATATGACTGATGGCCACAGAATTATGGAGCTGGGGCCATGTGTCAGGAGCCTAGTGTCTCATAGCATAGCAAATGGTCTTCTGTACCTTCCAGAATTATCTGGTGTCTCTCCGAGGTTTAAACCTTGCTCAACCAGAAAACAGGCTACCTTTCATGATCCCACAAGCAATTGCTTGCTGACAGGAGACTGATATAGCTGCTAGAGCCTGAACAATACAGAAGTGAATACTCATAGTCAACCATTGTAGTGAGCCAATGTAACAGCAGAAGGACTGAAGGAGCTGAAAAGGTTTGCAACCCCATAGGAAGAACAACAGTATAATTTAAACATACACTCCAGAGCTCCAAGGGACTGAACGACCAACCAAAGAATACATATGGAGATAACCATGGTTCCAGCTCATATGTAGCAGAGGATGGGCTTATCTGGCATCAATGGGAGGGGAAGACTTTGGTCCTGTGAAAGCTCAAAGCCCCAGTGAGTGGAATGCCAGGTGAGGTGGCAGGATTGGGTAGGTGAGAAAACACCCTCATATAAGCATGGGGGGTGGGATAGGAGGTTTGTTGAGCAGAAACCAGAAAAGGTGATAACTTTTGAAATGTAAATAACAAATAAAAAAAGCATATCTTTAATCCTAGCCCTTGGAAGGCTGAGGCAGGCAGATTTCTGATTTTGAAGCCAGCCTGGTCTACAGAGTGCCAGGAGAGCCAGGGCTATACAGAGAAACCCTGTCTCACAAAACAAACAAAATAAAAGGTAAATGAAAGATAAAACATCATATCACATCAAACCAAATAAAATCACACTAAGTAAAATCAAAGCAAAGCAAAGCAAATCCAGGCATCATAGCTTAGGAGGAGAAAGAGGGACAGAGACCTGCATTTGGCCATGCTATGTTGTATGGGTGGGGAAAGATACACACAGACTTTCCCTCTACCTCATGCCACAGGCAGGACATAGGCACACAGAGCACCACTAACCACCATTATTGAATCCTGGTAAGACAGACAATGAACTGTGGACCACCATGCCACCCACAGAGTTTGCCTCCCACCCATGGCATAGGAATGCCATGGCCATCTTTTGGCCTGGAGGATGTTAGGGACCTGTTAGTCTTACGGTCACCTTGCAGCATAAGGAGTTGAGTATGCGATAGACAGATGAAAAGAAAGGGAAGTGTTGCAGCTTGTGAAATATGAAGATGCTTGGAGACTTGATGGTGTAGAGAATTGGCCTGTTGTAAATGGCTGGTCATGTCATCTAGGGGCAAAGTGAAGTCCCATCTCTAACTACAACTGAGGGTCATATCTGGGTATGTGGATACTTGGCAGGGGTCAATATACTTCATTCATATTACTAGAGAACATGGGGACCATTCTATTTGGTCCAGCCAGGGACCACTTGTGTATCCAGGGGCTTTATAGAAATTGTGCCACCATCACTGGTGACTGATGCAGTATTCTGCAGAGCTGACCATACCTCTCACTAGAAACAGCACTCAGGAATGTGGACCCTGTACAGAGGCTGCACATTGGAGCTGTCCTGGTGAGGACAGAGTGTAGAAATAATTAGGAATTCCAGCTGGGGTTACTACATGCATTAGATCATTTATGTTCCTGGATGAAAGACACACACTTTATATTTTTATGTATGTGTTACACAACCCAATATCTTGCAAAATGACTACCCTCAATGCTGTTAAAGTCTGCTTTCTTATTGTTAACCCAAGTTTATTATTTACTATGTTCCATCTTGTCTGCTCTTAGTTCCAATTGGTCAACTCACATGGCTACATTTTTAGGGTTCAGTTGATCCATGGCACTTATCCTTTCTCTTCTCCTGCATATTCTTCTACTATCCTATGGTGGCATCCTTTCTCTTTCTGTCCTACTGTTGGTCTCCTCTCTCTAAGCTTAGGAAATTCTCATCCCCACTATGATGGTTTGTATATGTTCGACCCAGGAAGTGGCACTATTAGAAAGTGTGTCTCTGTAGAAGTAGGTGTTTCACTGTGGGTGTGAGCTTTAAGACCCTCATGCTAGCTTCCTGGAAGTCAGTATCTGCTAGCAGCCTTCAGATGAAGATGTTGAATTCTCATCTCGTCCTGTACCATGCCTGCATGCATGCTGTCCTGTTTCCACCATGATGATAATGGACTGGACCTCTGAACCTGCAAACCAGCCCCAATTAAATGTTGTCTTTTATAAGACTTGCTTTGATCATGATGTCTGTTCACAGTAGTAAAACCCTAACACAACCACTTATGTCTCTTCTCTCCAGCTATTGACTATTGGTAATTTTATTCACCAATTAGAATTAACTTAGGGGCAGGGGCTTTATGCATAGTCCAGGTTTTGAGGACATGCTCTTAACATTACAAAAGATAATAAAAGACAAAACCTCAACAGGTGAGTGTAAAGGTGTGGGAGCCATCCAAAAGAGTGATTGTAGGATAGCTGAACACTCCACATTCCTCTACCATGTGGTGGGATAGTCACAGGGCTGATCCCCCTTTTCCATTGCCAGCTGCTCATAGTGTCAGGAGACCTGGAGAACTATCCATCTCCCTTCTTGGTTGCAGTATTTGAGAAAGCATACCCTTCACCTAGCATAGCAGAGCTAGCTCTGGTGGTGGCAGAAGTACAGGTAAACTTAGTCCAGAGGGTGAGAGGAAAAGAGAGCTATCCTTCGTACACCTCTGACATGAGGTGTTGTAGGTGTGGGATGTGCCCTCCTTGCCATGCTTCCTTCCACTGAAAGTGGGTGAGCTGACTCTGACCCTTGCTGGGTGCATCATTTGGGAGAGTAGGACCTGCATTCCTCCTGGGCAGAAGAGTAGAGCTGGCCCTGGCAGAGGGGGCACTGGAAGAGGACAGAGAGTTATTGTGTCATGAGGTGGCCTGGATGTGGAAATCATGTCTTTCTTCCCTTTGCACTCATCACCCTTGGTAGTCAGGAGAGATGGTTCTGCCCACTGACTTGATATAGCACTCAGGAGAGTGGCAACTTTCCTGATTAACACAATGGGGGTGCCCCTGGGGAAGAAGTCATGTGTAGTGGTTTGAATAGTTTTGCCCTCCATAGATGCACATGTTTGAACACTTAATCCACATGAAGTGACACTATTAGAAGAAATGCCCTTTTTTGATAGGGTTATTTGGTTCTTTGGGGTCTAACTTCTTGAGTTCTTTGTATATAATGTATATTAGGCCTCTGTCGGATGTGGAGTTGGTGAAGACCTTTTCCTTCTTTGTTGGTTGCATTTTGTCCTTCTGACAGTGTCCTTTGCTTTACAGAAACTTTGTAATTTTATGAGATCCCATTAGTCAATTCTTGATCTTAGAGCATAAGCTATTGGTGTTCTGTTCAGGAAATTTCCCCCAGTGCCCATGTCCTCCAGGATCTTCCCACGTTTCTTTTCTAATAGTTTCAGTGTGTCTGGTTTTATGTGGAGGTCCTTGATCCACTTGGAGTTGATCTTAGTACAAGGAGATAAGAGTGGGTCGATTCACATTCTTCTGCATGTTGACCTCCAGTTGAACCAGCACCATTTGTTGAATAGACTATCTTTTTTCCACTGGATGGTTGTGGCTCCTTTATCAAAGATCAAGTGACCATAAGTCTGTGGGTTCATTTCTGCGTCTTCAATCCTATTCCATTGTTCTACTTGCCTTTTGTACCAATACCATGCAGTTTTTAATGGGATACAGAGCTAAACAAAGAATTTTCACCAGAAGAAATTCAGATGGCCGAGAAACACCTTAAGAGATGTTCAACATCATTAGTCATCAGGGAAATGCAAATCAAAACAACCCTGAGATTCCACCTCACACCAGTCAGAATAGATAAGATTAAAAAGTCAAGAGAAACACCTTAAAAGATGTTCAACATCATTAGTCATCAGGGAAATGCAAATCAAAACAACCCTGAGATTCCACCTCACACCAGTCAGAATGGCTAAGATTAAAAACTCAAGAGACAACAAGTGCTGGCGAGGATGTGGAGAAAGAGGAACACTCCTCCACTGTTGGTGGGATTGCAAAATGGTAAAACCGCTCTGGAAATCAGTTTGGCGGTTCCTCAGAAAATTGGGCATGTTACTTCCAGAGGACCCTGGCATACCACTCCTGGGCATATACCCAGAGGATTCCCCTGCATGCAATAAGGACACATGCTCCACTATGTTTATAGCAGCCTTGTTTATAATAGCCAGAAATTGGAAGCAGCCCAAATATCCCTCAAAGGAGGAATGGATACAGAAAATGTGGTATATTTATACAATGGAATACTACTCAGCAATTAAAAATAATGAATTCATGCAATTTGTAGGTAAATGGTTAGACCTGGAAAATATCATCCTGAGTGAATTAACCCAATCACAAAAGAATGCACATGAAATGCAATCACTGATAAGTGGATATTAATGAGCCCAGAAGCCCTAAATACTCAAGATACAAATAGCAAGTCAAATGATTCCCAAGAAGAAGAAAGGAGAGGACCCTGGGCCTGTAAAATTGCATCCAGTTTAGTAAAGAAACCGAGGGGGGAGGGGGAATTATTGGGGAACAGATGGGGGGGAGAGGAACTATGGGAACTATGGTGGGTGGGAACTGGGAAAGGGGAAAGCCTTTGGAATGTAAACATAGAATATAGAAAATAAAATAAAAAATATATATATATATAAAAAAGACAAAAAAAAGTCAAGAGACAACAGATGCTGGAGAGGATGTGGAGAAAGAAGAACACTCCTCCACTGTTAGTGGGATTGCAAAATGGTAAAACCGCTCTGGAAATCAGTTTGGCAGTTTCTCAGAAAATTGGGCATGTCACTTCCAGAGGACTCTGGCATATTATACCCAGAGGATTCCCCTGCATACAGTAAAGACACATGCTCCACTATGTTTATAGCAGCCTTGTTTATAATAGCCAGAAGTTGGAAGGAGCCCAGATGTCCCTCAAAGGAGGAATGGATACAGAAAATGTGGTATATTTATACAATGGAATACTATTCAGCAATTAAAATAATGAATTCATGCAATTTGTAGGCAAATGGTTACATCTGGAAAATATCATCCTAAGTGAGTTAACCCAATCACAAAAGAATACACATGAAATGCAATCACTGATAAGTGGATATTAATGAGCCCAGAAGCCCCAAATACTCAAGGCACAATTAGCAAGTCAAATGATTCCCAAGAAGAAAGGAGAGGACCCTGGGCCTGTAAAGATTGGATCCAGTATTGTAGACCCAGAACAGAGAAATCGTGGGGGGGGTGATGATTGGGGAATAGTTGGGGGGGAGAGGACTTATGGGACATACGGTGGGGGGCAATTGGGAAAGGGGAAAGCCTTTGGAATGTAAAGAAAGAATATAGAAAATAAAAATTAAAAAAAAAGAAGAAATGCCCTTCTTGGAGAAAGTATGTCCTTGTTGGAGGAAATGAGTTCCTGTGAATGTGCGCTTTGAGGTCTTATGTTGAAGGTCCATCAAGAGTGGAACAACTAATCTTTTCCTGGCTGCTTTGAGATCAAGATGTGGAATACACAGCTTCTCCAAAACCAAGTTGGTCTGGATGATGCCATGATTCCTGCCTTGATGATAATGGACTACACCTATGAAACTATGAGGCAGTTACCATTAAATGTTTGTATTTAAGAGTGGCTTGGGTCATGGTGTCTCTTCACAACAGTAAAATGCTAACAACAACAGCATGAGTGAACAAGCTCCAGGGCTCTAGCATGAGAGAGCTGGCCCAGACCCCTTTCAACCTGAAGCACCTGGGCCCTGCACCTTGACTGGGCAATCCAGTGGAATTGTCTCTGGAGGTGTATGTACAGGGATACCTGCACCAAAGGGTTGAGTACAGGAGAGATGAATGTGCTTCCTGCAAATGAATGCATTTGGATAGCCTAGCCAGAACCATGCTGGAGAATTTGCCCTGGTTATATGAATAAGATGGAGACTGCAGGCTGACCAACTTAGCTACCATCCAGGCCTAGATACAGGGCTCTGAGTTGGCCTACTACCAAATCTATATCATCTACGAATGCCTCAGACTTGTGAAAGAGTTAGTACTGATGATCCAAAGCTGCAGGATCACTATGACACAAAAAAAATGTTAGGATAACTGAGAGGAGGCCTGGTGAGAAACTAAGATTGATAGTGTCACAGAAGCCATAGATCTTGTACCATACCAATGACTCATTGCAATGAATATTTGAAGGTGAAAATGTACAAAGAGAAGGATATGCTATGTGACCCATTGTGATACACTACAGATTCCACAATGACATGTTTTCTGTTTTCTCTCTCTCTCTCTCTCTCTCTCTCTCTCTCTCTCTCTCTCTCTGACTGTCTCTGTGTATGTATGTGTATGCATGTGTTTATGTGTTGATGAGTGTTTGTGTGTGTTATGTTAGGAGGGTTGCAAATACAAAGGGCAGATATGCAGCGATAGAGAGATGAGCATGACAAGGATGCATGATGTGAAACTCACAAAAAATCAATAAAGTTTAAAATATACCCCATCACTTGGACAGTAATGGCACATTCCTTTAACCCCCACACTTGGGAGGCAGAGACAGGCAGATCTCTGAGTTTGGAGCAAACATTATCTACAGAGTGAGTTTCAGGATAGCTAGGTCAAAAAATGGATACTATCTTAGTCTTTTCAAAATGGCAACCATCAATAAGATGTTTGACAACAATAATGATATGGACATGAGTGAGGAAGAAATTTTGCACAGTGATGGTGGGAGTGTAATTGCATATTGCCTCTTTGGAATTCATTTTATAGTTTTATAAATAGAAAAAAAAGAACTAGAAATAGTATATCATGTCACCCAGCTATACCATTCTCGAAATATAGTGTTATTTGCACATATTTGTTTCTTGTGGATTTATTCACAATACCTAGGAAATTTCATTTACCAAAATGTGCATCAGATGAGGAATGGACAATGAACACATGACACACAAACATACTGCATTCTTATGTGGCTACAAAGAAAAATTAAGTCATGAAAATTTCAAGTGAATCATTGGATCTGAATGAATATCTACTGTGACAAACAGGCAAATAACACATGGTATGGTTCACACAGAGATTCTACTTTCAAATATTTTGTTTTGTGTGTTTAAATTGGAGTACATATAAAATCCAAGAAACTACAGATTAGCCGAGGATGATGGAGGGAAGGGGAGATAGTAAAATACAGGAAAGTGAAAGTAAAGTAGGGTCATACTGGGGGAAGAAAGTTTAGAGATGCAAGAAGGAAATTTAGTGATCATGAAAAGAGAGGATAACAGTCTTATCCAAGATCAAGTAAGCATGAAAAACTAGATATATAAGTGCATCTGATGGATGATGTCATTAATTCTATGTTCCTAGTTTATTTTTAGTGCAGATGACTTGTATATTTGAGAAAGTCAGATAGTATTGATGAGTTGATGTTAATCTTTTTCTTTAATTCCAATAGTACACTTTAATAAAATTCAATACCCAGAGTAGATGCCCCATGGTTAAGTGACAAGGGGTGTTCACCTTCTCTGATGAGAATGGGAGGGAACAGTGGAGTGAGGTATTTTTGTTGTTGTTGTTGTTGTTGTTGTTTGTTTGTTTTTTGTTTTTTTTGTTTTTTGTTTGTTTGTTTTTTTTTTTTTTGAGACAGGGTTTCTCCGTGTAGTCCTGGCTGTCCTGGAACTCACTCTGTAGACCAGGCTGGCCTCGAACTCAGAAACCCTCCTGCCTCTGCCTCCCAAGTGCTGGGATTACAGGCGTGCACCACCACTCCCGGCTGGAGTGAGTTATTTGTAAGGACAGGACCGGGAGGAGAGGAGAGATGGGGTCTTCATTCAGGATGCAAAGTGAAAAAATATAAATATTCGGGAAAAGGTAAAAATTGGAACACAGTTTGGCCTAATGAGTAAAGGCAATACATGAGTAGCAAAGGCACTTTAATCAACTTTAAATATTACTTAGAATTTTGATATCACTGAAATTTTAGATATATTTATTTATTTATTTATTTATTTATTTATTATTACTTGGGGGGGTACACATCACAGTGCATGTGCAAAGGTCAGAGGAAATCTTTGTGGAACCAAATATGTTCTTCAAAATTTGTGTGGATCTAGTGTTGCAACTCAGATTGTCAAACACAGCAAGAGCCTTTGCCCATTAATGCTCAGTCATCCTTTGGAATGTTGGAATTATTGTATTCTTGTCATTAGGAATTTTAATAATATTTAATTAATATTTTTTCTTATTTAGTTTACATTCTATTCACTGTCCCCTCCCAGTTACCTCCTCTCACAATTCTTACCCCATTTCCCCTCCCCTTCTCCTCCAAATGGGTGAAGAGTCCCTGGGTATCCTCCACCACATCCAGGTAATTAAAATATCTATGAGGGTGTAGATTTTCCAGTGTTTCTCTTATTAAAGTCTAGCTTTAGTCCATGTTGGTCCAATAAAATACAGACAAAATTTTGATTTTTCTCATATCTATTAAGGCTTGTTTTGTGGCTGACTACATGTTCATTTTTGAGAAGGATCTATGTGGTGCTGAGAAGAAGGTATATTATTTTACATCTGTGTGAAATATTCTATAGATATATATATTAGGTCTATAGGTTTGATGCATAACCACAGTTTTATTGTTTCTCAGTTTAGTTTTTGTCTGGGTATATGAAAATGGACTGTCGCAGTCTCCCATACTCAATGTATTAGTTTTGATGTGCACTTTAAGCTTTGGCAATGTTTATTTTACTAATGTGGATGCCCTTGTGTTTGGGGCATAGATGTTAGAATTGAGATATCATCTTGGTACCTTTGATTAGTGTGAAGTATCCTTCCCTATTTCTTTTGATTAATTTTAGATTAAAGTCTATTTTATTAGATAGAATGGCTATTCTAGCTTGTTTCATGGGACTGTTTGGGAAACTTCTGACTAGCTATTTCAGGTAATGTCTATCTTTATCTCAGACGTGTGTTTCTTGCATGTAGCAGAATGATGGATCCTGTTTTTGCATCCATTCTGTTAGCCTGTGTCTTTTTTTTTGGAGAATAGAGTCCATTGATGTTGAAAGAATATTAATGAGCAGTGATTGTTATTTCCTGCTTTTTTTGATGCGTTGTGTGTGTGTGTGTGTGTGTGTGTGTGTGTGTGTGTGTGTGATTTCCTTGTTTTTCCTGGTATGGAATTACTTATTTCCTGTATGTCCTTGAATATAGTTATCCTTCTTGGGATGAAGTTTTTCTTCTTGTATTTACTGTGGGCCTTGATTTGTGGATAGATATTGTTTGAATTTGGATTTGACTTGAAATATTTTGTTTTCTCCATTTATGGTTATTGAGAGTTTTGCTGGGTATAGTAGTTGAGGTTGGTACTTGTGCGTTTTTGTTTTTGTTTTTGTTTTTTGTTTTTTGTTTTTTGAGGTGGCAAGATATCTCTCCAGACCCTTCTAGCTTTTAGAGTCTCTGTTGAGAATCTGATGTAATTCTCATATATAATTTGATATAGCTAGTATCAAATTAAATGTAGAGAAACAAAGTAATTCCATTAAAGTCAGGAACAAGACAAGGATTCCACTCCCTATGTAATCTAATGTAGTACTTAAAGTTCTAGCTAGAGAAATAAGACAATTAAAGGTGATCAAGGAGATACAAATTGGAAAAGAAGTCAAAGTTTTGATATTCACAGATGATATGATAATATACCTAAGTGACCCGAAAAATTCTACCTGGAAATTCCTATATCTGATATACACCTTCAAAAATGTGGCTAAAATCAAAATTAACTAAAAATATTTAGGACTCCTCCTTTATTCAAATGAAAAATGGGCTGAAAAAGAAATTATAAAAACAATACCCTGTGTCATAACCACAAATGGTACATAATATTTTGGTGTAACATTTACTAATGCAATGGAATACCTACATGACAAGAACATCAAGTTGCTGAGGAAAGAAATTGAGGACAATATCAGAAGTTAGAAGATCTCCTGTCTTCTTGGATAGGTAGGATTAACAGGGTGAACATGAACATCTTTCTTTAAGACATCTATCAATTCAATACAATCCCATAAAAATGTCATCAATATTTCCCATAGAATTCTAAAGAGTAATTCTCAACTTTGTATGGAAAAAGCAAAACATCCAAGGAACCTCAAACAATCTGTACAATAAAAGAACTTCTGGAGTTATGACCATCCATGATTTTAATCTATACCACAGAGCAATAATAATAAAAAGTACGTGGTATTGGCATAAAAACAGACAGGGTGATCAAAGGAATGGCATTGAAGACCCAAAAGTAAATCCTTACACCTATGGACATTTCATATTTGATATAGAAACCAAAACAATACAATGGAAAATGAAAGCATCTTCAACAAATGGTGTTGGTCTAACTAATGTTTGCATGCAGACAAATTCAAATAGACCCAGATCTATCACATATGCACAGAACTCAATTTCAAATGAATAAAACACAACATAAAATTGAGTACACTAAATCTAATAGACAGCAAAATAGGGAACTGTTGGCACAGGAGACAAATTCTTGAACAGAATACTAACAGCTCTTGTACTAAAATAAAAAAATTAATAAATGGAACCTAATGAGGCAAAAAAGCTTTTAAAAGTTTAAGGAGACCTTCCATAGGACATAACAGTAGCCTACAGAATCGTATTATGTATTTATGTATGTGTGTGTAATATATATATATATATATATATATATATATATACATATATATACAATACACATATATACTATAATATCACACACATATACTGACACAGGGGTAATAAAAGAAAAGTTAGATATGAGTAATGATTGCTTATAGATTTAACATGATACAGGGATATCTTCCTTAACGTTCCCGAAAATTATTTCTGTCTCTTGAAAATTGATTTTCATAAGGTGCTTCTCAGCCATCCGAATTTCTTCAGGTGAAAATTCTTTATTTAGCTCTGTACCACATTTTTAATAGGGTTATTTGGATCTTTGGGGTATAACTTCTTGAGTTCTTTGTATATATTGGATATTAGCCCTCTGTCTGATGTGGGGTTGGTGAAGATCTTTTCCCAATTGGTCGGTTGCCATTTTGTCCTTCTGACAGTGTCCTTTGCCTTACAAAAACTTTGTAATTTTATGAGGTCCCATTTGTCAATTCTTGATCTTAGGGCATAAGCTATTGGTGTTCTGCTCAGAACCCCCCCCCCCCGTGCCCATGTCCTCCAGGGTCTTCCCGGTTTATTTTCTATTAGTTTCAGTGTGTCTGGTTTTATGTGGAAGTCCTTGATCCACTTGGAGTTGATCTTAGTACAAGGAGATAAGAGTGGGTAAATTAGCATTCTTCTGCATGTTGACCTCCAGTTGAACCAGCACCATTTGTTGAAGAGGCTATCTTTTTTCCACTGGATGCTTGTAGCTCCTTTATTAAAGATCAAGTGACCATAACTGTGTGGGTTCATTTCTGGGTCTTCAATTCTATTCCATTGATCTACTTGCCTGTTGCTGTACCAATACTATGCAGTTTTTAACACAATTGCTCTGTAGTACTGCATGAGGTCAGGAATATTGATTCCCCCAGAATTCCTTTTATTGTTGAGAATAGTTTTAGCTATCCTTGGTTTTTTGTTACTCCAGATGAGTTTGAGAATTGTTCTTTCTAGATCTATGAAGAATTTATTTGGGATTTTGATGGGGATTAGATTGAATCTGTTGATTGCTTTTGGCAAGATGGCCATTTTTGCTATATTGATCATGTAGAAATGTAAATCAAAACAACCCTAGGATTCCACCTCACACAAGTCAGAATGGCTAAGAATAAAAACTCAAGAGACAATAGGTGCTGGCAAGGATGTGGAGAAAGAGGAACACTCATCCACTGTTGGTGGGATTGCAAGACGGTACAACTGTTCTGGAAATCAGTCTGGCGTTTCCTAAGAAAATTGGGCATGACATTTCCAGAGGACCCTGTCATACCACTCCTCGGCATATACCCAGAGTATTGCCCTGCATACAATAAAGACACATGCTCAACTATGTTCATAGCAGACTTATTTATAATAGCCAGAAGATGGAAAGAGCCCAGATGTTCCTCAAAGGAGGAATGGATACAGAAAATGTGGTATATTTATACAAAGGAATACTACTCAGCAATTAAAAATAATGAATTCATGAAATTTGTAGGTAAATGGTTGGATCTGGACAATATCATCCTAAGTGACCTAACCCAATCACAAAAGAATACACATAAAATGCAGTCACTGATAAGTAGATATTAATGAGCTCAGAAGCTCTGAATAATCAAGGCACAATTAGCAAATCAAAAGATTCCCAAGTAGAAGGAAGGAAGTGACCCTGGTCCTGAAAAGACTGGATCCGGTTTTGTAGGAGAGTATCAGAACAGAGAAATGGTGGGGGGATGATTGGGGAATGGGTGGAGAGAAGAGGACTTATGGGACATATGGTGGGGAGGGGTCTGGGAAACGGGATAGCCTTTGGCATGTAAACAAAGTATATAGAAAATTTGAAAAAATTGTTCAAAAAAAAAGAAAATTGATTTTCAATGTTCAATTACTGATGACCTTCTCAGCATATATGGGAGAGCAGCATTTGCAATTGGGGTCATGCTGAAAGCAGATAGGCCTGATGACAGTATGTGGTCAGTGCTACTGATGGAATAAAACTTAATTATTTGAGGCTGGAAACATGCCCAGAGAGAAATCCTGAACTCTCTATCTCCTAAGTGTACATACATATTGACGGCCATATATATATATACACATACATACATATATATATATATATATATATATATATATATACATACATATATATATATATACACATACATACATATATATATATGGTATTTTATTCCTGTTTGCAGGGAATAATAATTGTTAGAGTTTCTCTCTTGCCTGGGAACCTCTCCCTTGCCAGATGAGAGGCTTGGACTTCTTAATTCTTTGTGAACTATAGAGAAACGGAAAGGAAGGAAGTAATTCATTTACACATATAATGCACAAAGACATATTCATTCATATACATATACATTCTGACTAGGCTAGAACACTTGTTTTATCTACTCCACAAGTGTTCATGCATACTTACACATAGACAAGCAGACACATACATGTATACTTTGGTGGATGGATAGGTGAGGTAGAGCCCTCCTCCCCAGACCATCAACCTTATTTATTTTCTCTGACCTTTATATATCTTCTCAGACAAGAGTTTAGTACAAAATACCTCATAGATAAAATGTTAAAGAAAATATAAGTTACAGAAAGATGTTGATATTAATTTCAAATCAGTATTTCATTTTACATGCTTATTATAAGTTCAAAGCAACAATTTCCAATGGCCTTGCTTTATCATAATGTCCGCCTGTGCTTTATCCTTGGATCTTAGGTAGAATGAATGCTTTGTCTTGATCACAAATTTGTCCCATGCCTATTCTTCCCTTTAGTGTAATTATGAATGCTTATTGTTTTTCTTATTATGCAGTGTTTATTCAGCATTCTTTGAGAAAAGTGCACATTCTATTCTTGATTCTAATTTCATTATATTTTTCTGGTAAAACAACTAAAATTACCTCTTCCCCAAATTATTTGAAACATATCAGTAATTCTCTAAGATCATTCACTCATCTGAACATTATTAATTCATGAATGTTCATCTCTATGGTGATGTTATATGCAGCAAATTTGCTCAATAGGGTTAGCTAATGTCCAGGAATTCTTAGGCTGTATAATAATGACAGGAAAGGTATATAAACGTCAACAGGTATTTCTGAGATGAAGTTTCTTTGGACCTTGTCTGTCAGAGCTCACCTACCTTAGCCCATGCAAAAAGTGGGCCTCCTCTATGAAGATCACCTGCTAGCTTTAGCCTTTCCTAGACGACTGCTGACATTTAACTTCATCTATATCACACCGTAGGAATGAACTCTGTAGAACTGAGGAACAAATCTTTTAACCTGGCATATGCAAAGCATGTTTCTTGGCCAAGAAAGGAAACAAATTAAAAATAACAGAAAAAGAAGCCTATCTGTGATTGGAACGTCAGTGATTAACTTCAGTAAATGAAGATGTTTAATGTTGATGCTCCAAATTTCTTGAACTATGCTAAATTCATAAGGATCTAATTAATTGTTTATATCTGTGTGTGATCTAACATCCTTACAATAGGAAGTCCTCTGATAATAGAGTCTGACAGCTTGCCTTAACATTATTCTTTAAATAAATAAATAAATAAATATTCATAAGTCATTTTATAAGGCAATTCAACCATATTGAGACATAAACAGTTTGGTTCATAATTTTTCTTGGAATATTCATTCTTATATCAAATCTACATGTTAAAGTTTACATACATTTTTCTAGGGAAAGGTAAATCACTGTATTTCAGGGATCACTTTGGATAAGACTTCTTATGTCTTTCTATGTCATAAATATTCTAAAAACCTTTCTTCTGACAGTCTTCCCATCCCTACATATAAGTGTTTTAAGAACTCACTGCTTATTCCTGTACTATCAAACCCTTTTAAATATCACCCCTTTGTGCAGTGTGTGTCTTGACTCAATCCTATTCTACATTCAATAATCCCAGCACAAGATTGAGTTTTTTGAGATCCCTATTCCTAGTGAAACATATAAGACATTTCTTTCTAGCAGTCCTGGAAGCTAGTGGTTATTGGTCCAGAATAAAGGTTTAAGACTTTGGTCCATTCAAAGAGTGGACTAAAGCTAAGTTTTAATCTCAAAAGAGAGGAGAAAGATCTCTGTGAGTCTACACAGCAACTTTTAGTCTAGACAGTGCTTCATAGTAAAACACCACCTCAAGAAACAAGCAAGCAAGCAAGCAAAGAAACAAAAACATAAAAAACAGAATAAAAACAAAACTCCCAAAACCAAACAAAACTGATCCAAACCACCTCCAGCAGCAGCAACTGCAACAACAATATCCAACACCCCAAAAGAAGAAAAACAAGAAAGAAAAATAGATGGAAAGAAAAACGCATAAGTGGATACTTTTAAATTCCAAATTGTTAAACAATTATTTACATATTTATTCTTGGGTAATATCAAAACAGTTACTTTTTGTAGATACTATACTGGTCCTCTAACTGACTGGTAAAAACCCATGTACATTCCATGCCTTTCTATTTTTCTGGTGGAAATTTCTAAATTATGAGATAAGTCTTAAGGACTCCCATAACAGTTTTAATAGATAATTTATTTTTACTCTAAAACGTTGTCTTACTATCTTGTTTCTGTGATAAAATATCATGGCCAAGGAAGGTTAGTGGTGTGTTGGTTTGAATAGTTACGGTCCCGGTAGATTCACACAGTCAAATGCTTGGCCCATTGGGAGTGTGGCACTATAAGGAGGTATGCACTTACAGAAGGAGGGCGGCTGTGTTATAGGAAGCCTTTCCCTGTAGGAGTAGGCTCTGAGATCTTTTATGCTCAGGCTATGCCTACTGTAGTACATACTCTCTGTTGCTTGAGGACCAAGATGTAGAATTAACTCCTGTAGTACAATGTTTGTCTGCATGCTGCCCTGCCTCCTGTCATGGTAGGAATGGTTTAACCTCTGAAACTATAACCCAGCACTAAATTAAATGCTTTTCTTTATGAGAGTTGCTGTGGATGTGGTGACTCCTAACAGCAATAAAACCTTAACTATGACAAAAAGATAATAGTTTTATTTTTACTTATACTATTGGTGGATATACTTAATCATAGAAGGCATGGTATCAGGGAGTAGTAGGGTGGTCAGTCACATTACATAGTTATTTAGAAAGTAGAACATGAATGGGAAATAAGGCCACACAAGAAAGTCTCTAGACTTGCCTCCAAAACAAGACTTACTGCCCATAAGCTCCACAACCTTCCCAAAACAACTATTATAAGTGTTCAAAAGTTAAGTTCCAAAGACATTTCATATTCAAACCACAACATAAAACTACCCCCAATGTGTTCTCACCTGTTCAATAAATTATTTAGCTATTAAAACATCATTAAGAGATCTGATGCTATAAAAACAAACAAAACAAGGCAACTTCAGTCTTACGGTAACTTCTTCCTCTGATGGTGCTTTTTATGTTATTTATATTCTTGAAAATGAATGTGTGTGTGTCTGTGTGTATGTGTGTGTGTCTGTGTGTCTGTGTGTATTTTTCTGCATGTATATCTGCATTGTGTACATGGTTGGTGCAAGAAGAATATATAATACCAAAGTCTTGGAACTTAAGCAACAGAGGGCTATGAGCCCTCATATGAGTTCTAGAAAATATGTGTGAGTATGTGTGCATGTGCGTGTCTGTCTGTGTGTGTGTGTATGCGTGTGTGTGTGTATTTACATGTATATTTGAATTATGTACATGCCTGGTGCCAGAAGAGAGCATGGTTCCAATCTCTTGGAACTTAAACTACCGGAACTTGAGCCCGCATGTGAGTTCCATAAATAGAGCTCAGGTCCTCTGAAAAGCATCAAGCGCTCTTAACCGTTGAGCCAGATCTCTAGCCCTGGACCCATCTGTTAACTGCGCTACTTCCCCAGAAGCCTCATTCTAGTGAAATTATGGAGTTCACAGATCCCAGAATTCATCAAATACAATTCCAAATGCTTTGGCAAAATGAACACAGTGTCCTCCTAATGCATAAGTACAAATATAGGTGTATAACTCAAAGACCACTAACAGATTGTGCACTATGAAACAGCAGGTGGGCACTCTAATCTATTGATATCCTGATTCAGCACTAAGAAGAAAATTTACTTTTGATTCCATTTTCTCCTTTTTTTGTGTATAAAATCATCCTTTTGTTATTTTCTACATAAAAATATACAAAAATAAAACTGGAAATGTTTGATAACCAGATAAAAAGGATGTAACAGAGAATGTTATGAGAATCACAGGCACTCCCACTCCTATCAGGATGAGAAACAAATCACTCTCTTGGAGGACTTTATCAGACTTACAAAAGACAAACATGACACTGACATCCTTCTGTTTTGGTAAACCATTAGGTTACATTCCTAAAGCTAGCCACTAAGTTTTATTCTCTTATTTCGTCACTCGCTCATCCCTGTGGCCCAAGTATAAAAATGTCAAGGTCTAGCAATCAAAAATCCCTATTTTCTATCCTTATTAACATTCCCGATCAGAATTTACAAACATATTTTAGCTCACTCTAACACAGAAATCTCATTTTTTTCCTCTTAATTATACTTGCAAAGCTATTTGGTGCTCTTTCTGCCCAATTCATATTTAAACAATTTTTCTTGCTTAATAAAAGCTCTTGTACTGTTAGGCAATTGGAAAGTGGTATTTGCATGTCCTCTGTGCCTAATATAGGGTCCAGAGGGGAGGACCTCATAGTATATGGGTCCCTTCATCTCGTGTGAAGGGTAACTTGACTGTGGTCAAACATTAACCAGGCCCACTTTCCTATGTTGTGTCTTTATGACCCATGTCATATAGTTTGAATGATGTGTGTTGCATAGCACAGGTAACATGTTAAATTTGCTTTTTTACGGTTGATGGCCTTCCTGACAATATTTCCTTTAAAGGTAGATTCCTTGGTTTGTTTGGATGAGTGTATTATCTTTCTTCAGATTTATTAACTTATGACAGCTACATTATGCTTTTATATAAAAGGACAATTTGATTTAATGCCTGTTTCCCAAACAATCATTTCTTTCTCCCATAAAATCTTAAGATTTTGCAGATAGATTTAAAGAGTAGAGATTTATGCTACCTTTTTAGTTTTTATTTATTTTTGTTTTCCTTCTCTCTTATTGAATTTGTTTATTCAATTTACAACCCAACATCAGTCATTGTTCTCTTCCCAGATCCCCCTCAGGCAAGTCCTTCCCCCATTCCACCTTCCCATTCTTGGTGTCAACACCCCAAAACACATAAAGTTGCTGCAGCACTAGGGGCATCCTCTTCCACTGAAGCAAGACAAGAATATTTATTTAGGTGTCTGGGATCCACAGGCATGAAGCATGCAGCATCTGTGACAAAACCTTGTTCCATTTGTTGGAGAATCAACAAGCTTATCTGCTGTATGTATGGAGGAGTCCTACATTCAGCTTATGCTCACTCTTTGGTTGGTCTCTGGGAGCTTACAAGGGCCCAGGTTACTTGACTCTTTTAGTATTCCTATGGAGTACCAGTCCTATTTGAGTCCCTCAGCCTTTCTGCCAACTCTTCCATAAAACTTATCAAACTCTATTTAATAATTGGGCATGAGCCTTTGCCTCTGTTTTCATTGGCTGTTGGATCACGCCTCTCATAGGACAGTTATGCTAGCTTCCTGTCTGCAAGTACAATGAACTATCATTAATCTCAGAGACTGATTCTTACCCATGGAATGAATCTCTATTGGGAGCAGTCATTGGTTGGCCATTCCCTCAGTCTCTGTTCCAACTTGTCCCTGTACATCCTATACGTAGGACATGCTTTGGGTTGAAGGTTTTGTGGATGGGCTGCTATCCTTATTCCCTCCACTGAGAGTCCTGCCTGACTATTGGAAGTGACCAGTTTAGAGTCCATATCTTCCACTGCTAAGATTCTTAGCAGAGTCACCACCATAGATCCTCTGGTGCCAGAAATACCAGGACAGGGAAGCAGGAAGGGGTGGATTGGGGAACAGGGAGAGGGAAGAGTGCTTTTGGAACTTTCAGGGAGGGAGGATCCAGGAAAGGGGAAATAATTTGAAATGTAAATAAAGACTATATCAAATAAAAATAAAGTAAGCTTCAGATATGACCTATGTTCAATTTCAAGCACAAATTTTGAAACAGAAAAGGAATTGTGATACACGAATGAGGAGACATGACAAATGTTACACCTAAAATTTGAATACTATGTGGAAATGATATGCAGTTGTAAATTAGAGAAAATGGAGTGAGGTACTGGCAATAGTTTGTTTATATCTTACATCTGCAATTAATGTTAGAGAGGGCTTGGATAATGAGACCATGTGATATTTTGAATCACCTGGAATGCACTACTGGTAAACATCTTATTCCAGGTTGGTTGCCCTATTTGGACCCACTCAGAAACTTTACTACAGGTGATGGCAGAAAATGCCCTTTTGTATCAGGTACACCTATATTGATCTAGAATTTTACTTCAGGAAGCCAGGCTATGTGTCTTCCTATGCCGAAAGAGGGAACATTTCTTTCCTTGCTCAGGATCATTTATGCTACTTGAAAACATTTTTCTAGTTTTCCTGCCTACAAAATGTCTTGCACCAGACTACATAATATTCAGGAATTTTGCAGTAGGAGTTTAGCCTATATGCTTTCCTGTCCCAAGTGAGGAACCTTGGTTTCCCTTCTTAAGCCTGCCTATAATATCCAGGAACTTCACTCTAGGTTTTGGCTATGTACAACCTTTTATACAGTGTTCTATGTAGACTTCCTTCAGAAACCCCCTCTATACACCAGACAGTAGCTGATGCTTTGAGAAAGACTTCAGCTAGACACTTCTTGTTCCCTGCACTTATGTAAAAGGAAAATGGCATCACAATCAAGATAGGTTCCTTCTGAATATTGCCAGTACATACAAAGAAATATGACTTGTACACAACAGCACACAAAGGAGGGGGAGGCAACTACAGATGAGCAAGTAGCAAGTCTTGGAGCAGAAATGAAAACAAAAGGAAAACCTGAAAACATATCTATTCCAAAAATTACTAAGCCCTTAAATAATGACCACTTAATGGAATGACCTGGATGATTACTTTAACCAAATAACTCAAAGGAATTATCACAACTGTGATAAAGCCTCAGAGAAAACCTGAATATTGATGAATAGAATGGATTATATGGTAACAGTTTGCAAAAGCTGAAAGGTAAGGTAGATGAATTGGATGATTTAACAAAGGCAATGCTAAATTAAATAAAAAATGAATGGGATATGTATGAGAAAATAGATAAGTTCAAAATACCTAACCTTCTAATTGTCTAGCATAAAAACAAAATATGATTCAGTAAAAATAATGGAAGAAATTCTCTAAACCTAAAGAAGGAGATGTATATAAGTGGCCTATAGAATACTTAATCACTTGGGACATGCCCCACCAGGACCTCACCTGCACCCAGGAGCTTGGCAGCACCACAACAATCTGTGCCAGGGGAAAGCATGTCACCCAGGATTGCTGAGATAGGTTTGCAGGCACACAGGAGGGGCAAGCACCAGCCAGTGACAGCAAGAAAGAGATGTATATAGTTGGCCTAGAGAATTCTTAATCAATTAGTAGGAAATGAAACTCTCACAACATATGCTAGATAAAGCATGAGAAAAAGAATGTAATAAAAGTATTGCAAGCTGCAAGAGAAAAATCTCAAGTCATTTACAAAGGCAAGCCACTAAAATAATAGATTTTCAAAGGCCTAGAATGATATTTTTCAACTTATGAAGATCTAAAATGTCAGTCTAGAGTATTATGCCCAGCAAAAATATCCCTCAGACCTCCAAGGGACTAAACCACCAACCAAAGAGTACAAATGGAGGGACCCATGCCTCCAGCAGTATATGTAGCAGAGGATGGCCTTTTTAGACATCACTAAGAAGAGAGGCACAGATTACCTTGATCCAACTTTTGGATGGTTTTAGTCTTTGAATAGATGTTCTCTTCTGACTTGTTTCTTATAGCTACAAGGTATATTTTCAGTGGTCTTAAATCAGACACCCTTCAAGTCTACTTCACTTGGATCGATAGAAGGAATCGGTTTTGTTTCCTTTATCTTAGAGCTATAAAATCTACATTTAGTTTTGCATATCTTAATTTCTCTCCAAATTGCCTGAATGTTTTTATTAATTAATTAATTTTCGCTTTGGGTAAATATTAGGAGTTGGAAAAATGCAGAGGTTAAATGTACATTAGGAATAACTTCATTACTTGATTTCTCTGATACTTTTCTTATGCAAGCTGGCAACTTGAGTTCTTATTGCCTTGGTACCCATGCCAGATAATAGATTAACATTCCTGTCCCAGTGAATCTGGGAAAAAAATGTGTAATAGTAGTTTTTATTCAGCTACTTTGTCATGCCCAGGGAACTTTCACATGTCCAAAATGGAAAAATAAAGGAAACCAAAACAAAATAACAAAAGCATGGTAAATTGAAAAATTTTGTCACCTTTTTCCATTTTCTTTAGGACCTTGGCCCTTCGAATGCCAACTGCTTTACCTGGTCCAAGATTCATTCAAACAGCTGGTTGTTTATTGTTTGCTTTAATTTTAGCCCGTGTAAACAGGGTGGTTTTTTTTGGCAGAAGAACCTGTTTGGTACAAGTTAAGCACAGACAGAAAGCAGAAAATTATTGTAACCCTGATTCTTTTCTTTGCTGAAGTAAAGAATATTCCACAGACTTTAACAAAATGAGGGAAAAAAGGAAAAGATAGTATAGTTTATTTAAGTTTCCCTCATCCTCAAACAAAGAGAATGTAGCAATCTTATTCAGGAGGTTATATATACATGTGCATGCACATTTTCATGTACATGTACAAATAGCAGTATATTTTTTCTTTATTTCCAAAACATTGAGCATGTGAATGTTACATTTCAATAAGATATGGCCAAGATTACAGACATCAAATGATCTCTGACAAAGAAATAGCTTGTTTAAGTAGATTGTATAGACAGAAAGTAGAGATGACACAAAGGGAGGCAAGAATCTATACATACAAACCCTGTAATAACAGCTGTGGATAAAAAAAACCTCTTTTTTCATATAAAAATTGGTGGTGATAGCAAGCACTCAACAGCACCATTGAATGAGCAAGTGTTAACATATTGGAAACTATGGTGGACATTTTTCCTCTACATCACCATTCACCCCCTACCAAGGAAGATTCTTTTCATATAGACAGAGGTTACTTCAAAGAGCCACAGCTTGTTTGCAGTTATCAAGTAGAGCCTGGTGGGTCAGTAGAGAGTCACCAAATTGTGGTGATTTGAATGAAGTTATAAAAATTTGTCTGTGTAATTTAAATAGTTAAAAATAAATAATTTTTTCTAAATTAATATGAAAAATCTTTAACTAAATGTACAATGATCATTATGAAGGAAAATTATTGATTATGTTCTTTGGACATATTTATAGAAAGCATATTATTTTTAGCAATATGTTCTTCAGATTAAATGATAGAGAAATGATATTTTAATGTGAAAAATTTTATATAATATTGGAGAAGGACCTAAGTACTTTTCCTTTTTGACTCAATATATCCCATTTCAACTTCATGACTCATGATTAGAAAATTCTTTGAGACAGAATCAAGATGAATTTTGACCCTCAGTTGGATATTATCTTCCCAATATCAGATAGACAAACTATGTATAAACTTAAATCTTGGAAATTTGGAATAATTTAAATTTTATAAGTTTGCTATGCAATTAGTAATTACTAAATATCTGCCAGAGGCTAGGATTAGGTTATTAGTTTGGTATGTTTTTCAGAAAGATAAATTTATTGTTTTATAATTAATTTTCTGATGTTACCGTGCCAGTCATAAAACAGAATAACAAAGGATTCATATCATTCACTAAAAATAACATTATTTCCATTGCACCAGTTTATTATGACTCCAATTAACAAGTTGCAAGACAATAAAGTTTGCGTCTCATGTTAATATGGAAGCCATTAAATAAAGCTCTCTGACAGTTTGCCAAACAAATTAAAACATTTCCTACTGAAATCCCATAAGTGCAATTTAACAAATCCCTGAATACTACTCTTCCAATTAAGATGGTTTCAAGAACATTCTTTTATCATTGGATTAATTCCAAATTGTCTTTGCTAGTGAACAACTTTTTCCCAAAGGTTTGAGGCTAAAAAGTGGATTAAAATTTCTGATTATTTATGTCATCAGACAGCCAGATATATGTTTAAGGTTGTGCTTACCACTTTTACTAATAATTACCTCTTGAAGAACAAAAAGTCAGAATCATTTTAATATGGATATAAATTTAAATGCTCATCTTGGAAGGAAATTATAAGAACAATAGCCTCAGTAGTGCTTGAGATTGTCCAGCAAAATTTTAAATTAGAAAAAAAACATTGTTACTTCATATGACCCTTTGCTTCTTAAGCAATATGTGAGCATGTAACAAAGCAAATACTAAATCATTAGATAATTTTTTGAAATAATTTTTAGTTATATTTGTGTAATTTGTATACCCATGTTTATAGCTGCATCATTCACAGTAGCAAACAAGTTGAACCAACCTAGATATAAATTAACAGATGAGGAAACAATGAAAGCTTCATATATATATATATATATATATATATATATATATATATATATATGTATATATATGTATATATATATACACATATATATGTGTGTGTAGATATATACACATATATATGTGTGTGTTTTATACATATATATGTATATATATACATATATATTATTCAGCAGTAAAGAAAATGAAGTTAGAAATATTGTAGGAAAATAAATAGAAATGGAAAGTACTATATTAAATTATGTAGCTTATTCTTAGAAACACAAAACTCACAAGTTCTCTTCTAGGCAGATTTTGAATGTCTATATGAATGTGCACACATTGGTGCCACAGTGTGTACTGGCTTGAAAGTCAATAAGAAAACACACAAAGAGAAAAAGGCTTTATCTGTATGGAAAACCAGTGTCAAGAGACATATCTGATATGAAAGTGAAAACTCATGGGCATGGATGGGTACAAGATGAGATAGGAGGACCGGAAAGGAGAAGAAAGAGAAAAGAACTTCCATAATGAAACCTAATATTTTATGTTATTAGAATCATGTTTATAAAGAAAGAAAAAAGTGTTGGAAATCCCCAGTTAGACTAATTTATTTGAATTAAAGAAACAAAACTGGATATATCTGTAAATATAGCACAATTTTCATTTCCTATTTCCCTTGTTAATGAATTTGAGCAAACTTTTCTTTTCATTATTCTCTCTCTCTCTCTCTCTCTCTCTCTCTCTCTCTCTCTCTGATTTTATGTATGTGTGTATGTGTGAATGTGAGTGTGCATGTGTGTGTGCATGCCTCTGTGTGTGTGTGTGTGTGTGTGTGTGTGTGTGTGTGTGTGTGTATTTTTGCGTGTGTTAGCTATGGTTTCACCTGTTTTGATAAAATTCATGACCAAAAGCAACATGGAGATGAAAGTAATTAATTCAGTCTATGGCTGAATGAAGCCAAGGCAAGAGTTCAAGGCAGAAACTTGGGGGCAGGAAATGTTTCAGAGACCATGGAGAGTGCAGCTTACTGATTTACTCAACCTGCTTTCTTATAGCATAGGAAAACAGGCCCTCCCATATTAACTAATCGTTATTAATATGCCCTACATTTTGCATGATGTTTGATTAATGTATTGATTTCTTCTATCACATATATTATATCTGATATTCTTTCTTCCATCTCTCATATTTTGTTGGTGATTATTGTGCCTGTGGTTCCTATTCTTCTTCCTAGGTTTGTGGTCTCCAGAATTGCCTTACTTTGTGCTCTTTTTATTGTTGTTATTTCCATTTTCAGTTCCTGGACACATTTATTCATATCCTTCATCTGTTTGATTGCATTTTGCTGTGTTTTATATCATCTCCTCTTTAAAGGACTCTTTCTATTTGAATGTATTTTTCTGTATTTCTTTTTCTTTCTACATTCTTTGTTTACATTCCAAATGATTTCCCCTTTTCCAATCTCCCCTCCCAATAAGTCCCATAAGCCCTCTTCCCTCTGATCAACCCCCTCCCACTTCTCTGTCCTGGTAATCCCCTATATTGCTGCAGCAAGCCTTTCCAGGACCAGGGCACTCTCCTTCCCTCTTGGTAATCATTTGATATGTTGTCTTGGGCATTCATAGTTTCTGGGCTTAATATCCACTTATCAGTGACTGCATTCCATGTGTCTTCTTTTGTGATTGGATAACCTTATTAGGATGATATTTTCCACTTCCAACCATTTGCCTAAGAATTTCATGAAATCATTGTTTTTAATTGCTGGGTAGTATTCCATTGTGTAAATATACCACATTTTCTGTATCCATTCCTCCCTTGAGGGACTTCTGGGTCCTTTCCAGCTTTTGTCTATTATAAATAAGGTGCTGTGAACATAGTGAAGTATATTTCTTTAAGTGATTTATTAATTTCTTTCTTTAAGGCCTCTACCATTATCATAACATCAGATTTAAGGATATTTTCTTGTGATTCATGTATGGTAGAATAATTAGTCTTTTTGCCATAAGATTGCCATGTTCTGGAGGTGTCATATTGCCCTGGCTTTCACTTACTATCCTCTCACACTATTTTTTAGTCATCTGGTTTTCCATGCTGTTGTCTGGGGCTTAATATACAAAGTATATAAATTACTCAAGATATAGACACCAACAATTCAAATAACCCAAATTAATACACTTTATCTTTGACAAAGAAGATAAAACTATGCAGTGAAAAACTAGAAAGCATCTTCAACAAATGGCGGTCCGCATGTAGAAGAGTGCAAACTTATCTATATTTATCATCTTGTACATAACTCAAGTCCAAGTGGATCAATGACCTCCACATAAAACCAGCTACACTGAATCTAATAGAAGAGAAACTGTGAAAGATCCTCGAACATATGGGCACAGAGGAAATTTTCCAGAACAGAACAACAATGGCTTATGCTCTAAGATCAACAATTGATAAAAGACCTCATGAATCAGAAAAGCTTTTATAAGGCAAAGGACACTGTCAATAAGACAAAGTGGCAACCTACAGATTGGGAAAAGATCTTCATTAACCCTACATACAATAGAGGACTAATATCCAAAATATACAAAAATCTCAAGAAGTTAGACTTCAAAAACTAAACAACCCAACTTAAAAATGGGGTGCAGAGCTAAATAGAGAATTCTCAATTGAGGGATCTAGACTGGCTGAGAAGCACTTTAAGAAATGTTCAGCATCTTTAGTCTTAATGGTAATGCAAATCAAAGTGACCCTGTGATTTTAACTTATAGCAATCAGAATGGCTAAAATCAAAACACAGGGAACAGCACATACTGGGGAAGATTGCAGCAATCAAAAAACTTTTCTATTGCTGATGGGAGTACAAATGTGTACAGCACTCTGGAAATCAATCTGGTGTTTCCTCAGAAAATTGGAAATAATTCTACCTGTAGACCCAGCTATACCACTCCTGGGCATATCCCCAAAGATGCTATACCATATCACAAAGACATGTGCTTCTCTATGTTCCAAACAGTCTTATTTGTAATAGCCAGAAGCTGGAAACAACCCAGATGCCCCTCAGCCACAGAATGGATACAGAAAATATGTTTTAAGTATACAATGCAATACTACTTGCCTATTGATAAGGAGGATATAATGATCTTTGCAGGCAAGTGGGTGGTACTAAAATATATTATCCTGAGTGAAGTAACTCAAACCAAAAAGGACATAAATGGTATACAATCCCTTATAAGTGGATATTGGCCAATATATTCACAATAACCTTGATACAACTCACAGATCATATGAAGCTAAACAATAAGGAAGGTACAAATATGGATGTTTAAATCCTAATTAGAAGGGGTGTCAAAATAATCATGGGAGACTGAGTAATCAACCTTCATAGAAGATGAGAGAGGGAAGAAAAAAGGGGGCAGGATTAGGTATGGTATGGGATAGGAGATTAGCCCAGAGGGCTAGGAGAATAAATAGAAATATGTATCAGAGTGGGGTGGGGGATGGGGAACCTCTAGAATGTCCTAGACACCAGGAGTATAAAAGGATCCCAGTACCCAGTGGGGATGACCATAGCTGAAATACCCAAAAGTGGGGAGATGGAAACTTAAGGGACAGTTGATAGGCACAGCCTGCAGTTGAGGGATGGGGCTGCCCACCTATCTCAAAACTTTTGACCTACAGTTTCTCCTGTGTAAAGGAAATGCAGGACAAAAAATGGAGCAGAGTCTGAAAGAAAGGCCATCCTGAGACTGCCCCAACATTGAATCTATTCCATGTGTAGATATCAGACCCGTTACTACTGCTGATACCAAGTTGTACTTGCAGATCATAGTTGGCATGGCTATCCTCTGAGAGCCTCTACCAGCACTTGACTGAGACAGATGTAGATGCTTAGAGATGACCATTGGACTGAGCTTAGGGACCCCTAGGAAAGAGTTAAGGGAAGGACTGAAGGAGCTGAAAGTGATTGCAGCCTCATAGGAAGAAAACAGTTGTAACTAACTTGACACCACCGAGATCCCAGGGACTAAGCTACCAACCAAAGAGCATACATGGTCTGGTCAGTGGCTTCTGCTACATATGTAGCAGAGGGCTGCCTCATCTTGCCTCAGTGGGAGGGTATATGCTTAGTCCTGAAGAAGCTTGATATCCCAGAGAAGGGGTATGCTAAAAGGGTGAGGTGGGAATGGGTGAGTGGGTGGGAGAGCACCCTTTGAGAGGCAAAGGTCACAGGGATACAATAGGAGGCTCCTGGAGGAGGTCTGGGAAGGAGCATAACATCTGAAATGTAATTAAGTATAATAATTAATTTTTAAAAATGGAGTAAAAAGCTAAACAAAAAATTCTCAACAAAGGAAACTTTTATGACTAAGAGATTTAAAGAAATGTTCAACATCCTTTAAAGTTCTAGCTAGAGCAATTAGACAACATAAGGATGTCAAAGGGATACAAATTGGAAAAGAATTCAAACTATCACTATTTGCAGATGATATGATGGTATACTTAAGTGGCCCAAAAAACTCCACCAGAGAACTCCTACAGATGATACACAACTTCAGCTAAGTGGCTGGTTATAAAATCAACTCAAGGAAATCAGTAGCCTTCCTATACTCAAAGGATAAGCAGGCTGAGAAAGAAATTAGGTAAATGACTCCCTTCACAATATCCACAAACAATATAAAGTATCTTGGGGTGACTCTAAACAAACAAGTGAAAGATCAATATGAGAAGAACTTCAGGTCTCTGAAGAAGGGACTCAGGAGTCTTGTGGAAGAGATTCTAGAAAGATTGATAGGTCCAAAGAAGACAGGAACTCCAAAAGAAGACCAACAGAATCAACTAATATTGTTCCTTGGGGGCTCCCAGAGACTTAGGCAACAAACCATTATAAGCACGAGTGGACTTAGGCCCCTTGCACACATGCAGCAAAAGTAGAGCTTAGTCTTTATGCAGGTCTCCCAATTTATAGAACAGGGGCAGTCCCTGAATCTGATGCCTGCATATATATCAGGTCTCCGTAACAGTAGAACAGGATGGGCCTAGAAACTCAGTAACTTGATGAAACAGGGGTGTGTGACACTGAGGGGTGTGGAAGCTCCCCCTTCTCAGAGGAGAAGGAGAGAGAGTTTGGAAGAAGGATCTGTGTGAAGTATTATTGGGAATAGAGGGAGTTGGTATTGGGATGTAAAGTTAATAAATATATAAAATTTTATAACATTTAAAACCTAGGGGAAAAACAAAGCACTACAATCTTGTTTATAGGCCATTATTATGGAAGCATTTTCTCACTTGAGAATTCCTCTTCCAAAATGCATCTATCTTGTATCACCTTGACATAATACTAGCAGGCAAACTCACACATACATAAAAACTGTTAAAGTCATGGAGACCATACATTTCAAAGGAGTTGAAGTGTTACATGGGAGAGGTTGAGAGAGGAAAAAAAAAATGGAAAAGATATGATCATGTCTTAACATCAAAACAAACATTATTTAGAAACGAAAAATTAATACTCTTCCAATGAGAGCAAAAATAAACAACAAATAAACAAATGTGAGCCTTAGAACCAGTGTAAAGAAAGTGAAATGATTCTTAAAATGTACCAACAGGAGACCTAGCTTAGTTTAGCATAGACAACACTGCCAGGCTCTGGCCGGTGCCCAGATTCAGAAAGAGATCGGCAGATCCAGGCACCTACAGCTCAGCAGCGGTTACTGACCTCTGGGGACAGGCTCGCAGCGCTTTCAGTTGGGCCGCCATCTTGCCTCGGGACACGGTGCATGAACTACAGGCACTGCGGGCAGCTGGAGTCAGTTGCGTGGACAGAGACCTGCTTAGCTTAGCTCTGCAGGAGATCTGGGCACCTACAGCTCAGCTGCAGTTGCAGACCACTGCAGACCAGCTCTCCAGGCAGGCTGGCAGCAAGGTGCCATCTTGCCTCGGGACACTGCACGGTATTCTAGCAGCTGGAGTCAGGGGCATGGACAGAGACAGAGCTTAGCATAGCATATACAACACCTTCAGGCTCTGGCCAGTGCCCAGAGTCAGAAGAGATTGGCAGGAGAGCTGTGCAACCTACAGAACAGCTGTGGTTGCAGACCGCTGTGGACTGGCTAGCCGGGCTTGCAGGAGGTGCCATCTTGCCTCAGGACAAAGCAGACTGCTGGGGTCAGGTCACAGTGGATGACTGGAGGCTGGGATCAGGAGCACTGACGCCCTCTACTACAGCAGTGCCAAAGACCAGGCTCACAGGAGCTTCAAACTCCAACCAGTAACAATAAGACCAGCTGACTCCAGAGATAAACAGATGGCAAAAGGAAAATGTAGGAACATTACTAACAGAAATCAAGGCAATTTGGCACCATCTGAACACAATTCGCCAACCACAGCAAGTCCTGGATACGCCAGCACAGCAGAAAAAACAAGAGTTGGATAAAAAAGCACTGGTCCTGATGCTGCTAGAGGAACACAAAAAAAGACATAAACAAATCTCTTAGAGAAATGCAGGGGAACATCAATAGGGTAGAAGCTCTTAAACTGCAAACACAAAAATCACTTAAAGAACTCCAGGAGAATATGGGCCAACAGACAGTAACCACTAAAGAGGAAATAAGAAAATCAGTTAAAGAAATGCAGGAGAACTTGAAACAACATGCAGAAGTCATGAAAGAGGAAACACAAAAATCTATTAAAGAATTATAAGAAAACACAAACAAACAAATGAAGGAACTGAGAAAAACAATCCAAGATCTGAACACAGAGGTACAAACAACTAAGAAATCACAAAAGGAGGCAACTTTGGAGATAGAAAACCTTGGGAAGAAATCAGGGGTCGTAGATGCAAACATCAACAACAGAATTCAAGAGATAGAGATAAGAATCTCAGATGCTGAAGATAACATAGTAACCATTGACTCCACAGTCAAAGAAAATGCAAACGGCAAAAGGCTTGTAACCCAAAACATCCAGGAAATCCAGGACACAATGAGAAGGTCAAACTGAAGGATTATAGGGATAGATGAGAGTAAAGATCTACAACTTGAAGGGCCAGCAAATATCTTTAAAAATTATGGAAAAAAACTTCCCTAACTTAAAGAGAGAGATGCCCATGAATGTACAAGAAGCCTAGAGAACTCCAAACAGACTGGACCAGAACAGAAATACCTCCCGTCACATAATAATCAAAACCCTAAATGTACTAAACAAAGAAAGAATATTAAAGGCAGTAAGAGAAAAAGGCCAAGTAACATATAAAGGAAGACCTATGAGATTCACACCAGACTTCTCTCCAGAAACCATGAAAGCTAGAAGATCCTGGGCAGACCTCATGCAGACCCTAAGAGAACACAAATGTCAGCCAAGACTACTATACCCAGCAAGACTCTCAATCAACATAGATGGAGAAATCAAAATATTCCATGACAGGACCAAATTTACACAATATCTTTCCACTAACCCAGCTCTACAAAGGATAATAGGAGGAAAACTCCAATACAAGGAAGGAAACTGCACCCAAGAAAAAGCAAGACAGTAACCTTCTTCCATCAAACTCAAAGGAAGATAACTACTCAAAAACAAAAATAACATCAAAAATGTCAGGAAGTAATAATCACTATTCCTTAATATCTCTTAACATCAATGGACTCAATTCCCCAATAAAAAGACATAGACTAACAGACTGGATACAGAAACAGGAACCTACATTTTGCTGCTTACAGGAAACACACCTCAGAGTCAAAGACAAACACTACCTTAGAAGAAAAGGCTGGAAGACAATTTTGCAAGCAAATGGTCACAGGAAGCAAACCGGAATAGCCATTTCAATATCAGATAAAACTGACTTTCAACCCAAAGTCATCAAAAGAGACACAGAAGGTCACTTCTTGCTAGTCAAAGGAAGAATACACCAAGAAGAACTCACAATTCTAAATATCTAAGCTCCAAATGTAAGGACACCCTCATTCGTAAAAGAAACTTTACTAAAGCACAAAGCACACATTGCACCTAACACAATAATTGTGGGGGACCTCAATACTCCACTATACTCAGTGGACCGATCAGGAAAACAGAAACTAAATAAGAACACGGGGAAACTCATCAAAACTTTGGACCAATTGGATTTAACAAATATATATATATAGAACATTTCACCCGAAAGCAAAAGACTATACCTTTTTCTCAGCTCCTCATGGTACCTTCTCCAAAATCGACCATATAATTGGTCACAAGACAGACCTCAACAAATATAAAAAGATCGAACTAATACCATGCCTCTTATCAGATCACCATGGAGTAAGAGTGTTCTTCAATAGCAACAAAAACAACAGAAAATCCTCATACATGTGGAGGCTGAACAATATTCTACTCAATGATACCTTAGTCCAGGAAGAAATAAAGAAAGAAATCAAATATTTTTTAGAATTTAATGAAAATGTAGGCACAACATACCCAAATCTATGGGACACAATGAAAGCAGTGCTAAGAGAAAAACTCATAGCCCTGAGTGTCTCCAAAAAGAAATAGGAGAGAGCATATACTAGCAACTTAATGGCACACTTGAAAGCTCTGGAACAAAAAGAAGCAATTTCACTCAGGAGGAGTAGGAGACAGGAAATCATCAAACTCAGGGCTGAAATCAATCAAGTTGAAACAAAGAGAACCATACAAAGAATCAACAAAACCAAGAGCTGGTTCTTTGAGAAAATCAACAAGATAGATAAACCCCTAACCAGACTTACCAAAGGGGACAGAGACAGTATTCAAATTAACAAAATTAGAAATGAAAAGGGAGATAGAACAACAGAAACTGAGGAAATTCAAAAAATCATCAGATCCAAATACAAAAACATACTCAACACAACTGGAGAATCTGGAGGAAATGGACAATTTCCTAGACAATTACCAAATAGCAAAATTAAACCAGGATCAAATAGATCGTCTAAACAGACCCATAACCCCCAAGGAAATAGAAGGGGTAATAGAATGTCTTCCAACCAAAAAAAGCACAGGACCAGATGGTTTTAGTGCAGAATTCTATCAGACTTTCAAAGAAGTCCTGATACCAATACTCTTCAAACTATTCCACAAAATAGAAACAGAAGCCAACTCATTCTATGAAGCCACAATTACCCTGGTACCAAAAACCACAAAAAGATCCAACTAAGAAAGAGAACTACAGGCCAATTTCTCTTATGAATATCGATGCAAAAATACTAAACAAAATACTTTCCAACCGAATCCAAGAACACATCAAAACAATCATTCACCTTGATCAAGTTGGCTTCATCCCAGGGATGCAGGGATGGTTCAATATACAGGAATCTATCAATGTAATCCACTGCATAAACAAACTCAAAAAAAAAAAAACCACATGGTCATCTCCTTGGATGCTGAAAAAGCTTTTGACAAAATTTAGCATCCTTTCATGTTAAAAGTCTTGGAAAGAGCAGGAATTCAAGGCCAATAGATAAGCATAGTAAAAGCAATATACAGCAGACCAATAGCCAACATCAAGGTAAACAGAGAAAAACTTGAAGCAATCCCAATAAAATCAGGGACTAGACAAGGCTGTCCCCTCTCGCCATATCTCTTCAATATAGTACTTGAGTTACTAGCTAGAGCAATTCGATAACATAGGGAAGTCAAAGGGATACAAATTGGAAAGGAAGAAGTCAAACTATCACTATTCGCAGATGATATGATAGTATACTTAAGTGACCCAAAAAACTCCACCAGAGAAGTCCTGAAACTGATAAACAACTTCAGCAAAGTAGCTGGCTATAAAATCAACTCAAGTAAATCAGTAGCCTTCCTATACGTGAAGGATAAGCAGGCCGAGAAAGAAATTAGGGAAATGACAACCTTCAGAATAGCCACAAACAATATAAAGTATCTTGGAGTGATGCTAACCAAACATGTGAAAGATTTATATGACAAAAACTTCAGGTCTCTGAAGAGGGAAATTGAAGAAGACATCTGAAAATGGGAAAATCTTCCATGCTCGTGGGTTGGCAGGATTAATATTGTTAAAATGGCAATCTTGCCAAAAGCAATGTACAGATTCAACACAATCCCTATCAAAATCCCAACTCAGGTCTTCATAGAGTTAGAAAGAGCAATTCTCAAATTCATCTGGAATAACAAAAAAACCCAGGATAGATAAAACTATCATCAAGAGCAAAAGAACTTCTGGGGGAATCAATATTCTGGACCTCAACCAATACTACAGAGCAGTAGTATTAAAAACTGCATGGTATTGGTTCAGTGACAGGGAGGCGGATCAATGGAATAGGATCAAAGACCCAGAATTGAACCCACACGTCTATGGCCAATTGATCTTTTACAAAGGAGCTGAAAACATCCAGTGGAAAAAAGATAGCCTTTTCAACAATTGGTGCTGGCTCAACTGGAGGTCAACATGCAGAAGAATGAGAATTGATCCACTCTTATCTCCTTGCACTAAGCTCAACTCCAAGTGGATGAAGGACCTCCACATAAAACCAGACACACTAAAACTAATAGAAGATCTTGCCTGCAGCTTCCCATCCAGCAGGTGGCAGGGAAGCCGGATCCAGCCAGCTTCCCAGGTGCTCAGACCCAGCTGGCGGAACCAGGTACTCAAGATATCCGGAGTTAAAGACCTTCGGGGATTCAGGCCTGGAACGGGAGCTGTGCACAGAGTAGCGGTTTGGGGCACAGTGTCCGAGCTTGCACTCTGCACTCGCAGGGCGGACCCCTGACTCCCTGCAGGCAGCTGCCATCTTGCCTGCAGCTTCCCATCCATCCAGTGGCTGGGAAGCCGGACCCAGCCAACTTCCCAGCAGCTTTGGACCAGCAGGCAGAACCAGATAACTGAGATATCCCAACTTTAAGACCCCTAGGGAAACAGGATAACAGACAGCAAACCCTGAGGAGGAGCAGTGCAGAGCAGCTGCCCAACAGACGGAACCAAGTACCTGGGATATCCTGAGTTTAAGACCTCGGGGGACTCAGGCCACCTGTCAGCAATCTGTGAGCAGGAGGCAGGGCAGTGGTTCAGGTGTCCCAGTCTCTGGGAAATAGCCTTACGAGCCCACAGGAGGTTCAAGCACCAGCTAGTAGCTACAGGACGAACTAACAGCAGAGTTAACCAGATGGCAAAATGCAAACGTAAGATCGTTACTAACAGAAATCAAGGCAGTATGGCAGCATCCAAACCCAGTTCCCCGACAGCAATAAATCTTGGATACCCCGAAACACCAGAAAAACAAGACTCAGATCTAAAATCACTGGTCAGGATGCTGATAGAGGAACACTTAGATAAATCTCTAAAAGTAATACATGAGAAAATAGATCAAAAGCTAGAAGCCCTTACAAGGCAAACACAATTAAATCTCGGATATCTCAACACACCAGAAAAACAAGACTCAGATCTAAAATCACTGGTAAAGATGCAGATTGAGGATCACTTAGTTAAATTTCTTAAAGTAATAGAGGAGAAAATAGATCAAAAGCTAGAAGCCCATACAAGGCAGACACAACAATCACTTAAAGAAATCCAGGAGAATATAGAGCAAAAAATGAATCCCAATAAGGGGGAGAAACAAAAATCACTTAAAGAAATACAAGAGAACATGGGTCAACGAGTAGAAGTCATAAAAGAGGAAACACAAAATTCCCTTAAAGAATTACAGGAAAAAACAAACAAGCAACTGAAAGATCTGAGCAAAACCATACAAAATCTAAAAACAGAAGTAGAAACAACTAAGCAATCACAAAGGGAGACAACGTAGGAGATAGAAAACCTTGGGAAGAAATCAGGAGTCATAGATGCAAATATCAACAATAGAATACAAGAGATAGAAGACAGAATCTCAGATGCTGAAGATACCATAGGAGCCATGGATTCAACAATTAAAGAAAATGCAAAATGCAAAAAGCTGGTAACCCAAAACATTCAGGAAATCCAGGACACAATGAGAAGACCAAACCTAAGGATTAAAGGAATAGATGAGAATGAAGATCTACAACTTAAAGGGCCAGCAAATATCTTCCACAAAATTATGGAAGAAAACTTCCCCAACCTAAAGAGAGAGATGCCCATGAATATACAAGAAGCCTATAGAACCCCAAATAGACTGGACCAGAACAGAAATACTTCCCATCACATAATAATCAAAACCCCAAAAGTACTAAACAAAGAAAGAATATTAAAGGCAGTAAGAGAAAAAGGACAAATAACATATAAAGGAAGACCTATCAGAATTACACCAGACTTCTCACCTGAGACCATGAAAGCTAGAAGATCCTGGGCAGACCTCATGCAGACCCTAAGAGAACACAAACTTCAGCCAAAACTACTATACCCAGCAAAACTCTCAATTGCCATAGATGGGGAAAACAAGATATTCCACGACAAAACCAAATTTGCAAGATGCTTATCTACAAACCCAGCCCTAAAAAGGATAATAGGGGAAAATACCAACACAAGGGGGGAAACAACACCCCAGAAGAAACAAGATAGAAACCCCATCTCATCCAACCCAAAAGAAGAGAACCACTCAAATACAAAATAATAATAATAATAATAATAATAATAATAATGCCCAAAATGTCAGGAAGTAATAATTACTATTCCTTAATATCTCTTAATATCAATGGACTCAATTCCCCAATCAAAAGACACAGACTAACAGACTGGATATGGAAACAGGACCCTACATTTTGCTGCATGCAGGAAACACATCTCAGTGTCAAAGACAAACACCACCTTAGAGTAAAAGGCTGGAAGACAGTTTTACAAGCAAATGGTCCCAGGAAACAAGCCGGAGTAGCCATTCTAATATCAGATAAAATTGACTTTCAACCTAAAGTCATCAAAAGAGACACAGAAGGTCACTTCCTGCTTGTCAAAGGGAAAATCCACCAAGAAGAATTCTCAATACTGAACATATATGCGCCAAATGTAAGGGTACACTCATTCGTAAAAGAAACTTTACTAAAGCTTAAAGCACACATCGCACCTAACACAAAGATTCTAGGTGACTTCAACACTCCACTCTCCTCAATGGACCGATCAGGAAAGCAGAAACTAAACAGGGACACAGTGAAACTAATCGAAGCTTTGGACCAATTGGATTTAACAGATATATATAGAACATTCCATCCTAAAGCAAAAGAGTATACCTTTTTCTCAGCACCGCACGGTACCTTCTCAAAAATTGATCATATAATTGGTCACAAGACAGACCTCAACAAATACAAGAAGACCAAATTAATCCCAAGTCTCCTATCGGATCACTATTGAGTAAAAGTGGTCTTCAATAGCAAGAAGAACAACAGAAAGCCCACATACACATGGAAACTGAACAATACTCTACTCAATGACACCTTGGTCAAGGAAGAAATAAAGACAGAAATCAAAGACGTTTTAGACTTCAATGAAAATGAAGGTACGACCTACCCAAATCTCTGGGACACAAAGAAAGCAGTGCTAAGAGGAAAACTCATAGCCCTGAGTGCCTCCAAAAAGAAACTGGAGAGAGCATACACTAGCAACTTAACAGCACACCTGAAGGCCCTGGAAAAAAAAGAAGCTAACTCACCCAGGAGGAGTAGAAGAGAGGAAATCATCAAACTAAGGGCTGAAATCAATCAAGTAGAAACAAAGAGAACCATACAAAGAATCAACAAAACCAAGAGCTGGTTCTTTGAGAAAATCAACAAGATAGATAAACCCTTAGCTAGACTAACCAAAGGACACAGAGATAGTATCCAAATTAACAAAATTAGAAATGAAAAGCTGGATATAACAACAGAAAAGGAGGAAATTCAAAAGATCATCATATCCTACTACAAAGGCCTATACTCAAAACACCTGGAGAATCTGGAGGAAATGGACAATTTCCTCGACAGATACCAAATACCAAAATTAAATCAGCATCAAGTAGATCAGCTAAACAGTCCCATAACCCCTAAAGAAATAGAAGGGGTTATAGAAAGCCTCCCAACCAAAAAAAGTACGGGACCAGATGGTTTTAGTGCAGAATTCTACCAGACCTTCAAAGAACACTTAACACCAATACTCTTCAAACTATTCCACAAAATAGAGACAGAAGGGACACTGCCCAACTCGTTCTTCAAAACCACAATTACGCTGAGACCTAAACCACAAAAAGATCCAACAAAGAAAGAGAACTACAGGCCAATTTTTCTTATGAATATTGATGCAAAAATACTAAATAAAATTCTTGCCAACCGAATCCAAGAGCATATCAAAACGATCATTCAACATGATCAAGTAGGCTTCATTCCAGGGATGCAGGGATAGCTCAATATATGGAAATCCATCAATGTAATCCACTACATAAACAAACTAAAAGAAAAAAACCACATGGTCATCTCATTAGATGCTGAAAAATCATTCGACAAAATTCAGCATTCTTTCATGCTAAAAGTCTTGGAAAGAGCAGGAATTCAAGGCACATACCTAAGCATGGTAAAAGCAATCTACAGCAAACCAGTAGCCAACATCAAAATAAATGAAGAGAAACTTGAAGCAATCCCACTAAAATCAGGGACTAGAAAAGGCTGCCCTCTCTCTCCATATCTTTTCAATATAGTACTTGAAGTTCTAGGAAGAACAATCAGACAACATAAGGAAGTCAAAGGGATACAAATTGGAAAGGAAGAAGTCAAAGTATCATTATTTGCAGACGATATGATAGTCTACTTAAGCAATCCAAAAAAACTCCACCAGAGAAATTCTACAGCTGATAAACAACTTCAGCAAAGTGGCTGGTTATAAAATTAACTCAAGCAAATCAGTAGCCTTCTTGTACTCAAAGGACAAACAGGCTGAGAAAGAAGTTAGGGAAATAACACCCTTCACAATAGCCACAAACAACATAAAGTACCTTGGCGTAACTCTAACCAAACAAGCGAAAGGTCTGTATGACAGGAACTTCAAGTCCTTGAAGAAAGAAATCGAAGAAGACCTCAGAAGATGGAAAAATATTTCTTGCTCCTGGATTGGCAGGATCAATATAGTAAAAATGGCCATCTTGCCAAAAGCAATCTACAGATTCAATGCAATCCCCATCAAAATCCCAAATCAATTCTTCATAGATCTAGAAAGAGCAATTCTCAAATTCATCTGGAGCAACAAAAAACCCAGGATAGCTAAAACTATTCTCAACAATAAAAGGACTTCTGGGGGAATCAATATCTCTGACCTCAAGCTGTACTACAAAACAATTGTGTTAAAAACTGCATGGTTTTGGTACAGCAACAGGCAGGTAGATCAATGGAATAGGATTGAATACCCAGAAATTATCCCACAGATTTATGGTCACTTGATCTTTGATAAAGGAGCAACTACCATCCAGTGGAAAAAAGATAGCCTTTTCAACAAATGGTGCTGGTTCAACTGGAGATCAACATGCAGAAGAATGTGAATTGACCCACTCTTATCTCCTTGTACTAAGATCAACTCCAAGTGGATCAAGGACCTCCACATAAAACCAGACACACAGAAACTATTAGAAAAGAAACATGGGAAGACCCTGGAGGACATGGGCCCAGGGGGAAAGTTCCTGAACAGAACATCAATAGCTTATGCGCTAAGATCAAGAATTGACAAATGGGACCTCATAAAATTACAAAGATTCTGTAAGGCAAAGGACACTGTCAGAAGGACAAAACGGCAACCAACAAAGTGGGAAATGATCTTCACCAACCCCACATCCGACAGAGGGCTAATATACAATATATACAAAGAACTCAAGAAGTTAGACCCCAAAGAACTAAATAACCCTATCAAAAAAATGGGGTACAGAGCTAAACAAAGAATTTTCACCAGAAGAAATTCGGATGGCCGAGAAACACCTTAAGAGATGTTCAACATCATTAGTCATCAGGGAAATGCAAATCAAAACAACCCTGAGATTCCACCTCACTCCAGTCAGAATGGCTAAGATTAAAAACTCGAGAGACAACAAGTGCTGGCGAGGATGTGGAGAAAGAGGAACACTCCTCCACTGTTGGTGGGATTGCAAAATGGTAAAACCGCTCTGGAAATCAGTTTGGCGGTTCCTCAGAAAATTGGGCATGCCACGTCCAGAGGACCCTGTCATACCACTCCTGCGCATATACCCAGAGGATTCCTCTGCATACATTAAAGACACATTCTCCACTATGTTTATAGCAGCCTTGTTTATAATAGCCAGAAATTGGAAGGAGCCCAGATATCCCTCAAAAGAGCAATGGATACAGAAAATGTGGTATATTTATACAATGGAGTACTACTCAGCAATTAAAAATAATGAACTCATGCAATTTGTAGGTAAATGGTTAGATCTGGAAACAATCATCCTAAGTGAGCTAACCCAATCACAAAAGAATACACATGAAATGCAAGCACTGATAAGTGGATATTAATGAGCCCAGAAGCCCTAAATACTCACGCCACTATTAGCAAGTCAAATTACTCCCAAGAAGAAGAAAGGAGAGGACCCTGGGCATGTAAAGATTGGATCCAGTATTGTAGACCCAGAACAGAGAAATCGTGCAGGGGAATGAGTGGGGAATGGGAGGGCAGGGAGAGGAATCATGGGACATATGGTGGGGGTTAACTGGGAAAGCGGAAAGCCTTTGGAATGCAAACATAGAATATAGAAAATAAAAATTAAAAAAAAACTAATAGAAAAGAAACTGGGGAAGACCCTTGAAGACATTGGCTCAGGGGGAAAATTCTTGAACAGAATACCAATCTCTTATGCTCTAAGAGTAAGAGTAGACAAATGGGAACTCATAAAATTACCAAGTTTCTGTAAGGCAAAAGACACTCTCAAAAGGATAAATCGGCAACCAACAAATTGGGAAAAGATCTTCACCAACCCCATATCCGACAGAGGGCTAATATCCAATGTATACAAAGAACTCAAGAGGTTAGACCCCAGAAAACCACATAACCCTATCCAAAAATGTGGTACAGAGCTAAACAGAGACTTTTCACCTGAAGAAATTCGGATGGCTGAGAAACACCTTAAAAAATGTTCAACATCATTAGTCATTAGGGAAATGCAAATCAAAACAACCCTGAGATTTCCCCTCACACCAGTGAGAATGGCTAAGATTAAAAACTCAGAAGACATCAGGTGTTGGCGAGGATGTGGAGAAAGAGGAACACTCCACCACTGCTGGTGGGAATGCAAGCTAGTACAACCACTCTGGAAATCAATCTGGCGGTTCCTCAGAGAACTGGACATGATACTTCCAGAGGTCCCAGCCATACCACTCCTGGGAATATACCCAGAAGATTCCCCACCATGCAATAAGGATACATACTCCACTATGTTCACAGCAGCCTTATATATAAAAGCCAGAAGCTGGAAAGAACGCAGATGTCCCTCATTGGAGGAATGGATACAAAAAAATGTGGTATATATACACAATGGAGTACTATTCAGCCATTAGAAACAATGAATTCATGAAATTCTTAGAGAAATGGATGGAGCTGGAGAACATCATACTAAGTGAGGTGACCCAGTCTCAAAAGAATACCCATGATATGCAGTCACTGATAAGTGTATATTAGCCTAGAATCCTGGAACGCACAAGAATAACAGCAGATTTCTTATTTTTAAAAGGATTTATTTATTTATTATATGTAAGTACACTGTAGCTGTCTTCAGACACACCAGAAGAGGGCATCAGAGATCATTATGGATGGGTGTGAGCCATCACATGGTTGCTAGGATTTGAACTCAGGACCTTTGGGAGAACACTCGGTGCTCATAATTGCTGAGACATCTCACCAGCGCCAACAACCAGTTTCTTTTGTTATTGGTGGTTTTTTTGGGGGGGGCAAGAAAGGTTTTATTTAGCTTATATGTCTACATGGCTGTTCATAACCAAAGGAAGCCAGGATAGGAACTCAAACAGGGCAGAAACCTGGAGGCAGGAGCTGATGCATAGGCAATGGAGGAATTCTGCTTACTGGCTTGCTTCCCCTGCCTTGCTCAACTTACTTTCTTATAGAAACCAGGACTACAAGTCCAAAGATGCCACCTCCCACATTGGACCCTCCCACCCTTAATTACTAATTGAGCAATTACCTTACAGCTTGATCTCATGGAAGCATTTCATCAAGGAAGGCTACTTTTTCTGTGATAACTCCAGCTTGCATCAAATTGACACACAATACCAGCCAGTTCATTGTTGTTCTATTCAGGAATTTTCTCTTGTGCCTATCTGTTGAAAGTTATTCCATTTTTTCTCTTCTATCAGGTTCATTGTATCTGATTTTATGTTCATGTTTTTGACTCACTTAGACTTGAGTTTTGTGTAGGGTGAAAGGTATGAATCTATTTGTATTCTCTTACATACTTACATCCAGTAAAACCAGCAGTATTTGTTCAAGATGCTTCCTTTTATTGTATATTTTTAGTTTTTTAATACACACACACATGTGTGTATGTGTGCCTGTATCAATTTAATCACATATCCATATGTATATACATTTATATCTATGTCTTATACTCAATTCCCTTGATTATCTTGACTGATATTTGGAAATACCATGCAGTTTTTATTACTACAGCACTGTAGTACAGCTTGATATCAGGGAGGGTGATGCCTCTGAAAGGACTTTTATTACAAAGGATTCTTTTAGATATCCTAGATTCTTTGATTTTACCTATTGAGTATCGTTCTTTCAAAAATCTATAGAGAATTGTGTTGACATTTTGATGGTGCTTGCACTGAATTTGTATATTGCTTCTTGTAGGATGATCCTATTTTCTGTTAATCTTACCAATCCATGAGCATGGCAGATCTTTCCATTTTCTGATATTTTCTATCTCCTTCTTCAAAGACTGGAAGGTTTTATCATATAGTTATTTCAATTGCTTGGTGAGAGTGACCCCAAGAGACATTATACTAGTTGTTGCTATTGTAAAGAATGTTATGTTTCCTATTTCTTAGCCCATTTGGCATTTGTGCATAGAAAGGTACTCAGATGCCCCTCAATGGAGGAACAAATACAGAAAATATGGTATATTTATACAATGGAATATTACTCAGCAATTAAAAACAGTGAATTCATGACATTTGTAGGCAAATGGTTGGAACTGGAAAATATCATGCTAAGTGAGTTATCCCAATCACAAAAGAATACACATGAAATGCAACCACTGACAAGTGGATATTAATTAGCCCAGAAGCTCTGATTACTCAAGACACAATTAGCAAATCATATGATTCCCAAGAAGAAGGGAGGAAAGGGCTCTGGTCCTGAAAAGACTTGATTCAGTATCGTAGGGGTGTACCAGAACAGAGAAATGGGAGGGGTGATTGGGGAATGAGTGTAGGGTAAAGGACTTATGAGACATATGGTGAGGGAGGAACTGGGAAAGGGGAAAGCATTTGGAATGCAAACAAAGAATATAGAAAAAAAAATCTGATGGCCAATACCTGAAATAGAAAGTAGAGTGGAACTCCCACAAATAGATAAAGATTCTAGGAGAAGAATTGAAAAGTGGGAGATACATCCAGTCAATGTGGAGGAGGGTGGACAATTCATAGGGAGTACAGAGGTAGACCTGGTCATGGGACAGGAGGTAGGGCAAAATTAATTGGTTTAGAGTAGTTGAGAGGTGGCCTGAGCTAAAGACCTAACTTCAATTACTTAAGAGTCTTGGTGTCTTTATTTAAACTACTAGCTAGCCCATGAAATCCACATTACACACCAGCATCCTCTCCTGCTACTATGAGCCTGGGCACTAATTCAGGCAGACTTCTGATTCCCAGGAATAGGGAATGCCAGTCTGAAGAACAGCAGCCCAGGTGCAGGCAAGGATAAAATTGGAAAGTAAGAAGTCAAAGTATTGCTATTTTCTTATGATATAATGAAGCATAAGGAAACCTAAAATTTCTTTTATTTTATTTTATTTTATTTTCTATATTCTATGTTTACATTCCAAAGGCTTTCCCCTTTCCCAGTTCCCACCCACCATAGTTCCCATAGTTCCTCTCCCCCCCCCATCTGTTCCCCAATAATTCCCCCTCCCCCCTCGGTTTCTTTACTAAACTGGATGCAATCTTTACAGGCCCAGGGTCCTCTCCATTCTTCTTCTTGGGAATCATTTGACTTGCTATTTGTGTCTTGAGTATTTAGGGCTTCTGGGCTCATTAATATCCACTTATCAGTGATTGCATTTCATGTGCATTCTTTTGTGATTGGTTTAATTCACTCAGGATGATATTTTCCAGGTCTAACCATTTACCTACAAATTGCATGAATTCATTATTTTTAATTGCTGAGTAGTATTCCATTGTATAAATATACCACATTTTCTGTATCCATTCCTCTTTTGAGGGATATTTGGGCTCCTTCCAATTTCTGGCGATTATAAACAAGGCTGCTATAAACATAGTGGAGCATGTGTCCTTATTGCATGCAGGGGAATCCTCTGGGTATATGCCCAGGAGTGGTATGACAGGGTCCTCTGGAAGTGACATGCCCAATTTTCTGAGGAACCGCCAAACTGATTTCCAGAGCGGTTTTACCATTTTGCAATCCCACCAACAGTGGAGGAGTGTTCCTCTTTCTCCACATTATCGCCAGCACTTGATGTCTCTTGAGTTTTTAATCTTAGCCATCCTGACTGGTGTGAGGTGGAATCTCAGGGTTGTTTTGATTTGCATTTCCCTGATGACTAATGATGTTGAACATCTTTTAAGGTGTTTCTCGGCCATCCGAATTTCTTCTGGTGAAAATTCTTTGTTTAGCTCTGTGCCCCATTTTTTGATAGGGTTATTTGTTTCTTTGGGGTCTAACTTCTTGAGTTCTTTGTATATATTGGATATTAGCCCTCTGTCGGATGTGGAGTTGGTGAAGATCTTTTCCCACTTTGTTGGTTGCCGTTTTGTCCTTCTGACAGTGTCCTTTGCTTTGCAGAAACTTTGTAGTTTTATGAGGTCCCATTTGTCGATTCTTGATCTTAGAGCATAAGCTATTGGTGTTCTGTTCAGGAACTTTTCCCCTGTGCCCAAGTCCTCCAGGGTCTTCCCAAGTTTCTTTTCTAATAGTTTCAGTGTGTCTGGTTTTATGTGGAGGTCCTTGATCCACTTGGAGTTTATCTTTGTACAAGGAGATAAGAGTGGGTCAATTCGCCTTCTTCCGCATGTTGACCTCCAGTTGAACCAGCACCATTTGTTGAAAAGGCTATCTTTTTTCCACTGGATGGTTGTGGCTCCTTTATCAAAGGTCAAGTGACCATAAGTCTGTGGGTTCATTTCAGGGTCTTCAATACTATTCCATTGATCTACCTGCCTGTTGCTGTACCAATACCATGCAGTTTTTAACACAATTGCTCTGTAGTACTGCTTGAGGTCAGGGATATTGATTCCCCCAGAAGTCCTTTTATTGTTGAGAATACTTTTAGATATCCTGGGTTTTTTTGTTGCTCCAGATGAATTTGAGAATTGCTCTTTCTAGATCTATGAAGAATTGAGTTGGGATTTTGATGGGGATCACATTGAATCTGTATATTGCTTTTGGCAAGATGGCCATTTTTACTATATTGATCCTGCCAATCCAGGAGCAAGAAATATTTTTCCATCTTCTGAGGTCTTCTTCGATTTCTTTCTTCACGGACTTGAAGTTCCTGTTGTACAGATCTTTCGCTTGTTTGGTTAGAGTTACGCCAAGATATTTTATGTTGTTTGTGGCTATTGTGAAGGGTGTTATTTCCCTAATTTCTTTCTCTGCCTGCTTGTCCTTTGAGTACAAGAAGGCCACTGACTTGCTTGAGTTAATTTTATAACCTGCCACTTTGCTGAAGTTGTTTATCAGCTGTAGAAGTTCTCTGGTGGAGTTTTTTGGGTCGCTTATGTAAACTATCATATCATCTGCAAATAATGATAGTTTCACTTCTTCCTTTCCAATTTGTATCCCTTTGACTTCCTTATGTTGTCTGATTGTTCTTGCTAGAACTTCAAGTACTATATTGAAAAGATATGGAGAGAGAGGGCAGCCTTGTCTAGTCCCTGATTTTAGTGGGAATGCTTCAAGTTTCTCTCCATTTATTTTGATGTTGGCTACTGGTTTGCTGTAGATTGCTTTTACTATGTTTAGGTATGGGCCTTGAATTCCTGCTCTTTCCAAGACTTTTAGCATGAAAGGATGCTGAATTTTGTCGAATGCTTTTTCAGCATCTAATGAGATAACCGTGTGGTTTTTTTCTTTCAGTTTGTTTATGTAGTGGATTACATTGATGGATTTCCATATATTGAACCATCCCTGCATCCCTGGGATGAAGCCTACTTGATCATGGTGGATGATCGTTTTGATGTGCTCTTGGATTCGGTTAGCAAGAATTTTATTTAGTATTTTTGCATCTATATTCATAAGAGAAATTGGCCTGTAGTTCTCTTTCTTTGTTGGATCTTTTTGTGGTTTAGGTATTAGCGTAATTGTGGCTTCGAAGAATGAGTTGGGCAGTGTCCCTTCTGTCTCTATTTTGTGGAATAGTTTGGAGAGTATTGGTGTTAAGTCTTCTTTGAAGGCCTGGTAGAATTCTGCACTAAAACCATCTGGTCCCGTACTTTTTTTGGTTGGGAGGATTTCTATAACCCCTTCTATTTCTTTAGGGGTTATGGGACTATTTAGCTGATCTACTTGATGCTGATTTAATTTTGGTATTTGATATCTGTCTAGGAAATTGTCCATTTCCTCCAGATTCTCCAGGTGTTTTGAGTATAGACCTTTGTAGTAGGATCTGATGATCTTTTGAATTTCCTCAGTTTCTGTTGTTATGTCTCCCTTTTCATTTCTAATTTTGTTAATTTGTATACTGTCTCTGTGTCCTTTGGTTAGTCTGGCTAAGGGTTTATCTATCTTGTTGATTTTCTCAAAGAACCAGCTCCTGGTCTTGTTGATTCTTTGTATGGTTCTCTTTGTTTCTATTTGATTGATTTCAGCCCTGAGTTTGATGATTTCTTGTCTTCTACTCCTCCTGGGTGAATTAACTTGTTTTTCTTCCAGGGCTTTAAGGTGTGCCATTAAGCTGCTAGTATATGCTCTCTCCAGTTTCTTTTTGGATGCACTTAGAGCTATGAGTTTTCCTCTTAGCACTGCTTTCATTGTGTCCCATAGATTTGGGTAGGTTGTACCTTCATTTTCATTGAATTCTAAAAAGTCTTTGATTTCTTTTTTTATTTCTTCCTTGACCAAGGTGTCATTGAGTAGAGTATTGTTCAGTTTCCATGTGTATGTGGGCTTTCTGTTGTTTTTGTTGTTATTGAAGACCACTCTTACTCCATGGTGATCTGATAGAAGGCATGGGATTAGCTCGATCTTCTTGTATTTGTTGACATCTGTCTTGTGACCAATTATATGGTCTATTTTGGAGAAGGTCCCATGTGGAGCTGAGAAAAAGGTATATTCTTTAACTTTAGGATGAAATGTCCTATATATATCTGTTAAATCCAATTGGTCCAGAGTTTCAATTAGTTTCACTGTGTCCCTGTTTAGTTTCTGCTTTCCTGATCGGTCCATTGAGGAGAGTGGAGTGTTGAAGTCACCCACAATTATTGTGTTAGGTGTAATGTGTGCTTTAAGCTTTAGTAAGGTTTCTTTTACGAATGAGGGTGCCCTTGCATTTGGAGCATAGATGTTCAGTATTGAGAGCTCTTCTTGGTGGATTTTCCCTTTGGCCAGCAAGAAGTGACCTTCTGAGTCTCTTTTGATGATTTTAGGTTGGAAGTCAATTTTATCTGATATTAGAATGGCTACTCCAGCTTGTTTCCTGAGACCATTTGCTTGTAAAATTGTCTTCCAGCCTTTTACTCTAAGGCAGTGTTTGTCTTTGTCACTGAGATGTGTTTCCTGTATGCAGCAAAATGTAGGGTCCTGTTTCCGTATCCAGTCTGTTAATCTATATCTTTTTATTGGGGAATTGAGTCCATTGATGTTAAGAGATATTAAGGAATAGTAATTATTTCCTCCAGACATTTTTGAAATTATATTTATTTATTTTATTTATTTTTTATATTCGAGAGGTTACCTTCTTTTGGGTTTGATGAGAGGAGGTTTCTATCTTGCTTCTTCCCGGGTGTAGTTTCCATCCTTGTCTTGGTGTTTTCCCCCTATTATCCTTTGTAGGGCTGGATTTGTGGAAAGATATCGTGCAAATTTGGTTTTGTCATGGAATACCTTGATGTCTCCATCTATGGTGATTGAGAGCTTTGCTGGGTAAAGTAGTTTTGGCTGAAGTTTGTGTTCTCTTAGAGTTTGCATGATATCTGCCCAGGATCTTCTAGCTTTCATGGTCTCAGGTGAGAAGTCTGGTGTTATTCTGATAGGTCTTCCTTTATAAGTTACTTGGCCTTTTTCTCTTGCTGCCTTTAATATTCTTTCTTTATTTAGTACATTTGGAGTTTTGATTATTATGTGACGGGATGTCTTTCTGTTCTGATCCAGTCTGTTTGGGGTTCTGTATGCTTCTTGTATATTCATGGGCATCTCTCTCTTTAGGTTGGGGAAGTTTTCTTCCATAATTTTGTAGAAGATATTTGCTGGCCCTTTAACTTGTACATCTTCATTCTCGTCTATACCTATAATCCTTAGGTTTGGTCTTCTCATTGTGTCCTGGATTTCCTGGATGTTTTGGGTTACAGCCTTTTTGCATGTAGTATTTTCTTTGACTGTTGAATCAATGGTTCCTATGGTATCTTCGGCTTCTGATATTCTGTCTTCTATCTCTTGTATTCTATTGTTGATATTTGCATCTATGGCTCCTGATTTCTTCCCAAGGTTTTCTATCTCCAATGTTGTCTCCCTCTGCGATTTCTTAGTTGTTTCTACTTCTGTTTTTAGTGCCTGGATGGATGTGCTCAGATCTTTCGCTTGCTTGATTGTGTTTTCATGTATTTCTTTAATAGATTTTTGTGTTTCCTCTTTCATAGCTTCTACTTGTTGGCCCACGTTCTTCTGTATTTCTTTAAGTGATTTTTGTCTTTCCTCCTTATTGTCTTCTTCTTTTTGATCCATCTTCTCCTGCATTTCTTGAAGTGATTTTTGTATTTGCCTTGTAAAGGCTTCTAACTTTTGATCCATTTTCTCTTCTATTTCTTTACAAGATTTTTCTATGTGTTCAGCTACCAGCATCCTGACCAGTGATTTTATATCCAAGTCTTGTTTTTCTGGTGTTTTGGGGTATCCAGGGCTTCCTGTTGTTGGCGAACTGGGTTCAGATGCTGTCATGTTGCCTTGATTTCTGTTAGTGACATTCCTTCGTTTACCTTTTGCCATCTGGTTATTTCTGGTGTTAGTTGACCTTGTTGTCACTGGCTGGTGTTTGAACCTCCTATGAGGCTGGGCTTACCTGTTGTTTCTCTACTGGTGGTTATGCGTGATTGCTGCTCAACGGGATCACGAGCTGGCTGCCACCCGCTGACTTTGTGTACGGCCTGAGGTCTCCGGGAAGTGTGGGGGAGTGCAGCAGAGCCTCGGCAGGTGCTGCTGGGCCTGCCTAGTAGTGAGAGCCTAGCAGATCCCCCCACGTGGTAGCCCCTGATGGAATCTGTCTACCTGTGCCTTTCCAGCTGTGTTCTGGTTGCAGTATGGAGGCCTGCCGCTATCGCTGGTCCGGGCTCCTGGGGAGCTGGGTGGTTCCCGCTGCCTCGGTGCACGGCCTAAGCTCGCAGGGACGTGCTGCAGAGCCTAGGCGCCTGGGCCCACCTGTGGGCGAGAGCTTAGCAGCTCTCCCTGCTCTAGCCCCAGGCGGAGTCTCTATCTGCACCTTTCCAGCTGTGTCCTGGTTGCAATATGGAGGCCTGCCGTTATAGCTGGTCCTCACTCTTCTTAATAAACAAGAATTGTTGCTTATCCTGGTTCCGTGGGCAGGGTCTGAGCACCTGGCAAGCTGGCTAGGTCTGGCTGACCTGCTACCGGCTGGATGGGAAGCTGCAGACAAGATGGTGCTGTCTGCAGGGTGTTTGGGGTCTGGCCTGCGAGCGCAGAGCGCAGGCACGGCCGCTGTACTCCAAACCGCTAGGCTGTGCGCAGTTCCTGCCCCAGACCTGAGTCCCTGGAGGTCTTAAACTCGGGCTGTCTCTGGTACCTGGTTCCGCCGGCAGGGTCTCAGCACCTGGCAGGTTGGCTAGGTATGGCTGACCTGCTACCAGCTAGATGGGACGCTGCAGACAAGATGGTGCTGCCTGCAGGGGGTTCAGGGGTCTGGCCTGCGAGCGCAGAGCACAGGCATGGCCGCTGTACTCCAAACTGCTAGGCTGTGCGCAGTTCCTGCCCCAGACCTGAGTCCCCGGAGGTCTTAAACTCGGGCTGTCTCTGGTACCTGGTTCCGCCGGCAGGGTCTCAGCACCTGGCAGGCTGGCTACATATGGCTGACCTGCTACCGGCTGGATGGGAAGCTGCAAACAAGATGGTGCTGCCTGCAGGGGGTTCGGGTCTGGCCTGCGAGCGCAGAGCGCAGGCACGGCCGCTGTACTCCAAACCGCTAGGCTGTGCGCAGTTCCTGCCCCAGACCTGAGTCCCCGGAGGTCTTAAACTCGGGCTGTCTCTGGTACCTGGTCGAAACCTAAAATTTCTATTACAGAACTTATATAACTGATAAACATCTTCGTCTAAGTGGGTGGATACAAAATTAGCTGAACAAAGAAAACAACAACAAAAACAACCAGTTTCTTAAAAGAAAAAATATAAAATCCATAAGATCCTTGAGAAATTTACTTCAGGTTATAAAAGACAATAAATGCAACCCAGTCAACTTGAGCAGAAAATTCATCTGTCACAATTAAAAGAAAAAGAAAACATTCTACAGTAATAACAGGCCAAAAGATTTCTTGTCTGCCGTATCATTTCCACAGTGAATAATAAAACCAATAATAAAATCAAAGATAGTAATATGCATAGGCAAAAGTCTACAGAAAGAAAAATAAAAGAAGTGATAATTACTGAAACAAAATGAGACTGAGAACACAAATAGAAAATGGACACACACACACCAACACATATGCACATTCATCTTAAAATAAGGACTTTATAATGTGTTTTGAGTTTTACATACTATTTTAATTTTATATTCATTGGCATTTTGCCCATATGTTGTCTGTTTACCACATATGTGTAGTTCCTGTAATGTCCAGTGGAGAGCTGCTGCTCTTCTTGGATCTGAAATTATAGTTGATAGTCATTTGGCATGTGGGTACTGGGAATTAAATATGGTTCATCTCCACAGCCCTAACGATGTTTGTTTGTTTTTTCTTGGATATTTTCTTTATTTACATTTCAATTGATATCCCCTTTCCCGATTTTCCCTGTCACAGAAACCCCCTTTCCTATCCTTCACGCTCTCTCCTTCTATCAGGGTGTTTCTCTACTCACCCACTCCTACCTCCTTGCCCTCAATTCCTGTACTCTGGGGCATTTATCTAGCCTTCATAGGACCAAGGACCTTTCATCCCATTGATGCCTAACAAGGCAATCCTCCACTACATGTGCAACTGGAGCCATGTGTACTCGTTGGTTGATGGCTTAGTCCCTGGGAACTCTGGGGTGTCTGGTTGGTTGATATTATTGTTCTTCCTATGAGGTTGCAAACCCCTTCATCTCCTTCAGTCCTTTCTCTAACTCCTCCTTTGGGGATCCCACACTCAGTCCAATGGTTGGCAGCAAGAATCCTCCTCTGTATTTGCAAGGATTTGGCAGGGCCTCTCAGGAGACAGCCATATCATGCTCCTTTCAGGAAGCATTTCTTGGCATCCACAATGATGTTGGGGTTTGGTGACAGTTTGTGGGATGAATTCCTAGGTGGGACAGCCTCTGGGTGAGCTTTTCTTCTGTCTCTGACCTACACTTTATCTCCATATTTACTCATGTGAGTATGTTGTCACCCTTCTCAGAAGAACCAAAGCACCCACTGATTTATTATAGCTAAAAATTGCTAATAAAAGACACACATGAATTGATACTTTAAAAGTCTAAGTACATCTTTCCATTTTCTATAAGAAACACTTACCTTCAAAAAAAAGAAAGAAAGAAAGAAGAAAGAAAGAAGAAAAGAATGAAAAGAAAAGCACACTCTTTGAATGAAAGTATGGAAAATTTTTCAAGTAAATGGGATGAGAAATAGAGCAGGGATTGCTAGTATAGTATCTAAAATGGACTTCAAACCAATATTAATCTGAAGAGGAAATATCAAGGGAACAATATAATGCTAAATATGTATTGACCCACTACTGGACCACAGTTTCATTAAAAGCATACTACTGAAATTAAAGACAGATTATCACTAATTCTGTAATGTTTTATGATTTCAGTATACCATTTTCCCAATAAATAGGTCACCTTGACAGAAACAACAAAACAAGAGAAATATTGGATTAAAATGACATCATGTATCAAAAGGACATAACATATCTTAAAGGACATTTCACTAAAAAGAATGTACATTCTACTCAGTAGATTATAGAAGAGTATCTTAAATAGAACATATCCAGGACATAACACATTTCAACAAACATATAAAATTTGAAATAAATCTGTGATTTCTATAGTGTTTATATAAACTAATAGAGATTAAAGGCATACTACTGAATGGGAAATTTATGAAAGAAGAAATCAAGAACTGAATAAGGAAAATATCCTGAAATTAGATGTAAATCAAAATATACCAAATCATCTAGAAATTATTAAAGTATTTATTAAAGGGAAATTTATAACTCTAAAACCTTATATAAAATAAGCAGAAAGAGTACAAAGAAGCATTTTAATGATGCATCTAAAAATTTGGAAAAAAGAAAGCTAAACTTGAATCCAGTACATGGAGAAAAACTAAAATTAGAATAGAAATTAAGAAATCAGAAACAGAAATTAATATGAAGAATAAATAAATTCTTAAAAGATAAATAAGAACAACAGATACTGAATGCTATTAATCAAAAGAAAGAAAATGAAACTCCTATTAATAAAATCAAAGGAGGATAAGAATATATTACAGTAGACAACAAATAGTTCAAAAACAAAGACTCCAATATGCTAAAAACATCAAAAAAACTGACTAATTTCTAGGTTCATCCAAATCGCCAAAATTAAACCAAGAAATAACAATATCTTAAACAGACCTGGAAACAAACCTAAAATAACAATGAAAACACCTTTTTAGGCACAAGTCTAAGTCTATCAGATTTTCAATGAACTACAACCAATATTTCTTAAGTTATTCAAAACAAACAAACAAACAAACAAACAAAACTCAGTATTAACAGAAGCAGCCTTACAATTTTTTTCAATGACAACATTATTAGTTGAATAGACAAGAAGTTAAAGAAAACAAGAACAAAAAAGTGGACATTATAAGCCAATGTCTATAATGAACATACGTGCAGATATTTTCTGAATGCAAGCTAAATAAGCATATACAAGAAAGATGATTTACCGTGATCAAGTTGGCTATACCATGGAGATATAGGGATGGATGGATCACCACACACATATCAAAAAACACATATCAGTAAATCCAGATGGATTCAGTGGCAGAAGTCTTTAAGTTCAACATGTGGGAGGCAGAGGCCAGTAGATCTCTATCACTTTGAGGCCAGACTAGTCTACAATGTGAGTTTGAGGACAGCCAATGCTGTTTTCCAGAGAAAACATGTTTTCCAAAGCCTCACCTCAAATCAAATGATTCCTCTAATAAATGAAAAAAAAATATTCTTGATAAATGTAACATACATTCTTGATAAAAGTTCTAAGTAAGAGTGATGGCAAGATACCTCAACATGATAAAGCTATATAGCTACATATAAGGAGTCCAAAGTGAACATCATATTAAATGGAGAAAACTTCAAAGCAATGAAAAATCCTTTTAAACAGGGACAAAATAGTATTGTCTAGTATTCCCTACTTCTTTTCAGGACAACACCTGAAGTATTAGCTAAACAAAACAAAGAAAGTAAAGGGATTCTCATTGGGAAAGAAAAAAATTATTTCTATTTGCAGATGATACGCATACAAATTCTTTTCAAACCTGAGCAGGAATGTTCTAGAAAAAAAACAACATTTTCAGCAAATTTGTAAAACACAAAATCAAGTTTTTATATACCAGTAAGAAAGCTTGCAGCTAAAAGGATCATGAAAACCAGCAAAACTCCACAGAAAAAGAAACAAAATACTCTAAATACCTAAGAATAAACCTAACCAAGAATGTGGAACAGTAAGTAATGTATAATATTACAATTAATTTTGAGGAAATGGTCATCATATGAAAATGGTATTTATTGATCTCATAAATTTCTAATAAAAATCCCTAAGAGTTAATTATTGAAATAAAAGGAATTATCCTAAAATTTGTATGGGTACAAAAACTCTGAATAGACAAAACACTCAAAGAGATAAAAAAAAAAATTGCGCTTTAGGGATTACCAAACAAGATTTCAACATACATTACAGATCTATAGTAATAAGAGACTTATAGATCAATGGAACAGAATAAGAAACTAAATTTGAGTGTACATAATATTAGTTATATTTGCCAAAATATGCACTTGAGAAAAGCCAATATCTTAATAAGTTGAGCTTAGAATAAACTGGATCTCCTTATGTAGAAGAATGAAATTAGAACCATGTCTATCACTATGCACAGAAATCAACTCTGAAATTATAAAAGTCTTTAATGTGAGGCCTAAGATTTTGAGAATGCTAGGAAAAAATGAGATATAGGTATGAAAAAGGAGCTCCTGGATAGGATTCCATTTGTCCAAGAGTTAAGGCCAATAACTGACCAAAACTGAATTCCTTTTATTCAACAAGGGAAACTGCCACAATCTGCACAGTTTTGAAATGAACTGACTTAGGCAACTGGGAATAACAAAACCATAGGTACACATAGAGAAAAGGCAGGACTGGGTGCTGTGTTCTCTAATGGACCTGAGTCAAAGTCACCTGAAAATTCAGCATGTTTACTAAATACAGCATGAACAAAGATTTGTGCATTAAGTAAACTCAATAGGGTGGCACTAGCAGGTGGAAGTCACCCTGAAGGAGAAAGCTGCAGCAGATAGTTTCTGTATACACTGATTCTAGCTGAAGACCAGCTGCATGTAAACCTTCATACTTGAATCACATGAAGTCTTTTCCATTCCTCTGATCCTGACAGTGAGAAAGGTTTGCCGTTTCCACAGGTCTGAGATATTTAGGGTCCTTAATATGGCCATGTTCATATCAATACATAATAGACATTCATTCATTCAGGACTTCATCTGTTCCCTGCAGATAACAATCACTCAAGTGAAAAGTAAACACTGATAATGGGAATGAATCTTTGCCGGGTATTATTATAGATGGTTAATAAGAAAACTTAAACAGAACTTATAAAACCCCAAACCAAGAAAGAATACTATCCAGTTAAAACATGGGTATAGAACTTATAGTCTTCAGAATGGCATATGTCTCCACAGACACTTGAATTTGAGCACTTAGTTCATGCTGGTAACACTTTATGAGGATACCACATGTGTGATTGAGATATAGCACAGTGCTGTTGTTTAGAATAAATTGGATGTCCATATATAGAAGAATGAAATTAGACCTATGTTTATCACCCTGGATACATATTTACTATATCTCTACCATCTTTAGTTCTTAAACCCTGAACCTACTTGAGCTAAGCTTTGGTATTGCAGCTGGCCTGATGCAGAGCTGGATATTTACTCCTACTCAGACAACCTGCAAACCTTCCTCCTCTCCAAGAGTACACTGGAGCCAATAAACCATACACATCTATGCATGAATCAGATAAAGTGTACCTCCATCATTAATAACACTAAACTGTCCATCATATCAGAAGCTCCTTGAGCCAATCCACTATACATGGTCTTAACTGGCATGGACAAAATAGGATATGTCCTGCCCACCAGCTGCCTGTAACATCCTACTTCTTGGCAAAAGTTTGGTGAGCTCAAGAAAAGCAAAACAAAGAAAAAGTGAACAGTTCACTCTGAATGTTCAGATTTTGTGGCAAAACAAAAGCCATATAAAAAAATAAAACAAAACCCTCCCAAATTAAACAAAGTCCATATGCATGGGTTACCAAGGATGGCTTAGATTAAATTGATTGCTGCTGAAGCAAATAATATGGATGTATGAAATAAGAAAGACAATTTAGGATATGAAAAGGGAATTCAATAGAGATGTAGTAATGCTAAAAATTACTAAACTTAAATGAAGCTCAAAATAAAAAATCAGTAAGTCAAATTAAAAGGTAAGTAGAAATTCTCACTTATAGAATGGACCACATGGAAGATGGAATATTAGAGCTCAAAGAAAAAGTAGAGAAAATAGCAACTTATTCAATGAAAAATGAAAATTGAAAATATATATGTGGACAGAATATACAGAATCTTTTTGACCACCCTGTAAAAAACAAATACTCAATAAAGACAAAGAGTTCACTTCAAGTTACATGTATAGGTAAGAGTATTTTTTAAAAATAAAACCCCAATAACCTAGGAAATAATACCTCTAATCAATGACTGGAACTATATAGAATTCAAACACTTCCATACATCAAAGAAATCTGTTAGCACACACACTTACATACACAGTCACACACAGACACACAGACACAGACACAGACACACACACACACACACACACACACGCACACACACCAACGTATAGAATGGAGGAATCCCACAATTTATAGAGCAAATGAAATACTCCAAAAAATCCCCAAATATTTCTAAGAAAACATACTTATGGAGTGTTAGTCAAAATTCTTCTCAAGCTGTGCCTATGAATCTTTCTTTCTGCTTTTTATTAGATCCATTTTCACAAAGCTTTCTTTGTAAGAATATGTTAAAATACAAAAATATATTGATATTATTTTGAGATTTTAAAACGCAGACTGCATTCTATAAAAACATAGCACTTAAAGAAGAAGAAATGGAATCTACAAAGGGAAACAATGAGAGTTGAACAAGGATGACACCAGTGAAACATGCCAAACTAGATGAAGAATAGCCCATGAGGCTTCAATCCTACAGAAGAAACTATAGGGAACTGAGTAAAGGTGAGAGCTGGAGATATGGTCCTGCCCAGGATAGATCACACTGATTCATTTTGTGGTGCTGAATAGTCAACCCTGTAAGCAGACATGCAAGTAACATTTCATGGACTCAACAGTTATGTGTAGGAATATATACATATATTCATATATATATATATATATACATATATAATGCAATAACAGTTGATGTGAAAAAAGATATGAATTTAAAAGAGAGTTGGAAAAGACATACAGGAAGGATAAAGGTAGTTAAGGGAATGGAGAAATCTCAAAATTAAAGAAAAATTGTAGGAAGTGATATTAGTTGGAATGAAAAATAGTCATAGTAATATTAAATACCTATGAGTACATGAAGGGTAAGACTAATGGTGCATCAGTGACTCTACATGAATTAATAAATTGAAAGTGAGTCCCTCGGTCCTGTGGAAGATTGATGACCCAGGGTAGGGGAATGCTAGTGAGCTAAGGCAGGAGTAGTGGGTGAATGGGGGTGCCCCCTCATAGAGGAAGGGGGAGAGGATACATATTGCAGGGGGAAATCTGGGAAGGTGGATCACATTTGAAATGTTAATAATTAATACAAATAATAAAAATGAAAAAGAAAGTGATTGATGAACTTGGACAATATTCTATTTACAGTAAATAAGATGAAACACTCAAGGATTTTACTTAACTAAAATGAGATGTTAAATTGCTGATTTTTACTTATTTTTATGAACTTCATGTAGAGTTTAAAAATATGATATAGAATGTAAGAGAAAATTGGGTTTAGTATATAAATGACAAATAGAGGAAACAAATTAAGAATTTTATATCATTCTTCCCTAGAAAGAAAAGTAGCTGGAACAATACAGTGCTGTAATTGAAGGTAAAATGCTGAATTCCCTGGAGAAATTATAAAAATACATCACAGATGACGTCGCACACAGTGCTGTATGGGTCTTGCTCTGTAAGTTAATGTTTTCTCAGATACCTTGTGAACAGCAATTTTTGTTGAGGACAAATGGAAGGTAAGACTGAGAGAAGAGTTCTATAATCCAAGATATTTGGGAATCCTGTTAGTATAAATGGATCCACACTTCACTTAAAAGTTATACAATAAATATTATACTATGATAAACTTCAAATGTTTACATATTCATCAAGGTGATCTGCCAGTCATACCATTATATTCTCTGTAAAGGTAGAATACTGTTTCATATATTTTTGATATTAGATTTAAAAATAATTTTTAAGATGCTAGGTGAATGTTATATTTTGCTTATAGCTGCATGAACATACTCATTTTTTTCAGTCCTGCTGGTGATATATGGGTTTATCCAATGTATAAAATGACTTTCTTTGAATAAGATCACATAAGGGAAAAGTATGTAGGTTACCAATCAAGAAAAAAATTACACTAAGAACAACATAATATTATGAAAAGTATTATCTCTTAAAATTGAGCTTTTTACAAAATTACTAGAATGGAAAGATTTCTGAGAGTAAATGTCAAGTAACTGATATACTTTGATTAGAGAATTTTAAAAGAAAATTATTTGATCTTGAAGAAGCCTGTAATGATTATATAAAATTTCAGGGTTTTTACCCAACTCATAGACAGCATTGGTTCAAACTTTTAGAGGTTCACACATAGTAGTTTATTTTAGGCATATTTAGGCAACACAACTTGGTGAAAAAAATTCTGATGATAATTAAGTCAACCCATGAAAACAACAAAGCTTAAGATTTGACTACATCAAAACTCTTTGTAAAGTACATGGATATCTTCCATAAAGATAAATTCTATAGCAGAGCTGAGAAAACAAGCTCAATACAAGTGTTTGAGGGCTAATCTAGTGTGGTCTCTGGCCACACTAATAGTGAAATGGTCACCAGACCATTATGCATGTCTGCCCCTAGACATCTGGGTAGAAAACAGGATAAATATATCTCCCCTTAATGAGAGAACACATTGCACTTAACATTCCTTTTCCCCTAGGCCTTATCTACAAACACAAGAATCTCTGTGCTACTTACAGTAAAATTAAAAGAAATTCTCAGGGACATGTAGCTTGGCCTGTGACATAAAATTTAAGTAAAGTAAGCATATAGCTCCTTTCTGTTTGAAATCAAATTTCTTCAATCAAGTTTAAGACTGATGTCATATATATTGTGTCTGTGCTCACCATACTAAGGGACTTACAATTTTCACAATAAATAACAATATAGAAATATGGGTAGAGAGTGTGAATATTTGTTTCATAGTATATACATGTATATGTGTACGCCTAAGTGTGTGAATTGTAACTGTAAGGAGTTAATAATTACAGAAGTCCAGAACCCTAAAAAAGAAATGGAACTTCACAGAAGAGGACGGAGATGCCTTATGTGAACACTTTTTTGTATCATAATTCTATAAGTACACAGTCATAAGATTATAGTGGAAAATAGAAATTAGAGGACATAACTAAATTTTTGCAAAAAGTACAGTAATGCTTCAAAGTCAGTGTCATACAAAATTCTAATCTGCAGAAAACATAAGCAATTTGAAATGTTAACTTTTTAGGCTATGTATAATGGTGGAACTTTGTAAAAACATGAGAAAATATATTGGTAACAGATTAATTTTATCCATTATCATATTTTAGATATGAACATTTCCCCCAAAAGTATTCATGGGCTTTTCTAGAAAATCTGAACAATTCTTTCTGTGAAGTATAATTTGAGGTTTCTCTAGGTAGGCATGTATTTGTCAAACAATTTTTGTTGGGGCAATGAGATATTTTCATATTTGTAATTGTAAAGTAGTACAGTTTTTCTACATTAATTTTGGAGGTACTTTTAAAACATTTTAGATGATTTTACATAATGTACCACATTGAGGGTAGATGCTTATATTTAGCTATCTAAACCAAATTTCAATCTGGATTCTTACTTCATTTGTCCTCTTTCCCTCATTTTCCTTTTCATCTTCCATGCTCTTAGCTTTCAGTTCTCACTAGTTCCAACATTTTTCTATTGATATCTACTATCTTTCAGTATTCAATTTATTTGGTATTTCTTTACTATTTACAACATATCTCAAATTTCCCATTCCTCAGAATAATTTTATAATAGTTACTTGTCTCATAATTATCCAAAAGGTGGAAAATGGGCAGAAAAGATGGTTCAGTGGTTAAATCTGGGTGCTGTGCTTCCAGAGAACCCAAATTCAGTTTCCAGCCCCAACAATGGGCAGATCACAATTGCCTACAATTCCAGCTCCAGGAAACCTGTCACTGTCTACTGAGCTTTTTAGATATTCCCCCAACATACTACATATGCCCACAAACATGAATACAGAATTAAAAATAAAAATAATGATTTTGAAAAAAATTGGAGAAACAGTTAAGCTATAGATGTAATGCACATTATGAAAATTTATGATACTAATAAACTGTTGAATAAGTTACTACATATGTTGAATAACTAACAATATGTAAAGCAATAGTGTATTATATTTTAAATGGATTGCTCTAAAATCTATACCAATATTTCATTCTATGTATTCTAAACAGTCTTACTTGATCTTTTCTTTCTTCTCCTCTTTCTCCTGCTTTTACCTTTGACCCTTTCTTCTCCTCCAGTATTAGAAATCTAAATTATGGTGATGTCTATGTTGGGGATGTATCTCTATGCTCCATCTATGATATCTATCTACACTCTATCACTACACTTCTCTCTAGATGATTTTTGCAATTTTTCAGTGTTGCCTAACTGGCATCCATTATGGTATATTTTTTCACATGGGTGTGATTGGGGAACCTGGATAGACTTCGGTGATATTTTCCTCATTTAAAATGAAGTAATGTTGACTTTAACTTTCTGTAATATGGCAAAGAAAAATAAGTCACACTTGTGGGGCTGGTTTAGGAGGAAGTGAGTGATATTGTGTAGCAAAAGTCTTATTTTGTACATGTCTCTTTTGAAAAATATAGAACACAAAGAAATGTGTATGTTCAAATATATTCCTCACAACACTATACATTTTATATATTTGTTCTGATAACTAACAACTAAATTATGTAACTGTGATACCATGTCTTTAAACTCAAAATGATCAAGCTATCACTATAAATGAGAGATAGGAAAAAAAATGGAGAGACGTGATCATGTCTACTTTCAAACTGCTGTTTTCCAGGCAGGTTCTACAATTTCCTAAATGTGCTGATGATTTCATGATTTCATATTCATATATATATATATATATATATATATATATATGGAGCAGATATAAGTTTGTTGTGAATAGGAGGTATATAAAGCAATGACAAGCAAGCTGGGATAGAAAACCCTCTGTTGTTGGTCAGTAATGGACATTGCCCCATCACAGTGCTTAAAATAACATATTTCCTCAAATAAATCAAAATTGGACATGTGATTTTAAGCTGCTTCAATTAAATTTTATTTGGATATTTAAAGATATAATGAATTGTGTTACATATGTAGCAACATATTAGCTCCTACAATTTTTTCAGTTATATGTACAAAATTGAGAATAAATCAAATGTATGTTCTAATTAGATAAAAGATGAACAAAAGACAGTTAAATGAAAGTTAAAGAAGTGAATGACTCATGCATTTTCTTGTCTTAGAGTCCAGAATTGATTTAGTGTTCTTGGCCTTTCAATTTATATTATATTTAATAGCACAAGTTAAGTTGACTTGAAAGACTTGGTATGCTGGATACTCTGAGATCTTTCAGGGATGTGGCTCATTCTGATTAAATGCTGTTTAGTACTATTGAGCAAACAAAGGCAAGTTTTCAAGTCTTCATTTGATGTATGTGGATTTTCTTATAGTTTTGAAATAATGTTTCTCTTTTTTTCTTTTATTGGATATTTTTCATTTACATTTCAAATGTTATCCCCTTTCCTGTTTTCTCTCCCTTTCCATCCTCCCTCCTCCTGTTTCTATGAGGGTGTTCCCCCACCCAGCTATCTACTTTTGTTGTCCCGCCCTGGCATTCTCCTACACTGGGGCAATGAGCCTTCACAGGAGCAAGGAAGTATCCTCCTATTGATGCCTGACAAGGACATCCTCTGCTGCATATGTGGCTGCAGCCATGGGTCCCTCCATGTATACTCTTTGGTTGGTGGTTGGTGGTTTAGTACCTGAGAGCTCTGGGGTGTCTGGTTGGTTGATATTGTTGTACCTCCTATGAGGTTACAAAACCCTTCAGCTTTTAGAGTCATTTTATTATTGCAGGACTTACTAACTTTAATACATAAATTATTACTTAGAAGTTTAGATAATGCTGCAATGACCATTTACAATTACTTTCTTTGAATAATATCAGAAATAATTGGGTTAAAATTGCAAATATTGCTCATATAATCATTGGTCCACCCTCATGTATTCGTTTTGAAGTTCAAACTTAAACAAGGTAAATAGGGCCTAATATCTCATTCTGAGACTTTTTGTGATTATTATACTGACTTTGAACTGAAATACTATTGTGCTAGATTTTCATTTTCCTTCATGTCAGGGTAAAATATTCTTCCATGTTTTTACTGTATTTTTAGAAACAAAGCCTTTATTCTTTGGGAAATTTTCTAAATAAAATTTTAAATTAACTACATACCAAATATTTCTGAATTACCAATGATAGGTAAAGAGTAGGCCATTTGGTGAATCTCTCAATATTTTAGTTAGAATGGTGAATATTTCAACAATAAGGTAATTGTCTGTGTCTAATGTTGATGTGAGAAAATGTTGCAAAGGGCTTAGGTGAACCTCTGGCATGCTTTGTTAGGCTGGACTCCTTCCTTCAGCAATGGACAATATGTCATATAGGAATGCCTGAACACACCAAAGACTTGATGGTGCAGCAGAATCAGATTTAATTTCTTCTTTAGCAATGAAAAAATAGAATGACATTTTTGACCAGAGACAAAGGCTTTACTCACAGTACTATGCTTTTGCCAACTGTTAATATCTGTGACCTTGTAAAAAATTGTGTTTGGGTATAAACAATCATGGTTAGATGATTCAGTTCTATATTTCCTTCTTAATTTTAATTGAAAGCTGATTAAATTTATCTTAAATACATAAATTCTATTCTAATATTATTTAAAGTACATTCTTAGTATCTATTGATAACACTTCCCTTTTACTTTTTCAAGTCTGATAACCACAACTTCCATGAGATTACTTTACTTTAATTCCATATATAATAAATATATAATAAAGGTTACCAAGTTAGGCAAGATGCCTAACTTTACTTCCTGTGATCTCTACTTACAATTATGTTGTAAAGAATGATTATTACCATAGCATTTCATATATTTTATAAGAAACAGATTTTTACCTAAAATGAAAATGAAAAACAACACTTGAGGAGATAGATAAGAATACTATATACCAAAAGTGACATGTATATTGGTAAATAAAATGCATATTGGTAAATGAAAACTAAATAGATTAAATCAACAAACAATTAAACAGGAGATATACAAAAGACAAATCATCATAGCTGTATGCAATTATACCTGGGTCCTCAATTCTATTCCAAATATTGACTTGTGTGATTTTAATGTTAAAATGTGCTTCTTTACTACTATACATCTGCAATATAACTTAACAATTGGGGATGCTGATATTTTTCAGCCCCCCTTTTCTGGTTCAAGTTTACTTGTGCTATCCTATTATTTTTATGTTTCCAAATGTAATTTAAGATTGTTCATTTCTATTGTTCTATGCAGAACTGTGTAGGAATTTTGATGGGCTTCATTTTAACTCTTTAAATAGATTTTAGCAGGATGGTCTTTCTCACAATGTCAATCCTACCAATTTATAAGCATAGATCTTTCCATTTTCTGTGTCTAATTTCTTTCTTTCATGTCCAGATTTTATTATACAAGTCGTTGAATTTCTTTTTCTAATTTATTCTATATTCTTTGTTTACATTCCAAAGGCTTTCCCTTTCCCAGTTCCCCCCTCACCATATGACACATAAGTCCTCTCCCCCCCACTTATTCCCCAATCACCCCCCCACACACACCATTTCTTTGTTTTGGTACTATCCTACAAAACTGGATCCAATATTTCAGGCCCAGGGTCCTCTCCTTCCTTCTTCTTGGGAATCTTTTGACTTGCTAATTATGCCTTGAGTATTCAGAGCTTCTGGGCTCATTAATATCCACTTATCAGTGATTGCATTTCATGTGTATTCTTTTGTGATTGGGTTAACTCGCTAAGGATGATATTTTCCAGATCCAACTATTTACCTACAAATTGCATGAATTCATTATTTTTAATTGCTGAGTAGTATTCCATGGTATAAATATATGATATTTTCTGTATCCATTCCTCCTTTGAGGGACATCTGGGCTCCTTATGGTATCCCAAAACATTGTTTTGGGGCCATTGTTAATGAAATTGTTTCTTTTTTTTCTTTCCCCATGTGCTTGTCACTTGCATATAGAAAGGTTAGTGATTTTTTTCATGTTAATGTAGTGTCCTATTCCTTTGCTGAATGTACTTATCAGCTGTTGAAGTTTTTGGTGAGATATTTAGGGAATTTTACAGAATCATATCATCTGCATCTTCTGTTACTTCTGCTTTTGTAGTCCCTTTATCTCCTTCACATGTTTTAGTTCTCTAGGTAAGATGGCATGCACTATTCTGAAGAGGAATAGAAAGAGAGGAAATCCTCATCTTGTTTCAGATTTTAATGAAGATGTGCAAATTTTTGTTATGTTTAATGTGTTTTTGGTGGTGGACTTGCTGAATATTGACTTTAATGTGTTGAGATTTGTATGCTTGCAGGCCTGACTAGTTGTGAGTGAACCCACTGGTATGTTCTTCCTGAGGAAGATCACCACCCCCTTTCCAAGCTTTTATTTGCCTAGAGTTCATTTTAAAGGGGTAAGACCTTGTGAAGTTTTCCTGTCCACTTTGTTGTGTTTGCTGGCATGTTTTTCAACTGGCATTTGGGCAGTCATACTGGTAAGAGTTGATGGTTATAGCTTCTGATATTGCTAGGGGACACAATTTCATTATAAAATCCCTAATTATCTGGCTCTTACTGTTTTTCTGACCTGCTTCTGCAAACTTCTCTGAGTCTTAAGTGCATGCATATGTTGTAGATTATTTTGTAGACTATTGGGACTAATCTCCACATTTCTGCATTTTGATTGGCTGTGCTTTTCTACAATGGCCTATATATGTTGCAAAACTATTTCATGATGAAGGATAAACAGTAACCTTGTCTGGGGATGTAAGAACAAACTTTTACAACATGTAGTTAGAATTATACTGGTTTAGTAAATTAGTGACTGAAAAACCATGAATTCCCTAGCACCTAATAATTAAGTTTGTTTCCATTACCAGGCATTGTTTTAAGGCCTTAAGTCAAGTAGAGACATGAGGTTTCTGAAAAGTATGTGTTCCACTACCACACCTGTTATGTCATTATTTTACGATACTCATTACTGTGGTTTAAGGCATTATAGATGGGTAAGAATGTTGACTGCTTCCCTCCTTTGGAAGCTTACATAGTCCCTTATGTAATCATCAAAGTTAGACCTTAAGGACAAAGAATTCAGGTCACTTCAAGCTCAGGTATTTCTGTGTCCTCTTTCTAAAGTGCATAGTGTATAGATTTTTAATTTATATATGTGATTTTATAAATTTACTTAAATATAATATGTTTCAGCATACTTTTCTGGTTTTATTAATTTGGGTATTCTGTATGTTTGTGTCTTTTGATTAATCTGACTCAAGGTTTGTCAGTCTTGTTAATGGATCAACAATGTGTTTCACTGGTTATTTTTGTTGCTCCCTAAATTCTATCTTGTTAATTGTATCCCTGACTTTTATTGTCTATTCCCTTCAACTCTTTGGATGTTGTATATTGTTTTAGCAAGACCTTAAAGTATATTATTAATTATTAATATGAAGTCTCTCCAGTTTTTAAACCTTTTATTGGTGAATTTGGTGTCATACATCCCAATCCCACTCACATCCCCTCCCTTTATACCTTCTCTCCATTGTTGCAACCTACCCCTAAACAGAGAAAAAACTCATTGTTAAAGTTGTAGCATGTAACAGACATTTTTGTCTACACTTTTTTGCTTGTAAATGTTCACTGCAATGAGTCTTTGGTCTGGAAAAAGCCTTTGACTTCTGATACACTATCAATACTGGCACCTCACTGGGACTTTTCTCAGATATCCTGGCATTGCCCTATTTCATAGACACCCTATAGCTTTGAATCTGTAGAATTGGTACCCCAGCAGTTCATCAGTGGGGTGGATGTTGGTGTGGGACAATCCAACACTCTGGTTCTTGCCTTGGGAGGCTGGACAGACTGCCTGCTCTCACACTCTCATACCCATATGACTGGATTATAAGCAAGCCCTGAAACCAAGGCCATCACTACCCTGATGGCCAGGTATTGTGTCAGGCTCCTTTCCCAAGTGTTGCAAATAGTAAGCGACATGGCCAATTTTACCACTCTCATAAACCAGTAGCCAGTTCTCCTACCTGCCATAGAGAGTGAGGTATGAGGGAGAAAAGGGATGTGTCTTTCCCACATCCTTGCTAAAGCCCAGAAGTCAAGAGGCAGGGCTGGCTCTACTTTGTTCATTTCTTCATGTACTGCTCAGCAACAGCCCCCACATTTAGGGGCAGTTCTATTTTGTTGCTGAGGGGAGGTGTAGGCCCACTCTCCTGAGTGCTGTAGTAGATCATGGACAAGGACAACTCTTTCTGCTTCTTTCTTGCCTGCTGCAGGTTACAAGAAGCTAGAGGGTACATCTTTTCTTCCTCTACATCACTACAAAGCAAACAAGTGATTAGGCTAGCTCCCCCATGCCTATATATGGTTTATGCACAATTCCTGCCATATGCAGAGACTGCTCTCCCAAATACTACAGTTGACTAGGGATGAGATCATCTCTCTTGCTGTTATGCTTCAGGGCCAGCTTATCCCATGGTGTCTAAGATGACTGGGTGAGAGGTTGGAACAATTCTCCACAACCCTTAGACATCAACATGTCCACTAATGGCAGCACAGACAAGAGACATCCACACTAACCATGAGACTGCCACCATAGACCCAGATTTATTCTCTGGAGTCAGTAGCAGCAGAGGTCAGGTCTCCACCATTTTCTCAAGTGGCATTACAGGATAGTCATATCAGGCTCTTCCTTATAACCCTCAAGTCTACAGTTCAGTCTCTCTTCATTGTGCCCACATCTTTCTATATCTAATTGTCTTTTATTTTTCTACCACTTACTTGTTCCTCAAGTGGTTGCCAGGGTCTCTGAGTATCTGAATTCTTCTCAGACAATGGTCTAAAGAGTGCTATGCCAGGCTCACACAATATTTCCTGTGCAGGAATCCTTTCAGAACCTTCAGGCATACATGTGTGAGACATGTGGTTATATATACCAGGCTATCTCCCTGGCAGTAACCCATGCCACTAGTCTAGTGGTCTTCTTGGTTTGACTCTCCAGAAAGATGTCTTACAGGAGTTCTCTATTATGGGATCACTCTTAGCCAGTTCACAAGGGGGTTCTCCAATGGCTTCTTGCATTAGTCATATATCAGATGATACCTCAAACTTTATCAGAGAAGCATCTTCTTCCAGTAGATAGCAATTAACACAGAGACTTTCAATTGATCAAAATGTATAAAACTTACACACACACACACACACACACACACACACACACATGCACACACACCTATCTCCTCAAGGTGCAGAAATATTTATGAAAAAGTAGGTGGAAAGATTTCAAAAATTGGAAGAGGTATATAACATCAAGGTTACTTTTTTGGAAAAAACAGGGAAATTGTACATATAAACTCAGTATTTGTGACAGCTTGTACAAGACTTGTAGCAAGGTAAAGACATACAAAAGTTTCAGCACAAAGTGAGGAATGAACATAGAATATCTCACCACTACATGAAGAGTCAGTTTCTTTAATAATGTGGCCCATGATAAGTCTACTAAATGGTAGAGCAAGTTCTACTACTAAGATTAATTTGGCAAACAAACAAACAAACAAAAAAAGGCGGTGGTGGTGCATGCCTGTAATCCCAGCACTTGGGAGGCAGAGGCAGGCAGATTTCTGAGTTTGAGGCCAGTCTGGTCTCCAGAGTTAGTTCCAGGAAAGCCAGGACTACACAGAGAAACCCTGTCTCGAAAAACCAAAAAAAAAAAAAAAAAAAAGATTAATTTGGCAAAACAACTGGATTTAGTGAGAGAAAAAGCAAAGAAATCCCAAAGGTGGGTTGAAAGGAAGAAGGAAATGTGGGGAGGATGATTATGGAAATAGGTGGAAGTTAGAATTGCTCTAAATACATTGTACAAAAATCTGAAAAATTAATTGGAATATTTGACAATAAAACATGGGTTGCAGAGTTGACTTAGTAGTTGAAATCCTTGCCTACTTTTCTAGTGGACTCAGGTTCAAACTCTAAGACCTACAGGACTGTTCACAATTAATTGTTGCTCTAGGTAAAAGAAATCTGATTCTCATGTTTTTCAGGAATTGTTAGGGTACTAATTATTTAGATGAACATAGGTCAAGACACTGGCATATGAAAATTAGTTTTGAAAATAAAAAAAAACTAAGTGTAATGAGTTATAGTTATTTTTCTACATAGTAGTGGTGAAGTCTATTGACAAGCATTATAAATATAAAAATATACAGTTTTGAGTTGGTTATCAATTTAGAACACAATAACAAAGGAAATAGCGATAAAGTTGTAAATCTGCGAAATAATGCACATAGTTGATAAAGGAAAAATGTAAAGTATAGACAAAAATTTGTTCACACTGAATTATGGGAGAAATAGACAAAACCAATGCCTTAGCTACACAGAAGAATTACAAAAGAAGGAAACAAATCAGAGAAAACCAAATTTTTTTTTGCTTTCATTTTTTGCTACTATAGACTTAGAGTAGAATTTTTGACATATTATTTTTAACCTCAAACACTAAGCTAGACATGGAAGATATGCAAAGTCGTGCTCTTAAAATTTTTTCAAAAAATTAAAGACATTTCCATTTTCCATATAGATCTCATTTTACTACTTCCAATATTCCCATTCTCTTACACAATAATTAAACTTAATAAAGAAACTTAAAAGAATTATACAGTTGTGGCCTAGTTAAGAGTTCTTAACATAGAGTATAACTGACAAAATAGAGGTTAGATATTCCTAACCAGAACATCTGAAATCTAAAAATTCACAAATAAGTCTGTTGAGCACTGACATTTTAAAATAAATTGTATACCTCTAAAGGCAAAGAATAGTCAATATAATCTCCTGCCCATGTTTCATTTAAAATGAACCTAGTGTTTAAATATTTTAAATGTAATTTTGTTATCTTTTGGAAATACATAATATAAATATAATTATTCAGTTAATCAGTGAAAATTATCTTTAAGATAATAATTACCAATGTTCACGCAGGTAAAGTAATGTGTTGTAAAAGTTTGAAGAACACAGATATGGTCGACTTTAGCTGTGCCATTCAGAGAAATTGTTAATCTTAGAGTACTCATGTATAAATATATTCTGTTAAAATTATTAAATGATAAAAATATTGGCTTGTATTTATTTCCATGATGACCTTTTATAATATTAAAACACATTTTGATTAAATTATTTGTAAATTTGGAATGTTTATGTATATGCTTGTATGGTACAAAAATGGTCAAGATTCATCAACATATATTAGTAAATTAATTGAATTTAGTATATTAAACTATAATTTTCTTCTCTTTCCCACATAGATTTGTTGTCAGAATGTGGCATGGTAATGTCCATGCAAAATGTAATAGAGATATAATGGAGTTCCATGTTCTCCGAAATTTTTTCATAATGTTAGATATTATGAGAAGGATGGTAGATACCACACATAGATACTGACTTTTTCCTCATAGTAGATTATAAAAATTTTGATATATGTTTTCATAGAGTCTTCTATTGCTAAATAATATAAGTCTAAAAGTCATATCAAGGCCCAGCAGTGGTGGTGCATGACTGCAATTCCAGCACTCTGAGAGGCAGAGGCAGGCAGATTTCTGAGTTCATGGCCAGCCTGGTCTACAGAGTGAGTTCCAGGACAGCCAGGGCTATACAGAGAAACCCTGCCTCAAAAAAAAAACAAACAAAACAAAACAACAACAACAAAAAAAAACGAAAGAAAAGTCATATAAAATCAATCATGGTGGTACATGCAAATCTGTAATCTCAACACTTTATAGGTTAAGACAAGAGAACAATGAGTTTAAAGTCAGACATGGCTACAGAATAAAAAGTCATGTGTGTGTGTGTGTGTGTGTGTGTGTGTGTGTGTATGAGAGAGAGGGAGCGCTCGCTTTTAAAATTCACTTATAGCCTTTCTAATTACCAAATAAAAGAGATAATACTCAAAGAAAGAATTTACTAGTATTTATATAACACTGTCTATCTAAATTGGAAGGAAATATTAGACATGTCTATAACACAATACAACCTTTATTATATATTCTGTCTCCTCAGTGAACATGTTCATGATACAATCGAACAATTGGACCAGGAACTCTGATTTCATCCTACTAGGATTATTTGATCACAGCCCTCTTCATACCTTTTCCTTTTCTGTAATTCTGGGTATCTTCTTCATGGCCTTCATAGGAAATTCTATCATGGTGATTCTCATCTACCTAGATTCCCATCTCCACACTCCTATGTACATCCTTCTCAGCCAACTTTCTCTCATGGATCTCATGCTCATCTCTACCACGGTGCCCCAGATGGCCTTCAATTTCCTTTCTGGCAACAAGTCCATCTCCATGACTGGCTGTGGACTTCAGATATTCTTCTATGTATCTCTACTTGGAGCTGAGTGTTTTTTGTTGGCTGCAATGGCCTATGACCGTTATGTAGCTATTTGTTACCCATTAAGGTACCCTATTCTCATGAGTCACAAAATCTGTAGTTTAATGGCTGCCTCCTCTTGGATTCTTGGCTCCCTTGATGGTATCATAGATGTTGCAGCTGCACTGTCTTTCTCATATTGTGCTTCCAGAGAAATACCTCAGTTTTTCTGTGACATTCCTGCCCTGATGACTCTTTCGTGTAGTGATACCTTGATATTTGAAAAGATTATATTTTTCTGCTGTGTAATTATGCTTATCTTCCCCATAGTAATTATTATTGCTTCCTATACTCGTGTGATTCTAGCTGTTCTTCATATGGGCTCATCTGAGAGTCGCCACAAAGCTTTTGCCACCTGTTCGTCTCACCTCATGGTGGTGGGAATGTACTATGGGGCAGCCATGTTCATATACATGCGGCCCTCTTCTGGTCGTTCTCCCAATCAAGACAAAATAGTGTCAGCTTTCTATACCATTCTTACTCCACTGTTGAACCCCCTAATATACAGCTTCCGTAACAAAGAAGTAGTCAGAGCTTTCATGAAGGTGTTAGGCATGGATAAAGCAGCAGGATGAGTTAGCTAATTTTTATGCTCTTTTTAGCCATGCTTTAAATATTTGGGCATGATTCCTGAGGCAGAAGGAGTGCCATGATTTAATGTCCACCTTGATGAACATAATAAGTTCAGGAATTGTCTAGGCTATATAGCAAGCCATATTTTTAAAAGCATTCTTTATATGTAAACATATATGTTATTTATTTATATAATTATATTACTTTGATTTATATTATAAATATATTAATTATATATATTTATATATGAATTAACCTGGACCCTATTGATCTCTCAGACACTGAACCACCGACCAAGCAACCAATATACAACATAATACTCCTTAGTCTGGACTCAATAAGAGAAGATTCACCTTACCCTTGAGAGACTTGGGCTTCAGGAAGTTGAAAGGTCTGCAGGGGTGAGGGTAGGGGGTGCATGGGAACATCTTCTTGGAGAATGGGATGTGGAACAATTGTAGGGTGGACTTGGAGGGGTATAAATTCTGGACTGTAAACAAAGACTAAACAATTTAAAATAATTAAAAAAGTGTATGTATGTGTGTATATATATGTATATATATATATATATACATATATATACATACATACACACACATATATATGTGGATATATTGAACTGAAACATGAAACATGGTAACAAGTCACATTCTTTAATCATTGTATATTTATAGCAACCAGTAAAATTAAAACTGAAAAAAGTTGGCATCCTAATTTGTTCAAATATTCCATTTATTTCTGTGGCCAGTTCAATGTGTTATTATAAGTAATACCATTTTTTCCTCACAGTGATGGCCCATAGAAAACCCTTGAGAGGATCTTCCATTGATTCCAGCCTAGTTTGCACTTACATTTTGGCTAAGTGAAACTGCACACTCTTAGATTAGTATTTAATTCTAATAATAAAAGCTTGCAATTCCAACAGCAATCATCCTACCACTGGAATGAGCATAAGGTCCCAATGGAGCTAGAGAAAGGACCCAAGGAGCTTAAGGAGCTTACAGCCCCATAGGAGGAACAACAATATGAGCAAACTAGTACCCCCAAAGCTCCCAGGGGCTAAACCACCAACCAAAGTGAACACATGTAAGGACACATGGATCCATTTGCATAGGTAGAAGATGGACTTATTGGACAGTAAAAGGAAGGGAGGCCCTAGGTCCTGAGAAGGCTCAATGCCCAAGTATAGGAGAATGCCAGGACAGTGAAGTAGAAGTGGGTAGGTTGATGAACAAGGGGACGGAAGATGGCATAAGTTATTTTCTGAGGGGATACCAGGAAAAGGGACATTTGAAATATAAATAAATAAAATATCTACTACAAAATATTGGGCTTGTCAAATATTACACACACACACACACACACACACACACACACACAAAGGAGAGAGAGAGAGAGAGAGAGAGAGAGAGAGAGATGCAGGGGGGCACAGTTAAACAGATGAAGGAATTGAACAAAACCATCCAGGATCTGGATCCAGAAATGGAAATAAGAAACAATAAGTAAATCACAAAGGAAGACAACCCTGGTGATAGAAAACCTAGGAAAGCGATCAAGAGACATAGATGCAAGTATCACCAACAGAATACAAGAGATAGAAGAGAGAATCTCAAATTCAGAAGATACAACAGAAGCCATTGACACAACAGTCAAAGAAAATGCAAAAGGCAAAAACGTCCTATCCCAAAACATCCAGGAATTCTGGGGCACAATGAAAAGACCAAATGTAACAATAATAGGTATAGAAGAGAGTGAAGATTCCCAATTTAAGGGGCCAGTAAATATCTTCAATAAAAATTATACAAAAAAATAACCTAATGGTAGAGATGCCCAGGAACATACAAGAAGCCTACAGAATGCCAAATAGATTCTACCAGAAAAGAAATTCCTTCCATCACCTAATAGTCAAAACATTAAATGCACAAAAAGAAAGAATATTAAAAGGAGTAAGGGGAAATTGGCAAGTAACATACAAAAGCAGATCTATCAGAATTATACCAGATTTCTTGCCAGAGACTATGAAGCCTAGACAATCCTGGGCAGATGTCTTGCAGACCCTAGGAAAACACAAATGCCAACCCAGGCTCTTATACCCAGCAAAACTCTCCATTACCATAAATGAAGAAACCAAGATATTCCATGACAAAAACTAATTTACATGATATCTTTCCACAAATCCAGTCCTAGAAAGGATAATATATGCAAAAGTCCAATACAAGGAGTGAAACTACACCCTAGAAAAACAAGAAAGTCATCTTCTTGCAAAAATCAAAAAGATGACAGCCACACAAACATAAAAATAACATGAAGCAACAATCACTATTCTTTAATATCTCTTAACATCAATTGCACCAATCCCCCCAAAAGAACATAGACTAAAAGACTGGATTACATAAATAGGACCCAGAATTTTGCTCCATACAGGAAACACACATCAGTGTCAAAGACAGAAATTACCTCAGTGTAAAGGGCTAGAAAACAATTTTCCAAACAAATGATGCCAAGAAAGAAGCTGGAGTAGTCATTCTAATATTGAAAAAATCAACTTCCAAGCAAAAATTATCAAAAATATAAGGAAGGACTCTTAATATTCTTCAAAGGAAAAATCTACCAAGATGAACTCTCAATTTTGAACATCTATGCTTCATATAAAAAGGCTTCCACATTGATAAAAAAATTACTAAACCTCAACGCACATATTGCACCACACACAATAATTGTGGTGGACTTTAACACCCCACTCTCATCAGTGGACAGATCAGCAAAACACAAACTAAACTGGGACAAAGTGAAACTTACAGAAGTTATGGACCAAATGGGTTTTAGAGATATCTATAGAACCTTTCATCCTAAAACCAAAGAATATAGCTTCTTCTCAGGACCTCATGGCACCTTCTCTAAAATTGGCCTTATAATTGGTCACAAAATAGGCCTCAACAGATACAAGAAGTTTGAAATAATCCCATGCATCCTTTCAGATCACTATGGACTAAGGCTTGTCTTCAGTAGCAAGAAAAGCAACAGAAATCCCATCAAAGCTGAATAGTGACCCACTCAGTGAAAACTTGATCACTTAAGAAATAAAAAATAAATTAAAGACTTTAGAAATTAATGAAAATGAAGGCACAACATACCCAAACTTATGAGATACAATGAAAGCAGTGCTAAGAAGAAAACACATAGCTCTGAGCATCTCCCAAAAGAAACTGGAGAGAGCATACAGTAGCAGCTTAGCAGCACACCTGAAAGCTCTATAACAAAAAGCAGCAAATATACCCATGAGGATTATACTGTAGGAAATAATCAAACTCAGTGCTGAAATCAACCAAGTAGAAACAGAAAGAACTAAACAAAGACTCAACCAAACCAAGAGCTGGTTCTTTGAGAAAATCAACAAGATAGATAAACACTTAGCCAGACTAACCAGAGGGCACAAAGACAGTATCCAAATTAACAAAATCAGAAATGAAAAGGGAGACATAACAAGAGAAAATGAGGAAATTCAAAAAAGTCATCAGTTCCTACTACAAAAACCTGTATTCAATGGACCATTGAATCTGGATGCAATGGACCATTTTCTAGACACATATCAAATACCAAAGTTAAATCAGGATCAGATAAAGCATCTGAACTCTAATACATAGCCCCTAAAGAAATAGAAGCAATCATTAAGTCTCCCAACCAAAAGAAGAACAATACCAGATGGGTTTAGTGCAGAATTCTGTCAGACCTTCAAAGAAGACCTAATTCCAATACCCTTCAAACTATTTCACAAAGGAGAAACATAAGAAACATTACTGAATTCATTCTATGATGGTAGTTACACTGTGTTTTCTCCCTTGGAGAAGAAATGGTTTCTGTCTAATCAGGAATTTGTCACAAGGCACTTTCATAGAGAAATTCATAAGAGATTTTTTTTCTACTCATCAAGTTTAATGTTACAAATAGATTTTAAAAACTGGTTGAGTGCATATTACTTTTACCTTCAGAATATATGCACATTTAAGAAGCATTTAACCTATAAAAAACCATTTTGATGACTTATAAATATCAATACTGAGTTGTATATCTTAAAATAATTTTTCTTAATTTAATATGAAAGAAAGAGCTTGGACTTGGAGGGGTGTTCCGCCATCTTGGCTCCTGCACACCAGAGAGATCTAACAGAGAGTGCCAGATACACAGACATAGCCTGAGGCTAACATCGCTTGGGTCTCAGCCTGTCAGGCTTTTGCCTACACCCAGGGCCTGGGCAGATTTGCAGACCATCTGTGTGCCAACACTGTCAGAGGTTGTTGGCCCTGTAGAATGATCAGCACTTGGAAAAGGTCCCTGTAGCATCTTCGCTACCTGACAGAGCAGATGGGCAGCACCAGGTTCACAGAGACAACCAAGTTTAACATTGCTTGGGGCAAGACACACCAGAGCTCCAAGGGCACGCAAGAGAAGGGCAGCACATGAGCAATCTGTGCCAGGGGAAACCCAGTCAACCAGCAGTGCAGAAATAACCTTACAGGCTCACAGTAGGTTCAAGTTCCAGCCAGGGAGAACAAGACACACTAAAGCCAGCGATAACCAGGTGGCAAAAGGCAAATGTAGGAATGTTACAACAGAAATCAAGGCAATATGGCAGCATCTGAACCCAATTATCCAACAACAGCAAGTCCTGGATACTCCAATACACCAGAAAAATAAGATTTCAATTTAAAATCACTGGTCATGATGCTGTTAAAGGAACACAAAGAGGACATAAATAAATCTATTAAAGAAATGAAGGGGAACATGAATAAGTTAGAAACCCTTACTTTGGAAACACAAAAATCACTTAAATTCAGGAGAATATGGATCAACAGATAGGAGCCAATAAAGAGGAAATGGAAAAAATCACTTAAAGAAATGCAGGAGAAATTGAGTCAATAGGCAGAAGTCATGAAAGAGGAAACACAAAAATCTCTTAAGGGATTACAGGAAAACACAAACAAGCAAGTGAAGGAACTGAACAAAACCATCCAGGGTCTAAACACAAAAGTAGAAACAACTATGAAATCACAATGGGAGACAATGTTGGAGATAAAAACCCTTGGGAAGAAATCAGAGGCAATAGATGCAAATATCAACATAATACAAGAGATAGAAGAAAGAATCTCAGATGCCAAAGATACCATAGAAACCATTGAGTCAACAGTCAAAGAAAATACAAAATTCAAGAAGCTTGTAACCCAAAATATCCAGAAAATCCAGGACACAATGAGAAGACCAAACTTAAGGATTATAGGTATAGATGAGAGTGAAGATTTACAACTTAAAGGGCCAGTAAGTATCTTCAACAAAATTATGGAAGAAAACTTCCCCAACCTAAAGAGAGAGATGCCCATGAATATACAAGAAGCCTACAGAACTCCAAGCAAACTGGACCAGAACAGAAATACCTCCCGTCCCATACTAATCAAAACCCCAAATGTACTGAACAAAGAAAGAATATTAAAGGCAGTAAGAGAAAAAGGCCAAGTAATATATAAAGGAAGACCTATCAGAATTACACCAGACTTCTCACCAGAAACCAAGCTAGAAGATCCTGGGCAGATCCCATGCAGATTCTAAGAGAACACAAATTTCAGCCAAAACTACTATACCCAGCAAAATTCTCAATCACCAGAGATGGAGAAACCAAGATATCCCATGACAAAACCAAACTTTCACGATATCTTTCCACAAACCCAGCCCTATAAAGAATAATAGGGGGAAAATTCCAATACAAGGAGGGAAACTACACCCTGGAAGAAGCAAGATAGAAACCTCCTCTCATCAAACCCAAAAGGAGATAACCACTCAAATATAAAAAATAACATCAAAAATGACAGGAAGTAATAATTACTATTCCTTAATATCTCTTAACATCAATGGACTCAATTCCCCAATAAAAAGATGTAGACTAACAGACTGGATATAAAAACAGTACCGTACATTTTGCGGCATACAGGAAACACATCTCAGTGTAAAAGTTAAACACTACCTTAGATTAAAAGGCTGGAATGTCCCTTTCCCCACTTCAGGATCTGAGCTAGGTGGTTTGGACTCTGCTCTGTTCAATTCTCAGCTCGTGAATTTCCTGGCCTTGGATCTATATAGAAAACCCAGCCTCACCTGGAAGCTGGGGAAGCATTCTGACCTGCAGGAGCCAACCACCTGCTGAGATCTGGAGCCAGCAAGATCCCAAAACTCTACCTCATGCCTGGGGGGAGGGAATCTTTCAGACTATATATTGTCTTACATTTATTAAAAATGGGGGTCTTGAAAGGCAATATCTCCTTGACCCAATTCTTTTTGCACTGCTTCTCCACTCATCCCATAGTTTTCTCTTGCAGAGCCAGTCCAAAATAGCTGCAAATAGCTATGGAACTCAACAGAATAGCGCCCAGACGTTTGACTGGACTCGAGAGAAAGGTGACCCTGTCTTAGTGAAGCTTCACAGAAAACGGAAAAGGATGATATCCTGCACGGTGAGAAAAATGGGTGCTGGAGTATATGGATTAAGTAAAGCAGTGTTGACCCAACATTGAACTCCTTGCTTAGAGGCAGACAGTGGAAAAGGGGGAAGAACTTTATAGGTTCTGGATTTTAACCGCAGCTATTAAGAGCTATTCAGGCGAAAAGGAAAGGGTTTAAAAATAGGCATATGTCCACAGCCTCTAAGAGCTGCTTTAAGAAAAGTTGGAAAATGAAAGGGAAAGAGAGAAGGAAAATGGATATAATTGCATAACAATCATGTTTCCCTTTCTATGTATTGTCTGTTCTTTCTATGTCATCTATTCTTGGTGCATCAACGGTCTACATGGATGTGTCATGGCATCATGCGAATGACTTGTCTAAGTGTTTCATATTAAAAAGAAAAACGAATAAAAACATCTATTGACAGTCTATTTCGTAGTATAGCTGTAGTTTACACGGCAAAGGTTGATTTAGGGTGTCCAGCACTCGCTGGGAGTCAAACATTGTTAAAGAAAAAGCTGCCTTTTAAAAATGGGACCAGCAGCCTCAAGTCTAAAACAAATGGATTAATTTGTTTCTTTTAAACAAAAATCTCTACAATTGTGGTTTTTTTGGTTCAAAGTGCTTTTATTCTCTCAAAATTACAGCCAGAAAAAGGAAAAAATTGTTTGGTTTAAGTTCATAAGATTCGTATAATTGTTTTATTCTTGGTTATAATTGGTCTTAAAAGTATAAATATATTTTACATGTTTTAAATATTTTCATATTTAACATATAAATATGAAATAAAAAACATATTTACATGTTTAAGAATATTGGCTTATTAATTATAGTGCATGATTTAAATGGTATAGAGTTGGCAATGAGACAAATTTGGAGCTGATAGCTCAAGGTTACGGCCATTTTGAGCACATGGCATGTTAGACTCATAGAATACAGGCCTCTGAGATGCTTCTAAATTGCATGGTGTTTTGCATGAATCTTGGCCTAGAAAGCAGACATATAGGGAATAAGATATAAAATAATGTCTCTTCAATTAGTTAAAATGGTGCATTAGCCATGGATTTTTAAGGAAGGTGGATTGATTAGAGTTGGGCTTTGCTTCCAAAGTTGTAGTTGCTCTAATATTATAAGAGAAAATTAAGAGTTAGGACAAAAATTGCCAGTGTGCCATTGACTGCAGTTTTCGGTCTGGTGAAAGGCCAAGATTCTTAACATATTTTAAAAATGATAAAGGTTAAAAAATATCTGTGGCCACCAGGGTCCTATTTGCACTTTTCTCACAAGTTTATTGGCTACAATGATTAAAACAAAATTTAACCATCCAAGATTATAAAGGAGATCTCAATGAAAATTTATTCGATATCAAACAAGTTCATTTGACTACTGTGTTTGGCAAATTGAATTTACACATAAACTTGGGCCTGGTCTTGGACAATGGGCTCAGATTAGAGTATATTTGCAGTTGAGGAACTTTGCTAAAGGTCCTTGTTGGGGTGGGTGTTGAGAAAATTGAATTTGCATTTGAGTATCTACAGAGCTCAGAGCTTCCTCGATGGAGGCTTGGGAAGGGCTGCTTTTGTCTTATAGATCCCACCTAGAGAAGTTTTGACCAAAACTACGTTCTTGAAAGCAATTTTAAGAGGGAGCACAAAAATATATTAATGAATTACATGAAAACACAAACAAACAAATGAAGGAACTGAGAAAACCATCCAAGATCTGAACACAGAGGTAGCAACAACTATGAAATCACAATGGGAGACAATGTTGGAGATAAAAACCCTTGGGAAGAAATCAGAGGCAATAGATGCAAATATCAACATAATACAAGAGATAGAAGAAAGAATCTCAGATGCCAAAGATACCATAGAAACCATTGAGTCAACAGTCAAAGAAAATACAAAATTCAAGAAGCTTGTAACCCAAAATATCCAGAAAATCCAGGACACAATAAGAAGACCAAACCTAAGGATTGTAGGGATAGATGAGAGTGAAGATCTACAACTTAAAGGGCCAGCAAATATCTTTAACAAAATTATGGAAGAAAACTTCCCTAACTTAAAGAAAGAGATGCCCATGAATATACAAGAAGCCTACAGAACTCCAAACAGACTGGACCAGAACAGAAACACCTCCCTTCACATAATAATCAAAACCCCAAATGTACTAAACAAAGAAAGAATATTAAAGGCAGTAAGAGAAAAAGGCCAAGTAACATATAAAGGAAGACCTATCAGAATCACACCAGACTTCTCTCCAGAAACCATGAAAGCTAGAAGATCCTGGGCAGACCTCATGCAGACCCTAAGAGAACACAAATGTCAGCCAAGACTACTATACCCAGCCAAACTCTCAATCAACATAGATGGAGAAATCAAAATATTCCATGACAGGACCAAATTTACACAATATCTTTCCACTAACCCAGCTCTACAAAGGATAATAGGAGGAAAACTCCAATACAAGGAAGGGAACTGTACCCAAGAAAAAGCAAGACAGTAACCTTCTTCCATAAAACTCAAAGGAAGATAACTACTCAAAAAAATAACATCAAAAATGTCAGGAAGTAATAATCTCTATTCCTTAATATCTCTTAACATCAATGGACTCAATTCCCCAATAAAAAGACATAGACTAACAGACTGAAAACAGAAACAGGACCCTACATTTTGCTGCTTACAGGAAACACACCTCAGAGTCAAAGACAAACACTACCTTAGAGTAAAAGAATGGAAGACAATTTTGCAAGCAAATGGTCAGAGGAAGCAAGCTGAAATAGCCATTTTAATATCAGATAAAATTGACTTTCAACCCAAACTCATCAAAAGAGACACAGAAGGTCACTTCTTGCTAGTCAAAGGAAGAATCCACCAAGAGGAACTCACAATTCTAAACATCTACGCTCCAAATGTAAGGGCACCCTCATTCATAAAAGAAACTTTACTAAAGCTCAAAGCACACACTGCACCTAACACAATGATTGTGGGGGACCTCAATACTCCACTATCCACAGTGGACCGACCAGGAAAACAGAAACTAAACAGAGACACGGAGAAACTCATCGAAACTTTGGACCAATTGGATTTAACAGATATATATAGAACATTTCACCCTAAAGCAAAAGACTATACCTTTTTCTCAGCCCCTCATGGTACCTTCCCCAAAATCGACCATATAATTGGACAAAAGATAGGTCTCAACAAATATAAAAAGATCGAACTAATACCATGCCTCTTATCAGATCACCATGGAGTAAGAGTGTTCTTCAATAGCAACAAAAACAACAGAAATCCTCATACACGTGGAGGCTGAACAATATTCTACTCAATGATACCTTAGTCCAGGAAGAAATAAAGAAAGAAATCAAAGATTTCTTAGAATTTAATGAAAATGAAGGCACAACATACCCAAATCTATGGGACACAATGAAAGCAGTGCTTAGAGGAAAACTCATTGCCCTGAGTGTCTCCAAAAAGAAAGAGGAGTGAGCATACACTAGCAACTTAATGGCACATTTGAATGCTCTGGAACAAAAAGAAGCAATTTCACCCAGGAGGAGTAGAAGACAGGAAATCATCAAACTCAGGGCTGAAATCAATCAAGTTGAAACAAAGAGAACCATACAAAGAATCAACAAAACCAGGAGCTGGTTCTTTGAGAAAATCAACAAGATAGATAAACTCCTAGCCAGAATTACCAAAGGGCACAGAGACAGTATTCAAATTAACAAAATTAGAAATGAAAAGGGAGATAGAACAACAGAAACTGAGGAAATTCAAAAAATCATCAGATCCTACTAAAAAACCTATACTCAGCACAACTGAAGAATCTGGAGGAAATGGACAATTTTCTAGACAGTTACCAAATACCAAAATTAAACCAGGATCAAATAGATCGTCTAAACAGACCCATAACCGCCAAAGAAATAGAAGGGGTCATAGACAGTCTTCCAACCAAAAAGAGCACAGGACCAGACGGTTTTTAATGCAGAATTCTATCAGACCTTCAAAAAAGTCCTGATACCGATACTCTTCAAACAATTCCACAAAATAGAGACAGAAGGAACACTACCCAACTCATTCTATGAAGCCACAATTACCCTGATACCAAAACCACACAAAGATCCAACTAAGAAAGAGAACTACAGGCCAATTTCTCTTATGAATATCGATGCAAAAATACTAAACAAAATACTTTCCAACCGAATCCAAGAACACATCAAAACGATCATTCACCATGATCAAGTAGGCTTCATCCCAGGGATGCAGGGATGGTTCAATATATGGAAATCCATCAACGTAATCCACTACATAAACAAACTAAAAGAAAAAAAAACACATGGTCATCTCATTGGATGCTGAAAAAGCATTTGACAAAATTCAGCATCCTTTCATGCTAAAGGTTTTAGAAAGAGCAGGAATTCAAGGCCTATATCTAACCATAGTAAAAGCAATATACAGCAGACCAATAGCCAACATCAAAGTAAACGGAGAAAAACTTGAAGCAATCCCACTAAAATCAGGGACTAGACAAGGCTGCCCCCTCTCACCATATCTCTTCAATATAGTACTTCAGGTACTAGCTAGAGCAATTCGACAACAGAGGGAAGTCAAAGAGCTACAAATCGGAAAGGAAGAAGTCAAACTATCACTATTCGCAGATGATATGATAGTTTACTTAAGTGACCCAAAAACCTCCACCAGAGAACTCCTGCAACTGATAAACAACTTCAGCAAAGTGGCTGGCTATAAAATCAACTCAAGCAATCAGTAGCCTTCCTATATGTGAAGGATAAGCAGGCCGAGAAAGAAATTAGGGAAATGACACCCTTCTCAATAGCCACAAATGATATAAAGTATATTGGAGTGATGCTAACCAAACATGTGAAAGATTTATATGACAAAAACTTCAGGTCTCTGAAGAGGGAAATTGAAGAAGACATCACAAAATGGGAAAATCTTCCATGCTTGTGGGTTGGCAGGACTAATATAGTCAAAATGGCAATCTTGCCCAAAGCAATATACAGATTCAACGCAATCCCCATCAAAATCCCAACTCAGTTCTTCATAGAGTTAGAAAGAGCAATTCTCAAATTCATCTGGAATAACAAAAAACCCAGGATAGCTAAAACTACCATCAACAGCAAAAGAACTTCTGGGGTAATCAATATCCCGGACCTCAAGCAATATTACAGAGCAGTAGTATTAAAAACTGCATGGTATTGGTTCAGTTACAGGGAGGCAGATCAATGGAATAGGATCTAAGATCCAGAATTGAACCCACATGTCTATGGCCAATTGATCTTCGACAAAGGAGCTGGAAACATCCAGTGGAAAAAAGATAGCCTTTTCAACAGATGGTCCTGGGTCAACTGGAGGTCAACATGCAGAAGAATGAGAATTGATCCACTCTTATCTCCTTGCACTAAGCTCAACTCCAAGTGGATGAAGGACCTCCACATAAAACCAGACACACTGAAACTAATAGAAAAGAAACTGGGGAAGACCCTTGAGGACATTGGCTCAGGGGAAAAATTCCTGAACAGAACACCAATTGCTTATGCTCTAAGAGCAAGAATAGACAAATGGGACCTCATAAAATTACAAAGTTTCTGTAAGGCAAAAGACACTTTCAAAAGGATAAATTGGCAACCAACAAATTGGGAAAAAATCTTCACCAACCCCACATCCGACAGAGGGCTAATTTCCAATGTATACAAAGAACTCAAGAGGTTAGACCCCAGAAAATCAAATAACACTATCCAAAAATGGGGTTCAGAGCTAAACAGAGACTTTTCACCTGAAGAAATTCGGATGGCTGAGAAACACCTTAAAAAATGTTCAACATCATTAGTCATTAGGGAAATGCAAATCAAAACAATCCTGAGATTTCACCTCACACCAGTGAAAATGACTAAGATTAAAAACTCAGAAGACATCAGGTGTTCGCGAGGATGTGGAGAAAGAGGAACACTCCGCCAATGCTGGTGGGAATGCAAGCTGATACAACCACTCTGGAAATCAGTATGGCGGTTCCTCAGAAAACTGGACGTGATACTTCCGGAGGACCCAGCCATACCACTCCTGGGAATATACCCAGAAGATTCACCAGCATACAATAAGGATACATGCTCCACTATGTTCATAGCAGTCTTATTTATAATAGCCAGAAGTTGGAAAGAGCCCAGATGTCCCTCAACAGAGGAATGGATACAAAAAATGTGGTATATATACACAATGGAGTACTATTCAGCCATTAGAAACAATGAATTCATGAAATTCTTAGAGAAATGGATGGAGCTGGAGAACGTCATACTAAGTGAGGTGACACAGTCTCAAAAGAATACCCATGGTATACAGTCACTGATAAGTGGATATTAGCCTAGAAGATTGGAACACCAAAGACATAAATCACATATCAAGTGATGTCTCACAAGAAGAAAGGAGTGGACACTGGTGCTAGAATGGACCAAAACATTATTGTGGGGGAGTACAACAACAGTGAGGGGGAGGGGGTGAATGAGGGAGCAGGGGGGAGGGAAAAGGACATGTGGGACCTTTGGGGGTGGAGAACCAGAGAAAGGGAAATGAATTGTAAATATAGAATATATCCAATAAAAAAAAAGACATCTTCTGATTGGTCAAAAAAAAGTTTTTTTTCCACCTCAAAAGATGTCTAATAGCCTTACCTTACATGAAAATAAAATGCTTTGTATTTGCTTCAGTACAAGAAGCTGGAATCTTAGGTTTTTCAATATATTTTGTTTATGGAATCTTGTTACAGGTCTTTGCTTATAAGTCTTTAAAATTTTTCAAGTAAATGATTTTCAAATGTTGTTGAAATAAGTTAATTGGCTAGGAACTCACTTTAAGCTTGCCACAACAGGACTTGAATCTCTGTTTTCAAGGTAGATATAAATTAACTGGCAAAGGATAGGTGATTTTACAGATAATAAAGGCTACTATAATCAGCTGTTTATGTTATATGTTCATTGCAATTCATTGGCAAGGCATGTTCTCCAAACAAAAATTTTTGCATATTTCAATGGAGATCTTGATGTGTTGGTAAAATGTTATAAAGGTGTTTTGGAGGAAAGTTTTAATAGCCTTGTGAGGGCATTTGTTCCTTGCTTCAGGCAGCAATCAGATTATTATTAATTGTTGATCTATTGCATGACAGACCTTTTGGGCAAAATTGATACTTCCTATCTAAAAGGATGGTTTGTTGCACTTTGCTTTTGTATTTCTATGCATGTGTCCCATGTGAAATAATCAGCTTTGGGAGTAAAGTTTGTATAATTAGATCACATATTTATTCCTTTAAGAGTCCCCCTGCTTCAGCACAAGTAACTTGGGTGCTCTAGCAGCTATTTTTAAAATGTTAAAAAATCAAGCTTTTATTTATATATTAATAACAGATATATATATGTATATATGGCTCATGGTTTACAATTACTTAAAATTATTCTTTTATTTTCATACTGCTAATTCTTAATTTTTACAATTGCTTATACAAATGTAATTCAAGTTAAAAAGATATGTTATTTAAATAACTATCTTCTAGATATTTGATATAGTTGATCTATAAAAAGGCACATGGGTAAAGACCTCTTAGGGCAGGTCATATGAAATTTGTATCACATACAGACTATGTAGAGACAGTTAGCTACATGGGCATATTTTTATATCATCAAAAAGAATAATGTCTTAAAAATTAATTTTATAATTTTTGTGCTCATAAAATTATAATGATTTGTTCTTAAATGTCCTCAATTTCTACCCCTACCACATAATGGTGTTAAATGTGGAGGATTTATTTAATTGTTGAAAATAAATGATACTCATATTTCTAATTTATGTTATGATATATGCTTGGTGTTCCAACTTAAAATAATACAGACAATGGAACTGGCCATTTAAAAAGGTTATCAAACATTTGAGATGTCTTTGACAATTTAATTTTTTATTATCCTCAAAGAGGAGGTAATAAATAAAAACTTTTAAAAACAATACCTTCGTAAAAAAGAAAAGGAGAGGAGAGTTTGTATCCCTGTGCATATCAATTAAATTGCTTGTGTGTTTTTAAGAAAAATTTAAAATTTAGATGCCAGGAAGCTCCTTGCTGAGTATATGGCATCCTATAACTAGGCACACTGATGCCTAGGAAAGATTAAAAAAAAGGTTCATTTATTGGTATATGACATGATCCTGACTTGATGTTGGGGAAGAAGGCATGCCTGTAACTTTTCCATGAGTGTTTGAGTGTGGCGCCACTGTCTGTGTGTATATGTGTCTGATGTGTATGTACATGTGTCTTGGTTTGTAAAAAAGTGGATGTGGTACCCCACTTTGTGCGGCTGCCACTGTGGCCCGTGAGGACCCTCTGGCTGTGGGAGGGGACGCTCTCTTTAACCGCAAGGCCGTGGCCTGTGTAAGACGTTGCACAGGTGGATAAGCCAGGAGGACCTGGCTGTGGAACAAAGGAGACAGAGTGCTCTTTTTACCCAGGCGGTAGTGAACGTGGAATCCCACTCCATGTTACAGGGAGAGTGGACGAGTGGACGTGGAATCCCACTCTGTCAGAGGTTGTGTTCCGCTGTTTGGTTCAAGTCCAGACACGGACGAGTGTGTTTAGATGTGCTATTGTCAGTTGTTTTTGTTCTGTGCTTGCGTTTTTTTGTTCTTTGCTGTAAGCCGGTCTGAAAATTTCAGTTTTACTTTTGTTTGGGGCTCAGAGAGCCTGTCTGATGTGGTAAGTTTGACTGGCAGCCTTGCTAGACTGCAGGGGTCTGGAGGAGGGCTGAGTAAGGCTCTTCTCCAGCTGTAAACAGCAATAACGACAGGAGCCGAGTTTTGCTGAAATCTGGTTTGGTTACTGCAGGGGCACCTGATGTCTGGCCTGCTAGAGACAAATTGTGTGTTAATTTTCCTTGTTCTGTGTTCTTAAAACTAGAGGCCTGATGGTGGCAGGGTCAGGCTGTCTACATGGTGTTATTCTGTATCTTGTTTTGTGTTCCTGGACTTAGACAGACGAACGTGTTTAGACTTCAGACTGACTGAAAAGTGACTCTCTTAAACTCCAACTTGATACCTTTAGACACAGAGCTGCTTGTTCTTTTTTTTTCTCTTTTCTCTGATCTCAGCCTGAGGAACCATAAATCTTGATATAACGTTCTTTGCTCCCTCCAGGAACTACTAGCTCACCACATTCCTGAGACATCTGGCACCTTGCTCAGAGTTAAATTATATCTGCCTGAGATAACCTATGACCTTCCACTGAGCCAAAAGTTGCTGCCCGACTGTGGCTGCAGCCCCCCCCCCTTTTTTTTTCCTTTGTAGTTTTTTCTAAAGAAGACTCCTAACTGCGTCTGCAAGGTCATTCTCCGCTGGTACTCAGGGGCCCAGGGACTATTGTTTCGCCTGGGAGGGGCTGTCGCCTCCCCGGTCGGGGGCGCAGCTGGCCCCGCCAGCCCGATGGACCCTGAGCCAGTGCAGCACGGAGCTGGGACGCTGGGGGCAGAGAGAAGCGGCCAAAGCAGGGCCAGCTGTGGAGGCCATGGGGGAGAAGGCAGAGGAGCCCACGCCGGGTGCCACCGCAGGCGACATGTCCTTCGCTGCGGGGGGCCAGAGCCACAGCCCAAGTGCAGTTCGGAGGCGTCTCCAGCGTTGGAGAACTACACTGGAGGTCACTCTGACCACATCAGAGCTTCCCAGGCTCCGGGAGCTCTCTCAAACTCCAGAGGGTGTGCCCGCTCCCTCCCCTTCCGAGGCCCCTAAAGAGAGTTATTATTTTTAAATTGTCTTTCTAAAAAATATAAAAATGGTCAGATTTAAAGACAGATATAAATTATTAAGTTCAAAGCATAAATTCTTATTTGATACAGATTTCATTTTGATACAAATTCAAGGTTTTCATTGATATAAATACTAAAAATGTAAACATGCAGGATTTACACCCAGTCCTTTTTTTTTGCTGTTATTATTGTAGATCTAAAATGTTTAAACCTATGAGTTTGGGGCCATACAAAAATATAAGGCTCTGAGTTTATTACAGTGTTTTCTATGTTTTAATCAGAAGATAGTTTAACGCTCACGTTTTTATACATAGATGGTTTTTTTTAAATTGTCAAAAGTCCATGGAGTATGATATTTAATATTATTTATTTTTGTTATAGAGACTAGTCTGCTCCTGACAGCTTCCCTTTCTTGAAGAAACAGCATATATAGAGTTGCTTCTGTTATGGAAAAAGAGAGCCACGAGATTGCCTCTCTTCATTTACAGACAAACTTAATGTGTCTATAGATTAATAGTTCCTAATTCTTTAAGTCTGTCAGATTTTCCTGTGCCAAAAAGCTAAAGACCAAAGCTCCAACATTTTAAAGTATAAACGGTTCAGTTGTTTAGCAGTCTCTATCATTTGGCTAAGTCTTAAAAGCTATGTTAAGCTTTCTATATATTTTCAGTTAATATTGGTCACTCTTGGATTTCTGACAGGGATAAAAACTATTAGTCTCATAGTCAGCTCAAGCTCTTTAATCTTAAAAGCTGACATAGATTTATAAAAATGATTTTCAGGTGATATAAAATTTATAGCCAAAACATGAGTCAGATGTTAATTCTTATAGTCTTTCAAGATAGTAAAAATGACAAAGGTTCTGTTTGACAGAGGTTGGATGTTAGGCCTATCTTATAGTTTATAATTTACAAAATAATAATAGTATGCTCAATTTATATTTAAAAAGACCACAGAGTGGAATAGGAGAAGATCTAAAACCACCTATCCCGATTCCATGGTGGCTCTCTTACTAAAGACATATTTCCCAGGAGACTGATTAATCTCTTTGAGATTGTTTTATTTGTAATACAGGAAGCCAAAAAAGAATACCCCCTCAAACAAAAGGTAAGAGGCACCTGAAGGACCGACACCAGACTCCATTGACAAGTCCTGAGGGCATGATAGCCCACAGATTTGACAAAGGTATGTAAGGTTAAGCAGGGACCAGATGAGTCATTGGCAGCCTTTCTAGAGCAGCTCATAGAAGCATTTTGCTATATACCCCATGACCCCAGACTAGAGGGACTTTAATATAGTTTGCTAAAAAAAGTCTATAGAGAGATTTAGTATAGTTTGCTGAGACAGGGAGACAGAGGAGAAAAAAAATGACAGAAAAGGAAGTTATAGAAAATCCTGGCTAAAAGACAGAAGGAAATCAATATATATACTATATGGAGAGAGGCCACTGTGCCAGAGTGTGCCCTAACAAGCTGGGAGCAAGAATCCCCAAGTCTTGAGAAAAGTGCCCCAAATGGTAAAGGTGTTATTCCTGGGTGAAAACAATGACTAGGAGAGATGGGTATTCTGACCACCTTCCCCAACCCTAGATAACTGTGAGAGAATAGGAGAAACCCACTTAGTTCTTGATGGACACAGGGGCTTAACATTCGGTCTTCCAACCCAATGGCCCTGTTTCCAAGAAAGGATATTGGATACATGAAGCCACTGGGACAAAAATATATTCATGGACTGCCTAAGGAACAATGGACCTAGGGATGGGATGGGTAGCCCATTCATTTAAGGTCACCCCAGACTGTTCCTACCCTCTCTCTTGGAACAAGACATACTCTCCAAAATGAGGATGAGAGAGGTAGATATAATTTCTGCCCAATGGGCCACAGCTAACCGGCCCAAAAAGAGAGACTGACCCCTTCTGAAAGCCGCTACAGACAGGAGCAGTTTTCTCCATGAAGGATAGAGACAATCAGGTGCTGCTATGATGGACAGCACAAATTCATCTGGGTAAAAGAATCTTTACCCCCTGGCATGTCAATGCAGAAAATGGAGCTAATTGCCCATATCAAGACTTTGGAACTTGGAGCCAACAAAAAAATCAACATCCACATGGATAACAGGTATGCCTTTGCCACAGCCCACGCCCACAGGGATATATGCCAAGAAGACTGCTCACCTCAGAGGAAACCAACAAGAAATCTTGGACTTCTTAGATGCCCTAAGGAAGAGAGCAACCGTGAGTATTACCCACTGCCCAGGACGTCAAAGGAAAAAGACTCAGTGGGCAATGGCCAGACAGAGCAAATGGCTCCAAAAATAAATATACAGGAGCCCATATAGGTTGTGGGTCTGCAAGAGACACCCACTGAAAAATGAGACAAAATTAAGAGATAGCCTCACTTAAAATATGCTGAAGAAAAAAGACTGGGATTGTTTGCCACCCTAACAACTATTACCAAGAGAAGGTAAACACGAGAAGAGAAAATTATACTTCCCAGAAAATAAGCCAAGGACTCATTAGGCCAAATGCACAGATGAACTCATTTAAGGGATTAATAGAATAAAATAAGATATGTCAACAAGTAAATGCTTATACAGCAAAGAATAAACAGGGCAAAAACCTAGGAAAAAACAGCCTAGAGTATATAAAGGTTATATAAAGCTAAGGCAAAAAAATATGGTTATGAATATCTTTTAGCATTCATAGATACTTGATCTAGATGGGTTGAGACTTCCCCCAGCAAGCAGAAAACAGCTGCCAGGGTTAGAAAAGAACTTTTCCTGAGTTTCAGAGTGCCCAAGGTAATTGAGTCAGACAATGGTTTTGTTTTTGTTCCTAAAGTAAGTCAGAAATTGACAGAGATATTGGGGACAAATTAAAAACATTATTAAATATACTGTCCCCAGGGTTCAAGGCAGCTAGAGAAAATAAACAAAACCCTATGAGGGACCTTAACTAAATTGACCTTAGAGACTGGCTTGGCCTGGGTGGTGCCTCTCCCCTTTTGTTTCTAACTGGTACCCCAATTTCTTTGTCATCCACTGAGTCCTCCCAAGAGATGTGTCACAACATGAGATTTGGCTCAAACTGTTTGCCTTAATTCTCCGGTCGTGTCAGAGACTCCCTACTACTTCCAGACAGGTTACTGGATCCGTGAAAGAAGACTTCAAGAACAGTTGCTAAAACGTTAATGAAAAAGACCCTCACCAAATTGACTACAGAGACTAGAGTTAATAATGGAATAGCTCTCCTACCTGTGCGGAGAGTGCTCTTCAGGGTTGGGAACACCCCTAGATGGTTTGGACTGACCCTTTGTGTTTCAACTAATGTTTTTGACTCCTCTCGCAATTTCTGTGTTATGTTCCAACTTTTATCTCGAGTGTATTATCACCCTTCTTCTTATTTAGAGAAAGAATACACCAACGAAAGGTCCAGAAGAGAACCAGTTTCCATAACCCTAGCCGTGATGCTGGGAGCTGGGCTTGCAGTAGGTGCAGGAACGGGAATAACAGCCTTAGTAGAAGACAGACAAGGAGCTCACTCTTTCCAGACCCTAAGGAATGCCATGGAAGAAGATTTATAAACGCTAGAAAAATCCATCGATGCCTTAGAAAAGTCTCTGACCTCCTTATCTGAAGTAGTGTTACAAAATAAAAGAGGATTAGACCTAATATTTTTGAGAGAAGGGGGACTGTGTGCAGCCCTAAAAGAGGAGTGCTGTTTTTATGCAGACCATATGGGGATAGTCCAAGACTCGATACAAAAATTAAGGAAAAGACTTAAAAAAAAAGAAAACACGATCGGGAGGCACAGCAGGGGTGGTCCGAATCATGGTACTCTAAGTCCCCATGGATGACCACTCTATTTTCTGCCCTTGCTGGCCAATTCTCATTATATTTTTTATTCTAATCTTTAGTCCTTGTATGATAAACAAGGGACAGGCTTTTGTTAGGGCTAGGATAAATGCAGTGCAGCTTATAGTCCTCCAACACCAATATCAGTCTGCTGTTATAAAAGATAAAGATATTTTAAAAGAAGAGGCCACTCTATGAATTCTAAGATTAGAATTGGTTTCAAAGAAGAAGAGGGGAAATGAAAGAAAGTATAAAAGAAGTTAAAATTTCTCAGGGCGCAGGACTTAAAGAAACAAACAGTCCTGGGAAAGGATAAGGGCAATAAAAATCCAGGATACACCTGGGCAGGCTATTAGGGCATCCCAGACCATATAGATAAGGGATCAGTCCTGGGAAGAACAAATCCAGGATACTCCTGGGCATGCTGTTAGGGCAGCCTCAAACCATCTGGACAGGCTGGCGTCACCTGGTCTGACTCCAAAAGATAAGCTGCCCTCCTGCATTCCAGATGTACTGGTCCCACGTACTGCCTGCTGATGCAGTTGCCCGCCAAGAATCTGCCTGTAACCGTTTGAACTAACTTATCATGTGTCACCACGTCAACCTCCCTCAATTTCTTTCTATAAAAACCTTCAATATTTGAGCCTCGGGGTCAACTCCTCTGCCCCCTGCATGGAGTAAGTGTTGGCCTGGAGCTCCGTTTATTAAAGCTACCTCATGCGTTTGCATCAAGCTGGTCTCTCGAGTTTCTTGGGGAGCGCCATCCTGAGATTTGAGTAGGGGGTCCCCCAAAAGGAGGCCTTACAACACAATAATTGTGGGTGACTTCAACTCTCTACTCTCCTCAATGGATGGATCAGGAAAACAGAAACTAAACAGGGACACAATGGAACTAATTGAAGCTTTGGACCAATTAGATTTAACAGATATGCAGAGAACATTTCATTCTAAAGCAAAAGAATATACCTTTTTCTCAGCACCTCATGGTGCATTCTCCAAAACCGACCATATAATTCGTCACAAGACAGACCTCAACAAATATAAGAAGATCAAAATAATCCAATGCCTCCTATCAGATCCCAATGGAGTAAAAGTTGTCTTCAATAGCAACAAAAACAACAGAAAGCCCACAAACACATGGAAACTGAACAATACACAACTCAATGATAACTTGGTCAAGGAAGAAATAAACAAAGAAATCAAAGACTTTTAGAATTTAATGAAAATGAAGGCACAACTTACCCAAATCTATGGGACAAAATGAAAGCAGTGCTAAGAAGAAAACTCATAGGCCTGAGAGCCTCCAAAAAGAAACTGGAGAGAGCATACACTAGCATCTTAATGGCATACCTGAAAGTTCTGGAACAAAAAGATACTAATTTGTCCCTTCCCCCCACTCCAGCATTCGAGCTAGGTGGTTAGGCCAGCTGCTGCTGGTGCTGCCCTCAGACTGTGAATTTACTGGCCTTTGTTCTATTCAGAACAACCAAGCCACACCTGGAAGTCAAAGAAGAGTCCTGGATTTAAAATTCTCAGCCCTCAGCAGGCAGGCTGTCAAGAAGGAGACAACCACCTGCTGATTCTGGAGCCAGCAAGATCTCAAGACCCCACCTCAAGTCTGGGGGGGGGGACGGGAATCTTTCAGACTATATCTTGGGTTACGTTTTATTAAAGTTTGGTCTTGAAAGGCAAAAGTCTCCTTGACCCAGTTCTCTTCTTGTCTGCTTCCCATATATCCTGAGGGTTTTCTTTTTCAGGTATCCAGTTCACATGTTGCTGCGGGCAGCAACAGATTGGCGCCTGAACAGGGATGGACATGATGCAAGAAGAATTCCTGAGGTGACCCTATCTTGTGGAGCTTCAAAGAGAAAATGGAAAGAAGATGGTATCCTGCATGGTAAATAACTATATGAGTTAAATACTAGTGCTAGTGTAAAATTTTATCTCTTTGAAACTTTTGTTGTGGGTGTGAAAGGATATGGCTAAGTAGAACAGTTTTGACCTGAAGCTGTATCTGCTTGAAGTTGATAATGGAAAATGGGACAGGAACATTCTAGGCAGGATTTTATCCACAGCCTCCAGGAGCTACTTCAGGCGAAAGGGATAGGGTTTGAAGAACGAAGGTTAGAAGATATTTTAGATCGGATAGATTCTTGCACATGGTTTCGAGAAAAAAGAACTCTAAATGAGAAAACCCGGGAAAGAATTGATAAATCTCTAAAGGCCGCCAAGGCAGATTACATTACCCTCTGCCTCTGGATGCTTACAAAAGATGCTATTGATGAAGGAACCCTGAAAGAATTAGATATCATGCAGGAAGAACTTGAGGAATCTCAAGAAAAAGGCCTGCCGGAGAGGACTTCATCAGAAAAGGGGACTCTCAACCCTAAATTAGAAAAATATAGAGATAATGCTGATGAACTAAATATAGAAAAGGAAGCTCATCTAAAAGAGGGAGTGGCTGAATATCATGGAGAAGAATGGCCTCCTATCACACCTTCTTCTACCCCTATGCCCTCTGTCATAAGAGCGGATATCCAGAGGGATATGCAAGTACAAAAATTGGAGTTTGAGATCAAGTTGCAGAAGTTGACTAATGAGTTACAGGAGCTCAAAAGGGCATCAAATGTGAAAGAGAACAATGATCTTGAGATGCACCAATCGCCTCTAGAAAGAGCTGTAAGTCAGGCTCTCGAGGAAGGACAGGATGTGTCGGACCTGTTAGCCTTCCCTGTCCTTGAGATCAGAGACAAGGAGAATAGGATTAGACAATATCAGACATTAGAGTTCAAAGTGATAAAAGAATTAAAGGTAGCTGTGGCACAGTATGGCCCTATGGCTCCATTTACACAAGCTCTATTGGATACTGTGATGGAGTCAAATTTAACAGGATTGGAGAACTCTGTGTAAGGCTACTTTATCAGGAGGCGATTTCTTGCTTTGGAACTCCTGAGTGGCATTAAACTGTTAAAAGGACTGCTGCAGTAAATACTCAGGCAGGCCACCCAGACTGGGATACTGAGATGTTACTGGGAGAAAGTCTCTATGAAGGGAATACTAATCAGATTGGGTTTCCTATCGGAGTGTATGGGCAGGTTGCTATGACTTCCCTCCGTGCTTGGAACTTATTATCATCAAAGGGGGATCTTAGTGGAAGTTTAATGGGCATCAGGCAGGCTCCTGATGAGCTTTTTCAGGATTTTGTGGATAGATTATTAAAAATGGCTAACAAAATTTTCGGAGATTCCCAGGCAGAAAATCCGTTGGTCACTCAGTTGGCTTATGAGAATGCTAATGCAGCCTGTCGTGAGGCCATCAGACCTCACAGGGGGAAGACAGATTTAGCTGGTTATATTCGCCTTTGTTCCAAAATTGGACCTTCGTACAATCAAGGTCTAGCCATGGCTGCAGCCTTGCAAGGAACCACCATACAGGGGATACTTTCACAGAGACAAGGGAATAAAAAGTGTTTTAAATGTGGAAGTATGGGTCATTTTAGAAATGAGTGCCCTAACAACAGGTGTGCTATAAGCAGGCAATCGAATTGCACCCCAAGAATCTGTCCTAGATGTAGGAAGGTTAATCACTGGGCTAGAGATTGCAAATCTAAGACCGACATAAAGGGCCATCCTGTGTCAGGAAATGAACCAAGGGGCCAGCCTCAGGCCCCCAGACAACCACGGCAAGCAGCTTATGGGGCCATGGAGCTGTTGCCAAGCCAGGAAAATCCATCTTTGAACTTGTCAGGGCAACACCAAGAAGTGCTGGACTGGACATCTGCTGTACCTCTGAGGTCGTATTAACTCCAGAAATGGGTGTGCAGGTCCTGCCCACAGGGATCTTCGGACCTTTCCCTGCAGAAACTTGGGGATTGCTCCTAGGATGAAGTAGTACTACTGTGAAGGGGTTGCAGATTTATCCAGGTGTCATAGACAATGACAACAAGGGAGAAATACAAATTATGGCTGCTTCCCCTCATGGTGTTATAACTGTACCTGCTAACCAAAGAATTGCAAAACTTGTCTTGGTTCCTTTGCATCCACTACCTTCCAAATGTATTAAGGATAAGAGAGGACAAGAGGGCTTTGGCTTCTCTGGAGTGTATTGGGTTCAATCTATTACTAATAAAAGACCTAACCTTAAGTTAACAATTGAAGGAAAACGCTTTGAAGGTTTAATAGATACAGGAGCTGATGTGACAACTATTAAAGGACAGGGCTGGCCCCTCAGTTGGCCCCTGTCAGAAATGCTTACTCATCTCCAAGGTATCGGATATGCCAATAATCCTAAGCAGAGTGCTAAACTTCTAACTTGGAAAGATGACAAGGGAAATTCAGGGCAAATCCAGCCTTATGTTATGCAAAGTTTGCCTACAACTCTTTGGGGAAGAGATCTCTTGTCACAGACAGGCATTATAATGTGTAGTCCTAATGAGATAGTGACAAAATAAATGCTAGAAAAAGGATATTTGCCTGGTCAGGGGTTAGGAAAAGAAGGACAGGGTATTAAAAGGTTTGAAAGTCCTAAGCCTAACCCTAACATTAGAGGCCTGGGGCATTTTTAATAATGGCCACTATCTTGCCTGCATCTCACGCTGATAAAATTCAGTGACTTAGTGATAACCCTGTGTGGGTTGATCAGTGATCTTTATCTAAAGAAAAAACAAAAGCCACCTTTTTGCTAGTGCAGGAGCAACTACACACAGGACATTTAAAAGAATCTCAATCTCCATGGAATACCCCAATATTTTTTATCAAGAAAAGATCTGGTAAATGGAGATTGCTACAAGACCTATGTGGGGAGCCGACAGCACAAACATCCTGCATCCTGCCGGTGCAAACATCCTGCTGGCGTGAAGTAAACAAGTCAGTGCGCAGGTGCTGGGTAGTTTACCATCCCTTGGTCTCTGCCTCTCCTGTTACATCATATGGCCTGATGAGCTGCAGCCAATCAGGGGATGACACGTCCGAGGTGGGGGTTGCAACCTATATAAGGGATGGGCTTCTGGGTGTTTGGGTCTCTACTCTGTAGGCTTATGCTCTCCCTCTCAGGAGCATTAAAGCTTTGCTGCAGAAGGATCCTGAGTGTGCCATGTCGTTCTTGCTGGCAAGACGGTAGCACGGGACATCTGGTGCCGAAACCCGGGATACGAGACTTCATCATCGTCAGCACCTTCGGAGACCCCTCGGCTACGAGGAAGATTCAGAACTGCAGGCAGATACATTCGGAGAGGTATGTTCTTCTTTGGCTTCGACTTGGGATTGTCGCCACCCTGGGAAGGTAGTATTGAAGCTTTTGTGACCATTCTTGGAGCCCTTTTAATTTTCTCTTTGTCATGTATGAATGCTCCAGGTCTTTGACTCTTGCCTCGCGGAACAAATTAGGTAGAGATCTTGACCGCAAAATGGTGGAAGGAGACTTGAGGCAGGGAACAAAAGCAATTTGGAAACTTGTTAAAAACTGTCTAGAAGATAAAGCTTGTAGGGCTGCTGTGGCGGAAGGTCGGAACACCCTTGAAGAGTTCCAGGATAGCATATCAGAAACTGAGCGTAGTGAGAGGTTGAGCACGCGCAAGAAAAAACCTGTCCCAAAAAAGGAAAAAGGACCTCCCAGGGAGTCTAGAGACAAGGGAGTGAATGTGTCAGGTCCTAAGGAACCTTCTCCTATTGTTAAACCAAGAGGAGGAGCTAGCTTGTATCCAGTACATGATCTTGAGGCTTTAAACCTTGATAACTCTGATAGCTCTAATAGCTCAGAGGATGAGGTCTTAGACCCCGACGAAGAGGCTGAGTTAGAGGAGGAAGCTGCCAGATATGAGGAGGAAAGATACCATCCGGATGATCAAAGGCAGAATAGTAAAGAACCTCGAAAATGGCAGCCCCTAACAGCCCTTTCACAGGTTGTCCCTTCGGTGCCCTCTCCCTGAGACACGCCTGAAGTCTTGCTCCTTTCTGTCTGAAAAAGTAAAAAGAAAGCTGCACCTTGCTTACCCAGTCTTTGAAGGCGCTGAAGGAGGGCGGGTACAGGCACCTGTAGAATATAATCAGATAAAAGAATTGGCAGAATCAGTTAGAAAATATAGAGTTACTGCTAATTTTACTCTTGCACAATTGGATAGACTGGCCCGGGATCCTTTGACGCCATCTGACTGGCAAATGGTTGCAAAAGCCGCGCTTGTCAGTATGGGCCAATATATGGAATGGAAAGCACTTTGGCATGAGGCCGCCCAAGAGCAGGCCAGATCTAATGCAATGGCTTTAACCCCTGAACAACAACAGTGGACATTCGACCTACTAACAGGCCAGGGTCGTTTTGCCGCTGATCAAACAACCTATCATTGGGGAGCCTATCAACAGGTCGCCAATACGGCCATTAGGGCCTGGAAGGCACTCTCCAACAAAGGAGGAGCTAACAATCAGCTTACTAAAATCATTCAAGGACCCCAGGAACCTTTTTCAGATTTCGTAGCTAGAATGACGAAGGCAGCAGGGCGGATTTTTTGTGACCCTGAGCAGGCCATGCCTCTGATTGAACAACTTGTCTTTGAACAAGCTACCCAAGAATGCCGTGCAGCCATAGCCCCGAGAAAAAATAAAGGGCTACAAGATTGGCTTAGAGTATGTAGAGAACTTAGAGGACCTCTTACTAATGCAGGGTTAGCTGCTGCCATCCTACAGTCTCAAAATTGCCCCCTTAAGGGGACTGACAAAAGAACTTGTTATAGATGTGGAAAAGCAGGACACCTGAGGAAAGACTGTAAAATGACAGAAAGGGAGAGAAACCCACCAACCCTTTGCACTCGTTGTGGTAAAGGCTACCATAGGGATGCTCAATGTCTTTCTGTGAGAGACATTAAGGGCAGAATCCTCCCTCCCATGGACACGCCAACACGTGAGAATTCAAAAAAACGGGGTAATGGGCCCTCGGTCCCAGGGCCCACCAAAATATGGGAACAGATTCATCAGGGCAATGGACGGGACCTCCACAGAGATGGAGCAAGAATGGACTTGTGTGCCGCCTCCAACTTCCTACTGATGCCTCAGATGGGCGTGCAACCTATCCCCGTCCAGGACCCTAAACCGCTGCCAGAAGGGAGTATAGGCCTTCTCCTTGGTAGAGGGTCACTCACACTGCGGGGACTAATTGTCCACCCAGGCATCATTGATAATCAACACACTCCTGAAATCCAGGCTCTTTGCTCCTGTCCAAATGGGGTCTTTTCTATCAGTCAGGGAGATAGAATAGCACAACTTCTTATTCTCCCAGGCAGCCCCTACCAGGATCCAGAAAACAGGCAAATGGGCTCCTCTGGCCAAGACTCAGCTTACCTAGTTGTCCAACTCCACGAGCAACCAAAACTGCCCCTATGGGTTAATGGTAAAAAATTTGAGGGGGATCTTGGACACCGGGGTGGATAAGAGTATAATTTCTTCCCTTTGGTGGCCTAAATCATGGCCGGTTACAGGATCATCACACTCCTTGCAGGGACTGGGCTACCGCTCTCATCCCACCATTAGTTCTTTTATCCTCACTTGGAAATCAATGGAAGGTCATCAAGGATGATTTATCCCGTATGTGCTCCCTCTCCCCGTTAATTTGTGGGGGCTAGACATCATGCAAGGCATGGGGCTCACCCAATCTAATGAATGCCCATCGAAGGCTGTTAACATCATGAAGAAGATGGGATATGAATCAGGCAAAGATTTGGGGCACCTTGAGCAAGGGCGGGTAGAACCTATATCCCCCGTCCAAAATCAAGGAAGACAGGGCCTGGGTTTTTCCTAGGTGCCACTGGGGCAACACGACCCATACCATGGAAGACAGAGGACCTGGTGTGGGTTCCCCAGTGGCCGTTAACCTCTGAAAAACTAGAAGCTGTGACTAATCTTGTTGCAGAACAATTGGCTTTGGGACACATAGAACCATCAACCTCCCCCTGGAATACCCCAATATTTGTTATAAAAAAAATCAGGTAAATGGCATTTACTCCATGATTTAAGAGCTGTTAATGAGCAAATGCATCCCCTTGGTGCTGTACAGCAGGGTCTCCCTGTGCTTTCTGCTTTGCCCAGGGATTGGAATCTAATAATATTGGATATTAAGGACTGCTTCTTTTCAATTCCACTGTGCCCCCCAGATAGGCCCCGTTTTGCATTTACTGTCCCTTCCATTAGCCTGATAGGCGGTTTCAATGGAAAGTTCTGCCTCAAGGCATGGCCAATAACCCTACCATATGTCAGTTATATGTGCAAGAGGCTCTTAGGCCAATAAGAGAACAATATTCAAGTTTAATTGTGATCCATTACATGGATGATGTGCTCATGTGTCATAGGGATTTAAGGATTCTTCAAGAAGCTTACCTTTTGTTGCTTAAAACCTTGCAACTTTGGAGCTTCCAAATTGCCACAGAGAAGGTCCAAATTGCCGATACTGGACACTTTTTGGGTTCCATGATTCTTCGAGATAAGATCCTCCCACAAAAATTAGAAATTTATAGAAATGACTTACTTACTTTAAACAATTTCCAAAAACTCTTGGGGGACATAAATTGGCTACGGCCATTCTTAAAGATACCATCTGCTGATTTAAAACCTTTATTTGATATCTTAGAAGGAGACACCCATATTACTTCTCCCAGGTCTTTGACACCTGCAGCAGGGACAGCCGTTCGTCTGGTGGAGAAAGCCATTAAGGAGGCCCAATTGTGCCGCGTTGACTAGTTGCAGCCATTCTCTGTGTGTTTAAAACAAAAAGATTGCCCACCGCTGTGTTATGGCAGGATGGACCCTTGTTATGGATCCATCCACATGCTTCCCCCAAAAAATCATAGATTGGTATCCTGCAGCCATAGCTCAACTTGCCCTTAAGGGCCTAAAAACATCCAGTAGTCATTTTGGTAAACATCCTGCAGTTTTAATTGTTCCCTACAACTCTTTTCAAGTACAGACATTGGCCGCCACCTCTGATGATTGGGCCATGCTGGTTTCCACCTTTTTGGGAAAGATTGACAATAATTATCCCAAACACCCTTTGTTACAATTTGCTGCTACTCACCCTCTGATATTCCTTCGAGTTACCTCCCCTGATCCATTAAAAGATGGACTAGTGGTATACACAGATGGCTTTAAGACTGGCCTGGGGGCCTATGTTGTGGGTTCCAGAGTGTTCTCACAGCAGTATGATGAAACCTCCCCACAGATAGTAGAATGTTTGGTGGTGCTAGATGTTCTTCAAAAGTTTTCAGGTCCCCTTTACATTGTCTCTGACTCCTCCTATGTGGTGAATGCTGTCAATTTATTAGAGACAGCTGGAATCATTAGGTCTTCCAGCAAAGTGGCGTCTATATTTCAAAACCTGCAAGAGTGCTTGCTAAATAGGAGGGCTCCCATGTATATTACCCATATCCGGGCTCATTCAGGGCTTCCTGGCCCGATGAGCCTAGGAAATGACCTGGAGGATAAAGCCACAAGACTTGCTGCAGCGGTCCTTGTTCCCCCCGTTGCAAGCCACCAAGGCCTTTCATGATAATTTTCATGTCACTTCTGAAACCCTACGCAAGCGTTTCTCTCTTACCAGAAAAGAAGCCCATGATATTGTCACCCAATGTCACAACTGTTGTCAATTTCTCCCTACCCGCCATACCGGGATAAATCCCAGAGGAATTCTACCATTGCAAGTATGGCAAATAGATGTCACTCATGTTTCTTCCTTTGGGAAGCTCCAATATATACATGTATCAATAGATACATGCTCTGGCATAATCCATGCTACGCCACTCACTGGAGAAAAGGCCTCTCACGTCATCCAACATTGCCTTGAGGCATGGAGTGCCTGGGGAAAGCCTAAGTGCTTAAAAACTGACAATGGACCCGCTTACACTTCTCAAAAATTTAAACAATTTTGTGCACAAATGCAAGTCACACATATTGCGGGCTTGCCATATAACCCTCAAGGACAAGGTATCATTGAGCGCGCACACCGTACACTCAAATCATATTTAATTAAACAAAAAGGGGGAATAATAAAAGATCTGCCCCCCCATGCCACGGGTTGCCATAGCAGTGGCACTCTTTACTATAAATTTTCTAAATTCAGATAAGCATGATCGGACTGCAGCAGAGCGACATTGCTCAGACCCGCATCGACCTAAGGAATTGGTAAAATGAAAGGATGTGTTGATTAATGAATGGAAAGGCCCGGATCCTATTCTAATAAGATCCAGGGGAGCCGTTTGTGTCTTCCCACAGAATGAAGAAAACCCCTTCTGGGTCCCTGAGAGGCTTACTAGAACAATTTTGGAGCAGAAGGACACCGCAGATCGCCCAGTTACTCCTCCCAATGCTAATAATAATGATCAGCACACCAGCTGCCCAGGGGAAGCAACACTGAGGAATAATGTCAACATCTCCACTCCCGATGCCGAATTGGACCTCCGAGTTTGAACAGACACTCCGAGAGTTGAGAGCAGCCATTATCCAGGTCAACTCTACACGCCTTGACCTGTCCTTGATGGAGGGACTATCATCATGGATCGCTTCGGCTGTCTCCTATTTTAAGGAATGGGTGGGGGTGGGATTGCTTGGCGCAGCCCTTTGCTGTGGACTGGTGTTACTTCTCTGGCTGGTCTGTAGGCTCAGGGCTCAAACCAAGAGAGACAAGGTGGTTATTGCCCAAGCGCTTGTGGCTCTGGAACAAGGAGCTTCCATTGACATTTGGCTAACAATGCTTAAGCAGTAGGCCACCGGCTGGACAGCTCTTACACACCCGGAGTTTAGACTCACTGCACAGGGTAGAGTGTCCAGCTTGAGCAGCCCATGGGGGATGCCGAGCAAAGCATCGCACAGAGAGACACCTGACATAAGGGTCTCTCTGGGAGGCATGTTGTCCTGCATAAGGGTTGCCTGCCCTAGTTTCCCTTTCCCAGAAAAACGGCAGAGTGACAGGTCGAGGGCACTTCGGGTCATACCAACAGCCTAGTGGCGACTCTCGTACGAAGTCTTAATTTTGTTGCTTGGGAGTTCAACCTCTGTCTCCACTCCTTAAAGATTGGGTGACCTACTTGCTATAAGAGCAAAAGGGCCTCATTATTAGATTGTCTTGAACCCTGAAGGTCCAGACAAGAGCCTGAAGGTTGATCGACAGTCTAAGGTCTTTATGTTAAATAATAAAAAGGGGGAGATGTGGGGAGCTCATGGCACAAACATCCTGCATCCTGCCGGTGCAAACATTCTGCTGGCGTGAAGTAAACAAGTCAGTGCACAGGTGCTGGGTAGTTTACCATCCCTTGGTCTCTGCCTCTCCCGTTACATCATATGGCCTGATGAGCTGCAGCCAATCAGGGGATGACACGTCCGAGGCGGGGGTTGCAGCCTATATAAGGGATGGGCTTCTGGGTGTTTGGGTCTCCACTCTGTAGGCTTATGCTCTCCCTCTCAGGAGCATTAAAGCTTTGCTGCAGAAGGATCCTGAGTGTGCCGCGTCGTTCTTGTTGGCGAGATGGTAGCACGGGACAGACCTAAGAAAGGATAATGAGACCATGGTACCCATGAGAGTTTTACAAACCGGACTTCTATCTCCCGAGGCCATACCTAGAGGATATTATAAAATAGTGGTGGATTTGAAAGACTGTTTTGTTTTGTTTTGTTTTGTTTTGTTTTGTTTTTTACTATTCCATTGCACCCTGAGGATTGCAAAATATTTGCTTTCAGTGTTCCTTTTATTAACTTCATAGAACCCCTGAAAAGTTACCAATGGTTAGTTCTCCCCCAGGGCATGGCTAACAGTTCTACCTTATGTCAGAAGTTCGTGGCACAGGCCATTCAGCCTATAAGACAAAAATGGCCGAATATTTACCTTGTCCATTACACAAATGATATTTTGATAGCAGGAAAAAAATCCTCAGAATTTGCTTGTGTGTTTTAAAGATTTGCAACAGGCCTTAGTTGCTAAAGGTTTACAAATAGCTCCAGAAAAGGTACAAACCCAAGATCCTTATAATTACCTGGGTTTCAAACTTACTAATCAAGCTGTTTTTTTTTCCCAGAAAATAATTATTCACAGGGACAATTTAAAGACTTTAAATATTTTCCAAAGGTTGTTGGGCAATATTAACTGGCTTCGCCCCTATTTAAAGCTTACTATAGGAGAATTACGATCTTTATTTGATATCTCAAAGGGAGATGCTAATCCTCCATCCGCTAGGTCCTTAACTCCAGGACGTTTTGCATTACAGAAAGTAGAGAAAACTATTGAGAGCCAATTTGTTACCTATATAGATTACTCTTTACCTTTACATCTGTTAATTTTTAATATGGCTCATTCGCTTACAGGATTATTATGGCAAAAGGCCCCCCTTAAGTGGGTTCATTTAATGGTGTCTCCTAAACGTAATATCCTGCCATATTATGAGGCTATAGCCCAAATAATTGTACTTGGAAAGAACCAGGCACTAACTTATTTTGGCAAAGAACCAGATATCATTATTCAGCCTTTTAACGTAGATCAAGGTGCCTGGCTGAAGCAGCATACCACAGATGGGTTGCTTGCTCAAATAGGATTTGACAGAACTATTGATTATCATTATCCTCAAGATAAATTAGTTAAGTTTCTGAAAATGCATGAGGTTGCGTTTCCAAGTATGACATCTTTACAGTCGCTGCATAATGCTCTTTTAGTTTTCATGGATGGCTCTTCCAAAGGAAGAGATGGATATCTTATTAATAATAAGCAGGTGGTTATAGAGACCCCTGGGCTCTCTGCTCAGTTATCAGAACTGACAGTGGTATTATGTGTCTTTCAATCAGTAAATGGTACCTTTAACCTTTTTACAGACAGTGCTTACGTTGCAGATTCTGTACCACAATTAGAGACCTGTGGCACATTTAATTCTAATACGTCAGCAGGATCTTTGTTTTCACAACTACAAAAGGTCATTCTTGCTAGAAAAAAATCCCTTTTATATTGGCCATATACAAGCTCACTCCAGTCTTCCTAGAGCTTTAGCTGAAGGCAATCATTGCATTGACAGAGCTCTTATAGAAGAAGCTATGGTTTTAGAACCTGTTGAATTGGTCAGGCGTGATCATGATAAGTTCCACCTTTCTAGTCATACCTTAAGGCTCTGTCATAAGATTAAAAAGGAGCAAGCAAGAATGATTGTAAAACAGTGCCCTAACTGTCTTACATTATCGCCAGTTCCCCATTTAGGGGTTAATCCACAAGGCCTTATGCCTAATCATATCTGGCAAATGGATGTAACTCACTATGCAGAGTTTGGAAAATTAAAATTTATACATATTTGCATTGATACTTGTTCGGGATTCCTTTTCATTTCTCTACATTCAGGAGAAGCCTCTAGAAATGCAATCGACCATTGTTTACAAGCTTTTAATACCATGGGTTTACACAAAGTCATTAAGACAGACAATGGGCCAGCCTACACCAGCAATTACTTTATCTCATTTTATAAAGAATTTGGCATTGAACATAAAACTGGAATTCCTTGTACTCCAGTGGGCCAAGGAATTGTTGAGCATGCACATCGCACTCTTAAAAATTGGCTTTTTAAGACAAAGAAGAGGGAACTATACTGAAAGGATGGGGTTGCAGGCTGTGAATCCCCCGGGCCTGGGTCTGGGGTGACCCCTTCTTTCCTCCAGGGTCCAGCTGCGAGCCTCGGGCTGGGAGTGTCCCTGGCATCTTTTCCTGTCTCCATCAGAGGAGTGGCTATGGCAGGGACGGGCACGGCTGGGGGCTGGCAGAGTCGCCGTGGGGGGCTGCAGAACTCCTGCCTGTGGGGGCGCTTAGGTCCCCCCTATTGCCAGTGGGGGACACTGTGCATGGCAGCGAGATCTCAAGACTCCACCTCGTGCCTGGGGGGAGGAAATCTTTCAGTTTGGTCTTGAAAGGCAAAAGTCTCCTTGACCCAATTCTCTTCTTGCCACCTTCCCATTTATCCCAAGGGCTTTCTTTTTCAGGGATCCAGTTTACCTGTTGCTGTGGTCAGCAACACTAATTCACCCAGGAGGAGTAGAAGACAAGAAATCATCAAATTCAGGGCTGAAATCAATCAAGTAGAAACAAAGAGAATGATACAAAGAATCAACAAAACCAGGAGCTGGTTCTTTGAGAAAATCAACAAGATAAAATCCTCAAGGGCACATAGTTAGTATCCAGATTAACAAAATTAGAAATGAAAAGGGGAATATAACAACAGAAATGGAGGAAATCCAAAAAAAAAAAAAATGATCGCATCCTACTACAAAAGTCTATACTTAACACAACTGGAAAATCTGGAGGAAATGGACAATTTCCTAGACAGATACCAAATACCAAAATTAAATCAGGATCAAATAGATCAACTAAACAGTCCCTTAACCCCTAAAGAAATAGAAGGAGTCATAGAAAGTTTTCCATCCAAAAAAAGCACAGGACCAGATGGATTCAGTGCAGAAGTTTATCAGACCTTCAAAGAAGACATAACACCAATACCCTTCAAGCTATTCCACAAAATAGAAACAGAAGGAACACTACCCAACTAATTCTATGAAGCCACAATTATGCTGAAACCAAAACCACACAAAGATCCAACTTCAGAACAAATTCGCTTATGAACATCAGTGAAAAAATACTCAATAAAATTGTTACCAACCAAATCCAAGAACACATCAAAATGTTCATTCACCATAATCAGGCAGGCTTCATCCAAGGGATACAGGGATTGTTCAAAATACAGAAAACCATCAATGCAATCCACTACATAAGCAAACTCAAAGAAAAAAACCACATGGCCATTTGATTAGATGCTGAAAAAGCATTTCATGAAATTCAGAATCCTTTCATACTAAAAGTCTTAGAAAGAACGGGAATTCAAGGCCGATACCTAAACATAGTAAAAGCAATATACAGCAAACCAGTTGCCAACACAAAACTAAATGGAGAGAAACTTGAAGCAATCCCACCAAAATCAGGGACTATACAAGGCTGACCCCTCTCTCCATATCTTTTCAAAATAGTACTTGAGGTACTAGCTACAGCACTTAGACAGCATAAGGAGTTCAAAGCGATACAAATTAGAAAGGAAGAAGTCAAACTATTAGTATTTGCAGATATGATAGTATACTTAAGTGACCCAAAAATCTCCACCAGAGAACTCCTACAGCTGATAAACAACTTCAGCAAAGTGACTGGTTATAAAATCAACGTGTGCAAATCAGTAGCCTTCCTATACTCAAATGATAAACAGTCTGAGAAAGAAATTAGGGAGATGACACCCTTCACAATAGTCACAAACAATTTAAAGTACCTTGGTGTGACTCTAACCAAACAAGTGAAGGATCTGTATGACAAGAACTTCAGGTCTTTGAAGAAGGAAATTGAAGAAGACCTCAGAGAATGGAAAACCCGTCCATGTTCATGGTTTGGCAGGATTAATAGTTAAAATGTACATCTTGCCAAAAGCAATATACAGACTCAATGCAATCCCCATCAAAATCCCAACTCAGTTCTTTATAGGGTTAGAAACAGCAATTCTCAAATTCATCTGGAATAACAAAAAACCCAGGATAGCTAAAACTATTCTCAACAATAAAAGAACTTCTGTGGGAACCAGTATCCTGGACCTCAAGCAATACTACAGAGCAATAGTGTTAAAAAACTTTATGGTATTTGAACAGTGACAGGCAGGTTAATCAATGGAATAGGATTGAAGGTGCAGAAATGAACCCACACACCTATGGTCACGTTATCTTCAAAAAAGGAGCTCAAACCATCCAGTGGAAAAAAAGATAGTCTTTTCAACAAATGATGCTGGTTCATGCATGCAGAAGAATGTGAATTGATCCATTCTTATCTCCTTGTACTAAGTTCAACTCCAATGAATCAAGGACCTCCACATAAAGCCAGACACACTGAAATAATAGAAAAGAATCTGGGGAAGTCCCTTGAGGACATGGGCATAGGGGGAAAGTTCCTGAACAGAGAACATCAATAGCGTATGCTCTAAGATCAAGAATAGACAAATGGGAACTCATAAAATTACAAAGTTTCTGTAAGGGAAAGGACACTGTCAAAAGGACAAAATGGCAACCAACAAATTGGGAAAAGATTTTCACCAACCCTACATCAGACAGAGGGCTAATTTCCAATATATACAAAGACCTCAAGTAGTTAGACCCCAGAAAACCAAATAAGCCTATTCAAAAAATGGGATACAGAGCTAAACAAAGAATTTTCACATGAAGAACTATGGATGACTGAGAAACACCTTAAGACAAGTTCAACATCATTAGTCGATAAGGAAATGCAAATCAAAACAACACTGAGATTTCACCTCACACCAGTCAGAATGACGAAGATTAAAAACTCAGGAGACAGCACGTGTTCATGAGGATGTGGAGAAAGAAGAACACTCCTCCACTGCTGGTGGGTTGCAAGATGGTACAAGCACTCTGGAAATCAGTCCTTAGAAAACTGAACATGACATTTCTGGAAGACCCTGCTATACCACTCCTGGGAATATACCCAGAGGATTCCCTAGCATGTAATAAGGATAAATTCTCCACTATGTTCATAGCAGCCCTATTTGTAATAGCCAGAAGCTGGAAAGAACCCAGATGTCCCTCAACGGAGGAATGAATACAAAAAAGGTTGTATAAATACACAATGGAGTACTAGTCAGCCATTAGAAACAATGAATTCATGAACTTTTTAGACAAATGGATGGAGCTGGAGAACATCATCCTAAGTGAGGTAACCCAGTCTCAAAAGAACACTCATGGTATGCACTCACTGATAAGTGGATATTAGCCTAGAAGCTTGGAATACCCAAGACACAATCCTCATATCAAATAATGTCCAAGAAGAAGGAAGGAGTGGCCCCTGGATCTGGAAAGGCTCAGTGCAGCAGTGTAGGGGAATACTAGTACAGGGAAGTGGGAAGGGGTAGATGGGGGCCCAGGGGGAGGGAAGAGGGCTTATGGGACTTTCAGGGAGGGGGTGATCCAGGAAAGGGGAAATCATTTGAAATGTAAATAAAAAGTATATTGAATAAAAAAAAAGAAAAAAGGGAAAAACTCTTTTCAAAGTAGAGAAAAAGTAAAAGCTTGTACTCATACATTTATTTGGTGTGAACCAGGAATATATATATATATATATATATATATATATATATATATATATATATATGTGTGTGTGTGTGTGTGTGTGTGTGTGTGTGTGTGTATGTGTGTATGTATATGTATATAATTTATATAAAATGTCTGTAACCGTTATCTATAGAACATTCTACCTGACAACCAAAGAATTTAATTTATTCTCAGAAGTTCTTATAATGTTGTCCAAAACTGACTATGCAGTAGGACCCAAAGCAAGTCTCAAAATATGTGAGGACACTGAAATAACATACTATATCCTAACCTACAAACATGGATTAAAGCTGAATTTCAATAAAAATGGAAATACCAGAAAATTTATATACTCATGGAAACTGAACCATTCATTATTGAATGAGAGTTGGGTAAAGACAGAAATCATGAAAAAGTAAAATTTAATTAGTTCAATAAAGTGAAAAGATAACATGCAAAAGTAAATGTATCATAATGAAGGTGACTCAAAGAGGCAGGTTGTTAGCACTAGGTTTTTGCATACAAATGGTGAGACATCCTATATGAACTTAACAGTACTTCTGAAAGCTCTAGAGGAACAGTAAGAAATAATACTCTGTAGGAGAAAATGCAGGTATGACCTGGTAAACAGCCTACTTAGCACATTACACTTGTAAATATAAGCATAGCAAAGCTATTGTGACCAGGTCTTGAGACCTCCAGGGATCACAATTCCAATGCAAGTACATGAAAGTCATTTTTGAGATTGGATTCCAGCTGCAACCCACTCATTGCAACTGGTTAGTAATGTGATGCTCGGGTCTAGGGTCTTAGTGCTTACATTGGGAAAATGCATAAGCAAAGGCTTTCAAACCTTGGCATTACATGATTTGGTAAATGAGTAAAGGAATGTTACCCTTTAAACTGATAATGTTTGTTCAGACAGCAAGGAGAGACCATATATCTGGAAATAGAAATCTTTGACCTGGGAAGGAATAGCTCATTCTGTTATCGAGACCAGTCTTTTCCTGTTGCAAGCCAGCCACAGCTGTTATGTCTATTTTCAATGGCTTGGAATACTTGTGGTCTCTTTCCCAGTGCTCAAGAATGGAAGCTTTATCACTCCGAGGACATTATTTTTCTGCTACCTCCAAGTACAGGTGACAGCAGCCTTTCCCAAGGTTTCCTAAGATTTCCCAAGGTTAGTGGCTTAAAATAGAGTTTCAAGGACATGGTGGAATGTGCCCTGCTATGGATTTTTGCCTTTATAAAGCATGCTCTTGATATTAAAACATTGAATTCTAAAGTATCATGGGAAGCTGGTAATTAACCAGTGGATGAGTGTACACTTCCTAAATAATTTTCATTGTGTTAGTGGTTGATCACATGAAATAAAACAGATGCTCTTCTTGGAAACCCCCCTGAATTCTTTAGCTCCTTGCCCTTTACCAACCCATGGACATTGTTGCATTTGTTGTTTTGTTGTTTTGTTTAGTTTATGTTTATGCTTTTGTTGGACACTCTGGCAACTATTACCATACTCAGAAAGAACAGCAAACAAAATTTATCACCCATTTTTGTTAGTCTGTTTGCATAGAATATTTATTTTCAGCCTTGTACTGTTAGGTAGTACATGCTATCTCATGTGAGGAAAGATTCTTATACTTAGAGTTGCAATTATTATTATATAAACAAACAGAAAATTATCCAAAGAAACAATGGTATGTCTGTTTGAAAAAAATCTACAAGATTTATAAAATATTAAGCAAATTAGCAACAAAAAGAACAACAGCCTAAAACAGAAAAAGATTCAAACTAATAAATCTATGGATGGAAACAAACACTGAGACACTGAGGAAATGCAGACAATCATAAGGATATATTTAACAATTTTACCTTTAAATGGAAAATCTAAAATAAAAAGATGTATTTTTGATATATATGACCTAAAAAGTTAAATAAAGACAAAATAAACAACTGAAAACCATAATTCATCATCAATGAAAGAACTAACTTAAAATCTCCAAACCCAGAAAGATCAGGGTCAAATGAATTCAGCACAGAATTCTGTCAAACATTCAAAGAACTAATACTATCAAAGTGTTCCATGTATTCTATATGAATGTTTCTTGATTATTGTTACAAATTCACTAATCCTATGATAACAAAGCACACAAAGACCCAATAAAAATAGTAACCCAAGTTGCCATATGAACATAAAGGAACAAATTGTCAATTAAAACTTGCCAATCAAGGGGGCTAGAGAGATGGCTCAGTGGGTAAGAGCACTGACTGCTCTTCCAAAGGTCATGAGTTCAAATCCCAGCACCCACATGGTGGCTCACAACCATCTGTAAAGAGATCTGATGCCCTCTTCTGGTGTGTCTGCTACAGTGTACTTACATATAATAAATAAATTAAAAAAAACATGCCAATCAAAATTAAGAATGCATCAAAAAAGATCACTTACCATGATCAATTATCTTCATTTAAGATGCCAATGTTGCCTTTCCAAATTGGGACCAGAAGATGAGAACTAACATACTGAATGTCAAATAAAGTTTCTGAACTGCCAAGAAAAAAAAAAACAAAAACAAAACTAGACTATTATACCAAGGAAAAGTAAAACTCTTAATTACCATAGACTTTGAAAACAAGATATTTTGAGAAATTTCCAAGTGTAAACCAGATCTATCCACAAATCTAGTACTACATAAAATAATAGAACAATCCAACAAAAGAGGGAAATAATTCCTTTCCAGAGAAAACAAGGAAAACTCTCTCTGTCTCTCTCACTGCCTCTCTCTCTGTCTCTCTCTCTGTCTCTCTCTCTGTCTCTCTCTCTCTCTCTCTCTCTCTCTCATACACACACACAAAAAAACACACACACACACACAAAAAGGGGCTGTGTGACCCCTCCTCTCTCTCTTACCCTTCTTTCTTGTCCTCTCTTCTTTCTTTACTCCCAGTGGTCATGGCCAACTCTCACCTCTCTTTCCCTTCTTTTTTCTTTACTTTTCTATCTCTTTTCTTTTCCACTACTTTTCTATTATAAAGTTTTAAAATCATGGGCTCTCTTCTTATCAAAACTCACTATGCTGGAGCAATGGAACAGGTTTCAAAGCATTGGTGGGGCTTCATCCACAGGTAATCAGGCCTCTGCCCCACAGGATCAAGATTGGATCAAGGTCTCTATGCCACCTAGCCAGGTATCATCCCTGGACAGGTACACAGGTCTATAGGCCTACATCTGGCTCCCACATCTGGTACACAATCGCCCATGTGCACTATCCCACACAGTGTACTTCCCTTACTGGCCTCTTTCCCCTTTCTAAGCTCCTCTCCCATGGCCCAGTTCTCAGCTCTTCTGTTGTATCCAGCCACACCTTATGATACACAAAAGCTGCAGAACCTGTTGCTCTTGACTTAAACCCAGGGGCCCCAAATGCTCTTCCCCCTAGAAGATCAGGGTCTCATAGCCTCTCATGGCTAGACACACTCCCAGTGGCATAGAGAGCCCCTTCCCTCTCCCTCTATTTTTTCAGCTCTTCTGCAACATCCACCATGCTGAGAACTGCCAAGGCTGCACAGTTTCCTCAACCCCCAGGGCAGGGTCTGACTGCCCCTCCTGCACCTCCACACACACACTGCAGACCTTGAAGTCATCCTGCAGTTTCCTGCTTCTCCCATTCCAGACCTTGAGCTCTGACAGTATGTGGCTTTTCTCCCACTATTCTTTTGACCTTTCACAGGGCCACCACTGCCCTGGGGTCCTCACCCTTTCTCAGCTCTTGTGTGGTATCAAGTGGTGTTCTGCAGTGCTCAAGAGCTAAATCCTGTTGTCCCTGGCTTCCATGAAGTACAGGGACCCCAGAGTGCACTCTCCCCATCCCCAAGGACTGGGGTCTTGTAGCCTCTCACAGCCAGACACCCACCCAGCAGTGTGGGATCACAGGACAGTCCAACTCCCATGTCTGTCTGCCAGAGCCAGTGAGCTCTGAAAGACAGGTGGGGGTTCCCTCCCCAACCCTCCTCCCCTGCCTGCCCTGCCTTCCAGTGCCATGAGACAAACCCACAGCAGACCAGACTGGGAGGGATAAACCTAGTTTAAAACCTTGGCCTTTCTCTGATCCCTTCTCTCTTTCTCTCTTCTTGTGTTTCTGGCTGTTTTGTTTTCCCTCCCTTAGTTGCTAGCTCAAGCACTCTGAGTCCAAACTCCATCCCGTTCCCACCCATCTATGCCCTCCTCCATCCTTGCTTGCTGCTCTGTGTCTGTGCAACTGAACAGCAGTCCTCAAATTGCTCCTTCAATCTGCCTAAGCTTCACAGGTCTCTGCCTACATCTCTATGCCCCCTCAAGCCCTACAGTGAGACTCCCATAGACTCTGCTTTCTACATCTGCCAACCTGCCATTCCTTAGGGTCCCTGAGGGCTGGGATGTGTAGGTATGTGAGTCCATCCTCTCACATTAGTCGGAGAGCTGCCACTACTTTCGCTTGGAAGTCTCTCATTTTTCCTCTCCTTGACTAGGTTATCTGTTTATTTTTTTTAAAGCTGTTTTTAAAGGTTGGCCTTTCATCTACTTCTTTCCAAGAAAAAGCAGAGAAAACAGGAACCTGCCTGCTAGAGCACACAGTCAACTAGTGGCAGAACAGCTTCTCCCCTATCCACCTACCCTTGCCAAAGCTACACCTGAGGCTTTGCTGGCTTGATCCCCCTACAAGATTACCTAAACAGTGCTGTCAAACCCAAGATTTTCTTGCTTCCTTATTTAAATGTGTATTTTTTCTCCCTAACATTTGTGATGCATATCCAAAATTTTCGACTTGTTTAACATTTCTTTTAAGGGCCAAAAGCCATCAAATATGCTTCCGCAGGTAAAGAGTGCAGATTAACAATCAGTTCCCTTTAACAGACAATTTGTTACTGCCTATCCTAGATACACAATTAATATAATATTTTCTTCCTCAGCCATACAAAGCAGACTTAAAGATGCCTTCCAGGACTAAATCCCACAAATGCCCTTCATTTTCTAGAATCCTAACAAGGATCTATGATGTACTCCCAAGCTAACTATTGCAAGTTCAACATTCACCATCCACCCTGTGCAGATAGTCCCCTACTGGGTTTCTGCTCCTCTGTTGTCATTACCCCACAGGTTTATCCTGACACCTTGCCTACTGTTACAGATCCAGCAGAGACAGTTGCACCTTCTGGGACCTACATGAGACAATGGAGCAGCCTTCCTCCAGACACCCAATCTGCCTAAAGATTCCTGAGACACATGCTGAGATCTAGAGACATGTGTTGAACCCCACAGAAGACAGACTTGGGACCCTACAGCTCCAGATGAACTCTCTTGCCAAAGTGAAGTGGTTATTGAACTTGGGGGAAATTATTAATTACTGTTTAAAAGTGAAGTTATTACCCTCAAACTGTACTACCCATTGATTCAATCATCCCTTGCCCCTTCCCCCTCCAGTGTTTGAGCTGGCTTTCCAGCCTCTGCTTTGCTCAGCCTGTGAAATTCCTGGCCTTTGTTCCTTAAGAGAACAATACAGCTCTCTGGTCTCACCTGAAAGACACAGGGAGCCTCAATGCAGCCTCACCTAAAAGTATCCTGGATCTGCTAGACTTGAAGTACACTGATCTCAACAGGAGACCTGCCCAGCTGCCTGAGCTGTGGAGGCAAGAGACGCCAGATGACTTCCCTGGAACTCAGCCTGGAGCCTGGGAGGAGGGGCTCACCCAAACTCGGCCTATCACCCTGGTCCTCATTCTTTTTGCTGCATCCCCATCCATCCCTTAAGTTTCTCTTGGAGGAACCAGTTGGCAGTAGCTATGAAATACAACAATCCCTTGCCTACCAACCCTCAACCCTTCTTCCCATTTGGCTTAGTTTTGTTACTCCTCTGGTCTATGTGTTGTCTTTTGATATTTATACCAAAATTTTCACCACAAATGGCACCTCTCCCTTTAAAGGGTGAATTTTTGAGAGGTGAGCTGCACACAGGTAGCCTGGTCTCTGCTTGAGCACTGACCTTGAACCCCAGAGACCTAGTGGGCAGGGCTTCCAGCTATGTTGGATAGGAGTTTGGTCACACCCTCTTGGTCCCTGTCAAAGTTACAGCCCCAAACAGTCTCCCCCCTCTCCCCTTCCCCCAAACCCCCCATGCACCCACCCTGACCCCCCACCCCCCGCCCAAGAGAGGTATGTGACCATCAGTTACATAGGGCAATAGGGAGACTACTATTTTTTTTTTAAAGTAAAGATGTTAGACATAACTCTGTGACCTTCAGTCATGTAGGTCTATGCCCCAGGCCACTAGTGTTCTCGCTGAACTCCATCCACACAGTCACCTGGCTACAGCCAGGTTTTCCCTGCCACACAGTTACCTGGCAACAGCCTGATAGCTCAGCAGACTATAAAAGGGGCTGCATTGAAAGGATAAGGTTGCAGGCTAGGAATCTCCTGTGCCTGAGTCTTGGGGGACCCCAAAGGAGCAGAGGTTCAGCCCACTATTTGTTGGCCTGTAAGTGTGCGCACATCACACCTGCCTCCAGGGTCCAGCCGCGAACCTCTGGGAGTGTCCCTGGTGTCTTCCATCTCGCCTCCGCAGACTGGCTGTGGCAAGGACAAGTGTTGCTGGGGCTGGCAGAATCACCGTGGGGACTGCGGAGCTCATGCCTGGGGGCACTTAGGTCCCCAACACCTACTGCTAGTGGGGGAGGGTGGGCTTTGAATACATAATTCTGGCCTTGTAACAGGAAATGCGTAACAGGAATTACGCAAGTCACACTGTGCATAACACTGGCACAACCCTGTGCATGGCAGCCACGTAGGCAGAAAAGACTTAACCAGGTCCCATCCGGCCTCTTTGGGAGGCTGATTGGTTCTCAGAGAGCGCGGGCTCGGATGGTTTGAACTGATTGGCTTAGAAGCTATGGAGTGGCTTGTATAGGCGGGCTTTGCTGTAAATCTATAAAAGCAGTCGTGTTTCTGCACCCAGTGTTCACTGTCCTCTACCTCACGTGGGAGATGGCCATGGCCCCAGGGCTCTGGAATTAAAACCTCTTGCTTTTTTGCATAAAGACTTTCTCGTCAGTGATTGGGGTGACTGTTTCTGAGGTGTGGGGTGCTGAAGTGGCCCCCGTTTTTCTTTCGGGTCTTAACATGACTCCTCCTCTCTCTCTTGCCCTTTTCTTTTGCCCCTCTCTTTTGCATTTCTCTCTTGTCCTCTCTTCTTTCTTTTCTCCTCTTTCCATGCAGTCATGACCAGCTCTTACCTCTCTATCCCTTCTTTTGTCTTTACTTTTCTATCTCATTTTCCCCCTACTTTTCTATTAATAAACTTTAAAATCATGGGCTGTCTCTTCTTACCAAAACCTGCTATACTGGAGCAATGGACCAGCAGACAAACTGGAGCAAGGACTCCCCCACCCAGCCAGGTTTCCTCCACAGGTACTCAGGCCTCTACCCCAGAGGAGCAAGGACATTTAACATTCTTAATTTATTATTTTATTTATTTACATTTCAAATGTATCTCTGTTCTTTGTTTCCCTTTCACAATGTCCTATCCCATCCCTCTAACCCTTCTTGACATACACTTAAAGAAAATTTCAAGATATTTAGGGAAATTCAAATAAAAATGACTCTGAGATTCCATCTTTCATCTTTCAGAGTGACTAAGTAAAAACCTCAAGAGATAGCTCATTCTAGAAAGAATGTGGAGCAAGAGGAATACTTCTTCATTGCTTTTTGGAGTGCAAACTAACACACCACTTTGAAAATCAATTTGGCACTTTCTCAGAATACTGAACATCTCTACCTAAAGACCCACTCCTATACATATACCCAAAAGATGCTTAACTATTAAAGGACACTTGTTCTGCTATGTCCATAACAGCTCTATTTGAATTATCTAGAGATTATATAAACAACTGAAACGTCCCTCAACTAAAGAATAGATGAAGACCATAGGAGATAGCTACAAAATGGATAACTATACAGCTATTAAAAACAAGTACATCATGAATTTTACCGACAAATGGATATAACTAGAAAGTCCCGAGTGAAGCCACACAGAACCAAAGGATATCCATATGTACTCATTTATAAGGTGATTTTAGTACAGAACACCCATGCTATGCTTCACAGACCCAAAGAAGCTAAACAAGAAGGAATCCCCAAGTAAGGATGCTTGAATCCCACTTAGGAAGGGAAATAACATAATCATAGGAGTTAGGTGGACGAAAGGTGTTGGAAGCAGGCACCCACATTACTGGACTGAAGCACTACCATCTCACAGGTGCCTCTGGGTCACATACACAATTGACTCAGTATCATTTCCTCACCCGCTGCTCCAGGAACTGGCTATACAAAGAACTGGCTAAATGGTTACTCACTGGAACCTCATACAGAAACCAGCTAATTGACTTTCACCCAAACTTCCTCACCCTTGCATTCCGAGGATATTTTCACCTGACTGATCTATTTCTACCACTTTTCCCCCATTCATCCCCTTACTACTTATAACCCCTTGCCCTTGTTATAATAAATCAGACCTCAACAGTTGTTCTGCCTGGTCTCACTCCTTTGTCTCGCCCATTCTCCTTTCAGGCTGAATCCCCCTCGGAACCATGAATAACTGAGTCCTGCGGGTTGGGACAGAAAGGAAATGGGATGAAGAAGGGAATGTGAGGGAAATGGGGGATTCAGTATCAAGTGTGGGGATAGACAAGAAAGAGGACCAAGAAAAATGAATAGAAATCTGCAATTGTTGAGATTTAGGGGTGGGGCATCTCCAGAACATGCTAGAGACCTGGTATGGGGGATGCTCCCAGAAAGCAATGAGGTTGAACTTTGCTGTGGTACACAGCAGTGCAGATATAAAACGTGAAGTGACTACCTCCTTTAGTTAGACCTAGTAGAGCTATGCAGACACCAACACACCTACAAAACTTTCAACTAAAAATTGTCCTGTTTACAAGAAATGCTGTAACAGGGGATGGAGCAGAGACTGGTCAGGTAATAACTGATTCAACTTAGAATCATCCCAAGGGCAAGCAGTAATCCCAAACTCTATTAATGATACTCTTTTCCTTGGAAATGTGGACAGAGTGTGAGACCACCATAGATGGTCTGATACAGAGTTAGAAAAGAAGCTGGGAGACTGGATTTTGAGGAATGCAGAATAGGTGAAGATCTGCAGCTAGGTTGCTTGCTTCCCAGATAAAAATGGAGTGTGTATTCCCAGGAAGTGCCTACTTGAGTTGAGGCCTAGGATAGCGCAGTAATTCAAGAGGTTAAGAAGAGAAAATCACTTTGATCCACTGAAGGTATTGTTGGTGGTAGGGGCTGCAGCAAATGTCCTGTTGCATAAGTGAGGATGAGACTGAGCACTTGGTTTGGAGGAGGTTAAGGAGAGGTGAAGATATGCCATCAGGTTTCTTTATTTTCCAATAAGAGTGGCCTGAATGTTCCCTGGGAATCATTAGTATAGCAGGAGTCTGAGATAAAGCGATGAGTTGGGGAGGAGCAATTAAGAGTAAATGTTCTGCATGGTGCAGTGGAGATGAGGGCATGTGGTTAGGCCATAATGCAGGCCTTTGTTGTCTTCTGGATGAAATATATTATCTTAATAGTCCATGTTTATGTTTGATGCTCAGATCTAGGCACCTGGAATTATGATATTTGAAGTATTTCCTGGTATAGATATGCTGTCTCATCTATGTTGAGTTGGTGTTCTGCATTTGGTTGTTGTTGCAGTCTCTTAATCTTATCCCAGTGTGATAGCTTTTAGGTCTCTGTGTCCAAGCAAAGTTTGTAGGCTTAGGGTTCTCTGTTAGAGATTATTATGCAGATACTATAAGATAGACATGGGATAGAAAAAAGTTGAGAGGAACAGTTAAATTGAATCTATGGGAACCTTGTGTTCACACATGGAGGCTGAGTAGGACTCACATAGTCAGGCTGCTGTAGGAATACTGCTAAGTAGGGAGAACTGGAATGGAAGACTAAAAGGAGAATAAGGAACTTCTCTTTAGTTCTACCCAAGAGTGTCAACTGTGGGTCCCTGTCAGAGAAAGATTCTATGGCCCAGTAGAGTCACAGAGGGTGAGAGATGGTCTAGAAGAAAATGCTCAAAGTGTTTTCCAGAAGTAACTAAGGGACTCTGGTCCCAATACATTGCATTAGGCCCTATGGAAACTTCTAACATTCTTGGAACAGTCAATAAGCTCTCTCAGTAGAAACCAGAACCATTGAGGCTTAGACGTGAAAATCTGAAGTCTTTCCAGAAGCCCTTCTTAGACACATGTGACTGTACATTCCTAAACTTCCACAAAGCTGCAAAGCATTTATAATTCAGTTGGATTCAACAGGTACTACTTGTACATAACTATGTATGTTGGTTTTTCCACACAATTCAGTGACCTGCAGCCCATGCAAGTCACCTGTATGCCCGCCACGTGGGCCGCAGGGCACAGTGGAGAAGTGGCGGAAATGTGGGACACAATGAGGGACCAGACCACACCAGACAGTTCCACGTGGCTTTATTTAAGATGGGATAAAGGTGCAGCAGGAAGGAAGAAGGCAGGAAAGGAAGGAAAAGAAAGAGGAAGAAATGCTACCCATTATATATGAGTTGTAATATAAATTACAGGTAAAAGTGGGCTCATTGACTTCTGGGTATATGTTGGCCATTGCCCTTGGTAACAGGCCTATGCTTGCAGTGATAGCTGTCATCTATATGATGTCATAGGTCTTGGCACTAACATTCTTCCATTTCTGTTATTAAAAAAGTAAAAGTAAAAGGAGGGGGGAGGCCAATGGTGAAAAGGAATGAGGGCGCCTTGTCTCTTAAACTGCTTCCCATTGTCTAAGGCGATCGTCAGTTTGGGGGTATAGCTGACTTTCACCATCCGGGTCCTCGGTATCAGGTACTTCTGTGGGCAGCGGCTGGTAATTCTGTAACAGAAGCTGATTAATAGTTTGATTGGAATTTTTTTTGTGTTTGCCGTTGGAGGAATGTAGAAACAAGATTAATGATGCAGGGAGCAAACAACAGCACGAGGAAGATGACTAGAAAAGGCATTACAAAAGGCAATATCCATTTCCATATAGGGTTTTCGAAAATCCCAGAACTGGAGGTCTCAGGATCTCTGAAGTTCTTTATGTCTGACTGAAGCTCCTGGATTTTGTTTCTCACTATCCCGGACTGTTTGATGTAGAAACAGCATTCTTTTTTTTTTTTTAATTTTTATTTTCTATATTCTATGTTTATATTCCAAAGACTTTCCCCTTTCCCAGTTTCCCCCCCTCCCTATGTCCCATAGTTCCTCTCCCCCCAACTATTCCTCAATTATTCCCCCTCCCCCCACGGTTTCTCTACAAAACTGGATCCAATCTTTCCAGGCCCAGGGTCCTCTCATTTCTTCTTGGGAATCATTTGACTTGCTAATTGTGCCTTGAGTATTTAGGGCTTCTGGGCTCATTAATATCCACATATCAGTGATTGCATTTCATGAGTATTCTTTTGTGATTGGGTTAGCTCACTCAGGATGATATTTTCCAGGTCTAACCATTTACCTACAAATTGCATGAATTCATTATTTTTAATTGCTGAGTAGTATTCCATTGTATAAATATACCACATTTTCTGTATCCATTCCTCCTTTGAGGGATATTTGGGCTCCTTCCAATTTCTGGCTATTATAAACAAGGCTGCTATAAACATAGTGGAGCATGTGTCTTTATTGTATGCAGGGGAATCCTCTGGGTATATGCCCAGGAGTGGTATGCCAGGGTCCTCTGGAAGGGACATGCCCAATTTTCTGAGGAACCGCCACACTGATTTCCAGAGCAGTTTTACCATTTTGCAATCCCACCAACAGTGGAGGAGTGTTCCTCTTTCTCCACGACCTCGCCAGCATGTGTTGTCTCTTGAGTTTTTAACCTTATCCATTCTGACTGTTGTGAAGTGGAATCTCAGGGTTGTTTTGATTTGCATTTCTCTGATGACTAATGATGTTGAACATCTCTTAAGGTGTTTCTCGGCCATCTGAATTTCTTCTGGTGAAAATTCTTTGTTTAGCTCTGTACCCCATTTTTGATAGGGTTATTTGATTCTTTGGGGTCTAACTTCTTGAGTTCTTTGTATATATTGGATATTAGCCCTATGTCGGATGTGGGGTTGGTGAAGATCTTTTCCCACGTTGTTGGTTGCCGTTTTGTCCTTCTGACAGTGTCCTTTGCCTTGCAGAAACTTTGTAATTTTATGAGGTCCCATTTGTCAATTCTTGATCTTAGTGCATTAGCTATTGATGTTCTGTTCAGGAACTTTCCCCCTGTGCCTATGTCCTCCAGGGTCTTCCCAAGTTTTTTTTCTAATAGTTTCAGTGTGTCTGGTTTTATGTGGAGGTCCTTGATCCACTTGGAGTTGATCTTGGTGCAAGGAGATAAGAGTGGGTCAATTCGCATTCTTCTGCATGTTGACCTCCAGTTGAACCAGCACCATTTGTTGAAAAGACTATCTTTTTTCCACTGGATGGTTGTGGCTCCTTTATCAAAGATCCAGTGACCATAAGTCTGTGTGTTAATTTCTGGGTCTTCAATCCTATTCCATTGATCCACTTGCCTGTTGCTGTACCAATACCATGCAGTTTTTAACACAATTGCTCTGTAGTACTGTTTAAGGTCAGGGATATTGATTCCCCCAGAAGTCCTTTTATTTTTGAGAATAGTTTTAGCTATCCTGGGTTTTTTGTTGCTCTAGATGAATTTGAGAATTGCTCTTTCTAGATCTATAAAGAATTGATTTGGGATTTTGATGGGGATCGCATTGAATCTGTATATTGCTTTTAGTATGATGGCCATTTTTACTATATTAATCCTGCCAATCCAGGAGCAATAAATATTTTTCCATCTTCTAAGGTCTTCTTCGATTTCTTTCTTAAAGGTCTTGAAGTTCCTGTCATACAGACTTTTTGCTTGTTTGGTTACAGTTACGCCAAGGTACTTTATGTTGTTTGTGGCTATTGTGAAGGGTGTTATTTCCCTAACTTCTTTCTCAGCCTGCTTGTCCTTTGCGTACAAGAAGGCTACTGATTTGCTTGAGTTAATTTTATAACCAGCCACTTTGCTGAAGTTGTTTATCAGCTCTAGAAGTTCTCTGGTGGAGTTTTTTTTGGGTCACTTAAGTAAACTATCATATCATCTGCAAATAATGATAGTTTGACTTCTTCCTTTCCAATTTGTATCCCTTTGACTTCCTTATGTTGTCTAATTGCTCTCGCTAGAACTTCAAGTACTATATTGAAAAGATATGGAGAGAGAGGGCAGCCTTGTCTAGTCCCTGATTTTAGTGGGATTGCTTCAAGTTTCCTCTCCATTTATTTTGATGTTGGCTACTGGTTTGCTGTAGATTGCTTTTACAATGTTTAGGTATGGGCCTTGAATTCCTGCTCATTCCAAGACTTTTAGAATGAAAGGATGCTGAATTTTGTCGAATGCTTTTTCAGCATCTAATGAGATGACCGTGTGGTTTTTTCTTTTAGTTTGTTTATGTAGTGGATTACATTGATGGATTTCCGTATGTTGAACCATCCCTGCATCCCTGGATGAAGCCTACTTGATCATGGTGAATGATCGTTTTGATGTGCTCTTGGATTCGGTTGGCAAGAATTTTATTTAGTATTTTTGCATCAATATTCATAAGAGAAATTAGCCTGTAGTTCTCTTTCTTTGTTGGATCTTTTTGTGGTTTAGGTATTAGCGTAATTGTGGCTTCGAAGAATGAGTTGGGCAGTGTCCCTTCTGTCTCTATTTTGTGGAATAGTTTGAAAAGTATTGGTGTTAATTCTTCTTTGAAGGTCTGGTAAAATTCTGCACTAAAACCATCTGGTCCCGTACTTTTCTTGGTTGGGAGGATTTCTATAACCCCTTCTATTTCTTTAGGGATTATGGGACTATTTAGCTGATCTATTTGATGCTGATTTAATTTTGGTATTTGGTATCTGTCTAAGAAATTGTCCATTTCCTCTAGATTCTCCAGTTGTTTTGAGTATAGACCTTTGTAGTAGGATCTGATGATCTTTTGAATTTCCTCAGTTTCTGTTGTTATGCCTCCTTTTTCATTTCTAATTTTGTTAATTTGGATACTAATCCCATGCCTCCTATCAGATCGCCATGGAGTAAGCGTGGTCTTCAATAGCAACAAAAACAACAGAAAGCCCACATACACATGGAAAATGAACAATACTCTACTCAATGACACCTTGGTCAAGGAAGAAATAAAAAAAAAGAAATCAAAGACTTTTTAGAATTCAATGAAAATGAAGGTACAACCTACCCAAATCTATGGGACACAATGAAAGCAGTGCTAAGAGTAAAACTCATAGCTCTAAGTGCATCCAAAAAGAAACTGGAGAGAGCATACACTAGCAGCTTAACGGCACACCTTAAAGCCCTGGAAGAAAAACAAGTTAAATCACCCAGGAGGAGTAGAAGACAAGAAATCATCAAACTCAGGGCTGAAATCAATCAAATAGAAACAAAGAAAACCATACAAAGAATCAACAAGACCAGGAGCTGGTTCTTTGAGAAAATCAACAAGATAAATAAACCCTTAGCCAGACTAACCAAAGAAACAGCATTCTTGAAGGAACAAGCAAAGACCACCTTTTTCACCTGTGAGGTCACCATGGCTGCCAAAGAATCGATCTGCTTTTTGATAGTAAGCACAATTTCAGCCATTCCCTGGAGACCACTTTTAAACTGGGAAGTGAATGCATTGTATTGGGCCAGAGAAGTTGTTATTCCTGCCACACCAGTGCCAACACCTATGGCTATTCCTGTAGCAACCAAGAGTAGCACGATCTGAACTGCCCTCTCGTATCGAGCAGCTGTCATATCTACAACTGGTATTGGTAGGGGCTCATTTCCCTGGATTACTCCCAGTTCAGGGAAAAGGAGTACCAATGTGCAAACTCCTGACCAGCTGGCATGTAGGCGATGATATACCTGAGTGCCACAAAGAATTAACATGTTTTGGATTGCGGGGCATTGTGGCAGAGATGATATATCAAGGCTTATGGTTTTATTACAGTCTAGGGAGCTTAACATTCTTACAGAATATGTACCAGAGGTCTTAAAACAGTTTGCCATGCCAAAGAGAGGGACAGAGGTAAGGTACGGAGTCATGGTGACATCAGAGTCAGGACAGCTGACAAAAGGTAAGGTAAGGTTATTTGGCAGTATCACTGGAGAAGCTGTAAGTGACAGTTTTGAGTCAATTCCTGGGGGTACACATAACCAATAATCTTCAAAGTGACCAGGCTTGGTTACATTAAGGATCTGGTATGCTGAGGTCAAGGTTTGAAGCAATAGATGAAATGACAAGTTGGTACCATTTATGAGGGGTGCTGTCAAAGAATCAAGGGCCTCAGAGGAGTGTTTGATTATCTCCCCTACCTTTTCAATACCTAGGGGTTGGGCGACTGAGATATACTTTCTTTGAATATGTATTGTACTTACTGGTGAACTGGGCTGATTTTTACGATAGAGCTTACCAACAACTCCTGTCTCCCACCTAGAATCCCACGGGTCTTGTATATAGAAGAAAAGTGTCTTGCAGTGTTGATAGAAGAAATGATTGACCTGTGATCCTAGCATATGTATCTGACAAGACCAATATGGGCATCCCCCATATTCATCTGGCCATCTTCTGCAATAATCTTTTGTCTGGTGAAAGAGAAAGCAAGTATAGAGATCATAATATTTAGATGGGATAATCAATATAGGAATGATCGCGATTTGGATCGGTTCTTGGCATCTGGATATGGAGCAGTTTCCTGACCCTATTTGGAAAGACTCTTTGCTATCTATGGGGGTTTCTTGAACCTCGAATCTCCAGATTTAAGGGCTGCCCTGGATGGAAGTGAAGAACAACAGGGGTAAAACAAGAAACCCATGTCTAATCCAATGAGGTCGAGCTCAGATGCTGGAGTGGAGTCTCACGTTCTGGAATTGGGGACAAGGTGGATGATCTCATGGTCTTCCAGAGCTTAATAGAGCATGGTCTTGTTAGGGTTGACGTGTATGAAGAAGAGTCATTTTTAGGTACAGGGATGAAAGGTTTAAGGTGAGACAGGTGGACCCAATGAGAGAATCCTTCAAGTTTAGCAGCTGTGGGAGTCACGAGAATCACCTTAAAAGGGCCCTGCCATTTGGGCGAGAGGGGTGATGGCCGATGATCTGGAGGGGATAAGAGGACGTGGTCTCCAATGTTGACAGGCAGTGGACAGGAGACAGTCTGTGGCCGCAGTAGATGGTGGTCAGCAATGGGGTGAGTAGGTGGTCTGGGAGGGGGAGAGCATTTAGGTAAGACCAGGAGTTAAAACTGGACGTCCATATATAAGTTCAAAGGGTGAGATGAGAATAGGTTGCTTGGGGAGAGCTCATAGCCTGAAAAGAGCCAGAGGTAGGAGTTTTACCCAGTTGAGGTGAAGTTCCTGTGACAGCTTAGCAAGGGTGGTTTTTAAAGAGTGATTAGTTCTTTCTACCTTACCTGAAGATTGAGGGCAGTAGGGAATGTGAAAATGCCAAGGGATTTTTAAGGTGTTAGAAAGAATTTGAGAAACTTGGGAAGTAAATTCAGGGCCATTGTCTTACTGAAGGGAGACTGGAACACCAAATCGGGGGATTATCTCTCGGAGGAGGAGATCAGAAACTGTCTGAGACCTTTTGTTACTGGTGGGAAATGCTTCTACCCACCCCGAGAAGTTGTCCACCAAGACCAAGAGGTACTTGACATGCTTGTCATTGGGTATATGGGTAAAGCCAAGTTGCCAGTCAGTTCCAGGAAGGGAACATCTAGGCTGATGTTTAGGGAAAGGGGTGCTATGATATCTCGAGTTGGAATCTGACATCTGACAGATTTTACAAGAGGCAGTGATAAATTTTAAGAAACTTAAATCCACAGAAGTAGGCTGTAAGTGGGTCTTAACAAAAGAAGATAACACTTGGCTATTAGGATGAAAGAGTTGGTGAAGATAAGATAGAGTTTGGCGAGTGTCAGGGGGTGGAGGTAGAGATGTGGGTTGTAGTGTAAGGATGTCCTGGGGAAGGTAAGATGAGTTTAGGCCCCCAAGGGCCATAGTGAAAGGTATAGAGAAAAATGTATCCTTTAGATCTAAGATTGAGAAATGAGAAGTTCCTGAGGGGATAGTAGAAAGAAGTGTGTAAGGATTAGCTATGACAGGATGGAGGGAAACCACTGCAGCATTAATGTGCCTGAGATCTTGAACCAGGCGATAGGTACCATTAGGTTTTTTTACTGCTAGTATAGGGTTGGTGAAAGGAGAAGAAGTGGGGCAAAGGAGTTTTTTCCTTAAAAGGTCAGAAATGATAGGCTTAAGTCCCCTGAGGCTTTGGAGAGAGAGAGGGTATTGAGCTTGAGTGATATACCTGGTAGGGTCCAGTAACTGGATGACAACAGGAGAATGATGTTTAGCAACAGAGGGGTTCTGGACATCCCAAACTCTGGGGTCCACCTGAGAAGCTGGTAGACGAAATAACTTGTTAGTGTTAGTAGGTTGACTGGCTAGAAGGAGAAGTAGGGGAACTCCTGGTGAGCTTGGGTTCAGGCAAGTGAGGAGAGCAAAGGAAATTGAAGCCCCCAACTTAACTAAAATGTCCCTACCTAATAAGGGAAAGGGAGAAGTTGGCACTACCAAAAAGGAATGGGTGAAGGGTATGTTTCTAAAAGTGCAGCTAAGTGGTGGGGTCTGATGAGGAAGGTAAGGCTGTCCTCCTATCCTGACTATGGGAAGATGCAAGGGTGAGGTGGGTCCCCAAAACTCCATCAGGACTGAGTATGTGGCCCACGGTGTCAAGGAGGAAGGAGATAGGCCACCCACATACCACTATAGTCACCCGGGTCTCCCTTCTGGTGATGGGTGTTGTCGGGTCGAGGGAGCTCTGGCCCCTTCAGTCATCCATAGCCAAGCCTAGGAGGTCTGTTGGAGGGGTATCTGGGCATGATGGCCCTCTGTTCTGTGCGACCTGAGGGCAATCAATCACCCAGTGTCTCTCACCATGACACTTAGGGTATGGTCCTCTTGGCTTGTGGGTGTTGGGGCAATCCCTCACCCAGTGACCTTGTTGACCATATCTATAGCAGGGAGCTGGTGGTACTTTAGACTTTGAAGGCCAGGAGCCCGGGGTGGTACCTGGAGCTGGTTGGATAGCCTTTGCCAGCATGTGGTACTTTTGTTTTCGGGTTTTCTCATCTCTCCCATGGTATCCCTTGAAGACCAGCGCCAAGACTTCCACCTGTGGAGTTAGGGGCCCCCTCTCCAAGCACTTAAGTTTAGCTCTTATATCAGGGTAGCTCTGAGAAAAGAAATGTCATTAAAAGTTGCTTATCTTCCAGATTCTCGGGATCTAGATTAGTGTACTATAATAAAGCCTTTGTAAGACGTTCTAAAAACTGAGATGTATTTTCCTGTTTGTCCTGGACAACCTCTTGGAGTTTTTCAAAATTTACTGGCTTTAAGGCTGCCTTTCTGAGACCAGCCATAAGGCATGTAATAAACCTGTCTCTGGCTAAAATACCACCTGTGGAATTGTAATCCCATTGAGGATCCTGATCAGGTACTGCCTCGGATCCCGTTGGCTATTTTCCGTCTGTTTGGTGAATTTGGTCTGCATGCACTCTTGCCTCTTCCAAGACTCGCCTGCATTCACCAGGAAGTAAATTGTGATTAAGAGTCATATGGACATTATGGAAAGTCAAGCTATAAGATTGAGTGATGTACTGAAACTCTTTAATAAAGTTAGAGGAATTAGAAGTATAAGAACCCAGTCTGCTTTCTATTTGAGAAAGTTCACTCAATGAGAAAGGAACATGCACTCTAACCAGACCATTAACTCCAGCCACTTCCCTCAGAGGAAGGACTGGTGCTGGGTTGGGTGTCCTCAGAGGAGAAGGAGAACTTGGGAGTTTGGCTATAGCCTTAGAACGTGTAATAGGAGGGGTAAAGGTTGGTACCAGTTCAGGGTGTTTGGAATGACCTGTAGCTGGCAGAGAGGGAGAGGAGGAGTCTGGGGAGGTTGGATTAGTAGACTCCAGGACCTGCTGAGAGAGAGAAACTGAGGCTGTAGTTTTGGATCTTGCAGGCCCAGTAGACCTGCGGTGGATGAGGGGTGACTCATCAGCGGGATCGGATGTAGCATCATCTAGTGGAAGGTGGGTAGGTTTCATGGCTAAGAGAAGCTGGGATTGGGGACAGACAGAGCAGAGAGAGGGTTTAGAGCAGAGATAAATAAAAGTCTGAACATAGAGAACCTCATCCCATTTACCGGATTGCTGGTAGTATGTATTAAGATCCCTTAATACGATCGGGTCTAGGGTGCCATTAGGTGGCCATTTGGAGTTATTGTCTAGCTTATATTGAATCTGACCTTATTACAGAGCTTTATTAACTTTGATTGCCTCAAATTGGAGGCTAGATTTAGAGACTTGAGATTCTCCAGGAGGCATCCCAATGGGGTGCCTGGAGGTACAGTCGAAAACAGGTTATTGCCCATTGGGTGGGTAAGAAAGTTACTAAATATAATCCCAGCATCCTGGAAGAAATATTAGTAACACTGTCCAGCTAGGCTACAAGTCCAGGCCATTGCGAAGACCTCTAGGAGCTTAGGCATTCCCAGAATGCCGGGGGGGGGGGAGTGCCCAGCCTGGGCCAGGGTTTTTGTAGCACCTGTAAAAGCTAAAAGGGATTTTGGACACTTCCCAGTGAAGGTAATAACCCAAGGGTTAACCATCCTATCACGAATATTAGCTAGAGACCAGTTGTGTGAGCTGGGTCTAAGGAGCAAATCTTAGCTTGAAATAAATTGGCCAGTTCCTATTTGTGGCTAAGATTTCCTCTAGCTAACCGAGGTGCCTTACCAATATGCCATGTGTGTTTGTAAGAATGTGCAATCCAATAGCCGGGAACTTGGAACTGTTTGGTCGGTTGGCCCGGAGACAAATCCACGTGGTAAGCGGTAGTGTGCAGCTCACTGATGGAAGTCCGTGGGTCTCAGGCTGCAGCAGTCTGCCCAGTGGTGGGGAATCTGCTAGTGTGGCAATTGTGGCAGTGGTGGCGGTGGTGGCTAAGGTGAAGATGGAGGCAGGCTGCGCAGCTGTCTTCTTGTGGTGACCACACTGTCTGTAGCGGCTGTATGAAGTCTCCTGGGTCGGCACGCCAAAATGTTGGTTCTTGTCCATGCAGTTCAGTGACCTGCAGCCCATGCAAATCACCTGTATGCCTGCCACACAGGCCGTGGGGCGCGGCAGAGGCAGTGGAGATGTGGGCCACAATGAGTGACCAGACCACACCAGACGGTTCCATGTGGCTATATTTAAGATGGGGTAAAGGTGCAGAAGGCAGGAAGAAGGCAAGAAAGTAAGGAAAAGAAAGAGAGGAAGAAACGCTACCCATTATATATGAGTGGTAATGTAAATTACAGGTAAAAGTGGGCCCATTGAATTCTGGGTATATGGCGGCCATTGCCTTGGTAACAGGCCTATGCTTGCAGTGCTAGCTGTGGCCTATATGACGTCATAGGTCTTGGTACTAACAATGTAGGCTATATAAAAGTATAAAAATGGACACTTGAACCAGCACCATTTGTTGAAGAGGCTATCTATTCCACTGGATGGTTGTGGCTCCTTTATCAAAGATCAAGTGACCATAAGTCTGTGGGTTAATTTCTGGGTCTTCAATCCTATTCCATTGATCCACTTGACTGTTGCTGTACCAATACCGTGCAGTTTTTAACACAATTGCTCTGTAGTACTGTTTAAGGTCAGGGATATTGATTCCCCCAGAAGTCCTTTTATTGTTGAGAATAGTTTTAGCTAACCTGGGTTTTTTGTTGCTCCAGATGAATTTGAGAATTGCTCTTTCTAGATCTATGAAGAATTGATTTGGGATTTTGATGGGGATCGCATTGAATCTGTATATTGCTTTTGGTAAGATGGCCATTTTTACTATATTGATCCTGCCAATCCATGAGTAAGAAATATTTTTCCATCTTCTGAGGTCTTCTTCAATTTCTTTCTTCAAGGACTTCAAGTTCCTGTCATACAGATCTTTCGCTTGTTTGGTTAGAGTTATGCCAAGGTACTTTATGTTGTTTGTGGCTATTGTGAAGGGTGTTATTTCCCTAACTTCTTTCTCAGCCTGCTTGTCCTTTGAGTACAAGAAGGCTACTGATTTGCTTGAGTTAATTTTATAACCAGCCACTTTGCTGAAGTTGTTTATCAGCTGTAGAAGTTCTCTGGTGGAGTTTTTTTGGGTCACTTAAGTAAACTATCATATCATCTGCAAATAATGATAGTTTGACTTCTTCCTTTCCAATTTGTATCCCTGTGACTTCCTTATGTTGTCTAATTGCTCTCGCTAGAACTTCAAGTACTATATTGAAAAGATATGGAGAGAGAGGGCAGCCTTGTCTAGTCCCTGATTTTAGTGGGATTGCTTCAAGTTTCTCTCCATTTATTTTGATGTTGACTACTGGTTTGCTGTAGATTGCTTTTACTATGTTTAGGTATGGGCCTTGAATTCCTGCCCTTTCCAAGACTTTTAGAATGAAAGGATGCTGAATTTTGTCGAATGCTTTTTCAGCATCTAATGAGATGACCATGTGGTTTTTTTTTTTTTTTTAGTTTGTTTATGTAGTGGATTACATTGATGGATTTCCGTATGTTGAACCATCCCTGCATCCCTGGGATGAAGCCTACTTGATCATGGTGAATGATCATTTTGATGTGCTCTTGGATTCGGTTGGCAAGAATTTTATTTAGTATTTTTGCATCAATATTCATAATAGAAATTAGCCTGTAGTTCTCTTTCTTTGTTGGATCTTTTTGTGGTTTAGGTATTAGCATAATTGTGGCTTCAAAGAATGAGTTGGGCAGTATCCCTTTTGTCTCTATTTTGTGGAATAGTTTGAAAAGTATTGGTGTTAATTCTTCTTTGAAGGTCTGGTAGAATTCTGCACTAAAACCATCTAGTCCCGTACTTTTCTTGGTTGGGAGGATTTCTATAACCTCTTCTATTTCTTTAGGGGTTATGGGACTATTTAGCTGATCTATTTGATGCTGATTTAATTTTGGTATTTGGTATCTGTCTAGGAAATTGTCCATTTCCTCTAGATTCTCCAGTTGTTTTGAGTATAGACCTTTGTAGTAGGATCTGATGATCTTTTAGGTAAATGGTTAGACCTGGAAAATATCATCCTGAGTGAGCTAACTCAATCACAAAAGAATACACATGAAATGCAATCACTGATAAGTGGATATTAATGAGCCCAGAAGCCCTAAATACTCAAGGTACAATTAGCAAGTCAAATGATTCCCAAGAAGAAAGGAGAGGACCCTGGACCTGTAAAGATTGTATCCAGTTTTGTAGAGAAACCATGGGGGGAGGGGGAATGATTGGGGAATAGTTGGGGGGAGAGGAATTATCGGACATAGGGAGGGGGGAACTGGGAAAGGGGAAAGCCTTTGGAATGTAAACATAGAACATAGAAAATAAAAATTAAAAAAATGGACACTTGAATGGCAATTTTAATAATGATGAATGGTTTTGAGTCATTCATTCATTCATGTTTTTATCCATTACTTCTCTTCATAGATTGTCATAGGTTCTTAATTTTACAGAACTGGCTGAGTTTTAATTGAAAACACTTAACAGAATAATCTGAAGTATTGGTGATTTATTCATCATTCTTTACGTAAAAATTGAACTCTGAGATTTACTTATGGTTATAATTATGTCATGCATAATGAAGTGTCATGACTAGTCTAGAGTCCTCCTTCTGACATCTGATATTTAAGAAGATATTTAAGTAGGAATTAGAAAGACAGTGTGCTCTCTCTCTCTCTTTTTCTGAGGGAACATACGTGATTAAGAATGGATTGGAGGACTGGAGAGATGGCTCAGTGGTTAAGAGCACTGACTGCTCTTCCAGAGGTCCTGAGTTCAATTCCCAGCAACCACATAGTGCCTCACAACCATCTGTAATGGGAACCAATGCCCTCTTCTGGTGTGTCCGAAGACAGCCACAGGGTACTCATATACATAAAGTAAATAAAAATCTTTTTTAAAAAGGGTTGGAATATGCAATCCTGTCCTACTTTTCTCTGAGTTAGATATATTTGTCTCCTCTTAAATCACATATGGTTCTATCCACATCAGAATAGATAATTAATATCCGGGCACTCTAGTATGGAATGGATGTCAGAGGACAAATTTGGACAGAAGCTGGAATGTCTTCAACATGCTCTGAACCCACACTATCACCTGTTACATTCTATCACTTACAGAAGACCTACCAAAGCTTTGCCACTTTTCTCGGTTACACAGGACTTCAAGATTAGCATTTACTTTGAGATTATCACTGGTAAAATTGTTTGAGTGGGACTCTGAAAATGATCCTTCCAGTCTTCTGAAGCTTCTGGATTGGTGTCCACTAAAACTTAGTTTTCTCAAAAGAAGTCACTGTATGAGACTGTTTTATTTCTTCTGTGGGGACAGTGATCAGCAAAAATGCACAGGGAAGTAGCAGGATCAAGACAAACCCTTTCCAAACCAACAGTCTTACTTTCCCCCAGAGATGGCTCAGCTTCAACCTGGGATGTGAACACGGTGAGTGACTGTCATGGTGAAGACAGACAAGAGTCTCTTCATCCCCACTACCAATACACTCTCCTTTAGATAGTGGAAATATTTCCAAGATATTCCAGAGCTGAATGAGAAATTGGAAGGGGATCAAATACTCATATAGAAGGGAATCTGCTCATTCCAAGAGATGCAAACCATTTTCCTAAGTGTGTCTTCTCTAGCTCACCCCCAGGAAATACCACCCATGGCATCATTGGGCTTACCTTAAGCTCATGACTCAGAGAACAGAATACAAGTTACCTGAGAATTCAGAGAAGAAGCAATGGGTGCATTCCACCTAATCTGTACATCAATGAATCTATGGGAATGGGGGCCTAAGCATAGTATTTAATGTCATTCAACGTCCTTAATATGTTTTGAAACATACTTAGCCAAATTCAGACCCAAAAGTGAAGATATTTCATCCTGCACTGCCATATCTTAAATTGCTAATGAAATCTCATATGTACATAGTACATTGGATGTCAGTAATGGTTGTTTCTGTCACTAAAGTAAAGCCTGGGAGTTTTACTCTCAAAAATAGAAAACTGAAGAGATATAGGGCATGCTAGGCTCAGACCTCATAAACAAAATAATTCATGGTGTAGCTAGTATGAATTCTGTTTAGCCACACATACTGCACTCATCATTGCTGAACCAACCTAGTTTCTCTTCCTCTATCTGCTAGACACATATTTCTCATTCAACCAGGCCTGAAATTTTTTATTTAGGCTGGATTCTGGGTTATGGTGAGAATCAGATGATATACAGAACAGGCAAAAATAGAAGAGGAGCTATGTGGCTCCCATGCTGGGGAAGAAAAGTAATCCAAAATGAACTGTGAAGATTAATAAAGAGGGACTGAGCAGAGAGTGCTTGGGGGAAGACCCAAGGCAGATTTTGGTAGAGTAGAATTAGGTGCTGATAGAACATACACCAAAGAAGGGTAAGACAGTTCTAGACCTGGAATGATACTTCTAGCCTATGCCATAGTCTGGAGGGCCAAAAACCTTACAGCCTAGAAGATGACTGATAACATGGTCCATGAGGGGTCAAGACTAGAAGAAGAGGCCACAAAGATTATCTGCTGGTAGATTTCAATTTTGACAGGCATCTGCATCCTGAAATAAGATACTGTTCAGTGGACTTTTTGTCTATTAATTGTTTTAAGACACAGGGACACTAATTATAAGAGTGGGCACTCAGAAAATCCGTAGGACCAACATTCAGGATCCTTATCTCATTACAGTAAAATCCCCAGAGTGAAACAAAGAAGCTCCCATGTGTCTTGCTCTTTAGAACAGGCCTTTTGATTTGATGAATCATGGAACAATCAAGAATGTAAGATACTTGTTTATGATCACACAGGATGTTCAGTGTAGAGTTTTGCCATTTCCTGGACAATAAACACTAATTATTAGACTGGCAAATCCATCTTGTTTATTGCATCCCAGTGTGTCCAAATCCTTTTCCTATCTCTTTATACTGAAGTACTATCTGTCTTTGGTACCCACATGTATTTCTTGTATGCAGCAGAATGTTTGATCCTGTTTATACACCTAATCTGTTAGCCTGTGCATTTTATTGGGAATCAATTCTTTGATTTTGGGAGATTTTAATGGCCAATGATTTGGGTATTTTGTTATTTTGATGTTGATAGTGGTTATGTGTATGTGGGTATGTGTGTTTATGTGTGTGTGTGTGTGTGTGTGTGTGTGTGTGTGTGTGTGTTTCACTTCTTTTTTTCTGGTGTCAAATTATTTAGTCCATTTTTATTCTTAGGTTACCCTCTCTGTGTTGTTTCCTTTCTAGCATCCTGTGTAAACTTGGATTAGGGAAAAATATTGCTTAAATTTAGTTTTCCTTGGAACATCTTACTTTCTCCATCCATAGGGATTGGACATTGTTCAGCATAGTAGTCTGGCTTGGCATTTGTGTTATCTTAGAGACTGTAAATAAACTGTCCAGGACCTTCTGGCTCTTAATGTCTCTGTTTAGAAGTCTGGTGGAATTCTATTTTTTGTTTGTTTTTCTTTTATTGGATACTTTCTGTATTTACATTTCAAATACTATCTGTTTTCCCTCCAGAAACCCCCAATCCCAGCCCCCTATCCCACTTCTAGGACGGTGCTCCCCCAACACCCCGGATTTTGTGATACTGACTTCCAGATCTCTCATTTCTAAAATTAGTTTGAGAATGTATCTAAGATCCGTTTTCTTTCTTTTTTTGTATTCTGTTCTTCACTTTCTTTTTTTATTTTATTCAATATATTCTTTTTTTATTATTGGATATATTCTATATTTACAATTCATTTCCCTTTTTCCCCACCCCCCAAAGGTCCCACATGCCCTTTTCCCTGCCCCTGCGCCCTCATCCACCCCTTCCCACTTCCCTGTTCTTGTATTCCCCTACACTGATGCTTTGATACATTCCAGCACCAGTGTCCACTCCTTTCTTCTTGTCAGACATCATTTCATATGTGATTTATGTCTTGGGTGTTCCAAGATTCTAGGCTAATATCCACTTATCATTGACTGCATACCATGGGTATTCTTTTCAGGCTGGATCACCTCACTTAGTATAATGTTCTCCAGCTCCATCCATTTCTCTAAAAATTTCATTAATTCATTGCTTCTAATGGCTGAATAGTACTCCATTGTGTATATATACCACATTTTTTGTATCTATTCCTCTGTTGAGGGACATCTGGGTTTTTTCCAGCTTTTGGCTATTATATATAAGGCTGCTATGAACATAGTGGAACATGTATCCTTATTGCATGCTGGGGAATCTTCTGGGTATATCCCCAGGAGTGCTATGTCTAGGTCCTCCAGAAGTATCACGTCCAGTTTTCTGAGGAACCACCAGACTGATTTCCAGAGTGGTTGTACTAGCTTGCAGTCCCACCAGCAGTGGAGGAGTGTTCCTCTTTCTCCACATCCTCGCCAACACCTGATGTCTTCTGAGTTTTTAATCTTAGGCATTCTGACTGGTGTGAGGTGAAATCTCAGGGTTGTTTTGATTTACATTTCCCTAATGACTAATGATGTTGAACATTTTTTAAGGTGTTTCTTGGCCATCTGAATTTCTTCAGGTGAAAAGTCTTTGTTTAGCTCTGCACCCCATTTTTGGATAGGGTTATTTGGTTTTCTGGGGTCTAACTTCTTGAGTTCTTTGTATACATTGGATATTAGCCCTTTGTCAGATGTGGGGTTGGTGAAGATCTTTACCCAATTTGTTGGTTGCCGATTTGTCCTTTTGACAGTGTCTTTTGCCTTAGAGAAACTTTGTAATTTTATGAGGTCCCATTTGTCTATTCTTGCTCTTAGAGCATAAGCAATTGGTGTTCTGTTCAGGAATTTTTCCCCTGAGCCAATGTCCTCAAGGGTCTTCCCCAGTTTCCTTTCTATTAGTTTTAGTGTGTCTGGTTTTATGTGGAGGTCCTTCATCCACTTGGAGTTGAGCTTAGTGCAAGGAGATAAGAGTGGATCAATTCTCATTCTTCTGCATGTTGACCTCCAGTTGACCCAGCACTATTTGTTGAAAAGGCTATCTTTTTTCCACTGGATGTTTTCAGCTCCTTTGTCGAAGATCAATTGGCCATATATGTGTGGGTTCAATTCTGGGTCTTCGATCCTATTCCATTGATCCACCTCCCTGTCACTGAACCAATACCATGCAGTTTTTAACACTACTGCTCTGTAGTATTGCTTGAGGTTCGGGATATTGATTACCCCAGAAGTTCTTTTACTGTTGATGATAATTTTAGCTATCCTGGGTTTTTTTGTTATTTCAGATGAATTTGAGAATTGCTCTTTCTCACTCTATGAAGAACTGAGTTGGGATTTTGATGGGGATTGTGTTGAATCTTAATACTGCTTTTGGCAAGATTGTCATTTTAACTATTTAATCCTGCCAACCCACAAGCATGGAAGATTTTTCCATTTTATGATGTCTTCTTCAATTTCCCTCTTCAGAGACCTGAAGTTTTTGTCATATAAATCTTTCACATGTTTGGTTAGAGTCACTCCAAAATACTTTATATTGTTTGTGGCTATTGTGAAGGGTGTCGTTTCCCTAATAATCTTTCTGCTTATCCTTTGCGTATAGGAAGGCTACTGATTTGCTTGAGTTGATTTTATAACCAGCCACTTTGCTGAAGTTGTTTATCAGTTGCAGGAGTTCTCTGGTGGAGTTTTTTAGGTCACTTGAGTATACTATCGTATCATCTGCGAATAGTGATAGTTTGACTTCTTCCTTTCTAATTTGTATCCCTTTGACTTTCTTATGTTGTCGAATTGCTCTAGCTAGTACCTCAAGTACTATATTGAAGATATATGGTGAGAGGGGGCAGCCTTGTCTAGTCCCTGATTTTAGTGGGATTGCTTCAAGTTTTTCTCCATTTACCTTGATGTTGGCTACTGATCTGCTGTAAATTGTTTTTACTATGTTTAGATATGGGCCTTGAATTCCTGTTCTTTCCAAGACTTTTAGCATGAAAGGATGTTGAATTTTGTCAAATGCTTTTTCAGCATCCAATGAGATGACCATATATTTTTAATTTACAGTTCATATGATTTCCCCCTTTCCAGCCTCCCCCCTTCCCTGCAAGTCCCATAAGCCCTCTTCCCTCCCCCTTTTACCCCATTCACCTCTTCCCTCTTTCTTGTTCTGGTATTTTCCTTCACTGCTGCATTAAGCCTTTCCAGAATCAGAGCCCCCTGATTCTGGAACATAATTTGATAGGTGGATTGTGTCTTAGGTATTCCTGTCTTCTAGGTTAATATCCACTTATCAGTGAGTGCATACCATGAGAGTTCTTTTGAGATTGGGTTACCTCACTTAGGATGATGTTCTCCAGCTCCATCCATTCGTCTAAAAAGTTCATGAATTCATTGTTTCTAATGGCTGAATAGTACTCCATTGTGTATATATACCACATTTTTTTGTGTCCATTCCTCCAATGAGGAACATCTGGGTTCTTTCCAGCTTCTGGCTATTATAAATAGCTATGAACATAGTGGAATATGTATCCTTATTACATGCTGGGGATTCCTTTGTGTATATGCCCAGGAGTATCTTGGGGTGACTAACCAAACAAATGAAAGATCTGTATGAGAAGAACTTCAGGTCTCCAAAGAAGGAAATCGAGGAAGACCTCAGAAAAATGGAAAAATCTTCCATGCTCGTGGATTGCAGGATTAATATAGTAAAAATGGACATCTTAGCAAAAGCAATCTACAGATTCAATGCAATCCCCATCAAAATCCCAATTGAGTTCTTCACAGAGTTGGAAAGACCAATTATCAAATTCAACTGGAATAACAAAAAACCCAGGATAGCTCAAACTTTACTCTGCAGTAAAAGAACTCCCAGGGGAATCAGTATCCCAGACCTCAAGCAGTACAAAGAGAAATAGTGTCAAAAACTGCATGGCATTGATACAGTGACAGACAGGTAGATCAATGGAATAGGATTGAAGATCCAGAAATGAACCCACACACCTATGGTCACTTGATATTTGCCAAAGGAGCTGAAACCATCCAGTGAAAAAAAGAGAGCCTTTTCTTTTTTTTAATTGTAAACTTTATTTTTATTGGATATATACTTTAATTACATTTCAGATGGTTTCCCTTTTCCTGGCTCCCCACCCCCCCAAAGGTCCCATATGACGTTTTCCCTCCCCCTGTTCTTCCAACCTCCCCTTCCCACTTCCCTGTTCTGGTATTCCCCTACACTGATGCATTGGCCTTTCCAGATCCAGGAGAGTCTTTTCAACAAACCGTGCTGGCTCAACTGGAGATCAGCTTGCAGAAGAATGTGCATTGATCCATTCTTATCTCCTTGTACTAAGCTCAACTCCAAGTGGATCAAGGACATCCACATAAAACAAGACATACTGAAACTAATAGAAAAGAAACTTGGGAAGACCTTTGAGGACATGGGCACAGGGGAAAATTTCCTGAATAGCTTATGCTCTAAGATCAAGAATTGACAAATGGGACCTCATAAAATTACAAAGTGTCTGTAAGGCAAAGGACACTGTCAAGCGGACAAAACGGCAACCAACAAATTGGGAAAGGATCTTCACCAGCTCTAAATCCAACAGAGGGCTAATATCAAATATACACAAAGAACTAAAGACGTTAGACTCCAGAGAGCCAAACAACCCTATTAAAAAAATGGGGTACACAGCTAAACAAAGAGTTTTCACCTGAAGAAATTCAGATGGCTGAGAAACATCTTAAGAAATGTTCAACATCATTAGTCACCAGGGAAATGCAAATCAAAACAACCCTGAGATTCCACCTCACACCAGTCAGAATGGCTAAGATCAAAAACTCAGGAGACAGCAGGTGTTGGCATGGATGTGGAGAAAGAGGAACACTCCTCCACTGTGGGTGGGATTGCAAGTTGGTACAACCAGTCTTGAAATCATTCTGGCGGTTTCTCAGAAAACTGGATCTGGTGGAATATTAATAGGTCTGCCTTTATATTCTATTTGGCCTTTATCCTTTGTGTCTTAATATTCTTTCTTTGTTCTGTACATTTGCTGTTTTTATTATTATGTGGGTGGTGTATTTTCTTCTTGTATTTTCTATTCTAATCACTGTTCTGTAAGCTACTTGTAGTTTTATAGGAATTTATTTCTTTACGTTAAGTACATTTTCTTCTATGGCATTGATGAAGATATTTTTTGGACTCTGAGTCAATAGCCAACATTAAATTAAATTGAGAGAAACTTAAAACAATTCCACTAAAATTATGGATAAGAAATGATTGTCAACTCTCTTTGTATCTCTTCAATAAAGTACATAAATTCCTAGCTATAACAACAAGACAACTAAAGGAAATCAAGTGGAAATAACTTGGAAAGGAATAAGTTACTGACTTACCATTTGTTGATGACATGATACCATATATAAGATACCTAAAAGGTATGCTGTAGAACTCCTACATCTTTTCAATTCCTTCAGCAATGTTGCTGGATACAAAATTATCTGAAACACTCAGCAGTCCTTCTTTATAGAAGAGACAGACAGAGAAAGAAGTTAGAGGTACAACACCCTTCAAAATAGCAACAGATATTATAAAATACCTTCATATAACTCTAACCAAGGAAGATAAAGACCTGTATGGAAATAAATTCATGTCTCTGAAGAAATAAATTGAGGAAAAATATCAGAAGATGAAAAGATATCCCATGACATTGGATCAGTATGATTATCAGTGAAAATGGGCAACTTACCAAAAGCAAACTATAGATTTAATAAAATTTTCTCAAATTTCCAACACAGTACTTTGCATATCTGAAATGAAGAATTTTCAACTTCATATGGAAAATCAAAAAACCGAGGATACCTAAAGACAATCCTGCAGTATGAAAAACTTCTAAAAAATTCTGGATTCATCACAGTCCCTGGCTTTAAAGTTATAAAAATGCATGGATGTTCTAATAGAAACATACAGCCTAATCAGAGGAACCAAACAAATGACACAGAAATAAACCCACACACCTATGGACATTTAAAATAAAAGAACCAAAACCATACAATGGAAAAGAAGAGCTTCTTATTTCTCATTCATGCAAACATGAAATCTTATTTTCTCTTTAGGCTGAGTTCTGGGTTATGCTGAGATTAGGATGATATACATGATGTCTGCAAGAAGAATTTAAGTAGGTCCATATGTGTCACTCTGCCCCAAACTCAAGTCCAAGTAGATCAAAGAACTTAAGGTAAAACCTAAAACTCCAAGTACTAAATGTAGTAGAAGAAAAATGTATGATAGCCTTGAGTACACTGATACAGGAGAAAACTTTCTGAACAAAACACAGTAGCTTAGGCACTGAGATTAAAATTAATAAATTGACTACTTGAAATTGAAAAGCTTTTATAAGGCAAACAACACTATCAATATGACAAAATGATAGCCTACAGAATGGGAAAGTTTCATCACCTACCCTACATCTGACTGGGGGATATTATGAAAGATACATAAAGAATTCAAGATCTTAGAGAAAAACAGACCAACGAACCCAATTAAAAAATTAGATATAGAACTAAACTGAGGATGTTCAACCTAAGAATCTCTGATGACACAGAAACACAGAAATCTCCAATGTCCTTGTTCATGAGGGAAATACAAACCAAAATGACTGTGGAATTCTACCCTACATGCATCAGAATGGCTAAGATATAAACCTCAAGTTACATCTCATGATGGCAAGGATGTAGAACAAGAAAAACACTCCTCCACTGCTGGTGGGAATACAATCTGCATAATCACTCAAATTTGGCAGTTTCTCAGAACAATGAGAATAGCTGTACCTCAAGACCAAGTGATACTAATCTTGGGCATATGCCCAAAAGATCCTCCACCATCCCACAAAGACTTGAAACCCTATCTTTATAGCAGCTTTATTCATAATAGCCAGAAACTGGAAACAACCCAGATGTCCCTCAAGTAAACAACAGAACAAGAAAATGTGGTTCATTTAGACAATAGAATAGTATGCATCTATTTAATACAATGACATCATGAAACATATAGGCAAATGGATGAGACTAGAAAATATCATGCTAGAGTGAAGTAGTCCAGACCCAAAAGTGTATGCATGATATGTATTCATAAGTTGGATATTATCCATAGACCAAGATAAACATGTGTCAGTCCCCAGACCCAAAGAAGCTAATAACAAGGAGTGCCCAAGGGAGGATGCTTAAATCTTACTCTGAATGGGAAATAAAGTAGATATCTGAAGTAGATGAAGCAAGGATCTGGATGGGAGGAAGGATGTAGAAGGGTACAGATAGAGGGGATAGTATGTAGTAGACATTATGGGTGAGAGATCATGAATTTTGATGGGAACTGTAGAGTGATCTTTATGATTTGCAGGAGAGTAGGTATTGGGAGAGGCCACACAGAGTCTATAGGGTTGATTCTGAAAGAGACTTATAGTAGTGGGGGATACAGAACCTGAAGTGGCCTCTTGTAGCCATGCAGGATTCAAAGCAGAGGGATAAGGACATCAACCTACCCACAAAACCTTTAAGCTAATATTTGTCCTACCTTAAAGATGTGTAAAGATAAAGATGGGAAAGAGAGGGAGGGAATGACCAACCAATAATTTGCCCAACTTGAGATCCATTTCATGCAAAATTATCACTCTGACAGTATTCATGATACTCTTGTTATACTTGAAGACACTAGACTAGCATTATGGTTCTCTGAGAGATACACACAACAACAAATATACATAGATGCAGAACCCCACAGCCAAACATTAGATGAGGTATGGCAAGTCTTGTAGAAGAGTTGTGGAAAGGATTGACGGAGAAAATGGAAGAGATTCAACAAGAAGACCAACAGAGTCAAGAATGCTAGACTCCACAGACTGAACCACCACACAGAGAAAAGAATTGGCTGGACTTAGGCACACTGTACATAGGTAGCAGATGTGATGTTTTGTCTTCCTTCAGATTCCCCAATAAGGAACAGGGGCTGTCCCTGAATCTGTCCCATGCCTGTGGGTTCTGTTCTCTAAGCAGTAGAGGATGCACTCAATTCTGCAGCGAATTGAGGTGCCATAGCTGAGTATACTCACGGGTCTCCCCCTTTTTAGAAAAGGAAAAGGAGGATGGGAGGAGGATTATGTCTGGGGGAGGCCATTAAGATGGGGGTACCATTATTATATAAAGTGAATAAAAAATAAATTAATCAAAAATAGCACAGAACCCCAGCTCTAAAGTCGAGAAAATATCTTTTTAACAAAGAAAAAAAAATTCCTGAACTGAAGAAAGAGATGTCTACAAATAAATAAGAAGCACAGAACACCAAATAGTTTGGACAAAAATAGGTTTTCTCTGTACATAATAAAACACTAAGCATCATCATCATCATCAACAACAACAACAACAACAACAACAACAAAACCAGTGAAGACAAAAATAATTAAAGCTGCAAGGTAAAAAGAATAAGTAACAAATAAAGGATATCATATTAGAATACCATGAGCTTCTCAGTGGAGACTTTGAAAGCAAGAAGATCTTAATCAGGTGTGCTGTAAAATCTATTAGACCACCATTGCCAACCCTGACTACTATACTAATAAAACTTTCTTTTTTTTTTTTTTTAGATTTTTTAAATTGGATATATTCTATATTTACATTTCATTTCCCTTTTCCTGGTTCCCTGCTCCCCAAAGGTCCCACATGCCCTTTTCCATTCCCCTGTTCCTCCATATACCCCTTCCCACTTCCCTGTTCTGGTATTCCCCTACACTGATGCATTGAGCCTTTTCCAGAATGAGGGGCCACTCCTTTCTTCTTCTTGGACATCATTTGGTATGTGGATTGTGTCTTTGGTGTTCCAAGATTCTAGGCTAATATCCACCTATCAGTGAGTGCATACCATGGGTATTCTTTTGAGACTGGGTTACCTCACATAGTATGATGTTCTCCAGCTCTCTCCCCTTTCCCTTACTGCTTTTAATATTCTTTCTTTGTTTAGTGAATTTGGTGTTTTGATTATTATGTGCCAGGAGAATTTTCTCTTCTGATCCAGTCTGTTTTGAGTTCTGAAGTCTTCTTGTATGTTCATAGGCATCTCTTTTTTTAGGCCAAGGAAGTTTTCTTCTACGATTTTGTTGAAGATATTTACTGGGACTTTAATATGTAAATCCTAGCTCTTGCCTATACCTATAATCCTTAGGTTTGGTCATCTCATTGTGTCCTGGAGTTCCTGGATGTTTTGACTTACCAGCTTTATGCATTTTGCATTTTATTTGACTGTTGAGTCAATGTTTTTTATGGTATCTTCAGCACCTGCAGTTCTTTCTTCTATCTCTTGTAGTCTGTTTTTGGTGCTTGCATCTGTGCCTCCTGAATTCTTTCCAAGGTTTTCTATCTCCAGAGATGTCTCACTTTGTGATTTCTTTAGTTTCTATTCCCACTTTTAGATTCTGGATGGCTCTGTTTAATTCTTTCACTTTATTGTGTTTTCCTTAATTCTTTAAGGGATTTTTGTGTTTCTTCTTTAAGGGCTTCTGCCTGTTGAGCCATGATCTCCTGTATTTCTTTAAGGGATTTTTATGTTTCCTCTTTAAGGGCTTTTACCTGTTTACTGGTGTTCTCCTGTATTTGTTTAAGGGACTTATTTAAGTCTTTCTTAAAGCCCTCTATCAGCATGATTAGATATTATTATTTTTTTAATTTTCTATATTCTTTGTTTACATTCCAAATGCTTTCCCCTTTCCCCTTTACCCCATACCCATTAGTCCCATAAGCCCTTTCCCCTCCACCCGTACCCCCATCAATCCCCTCCCACTTCTATGTCCTGGTAATCCCCTACAATGCTACATCAAGCCTTTCCAGGAGCAGGGCCCTCTCCTTGCATCTTCTTGGGAATGATTTATTATGTGAGTTTTGCCTTGGGTATTCAGAACTTCTGGGCTAATATCCACTTAATAGCGACTTCATTCCATGTGTGTTCTTTTGTGAATGAGTTACCTCACTTAGTATGATATTTTCCAGTTTTGACTATTTGCCTAAGAATTTCATGAATTCATTATTTTTAATTGCTGAGTAGTATTCCATTGTGTAAATACACCATATTTTCTGTATCCATTTCTCCATTGAGGGACATATGGGTTCTTTCCAGCTTCTGGCTATTATAAATAAGGCTGCTATGAACAGAGTGGATCATGTGTCCTTATTACATGCTGGGGAATCCTCTAGGTACATGCCCAGGAGTGGTATAGCAGGGTCCTCTGGAAGTGTGACACCCCGTTTTGTGAGGAACCACCAGATTGATTTCCAGAGTGGCTGTACAAACTTGCATTCCCACCAGCAGTGGAGGAGTGTTCCTCTTTCTCCATATCCTTGCCAACACCTCCTGTCTCCAGAGTTTTTAATCTTAGCCATTCTGACTGGTGTGTGGTGAAATCTCGGGGTTGTTTCGATTTGCATTTCCCTAATGACTAATGATGATGAACATTTCTTAAGGTTCTTCTCAGTGATTCAATATTCTTGAGGTGAAAATTCTTTGTTTAGCTCTGTACCCCATTTTTAATATGGTGATTTGGTTCTCTGGAGCCTAACTTCTTGTGTTCTTTATATATATTGCATATTAGCCCTCTGTGGAATGTAGGGTTGGTGAAGATCTTTTCCCAATTTGTTGGTTGCCATTTTGTCCTTTTGACAGTGTCCTTTACCTTGCAGAAACTTTGTAATTTTCTGAGGTCCCATTTGACGATTTCTGATCTTAGAACAAAGTTCTGTTCAGGAACTTTGCCCCTGTGCCCATGTCCTCAAGGGTCTCCCCCAGTTTCTTTTCTTTTTGTTTCAGTGTGTCTGGTTTTATGTGGAGGTACCTGATTCACTTGGACTTGAGTTTGGTTCAAGGAGATAAGAATAGATCAATTCAAATTCTTCTGCATGCTTACCTCCAGTAGAACCAGCACCATTTGTTGAAAAGGCTGTCCCCTCTCTCCATATCTTTTCAATATAGTACTTGAAGTTCTAGCTAGAGCACTTAGACAACATAAAGAGATCAAAGGGATAAAAATTGGAAAGGAAGAAATCAAACTATCACTATTTCAGATGATATGATAGTCTACTTAAGTGACTCATAAAACTCCACTAGAGAACTCCTACAGCTGATAAACAACTTTGGCAATGTGGCTGGTTATAAAATCAACTCAAGCAAATCAGTAGCCTTCCTATACTCAAAGGATACGCAGGCTGAGAAAGAAATTAGGGAAATGACGCCATTCATAATAGCCACAAGCAATATAAAGTATCTTAGTGTGACTCTAACCAAACAAGTGAAAGATCTGTATGACAAGAACTTCAGGTCTCTTAAGAAGGAAATCAAAGAAGACCTCAGAAAAATGGAAAACTCTTCCATGCTTTTGGATTGGCAGGATTAATATAGTAAAAATGGCCATCTTGCCAAAAGCAATATACAGATTCAATGCAATCCTAATCAAAATACCAACTCAATTCTTCATAGAGTTAGAATGCGCAATTATCAAATTCATCTGGAATAACAAAAAACCCAGGATAGCTAAAACTATTCTCAACAGTAAAAGAATTTCTGGGGGAAATCAGTTTCCTGGACCTCAAGCAATACTACAGAGCAATAGTGTTTAAAATTGCATGGTATTGGTACAGTGAAAGGCAGTTAGATCAATGGACTAGGATCAAAGACCCAGAAATGAATGCCCACACCTATGTTCACTTGATCTTTGACAAGGTATTTGAAACCATCCAGTGGAAAAATGACATATGATTTTAAATCCAACTCTTTCTTTGGCAGCATTTTGGAGTATCTTGGACTTGCTGTTGGGGGAGAACTAGGTTCTGATGTTGACAAGTAGCCTTGTTTTCTGTTGTTAGGGTTCTTGTGCTTGCCTTTCGACATGTGGTTATCACTGGTGCTTGTTGGTCTTGCTGTCTCTGGCTGGAGCATGTCTCTTCTGTGGGCCTGTAAGCCTGTGTCTGTACTCCTTGAAGACCAATCTCTTCTGTCAGGGTCTGTGCACAGGAGGCTGTGGAGCCACCTGGCTCCCTGGTTTAAATGGCAGCCTGAAGACTTCTGTCCCAGCTACTCCACTAATCATATGCACTGAGTGATCCTAGCTGTTTCCTTCCAGAGAAGGTAGAGATCTTACCTCAGAGCTCAGAAGTGAAAGCACTGCTGGAAGATCACTCTCTCCTGGTGGGCTGTTCACAGAAGACTGTGGAGTTGTCCAGCTTCCTTGTGCAAATGGCAGTGAGAAGACTTCTATTCCAGCTGTTCTACTGGTCATATGTCCTGTGTGCTCCTAGTTCTTGCCTTCCAGAGAGAAAGTGGAGATCTCAGCTCCAAGCTCAGAAGTGAAAGCACGACTGGGAGATGACTTTATCCTGGCCTCGCAGGCCATGCAAATGGTGGACTGTGGAGTTGCCTGGCTCTCTGGTGCAAATGGCCAACATGATCTTTTTCATGGCTCTGTATATGATTATGATCCTGAAGCTCTATGTTCCATGTGTTTTCCAATGGGTAAGCATTTGGGCCAGGAAGCTGTTGTCTATATACTTGTTGGTTTTGTTGGCAAAGGTAATACCTGCCGTTCCAGGTCATTGTAACAGTGCCTGTGTAGGAAATCATTATCATACTTAGTATAGTTTCATTAGTCTTGAGACCCTCAGGTGTCAGGTCACACACAGGCTATGACATAACCTGTAGAATCAAAGAAAAATGTTTGGGAGGACACATATGTGTTTGTCTAATTTAAAGCTCATAGATACAAATACTAGGCTCTTAATAGACTATAGTCAGAAAAAAAGAAGTTTAATTTGTTCATGAGAAGTTATTATCATAAGTCTTTGACTTGGTAGTCAAATGAAATTTTGATTTAGACTCTAGAACAAATTTGATCATGCCTTCCTATCTTTTTCTTTCCCATACTGGATGAAGAACCACATATTTTGCCAGGTTCTTTGTTTTTGAATTTCATTCAGTATTTGTGTCCTATTTCAAGATCCATTTTGGTGGTTGGTTGCTTAGTGGTGTGTTCCCATTGGTACTTCATTTCAGACAATTTGTTCAGAGACCCAACAGTTCCGAGCTTGACCATCTTGTCATACTCAAGAATTACTAAAGATTTTGATCTACAATTTAGCATGGTCAGCATTGTTCTTGGTACTATTCTGAGCTTAAACTCTCATAGTATTTGTTAACATTCAAAGGTCTAAAGGGTATTTAGCCCTAGAATATCCTTCTGTACACATTCCTATCACTCATTCCCACCGTCCTTGAACTCCTATTGTGGAGTCATTCTCACATTGTAGAATGAGATTGGTTCTGTTTATTTGAACTATTTCTTGCCTAAGTTGTCCTTTCGGACTTTCAGAAGACAGAGTAAAAATAATGATATACATATTGAAAGAACTATTTCCCTGTCTTTATCTGATTCCTACATTTGCCCACAGTTCCATGTTCTCTACTCCAAGGGCTCCTCTCACTGATTGGAAATGCTATTACAAGGTAGAATATGAGTCAAGAGAAACATAGAATTTGAAAAGGATCACATTGGTGATAGAAATAGAGGCTGATTCTAAGCAGTCCTCTCAAATCTATGAAAATCTAGATCACCATGAGTAGAAACATGGGTATTTGTTTCTCTGGGTATGGCTTACTTCATTTAACATGGTGATCTCCTTTCCGTCAATTTTCCACTAAGGAATATAATCTCACTTTTTAAATTAATAACTAAGACTCCACTGTGTACACAGACTTTATTTTACTTCATCTATTTATTGGTAATGGATAAATGAGCTGATAACATTGTTACTGTGAATGTTGTTGCTGTAATATCAATATACAAGTATTTGAGTTGTGTTAGGTTTCTTTGTGTATACCTGGAAGTTGTAGCTGGGTACATTGGTAGTTCTAGTCAAGGATTTTTGAGGAATAAACATCTATATTAATTTCCATAGGACAAGAGAAAAGGGTGAAGAGGAGTAAGAAAGGACTTTGGGAAATTCAAATAAGCATGTATAAAAGGAACCAAGCCATTATTTGTACAGTACCTTAAAACTAAAAACAAAATAAAAAAATCACAGTTTCAATGAAATCATGTTAAAACTGCTTGACTTTTTTTACATGGCATGTCCTACAATCAGGTTGACCCACACAGGCACAGGAAAATCACAGAACAGAATGGCTTCTGGGTTATAAGAAAGCCTGTTCTAACTCACTTTTGAAATAAATATCTTAAACTCTAAAACAGGCAATTGAGACTGCTTAGTAGAGAAGAGCAAGGCATTTCCTCTAGCAATAAATTTTGGATACAAGGACAGAAGAAGGTATAAGATATAGAAACCCAAAGGCCTTTAGCATAATAACTCTTTAAGCATCATGTACATCTACCATTTGCCATCTGCCACATTTTCTCTACTGAATGCTCTGCATCATGTAAATACAGCCCTGATTGCTTGACAGAAATTTCCAATCCCTTTAGTGGCTTCTGTCATATGTTAGTTTTCAAGCTTCTTTCCCCATGTTTTATTCTCTTCCTGCAACTTACCCAAAGATCTTTGTTCCAAAAATATATTGAGGTAGAGACTTTCATAGTTTTCTGAGAAATGGCTAAATTGATTTCAATGGTGGTTGTACAGGTTGGCAATCCACCAAGCAATAAAGAAGTATTCCCTTTGCTCTACATCCAGGCCAGCATGTGCTATCTCTCGCAATTTTGTGCATAGCCATTCTGGTGGGTGTTGGGTGAAATTTCAGAGCTATTTTGGTTTGCCTTTCTATGATGGCTAAGGACTTTGAACATTTCTTTTTGTGCTTCTTAGCCATTTGAGATTCCTCTATTGAGAAATTTCTGTTTAACTCTGTGTTGCTGCCTGCCACTACTGCAAACTGGTTTCTGGAAGAGAAGCTGAGGGATGGATGGGGAAGCGGTGAAAAGAACAAGGGCCAGGGCGACAGTTGCAGGTCAAGGCCCAAGTTTTTAATGGAAGTTAGATCATATAACAGCTTGGACATGCCCCTCCCCCCAGACTCCGGGTTGAGTTCCGAGGAAGTGGTCTGGCTCCACTGCTCAGGCATCTGGGAGGGTCACCTGCTTAATTCAGGAATTGGTAGACCTGGAGGAACAATGAACCTCACCTTCACTCTGAACACTTTACCCTAGGTAAAGCAGGATCCTGAAGAGCACAGGAATACCTGCTCAACAAAGGCTGGGAGAAGAAGTCCACCTTGATCAATGTTGAGTTCTACCAAGTGGCATGACACTCTGTTATGACTCTGTACATTTCCTCTCTTTTTATTAATTTGAAAATGCGGAGGTAGAAAACAAGTGGACAAACATCCATCATAAGATGGTGGATCTTAACCAGGGATGGAAAGCATTGACCATAATTCCTCTTAAATATTGTATGACATCTTTTGCAGAGGAGGGGTAATAGGCTCCCTTATTATTTAAAGGACAGTCTCTCGACGTTAACCCCTATGCAATTAGGTATACTTATAGGGACCTCAGAGCCAGAAAATATCCTTCCTTTGTGGTGCTTTGCCTCACACCTCTCAGTGGTGCCCATTTTTGCTCGATTAGCAAACACTCCTAAAGGAGCCACATAGAACTCAGATCTATGTGTGTTTTGATCTGTGTTTTGTATAACTTTTGAAGCCAGGGGTATGCTAGTGTCTTTAAGAGACACTCAATCTTTCTATCCAGGTGAGCCTTGGTGGAGACAGCCAGTCTGCTTAATACAAAAGGTCAAACTTTAGAGGAGGAACAGGATTAACTTGTCTGAGGATGTCCCTGAGGTATCCAATTCAGTTGCAAATTAGCAACTTAAAAGTTACAAAGCCTGGCCTCTGGGGTGGTGGAGGTAGATTTGTGAATCAAGAGATAAGCCTTTACTCAAAAGAATAAACATGTGATCTAATTATATGAGCTTTACTCCCACAGTTGATGCATTCTTTATGGGATGCATGTATAGAAATATAAAAGTAAATTGCAACAAATTATGTTTTGGATAACAATTATTAATTTTGCCTAAAAAGGCTTGTCATATTATAGGTTAACTACCAATATTTTGTAGTAAGCAATTTGATTGCTGTTTGAAACAAGGAACAAGCAATTTATGAGGCTCTTGAAACATTCCTTTTAACATATATTTATAATTTATCTTACAACATTTTATTTTAACACAGCAATATATTTATTGGAGAGTGTTAAAACTTTACTTGGAGATGAAAAAGGGGTGATTCTACATTAATGTTCCCTTTGCCAAGGAATGGCAGTGAACACATATCATAAACAGCTGATTTTACTAGCGTTTTCTACTATCTGTAAAGTTATTTGACCTTTGCCAGTTAATTTGTATCTACCTTGAAAACAGAGGTTTAAGTCCTCCTGTGGCAAGCTTAAGATGGGGTTAATATAAGATGGAGCCAATTAATATATCCTAACAACCTTTGAAAATAATTTCCTTAAAAATTTTAAAAGCCCACAGTTAAGAACAAATTCCTGTAATAAAATTCTATGAACAACATACACTGAAAAATTTAAGATCCTAGCTTCTTGTATTGAAGCAGAGACAAACCATTTTTTCTCACATAAGGTAAGAAGGCTATTAGCCATTCCTTCAGGAAAAACCTTCTAATGAAATTGCTTTATTGTTTCTTTAAAGTTAGCTCATAGAAGCAAATGCTTTTATAATTATCAGAATGTAGAGCAAAAATCAACCCTTTAAACTTAAAATAATTTTGTATGGAGTAGGCAGGCCAAATTTTAATGCCTTCTTAAGTTCTAAATAGCCCTATTAACCTTTAATAAGTTTGAACTGCACTTGGAACCACACCTGAATAAGTCTGTCAAGAATGTTCCTTTGGACAAAAACTCCCTATGTGGGGTCTGCATGACAAAAGCAGTTCATTACAAGCTTCCATTGAGGAAACTCTGAGCTCTGTACTAACTCAAATGTTTTTTTTTCTTCTAATCTACCCAACACCTGTCCTGCAAGGACATTGTATGTGGTTCCTCAAATGTAAATATCTTCTAATCTGAGCCTATTGTCTAAGACCAGACTCAAACTTACCTGTCCTGCAAGGACTTTGTATGAGGGTCAAATAACAAAAGGAACGTGTAATTTCAGGGTTCCTGGAAAAATTCTACTCACTGGGTTTTAGCAGTCAAAGGAGCCTGTTTGATATCAAATAAATTTCCACTGAGATCTCGTTCTTAATCTTGGAGGGTTAAATTTTGCTTCCACTGTATCAATAAACTTGTGAAAAAATGGCAATAGGTCCATACTGGCCACAGCTGTTTTTAAACTTTATCACTCTTAAAATTATCTTAACTATAAAATATGTTAAGAATCGTGAGCCTTTAACCAGGCTGCAAATTGCAGCCAATGGCACACTGGCAATTTTCATTGTAACTCTTAATTTTGTCTTGCAATATTAGAGTATAACTACAACTTTGGAAGCAAAACCGAATTTTAAATAATCTATTTTCTTTAAAAATTAATGACACACACATTATTTTTACAGCACCAGGTTTGTCTGCCAGTTTTTATGTTCAAATGTATTACAGTATAACTAATTTAAGACATTATTTTAAATCTTATTCCTTATAAGTCTAATTTCTAGGTTAATATTCACACAAAACACCATGCCAATTTAGAAACATCTTAGAGACCTGTATTTCCTGGGATGTGTCATGCCATGTGTTGTTGTTTAAGATGGCTGCAACCCTGAGCTACCATTTCTTTTTTGTTTTGTTTTGTTTTTGTTTTGAGACAGGGTTTCTCTGTGTAGCCCTGGCTGTCCTGGAACTCACTCTGTAGACCAGGCTGGCCTCGAACTCAGAAATCCACCTGCCTCTGCCTCCCAAGTGCTGGGATTAAAGGCATGTGCTACCACTGCCCGGCCTGAGCTACCATTTCTAAACTAACTTTTTGTTACTAACATTATACCTTGTAAATCATGTCCAATGATTTATAAGCCAATACTCTATATAATCAAGATATGCAAAATATACTTATACCTTTAAGACCAATTATAAACAAGAATAAAACAATTCCACGAATCTCATAAACTTAAACCAAACAAATTTTTTCCTTTTTCTAGCTGTAATTTCAGGAGAATAAGAAGTACTTTGAACCAAAAAACCACAATTGTAGAGATTTTCCGTTAGGAGAAACAACCATTAACCCACTTGTCCTAGACTTGAGGCTGCTGCCCCCTTTTAAAAGCAGCTTTCTCTCTAACTATGTTTGACTCCTAGCTGAGTGCTAGACACTTTAAATCAACCTCTGCCATGTTAACTGAAGCTAGATTAAGACATAGACTACCAGCAGATGAATTTTGTTCATCTGCCAGAAAATTGTTACCAACTTTTTAAAATATGTAACAAATAAACGGTCATTCACACAAAGACAGAAGAGGACACAAACATACACATAGACGCACAATACACACCAGAAACAAAAAAAAAAAAGATACACAGAAATGGAAGCTTGCTTGTTATGCAATCCATTTTCCTTCTCTCTTTCTCTCTCATTTTCCAAACTTTCCTAAAGCAGCTCTTGGAGGCTACGGATATATGCCTATTTATAAACCCTTTTCTTTTTCACCTGAATCAGCTCTTAAAAGCTGTGGACAAATACCTTTAAGGTTCCTGCCCCATTTTCCATTGTCTGTCTCTAAGCGAGGAGTTCAGCGTTGGGTAGACACTGCCTCACTTGGTCCATATCCTTTTTGTACCTATGCTTGCTCAATGTGCAGGATACCATCTTTTTCTATTTCTTTAAAGCTTCACAAAGACGGAGTCACCTCAGTAGTTCTCAATTACAGCTCCATGTGGGTGCCATTCTGTTGCTGCCTGCAGCTACTGTGAACTAGTTCCTGGAAAAAAAGAAGCTGATACATGGATGGGGAAATGTAAAAAGAACAAGGTTCAGGGCAACAGTTGCTGGTCAAGGCCCAAGTTTTTAATGGAAGTTAGATCATATAACAGCTTGGACAAGCCCCTCCCCCCAGAATGGACTGAGTTCCAGGGAAGTAGTCTGGTGGTTCTTGGCTCCACTACTCAGGCAGCTGGGTGGATCACCTGCTTAATTCAGGAATTGGTAGACCTGGAGGAACAATGAACTTCACCTTCACTCTGAACACTCCACCCTATGTGGAGTAGGATCCTGAATAGCACAGGAATCCTTGCTCAACAAAGGCTGGGAGAAGTTCAGCTTGATCAATGTTGAGTTCCTACCAAGTGGCATGACACCACATTATGGCTCTGTACAGATCTGGACACATTTTATAAAATTAGGTTATATGTCATGATGGTATCTAATTTCTTTTTTTAATTTTTTTTATTGGATGTATTCTATATTTACATTTCATTTCCCTTTTTCTGGTTCCCCGCCCCCCAAAGGTCCCACATGCCCTTTTCCCTCGCCCTGCTCCCTCATCCACCCCTTCCCATTTCCCTGTTCTGGTATTCCCCTACACTGATTCCTTAAGATATATATATATATATATATATATATATATATATATATATATATATGTGTGTGTGTGTGTGTGTGTGTGTGTGTGTATGTTTGTGATATTAGCCCTCTGTCAGATGTAGGATTGGTAAAGATTTTTCCTAATATATAGGCTGCTGATTTTTCCTGTAGAAAGTTTCCTTTGTATTAGAGAAGTTTTGCAGTTTAATGAAGTCCAATTTATCAATTGTTGATTTCAGAGTCTGAGCCATTTTTGTTCTCTTCAGGAAATTGTCTCCTGTACAAATGAGTTCAAGTATATTCCCCACATTCTTTTCTGTGGCATTTAGTGTATTTGTTCTTATATTGAGATCCTTGATGTGTTTGGCATTGAGTTTTATGCAGGGTAATAAGTATGTATCTATTTTCATCCTTCATGTAGATATCTAGATAACTATATGTTAAAGAATCTTTAATTTTTTTCCCCATCGTACGGTTTTGGGTTCTTTTTAAAAGGTCAAGTGCCCATAGGGCTGTGGGTTTATTTCTGGATCTTCAATTCCAATTATCATTGTGTCTGTTTCTGTACCAATACCATGCAGTTTCTATCAGTATCGATCTGTATTACAGCTTGAAACCAAGGATGCTGAATCCTCCTGAAGTTGTTTTATAGTTTAGGATTATTTGGACTATTCTGGGTTTATTATTTTTCCATATGAAGTTTAGAATTGCTCTTTCAAGGTCTATAAAAAATAAATTCCAATTTTAATGGGGATTTCATTGATTCTGTAGTTTGCATTCAGTAAGATGACTATTTTCATTATATATACAGGATTGCATGATACTGGTACAAAATGTATTGTTTTGCTGTGAGTTTAAAAAAAATTCATTGCACTGAGTTTTTGTCCCATTGTGGCAGTGGATTCAGAACCTTGTTTCTGGTAACTCACACAGTATATGAGTATTATTGAATTAGAAATTTGCATAATTTCTATCAGCCTAAGAATTTCTGTGTCATATTTAATTTCCTTGAGTTAGAACTGAAGGATCTATTTTCATTCTAATTGGCTCTGTGAGCATTCAAAGACTAAAAGCAGTAGTAGAGTCCATATAAAATTTGATTCACAAGCCGGTCGTGGTGGTGCAGGCCTGTAATCCTAGCACTTTGGAGGCAGAGGCAGGTGGATTTCTGAGTTAGAGGCCAGCCTGGTCTACAGAGCGAGTTCCAGGACAGCCAGGGCTACACAGAGAAACCCTGTCTCGAAAAAACAAAAAAAAAATTTTGATTCACTTTTACCTTGTAATTCAAGAGCTTTGAGCCAGAGTGATAAATTCAACCTTTCATGCAAAAGTTCCCCAGTGGCAGTGTCTTTGCCTTAATTTTCTAGAACACTGCATTTATTATATATATATATATGGCTTTTATACATGTACACTATTACATCAGATTACATAAGGGTCCATTTTATGGCCAAATAATTAATTTCAATGTCTATCAGTGAAATCACAGTTTGCTAAACAACTTCAATTTTTTCCAAAGTTCTTTTATTTCCTTTCAGAAGGGTGGTGAATACAATGTCTGTCCCATTTAGGAGATGAATAACCTTCACTTCTCAGCCCTGGGGCCAATTATTTTTAGCAAGTGTTTTTCAGATGAACTTTAAATAGTAACTCCATCAAAAGAAGCATTTTATGAGTTCATCATTCTAGATTCATCTTTTATTTTTCCGATTCACCCTGCCAGGGGTATGAAAACTATGTAAAGCCTGGGGGATCATATCCCTACAAACATGACTCAGTCTGGAGAAAATGTAAAATACATGTCACTAAAACTTAACATATTGATACATTTTATTCATATACTCAAAATTAGTCATTAAATGACTAATTCCATATTATCAACTATATTTTATACAGAAATATATCATCTATAGCCTGAATTAAGGTTAAATGCAAAATTTGATAGCAATGCAAATTTTATCTCATAATATATAATAGACACCCTTTGTTTCCTAATGTTACTAAAATGGGTCAGCTAAAGAGGCCTTCACTAATAAAAAAGAGAGTGAGATCTATGATCTTTGCACCAGATACTAAATTTTGATCTTATAAATTTTAATGTCTTTTAATTATTACCCACTTAGTTACACTTTGAGCTTTTACTTTTCTCCTTTCTTTTTATTTCTCCTTTGGAGCCATTCTTTAGCTTAGGTCAGAAATAATGTATAGTTTAAATTCGTGATAATCTATATGATTTTCCTTTAGCCTACTGAATTTACTTCATCATACCTAGCATACTTTTCAACTGTTTTAATGTCTTCTACTTCCTAGATGCTCCCCACAGTTTAAAAAAAAAACGTGAAATATACCAACATCAATAAATTTTTATAATTACTAAAACAGTTTAATCCAATCATATTTTTAACATAATGTATCAAATTGATATTACTATCTCACATTTTATTTCTAAACTATTGTTTTTGCACCCTGCAATTCCAATGCATACTTTAATATTCTTTATGATTTTCAAACCCAATATACATTTTTCTTTATTTCTTAAAATTTTCAAAGTGTGAATATTACATTTCAAGAAGAGCTGACCAAGATTACAGGTATCCAATACCATTTGCAAATAGCTGCATTTGTTTAGGAGTTTGTGTAAATAGAAAGTAGAAACAACACAAAGAGAGACAGAAATATTTACATAACCCTGTAATATGGTTTTGTTTTAAAATGTTTTTTTTTTTTGAAAAAGAAATAATGGTAGAAATAGCAAGGGTTCATCAGCACCACCAACAGGGGAACAATCTGTATACTATGGCGGATGTTTCTTCATCAGATAATCATATGCCTACACCATAGAATCTTCTTTTTCCATCACACATAGGTTACTCCAGAGATCCACACCTAGTTTGGAGCTATCCATTGGAACTTGTTGTGTTTAGAAGAGAATAAATAATTTGTGGTGATTTTAATTACCATGCAAAATTTTCCTGTGTATTTTAAATAGTTCAAAATGAATTGAGAAATTGTTTTCCTTCTAAAAGAATATGAAAAAGAGAGATCTCCCTAAGTTTACAGTGATCATTATGGAGTAAAATCATTAATTCCATTATTTCAGCATATTTCTAGAAAATACTATTTTAAGCAGTATATGCTTCATACTAAGTGATAGACAGATGACATTTGGAGGTGAAAAATATATATAATATTAAGGACAGATCTAATTGTTTTGCATTTGTGATTTAATATATCATATTTTATACCATCCCTATTGATTAGAAAATTCTTTGACACAAAGAGTTGAGATGAATTATGAATATCAGTTAGATATCAGTTTGACAAACCATGTGTTTGTCTGGGGAACTTGAAATAATTTAAATTTTACCCATTTGTATGTAATTGGTAACTACTAAATATGCAGGAGAGGTTTGTGTCAGGTAATTAATTTGGTATGCTTTCCAGAAAGGTAACTTTATTGTTATATTATTAATTTCCCTGCTGTTACTACAACAATCATAAAACAGAAAAAACATAAGGTTGAAATCATTCAGTGATAATAAAGTTACTCAAATTCTTTCAATTCATTAAGGCTCAAATTAACAAGTTGTAAGAGGATAAAATAAAACTTGCATCACCTGTTAATGAGATGGCTATTAAAAATCTCTGATTGCACCTTTTCCAAACAAACTAAAACCTTTCCTAGCAAACTCCCAGAAGTGTTACGTAATTAACCCCTCAATGATATTCTTCTCATTAAGATCTTCTCAAGAACATTCTTTTGTCTTGGATTAATTCCAAAGTGTTAACTTTAGAATTAACTTTGTTAGATAATCACATAATCCCCATGCAGTTTGAGGAAAAAAAAAGAGAAACAACTGGATTAAAATTTCTCATTATCTGTTTCTAAGTTGCCAGATGCATGTTTTTGTTCTTGTTTACCAACTTTACTAATAATTATGTCTTGAAGAATAGACAGTATCACAAAATTTCTCATCCGTTTTAGGATACATGTAACTTTATATGTACATACACAGAAGAACATATAAGAACAACAACCTTAGTAATACTTGAGACAGTGTAACAAAAGCTTGGATTTAAAAAATAGTTAGATATTGTTATTTCCTATCATCCTTTGCTTCATAAGCAATATATGAGCATGTAAGGAAAGTAAATAGGAACTCATTAGATAACATTTTAGGAAAATTATTTTGTTATTTTTTTGTTCATATAAAAAGACATGAGAGATTCAATCAAATTACTCCCAAAAAACTTGTTGATCTCTGAGTGCTGTAATGCTTCTGTAAATTTATATGCTTATAATTTTATTTTACTTCCAGTAACAGATACTAGACTGCTTGAACATTGTAGATATTATGAGAACACTGATCTAGGACACAGCTCACTTTTTTAGTTAGTCCTCATTGTCACTCGCTTAAATGTTGTCTTTGGAAGAAAGATATAGCTCAGTGCCAGACATTTATCTAATTTTTAAATATTGATTTTTATTAGTGCTAAATTTAAAGAGATCTCATAAACGTTTTGATTAACTTTTCTTTCAATCATCTACTTTCTGTGAATTTACCCAAATTCACTGACAATTTCCTTTAATTACTGCTCTACCTGGGGGAAGTCATACCCTCTGACTAGTGCAGAATCAAAAGCATAGAAGTTGTTTACTTGTGGAAACTGGATCCATAAACGTCATTTGTTTTGAAACATTAATTTCAAACACTATGGTGTCTTTCAATAATATTTTATGTTACATTTTCTTTTTGCAAGGAAGTGCAGAAATGTAGGAAAATATTCTTGTTCAAGTGACTTGTTCTCAGCTTTTCTAGTGCTTGTAGTTTAGGGAGTCTAAAAGAAATGAGTACAGGAAATTTATTTATAGCCTGGTCTCATGGATCTGAGTAGCTTCTCTCATCAAAAATAGGAATATCCAAGTAGGAAAAACACCCTCCCATTTTTGATGAGAGAAGCTACTCAGATCCATGAGACCAGGTTATAAATATTATCATTGGCTATGCATAGCACTATCTGAAGGAATTCCTCCCCATACAAGGAGGCTTGCTTTTTGACTATCTTTATTCCCTGGTGTTTTAGTAGGACACATATTTCCATGGCTAGGGAAGATTTTCTTTCTATGTCATGGTGAGTTGCCCATGATAGAAAAGAGAAGCATTTGTCCAATGGGAATGTTCCCTTGGCCAATATAGTTTCAGGGGATTCCACAGAGGTCCAAAATACTAAACCTTCTCACAAATTTAAGGACTGGCACCTATCCTGTGAATTTTAAGTGGCTTCTGTATTACCAGGGTTTCTTTTTGTTTTAAGGAGAAGTTAGATAAAGAGTCATTGCCAAAGCCCATTGCAGGTTGTTAGGATTTAGACAGAGACCATAGATAGAGAGCTTCAGCCAACACCAGAGAGAAGATCTGGCCAGGAGGCTTCAGTTGCCCCTTTGGTCTGTCAAAATCTAATCGATGGTGCTGACTGAAAGCACAGTAGGAAAAGACACATTGATTGTTTCTATGAGTCAGAGGGCTCACCTTCCTGCAGTATCAGTTCAGTGCAATTGTGTCTGTTAAAACCCCATGTTGGGCACCAGATGTGGGCCTTTTCCATTTTTTCCAGCATGAGGGATGTAAGGTAGCCCATGTATTGTAGAAAAGTAGGGGCAAAGAGAAGAAATAGGGAAGTAGAAGCTTGCTATGTCCATGTGGAGAGAGTTGGGAAGGGAATGAGGAGTGAGCATGGAGCAAGGGGGCAAGAGGCAAGGGAGAGAGTAAGAGAATGGGAGAGAGGAGGGGCCAGCCATACCCTTTTATAGTGGACCAGGCTGCCTGGCTGTTGCCAGGTAACTGTGGGGTGGGGCATATCTGGCTGTAGCCAGGTAACAGTGGGATTAGAGTCCAGTCAGAATACCAGGGGCTTGAGAAATTGCCCTACATGACTGAAGGCCACAGGATTATGGAGTTGAGGGCCTCTTGGTGTCAGGAGTCTAGTGTCTGGGAACATGAGCAAACAGACCTTCCATCCCTCATGAATTAAAGCCACTGGATCACTGGGGTTTAAACGTAGCTTAGCCAGAACACAGACTTCCTTTCACAGTCCAACATCCCCTTTCTTTACCTTTTATTTAAAAGATAGGGGTCCCCAGAGTGACTGTGTCATTTGTAGTGAAAATTTTGGGTGGGTTGGAAGTATATGCCAGAGAAGTAACACAACTAAACAAAAGTGGTACGGAGGTTAAGAATAGGGGTTGGGAAGGCAAGGGATGATTGAATTAATGGGTAGCACAGTTTGAAGGTAATAACATCATTTTTAAATAGTAATCAATCAATCTAGATAGACATGCTTTTCTTACTATCATACAACCTCCCCTAAGTTCAGCAGCCATTTGGCTTTGGCAAGAGAGTTCATCTTTGGCTGGAAGGTCCCAAGTCTGTCCTCCGTGAGGTTCAGCACATGTCTCTGAATATCAGTGTGTGTCAGATGAGTTGTCTGAAAGGCAGCTTTGTTGGCTCATACAGGTCCCAGGAGGTGGCGCTGTCCCTGCTGTATCTGTGGCAGCAGGAACTGTGTGGGGATAAACCTCCAGAGTATTTATAACAGAGGAACAGAACTCTGGCAGGGGGATTCTGCATAGGGTGAATTGTGAATGTTAGGCCCATAATGGTTTACTTGGGAGTAGCATGGATCATTATTAGGATCCTTGAAAAGCAAGGGTGCTTGAGGAATTTAGTGCTGGAAATCGTGCTTAAAGACTTAAAGTCTGCTTTGGATGGCCGAGGAAGAAAATATCATGTTAATTGTGCATCTAGGATAGGCAGTGACAGTTTGTAAAAGGAAATCGGTGGTTAATTAAGGATTGAATGATGGTAATCAGCATAATTAATTTGACCACTGGAAGCATATTAGATGACTTTTGGACCTGAAAAGAAATCTTAAACAAGTTAAAAATTCTGGACATATATCATGAATGTTAGGAAGAAAAATAGGCATTGAAGTTAAAAAAGAAAAAAGAAAAAAGAAAAAGAAAAAAAAAGAAGAAAAAGCACCCAGGTGCAGCTTTTGTGGACTTAGGTGGATGGGGATGGTGCCTGCAGCCACTAGATTGCATTTTGCTCTTAGAAGAAAGGTCACCTGTTTTCCCCAGGTAATTTTTTTCTTGGAAAGAATGATATGCAAAGCCAATCTTAAAAGAAAGCTTACAAGATAAACATAGATGACATAGCCAAGGAGAGGGAAAATGAGAGGCTTCCTAGCCAAAGCATCAGCAGCTTGTTGGCTGGTGTGAGAGGGTTAATTTGGCTTTTTTGGCCTGCAGGGGCCTCAGGGAACCACATGTTGGCTAGCAGACTGAAGAAGCAGAGAGCTCAGGGCAGGCACTGTCCTCTGCATTGCAGATCTAAGGGAGGTCTCATTGAGGTGCTGGGAGAGAGGCAGAGAGTAAAGACAAGTTGTGACTGAAGGATCAACAGAAAGGCATGAATGCCTTTCTGTGGCAAAAACAGAAAGGAGAGCAATGAAGGGGAGAGGCAGTAAAGTCCTAGAAAGTTTCTGCCACAGCAGGAATCTGTGCTAGCTAACACCTGAAGGGGGAAGAAGCTGACCAGAAACATGTGGGGAGAGAGAGAGAGAGAGAGAGAGAGAGAGAGAGAGAGAGAATCAGAGGAAGACCTACTTTTATACTAGACCGCATCACCCAAGGTCCCCTGTGGGTCTCTGTGTGTGTTCTAGTAGAGGGTCGGCATTGTGCAACCATCTTTTTTGCTACCACTTGTAGGGTGCCACAGCAGCTTGTGGTGTGTGTGATGTGGGGAAAGGGGGAAAGGGGGAAAGGGGGAAAGGGGGAAGTAAAAGACCATTGTCTTGCCAGAGCTTGCTTGCTCTGGCAGGGCAGAAGCTGGAAACTGCTGCTGCTGCAGCTGCTGCAGCTTGTAGAAAGTGCAGTGTGAGGAAAGGGGAGTGAGGGAAAACTGTGTCTTGACTGTGCTTGTTGGCTCTAGCAGGGCACTTCCTGTAGACTGTTGTGTGCCCTCAAGCAGCTGGTTGCATGTCTGGCTGCGAGAAGACACAGGACCCCTATCTGTGGTGGTAGGGAAGGAGCAGTCTCAGGGCCCCTAGGCCTCACAGAGGCCAGGGGTGACAGGTTCCTAGGAATCACAGGATACTGCAGAAGAGCTGAGAATGGGGGCCCTGGTGCAGCTCAGTCAGTCCCAGAACAGAAGGGAAAAGGAAGCATACAGAAGGCATACTGGAGGCTTTTTGTTTGAGTTAATTTTATATTCCAAGGGGCTCCCCTCCCAGTGATGCTCAGTAAGGCAATCCTCTGCTAGAGCTATTGGTACCCAATGTGTACTTTTTGTTTGGTGACTTAGTCTCTGGGAACTTTGAGGGATTTGTTGGTTGACATTGTTGTTCTTCCTATGGGGTTGCAAACTCTTTCAGCTTCTTCAATGCTTACCCTAACTTCTCCATTTGTGTTCACATGATCTTTTATTTGAAAAATTCACACAAGGATATTTTCACTTTTTTTTCTTTGTTATAAGGGCTGTTGCCACTGCCCACTGGCAGTGCACCAACTCGGTTGGGGGCCGCCTACTTTGTGGTCTTCCCAGCACTCTCAGAGGCGGTCTCAATCTTGCCACCAGGTCACCAGTAGAGAACAAACAGACGGGCCCAGGTACGCAGACTTAATCCTAGACTAACATTGCTGGGTGGAAACCTACCAGGCTTTCACCTGTATCCAGGACCTGGGAGGCTCAGCAGGCCATCTCTATGCCCACCACTCACCGGGCCATGCACCAACTCTGTTGGGGGCTGCCCGCTTTGTGGTCCTCCCAGCACCTGCAGCAGTGTTCTCCATCTTGCTGCCAGGTCACCTGTAGAGAACCAGCAGATGGGCCCAGGTATGCAGACTTAATCTGAGACTAATATTGCTTGGGTGGAAACCTGCCAGGCTTTTGCCTGTAGCCAGGACCTGGGCAGCTTGGCGGGCCATCTGTATGCCAACTCAGTCATACAGCAACACAGTTGGAGAGTCATCTGCCCTGCAGAGTGATCAGCACTTGGATAGGGTCCCTGCAACATCTGCCATCTTTGCACCCTGAAGGAGCAGACAGGTAGCACTGGGTTCACAGAAACAACCCGAATATAGCATTGCTTTGGGCAGGAAGCATTAGGGCTCCAAGGGCACCCAAGAGGAAGGTTGCACACCAGCAATCCGAGCCAGAGAAAACCCTGACATCCAGAGATGTGGAATTACCCTTACAGGCTCACGGTATGTACAAACACCACTCAGTGACAACAAGACCAACTAACACCAGAGATAACCAGATGGCAAAAGGCAAACATAGGAAAGTTACTAACAGAAATCAAGGCAACATGGTAGCATTCGAACACACTTCTCCAACAACAGGAAATCCTGGATACCCCAACACCCCCCCAAAAAAAAAAACAAAAACAAAAACAAGATTTGGATTTAAAATCACTGGTCAGGATGCTGTTAGAGGATCACAAGAAGGATGTAAATAAATCTCTTAAAGAAATATAGGAGAAAATGGATCAAAAGTTAGAAGCCCTTAAAAAGGGAAGCAAAAAAAATCAATTAAAGAAATTCAGGAGAATATGGGTCAAAAGATACATGCCAATAGGGAGGAAATGCAAAAATCACTTAAAAGAATACAGGAGAACTTGAGTCAACAGACAGAACTCATGAAAAAATAAACACAAAAATTTCTCAAATATCTACAAGAAAACACGAACCAGCAAGTGAAGGGTATGAGCAAAACAATCCAGGACCTAAAAACAGAAGTAGAACCAACTAAGAAATCATAAAGGGAGACAACTTTGGAGATAGAAAACCTTGGGAAAAAATCAGGGGCCATAGATACAAATATCAACAACAGAATACAAAATATAGAATCTCAGATGCCGAAGATACCAAAGGAACCATGGATTAAACAAAGAAAGTGCAAAATGCAAAAAGCTTGTAACCCAAAACATTCAAGAAATCCAGGATACAATGGGAAGACCAAACCTAACGATTATAGGTATAGACGAGAGTGAAGATATACTACTTAAAGGGCCAATAAAATTATGGAAGGAAACTTCCATAACCTAAAGAGGGAGATGTCCATGAATATACAAGAAGCCTACAGAACTCCAAACAGACTGGACCAGAACAGAAATACCTCCTATAACATAATAATCAAAACTCCAAATGTACTAAAAAAAGAAAGAATATTAAAGGAAGTAAGAGAAAAAGGCCAAGTAACATATAAAGAAGACGTATCAGAATTACACCAGACTTCTCACCAGAGACCATGAAAGCTAGAAGATCCTGGACACAAATGCCAGCCAAAACTACTATACCCAGCAAAACTCTCAATCACCATAGAGGGAGAAACCAAGATATTCCATGACAAAACCAAATTTATAAAATCTTTCCACAAACCCAGCTCTACAAAGGATAATAGGGGGGAAATCACTAATACAAGTAGGGAAACTACACCCTGGAAAAAGCAAGATAGTAATCTTCGGTCATCAAACTCAAAAGAAGAAAACCGATCAAGTATAAAAAAAAAAAACAACATCAAAAATGACAAGAATCAAGAATCACTATTCCTTAATATCTCTTACCATCAATGGACTCAACTCCCCAATAAAAAGACACAGACTAAGAGAATGGATATGAAAACAGGACCCTGCATTTTGCTGCATACAGGAAACATATCTCAGTGTCAAAGCAAACACTACCTTAGAATAAAAGGCTGGAAGACAATCTTACAAGCAAATGGTCTCAGGAAACAAGCCATAGTAGCCACTCCAATATCAGATAAAATTGACTTTCAACCTAAAGTCATCAAAAGAAACACAGAAGGACACTTTTTTTTTACTTTTTTAAAATTTTTTGCAATTTAAATTTTATTTTCTATTATACTATGTTTACATTCCAAAGGCTTTCCCCTTTCCCAGTTCGCCCCCCCACCCATATGTCCCATAATTCCTCTTCCCCCCCCAGCTATTCCCCAATCATTCCCCCCCTCCACAATTTCTCTGTTCTGGGTCTACAAAACTGGATCCAATCTTTACAGGCCCAGGGTCCTCTCCTTCTTCTTCAGAGTCATTTGACTTGCTAATTGTGCCTTGAGCATTTAGGGCTTCTGGGCTCATTAATATCCACTTATGAGTGATTGCATTTCATGTGTATTCTTTTGTGATTGGGTTAGCTCACTTAGGATGATATTTTCCAGATCTAACCATTTACCTACAAATTGCATGAGTTCATTATTTTTAATTGCTGAGTAGTACTCCATTGTATAAATATACCACATTTTCTGTATCCATTCCTCTTTTGAGGGATATCTGGGCTCCTTCCAATTTCTGGCTATTATAAACAAGGCTGCTATAAACATAGTGGAGCATGTGTCTTTATTGTATGCAGGGGAATCCTCTGGGTATATGCCCTTGAGTGGTATGCCAGGGTACTCTGGAAGTGACATGCCCAATTTTCTGAGGAACCGCCACACTGATTCCCAGAGCGGTTTTACCATTTTGCAATCCCAACAACAGTGGAGGAGTGTTCCTCTTTCTCCACATCCTCGCCAGCACTTGTTGTCTCTTGAGTTTTTGATCTTAGCCATTCTGACTGGTGTGAGGTGGAATCTCAGGGTAGTTTTGATTTGCATTTCCCTGATGACGAATGATGTTGAACATCTCTTAAGATGTTTTTCAGCCATCTGAATTTCTTCTGGTGAAAATTGTTTAGCTCTGTATCCCATTTTTGATAGGGTTATTTTGGTTCTTTGGGGTCTAACTTCTTGAGATCTTTGTATATATCGGATATTAGCCTTCTGTCGAATGTGGGGTTGGTGAAGATCATTTCCCACTTTGTTGGTTGCTGTTTTGTCCTTCTGATGGTGTCCTTTGCCTTACAGAAACTTTGTAATTTTATGAGGTCCCATTTGTCAATTCTTGATCTTAGAGCATAAGCTATTGGTGTTCTGTTCAGGAACTTTCCCCCGTGCACATGTCCTTCAGGGTCTTCCCAAGTTTCTTTTCTAATAGTTTCAGTGTGTCTGGTTTTATGTGGAGGTCCTTGATCCACTTGGAGTTTATCTTTGTACAAGGAGATAAGAGTGGGTCAATTCGTCTTCTTCCGCATGTTGACCTCCAGTTGAACCAGCACCATTTGTTGAAAAGGCTATCTTTTTTCCACTGGATGGTTGTGGCTCCTTTATCAAAGGTCAAGTGACCATAAGTCTGTGGGTTCATTTCAGGGTCTTCAATACTATTCCATTGATCTACCTGCCTGTTGCTGTACCAATACCATGCAGTTTTTAACACAATTGCTCTGTAGTACTGCTTGAGGTCAGGCATATTGATTCCCCCAGAAGTCCTTTTATTGTTGAGAATAGTTTTAGCTATCCAGAGATTATTGTTGCTCCAGATGAATTTGAGAATTGCTCTTTCTAGATCTATGAAGAATTGATTTGGGATTTTGATGGGGATTGCATTGAATCTGTAGATTGCTTTTGGCAAGATGGCCATTTTTACTATATTGATCCTGCCAATCCAGGAGCAAGAAATATTTTTCCATCTTCTGAGGTCTTCTTCAATTTCTTTCTTCAAGGACTTCAAGTTTCTGTCATACAGATCTTTCACTTGTTTGGTCAGAGTTACGCCCAGGTACTTTGTGTTGTTTGTGGCTATTGTGAAGGGTGTTATTTCCCTAACTTCTTTCTCAGCCTGCTTGTCCTTTAAGTACAAGAAGGCTACTGATTTGCTTGAGTTAATTTTATAACCAGCCACTTTGCTGAAGTTGTTTATCAGCTGTAGAAGTTCTCTGGTGGAGTTTTTTGGGTCGCTTAAGGAGACTATCATATCGTCTGCAAATAATGATACTTTGACTTCTTCCCTTTCAATTTGTTTCCCTGTGACTTCCTTATGTTGTCTAATTGCTCTAGCTAGAACTTCAAGTACTATATTGAAAAGATATGGAGAGAGAGGGCAGCCTTGTCAAGTCCCTGATTTAGTGGGATTGCTTCAAGTTTCTCTCCATTTATTTTGATGTTGGCTACTGGTTTGCTGTAGATTGCTTTTACTATGTTTAGGTATGGGCCTTGAATTCCTGTTCTTTCCAAGACTTTTAGCATGAAAGGATGCTGAATTTTGTCAAATGCTAATGAGATGACCATGTGTTTTTTTTCTTTGAGTTTGTTTATGTAGTGGATTACAATGATGGATTTCCATATATTGAACCATCCCTGCATCCCTGGAATTATGCCTACTTGATCATGGTGAAAGATCATTTTGATATGCTCTTGGATTCGGTTGGCAAGAATTTTATTTAGTATTTTTGCATCAATATTCAAAAGAAAAATTGGCCTGTAGTTCTCTTTCTTTGTTGGATCTTTTTGTGGTTTAGGTTTCAGCGTAATTGTGGTTTCGAAGAATGAGTTGGGCAGTGTCCCTTCTGTCTCTATTTTGTGGAATAGTTTGAAGAGTATTGGTGTTAAGTCTTCTTTGAAGGTCTGGTAGAATTCTGCACTAAAACCATCTGGGCCCATACTTTTTTTGGTTGGGAGGCTTTCTATAAGCCCTTCTATTTCTTTAGGGGTTATGGGACTGTTTAGCTGATCTACGTGATGGTGATTTAATTTTGGTATTTGGTATCCGTCTAGGAAACTGTCCATTTCATCCAGATTCTCCAGTTGTTTTGAGTATAGACCTTTGTAGTAGGATCTGATGATCTTTTGAATTTCCTCAGTTTCTGTTGTTATATCCCCCTTTTCATTTCTAATTTTATTAATTTGGATACTGTCTCTGTGCCCTTTGGTTAGTCTACCTAAGGGATTATCTATCTTGTTGATTTTCTTGAAGAACCAGTTCTTGGTTTTGTTGATTCTTTGTATGGTTCTCTTTGTTCCTACTTGATTGATTTCATCCCTTAGTTTGATGATTTCCTCTCTTCTACTCCTCCTGGGTGAATTAGCTTCTTTTTGTTCCAGGGCCTTCAGGTGTGCTGTTAAGTTGCTAGTGTATGCTCTCTCCAGTTAATTTTTGGAGGCACTCAGGGCTATGAGTTTTCCTCTTAGCATTGCTTTCAGTGTGTCCCAAAGATTTGGGTAGGCCGTACCTTCATTTTCATTGAAGTCTAAAGAGTCTTTGATTTCTTTCTTTATTTCTTCCTTGACCAAGGTGTCATTGAGTAGAGTATTGTTCAGTTTCCATGTGTATGTGGGCTTTCTGTTGTTCTTCTTGCTATTGAAGACCACTTTTACTCCATAGTGATCCGATAGGAGACATGGGATTAGTTCGGTCTTCTTGTATTTGCTGAGGTCTGTCTTGTGACCAATTATATGATCAATTTTTGAGAAGGTACTGTGCGGTGTTGAGAAAAAGATATACTCTTTTGCTTTAGGATGGAATGTTCTATATATATCTGTTAAATCCAATTGGTCCAAAGCTTCAATTAGTTTCACTGTGTCCCTGTTTAGTTTCTGCTTTCCTGATCGGCCCATTGAGGAGAGTGGAGTGTTGAAGTCACCTACAATTATTGTGTTAAGTGAAATGTGTGCTTTAAGCTTTAGTAAGTGCGCAGCTCCCGCTCCAGGCCTGAGTCCCCAAAGGTCTTAAACTTGAGATATTTCAGGTACCTGGTTCCGCAGGCTGGGTCTGAGCACCTGGGAAGCTGGCTGGGGCTGGCTCCCCTGCTGCCGCTGCCGGCTGGATTGGAAGCAGCTGGCAAGATGGTGCTGGCTGCGGGGAGGTCGGGGTCCGCCCTGTGAGCACAGAGCACAGGCTCGGCCAGTGTCCCCCAAACCACTACTCTGTGTGCAGCTCCCGCTCCAGGCCTGAGTCCCTGAAGTTCTTAAACTCGGGATATCTCAGGTACCTGGTTCAGCAGGCTGGGTCTGAGCACCTTGGAAACTGGCTGGGGCTGGCTCCCCCGCTGCTGGCTGGCTGGGATTGGACACTTCTTACTGATCAAAGGAAAAATGCACCAAGAAGAACTCTCAATTCTGAGCATCTATGCTCCAAATGCAAGGGTGCCATCATTCATAAAAGATTATGCCTTTTTCTCAGCACCACATTGTACCTTCTCCAAAATCGATCATTAAATTTGTCACAAGACAGACCTCAAAAAACACAAGAAGATCAAACTAATCCCATGCCTCCTATCAGATCATTATGGAGTAAAAGTGGTCTTCAATAGAAAGAAAAAACACCAGAAAGCCCACATACACATGGAAACTGAACAATATTCTACTCAATGACACCTTCGTCAAGGAAGAAATAAAGAAAGAAATCAAAGACTTTTTAGAATTCAATGAAAATGAAGATACAACCTACCCAAATCTATGGGACACAATGAAAGCAGTGCTAAAAAGAAAACACATAGCCCTGAGTTCCTCCAAAAAGAAACTGGAGAGAGCATACAGTAGCAGCTTAACAGCACACCTGAAAGCCCTGGAACAAAAAAGCTAATTCACCCAGGAGGAGTAGAAGACAGGAAATCATCAAACTAAGGGTTGAAATCAATCAAATAGAAACAAAGAGAACCATACAAAGAATCAACAAAGTCAGGAGCTGGTTCTTTGAGAAAATCAACAAGATAGATAAGCCCTTAGCCAGAGTAACAAATGGGCAGAGACACAGTATCCAAATTAACAATATTAGAAATTAAAAGGGAGAGATAACAACAGAAGCTGAGGAAATTCAAAAAATCATCAGACCCTACTACAAAAGCCTTTTCTCAACATACTGTAGAATCTGGAGGAAATGGACAATTTTCTAGACAGTTACAAAATACCAAAATTAAATTAGGATCAATTAGATCAGCTACACAGTCCCATAACCCCTAGAGAATTAGAAGGTGTTATAGAAAGTCTTCCAACCAAAAAAAGTACGGGACCAGATGGTTTTAGTGCAGAATTCTATCAGACCTTCAAAGAAGACCTAACACCAATACTCTTCAAACTATTCCACAAAAGAGAAACAAAAGGAACACTGCCCAACTTGTTCTATGAGACCACAATTACACTGATACCAAAACCACCAAAAGATGCAACAAATAAAGATAACTACAGGCCAATTTCCCTCATGAATATTGATGCAAAAATACTAAATAAAATTCTTGCTACCCGAATCCAAGAGCACATCAAAACAATCATTCTCTATGATCAAGTAGGCTTCATCCCAGGGATGCAGGGATGGTTAAATATATGGAAATCCATCAATGTAATCCACTCCATAAACAAACTCAAAGAAAAAAAAAACACATGGTCATCTCATTAGATGTTGAAAAGGCATTTGACAAAATTCACCATCCTTTCATGCTAAAAGTCTTGGAAAGAACAGAAACTCAAGGCCCATACCTAAACATAGTAAAAGCAATATACAACAAACCAGTAGCCAACATCAAAATAAATGGAGAGAAACTTGAAGCAATCCCACTAAAATCAGGGAATAGGCATGGCTGCCCTCTTTCTCCATATCTTTTCAATATAGTATTTGAAGTTCTAGCTAGAGCAATTAGACAACATAAAGAAGTCAAAGGGATACAAATTAGAAAGGAAGTCAAAATATCATGATTTGCAGATGACATGATAGTATACTTAAGCGACCAAAAAAACTTCACCAGAGAACTCCTACAGCTGATAAACAACTTCAGCAAAGTGGCTGCTTATAAAATCAATTCAAGAAAATCAGTAGCCTTCCTGTACTCAAAGGACAAGCAGGCTGAAAAAGAAGTTAGCGAAATAACACCTTTCACAATAGCCACAAACAATATAAAGGATCTTGGCCTGACTCTAACAAAACAAGTGAAAGATCTGTATGACAGGAACTTCAAGTCCTTGAAGAAAGAAATAGAAGAAGACCTTAGAAGATGGAAAAATATTCCATATTCTTGGATTGGCAGGATCAATATAGTAAAAATGGCCATCTGTACAAAAGCAATTTACAGATTTAATGCAATCCCCATCAAAATCCCAAATCAATTCTTCATATATCTAGAAAGAACAATTCTCAAATTCATCTGGAGTAACAAAAAACACAGGATAGCTAAAACTATTCTCAACAATAAAAGGACTTCTGGGGTAATTGAAATCTGTGACCTCAAGCAGAACTACAGAGCAATTGTGTTAAAAACTGCATGGTATTGGTACAGTGACAGGCAAGTAGATCAATGGCATAGAATTGAAGACCCATAAATGAACCCACAGAGTTATCGTCACTTGATCTTTGATAAAGGAGCTACAACTATTCAGTGGAAAAAGATAGCCTTTTCAACAAATGGTGCTGGTTCTACTGGAGGTCAACATGCAGAAGAATTAGAATTGACCCACTCTTCTCTCCTTGTACTAAGATCAACTCTAAGTAGATCAAGGACCTCCACATAAAATCAGACACACTGAAACTATTAGAAAAGAGACCGGGGAAGACCCTGGAGGACAATGACACAGGGGGAATGTTCCTGAACAGAACACCAATACCTTATGCTCTAAGATCAAGAATTGACAAATGGGACCTCATAAAATTACAAAGTTTCTGTAAGGCAAAGGACACCATCAGAAGGACAACATGGCAACCAACAAATTGGGAAAAGATCTTCAACAACCCCACACCCAAGAGAGGACTAATATCCCATATATACAAAGAACTCAAGAAGTTATACCTAAAGAACCAAATAACCCTATTAAAAATGGTGTACATAGATAAACATTGAATTTTTACCTGAAAAAATTCGGATGGCTGAGAAGCACCTAAAGAGATGTTCAATATCATTAGTCCTCAGTGAAATTCAGATCAAAATAACCCTGAGATTCTACCTCACACCAGGCAGAATGGCTAAGACTAAAAACTCATGAGACAACAGGTGCTGGTGAGGGTGTGGAGAAAGAGGAACACTCTGCCACTGTTGGTAGGATTGCAAGATGGTACAACCATTCTGGAAATCAGTCTGGTGGTTCCTCAGTAAACTGGGCATGATACTTCCAGACGACCCTGTCATTCCACTCCTGGGCATATACCCAGAGGATTCCCCTGCATGCAATAAAGACACATGCTCCACTATGTTCTTAGCAGCCTTATTTATAATAGCCAGAAGTTGGAAGAGCCCAGATGTCCCTCAGAGGAGGAATGGATACAGAAAATGTGGTATATTTATACAATGGAATATGATGCAGCATTTAAAAATAATGAATTCATGCAATATGTAGGCAAATTTTTGGATCTGGAAAATATCATCCTAAGTGAGCTAACCCAATCACAAATGAATACACATGAAAGGCACTCACTGATAAGTGGGTATTAATGAGCCCAGAAGCTCTGAATACTCAAGATACAATTAGCAAATCAAAAGATTCCCAAGAAGAAGGAAGAAGAGGACCATGGTCCTGAATTGACTGGATCCAGTTTTGTAGGAGATTATCAAAACTGAGAAATGGTGGGGAGTGATTGGGGAATGGACAGAGGGAAGAGGACTTATGGGACATATGGTGAAGGGGGAACTGGGAAATGGGAAAGCCTTTATAATGTAAACAAAGAATATAGAATATAAAAAGGGGGGACTGTTGTACAGAGTAAATACATGAGAATATAAACAGGCAAATTACCTAAAGGAAAATAGACAGTGTCCAAATTGACGAAATCAGAAATGATAAAGGGACCATAACAACAGAAAATGAGGAAATTCTAAAAATTATCAGAAACTGCTACAAAAGACTATATTAAATAAAACTGAAAAATGTAGATAAACTGGATGATTTTCTAAACAGTTCGTATGTACCAAATTTAAACAAGATCAGGCAAGCTAAATTGTTCAAAACTTCTAAGGAAATAAAATAGTCATTAAAAACCTCCCAAACAAAACAATCTGAGAACAAGATAATTTTAGTGTAAAATTCTACTGGACTTTCAAAGTATCAAACTATTCAATACAATATAAACAGAAAGAAAACTAAGTAATTCTATGAAGCCACAATCACCTTTTTACCTAAACCACAAAAAGACTCAACAGAGAAAGAGAACTTTCTGTCAATTTCAGTTATGAATATTGATGGGAAATACTCAATAAGCTTCTCACAAACTGAATCCAAGAACACATCAAAAGTATTATTCACCATGATCAAGTAGGCTTCATCCCAGGGATGTAGGGTTCATTCAATATAGGGATATCCATCAAAATGTAATACAGTATATAAGCACACACAAAGAAAAAAATCCCATGATCTCATTCTATGCTAAAAATGCATTAGAAAAACATAACCTTTCATGGTAAACGTCTTGGAGAGATGAGGAATACATGGCATGTACCAAATCAAATGAAAAAGAAATATATAGCAAGCCAACTGCCAACTTAAAATTAAATCGAGAGAAACTAGAAGATATCCCACTAAAATTAGGGACAAGACAAAGTTTTATACCATATTCATATCTGCTCAATAAAGTACTTGATTTCTAGCTCCAGCAATTAGACAACTAAAGGAGGTCAAGGGGATAAAATATGTATATGAATTATATAAATATTAATTCTATATTAAAAATGAGGTACAGAGCTAATCAGAGATTTCATAACAGAAGAATATCAAGAGATATCCTCGATATCTGGGGATGTATCACATATGCAGACACCAAACTCAGACACTATTGGAGATACCAAGAAGTGCTTGCTGATATGAGTCTTATATAGCTATCTCCTGACAGGATCTGCCAGAGTTTGACCAATATAGATGCATCCAATCATCAGACTGAGCAAGGGGACCCCAATGAAGAAGTTAGGGGAAGGACTGTAGGAGCTGAAGGGGTTTGCAACCTCATAGCAAGAACCAACCCGACTCCACAGAGTTCCCAGGGACTAAAGCACCAACCAAAGAATACACATGGAAGGACCCATGGCTCCAGCTGCATGTATAGCAGATGATAGCCTTATCTGGCATTAATGGGAGGGGAGGCCCTTGGTCCTGTGAATGCCTGATGTTCCAATGTATGGGAATGCTAGGGTTGTGAAGTGGGAGTGTGTGGGTGGGGGGAAGCATCCACAGAGAAGCAAAAGGAGGGAGATGAGATGGGGGTTGTGGAGGGGAAACTGAAAAAGAAAACTTTTGTAAATATATAAACTATCCAGGAAAATCATTACATTTATGATATGCTTTTGGACATCATAGATCACTGTTGTCGCACTGTATTAGTCAAACATTTTATCAAAGAATGCTTATGTATATTTCTAACTGCTTTCTATTTTGATCCAATTTTTATAGAGCTGTTCTACAAAGAATATAGTAAAACAGTAAGAATCAATTGTGACAGTACTGAGATATCAAAACTCAGACTGTGTTCTATACATAGTCTATACAAACACAGGGTTTAAGAAGGAAGAAATGTAATCTAAGACAGGAAACTATTGTGAGTTTAAAAAGAGAGACACAAATTCACATTCCAAACTGGATGGGGAAGAGCATATAGAAAGAACTAGAGAGCAGAGCAAAAGTGTAAGCAGGAGTGATGATTCCCCCAGAAACTATTACAACAATTCATTGTCCAGTGCTCAAAAGTAAGTCCTGAAAACAGACATACAAGTAATATTATATCAATTCAACAAGTTCCATTAGGAATAATTATGTATAATATATTACATTTAATATATATGCACAAACACTTGATAGAAAAGAAGCCATAAATTTAAAGGAGAGTTGAAAGGTATATGTGGAAAAGATGGAGAAAGGAAAGAAAATAGAGAAATCTTCAAAATAAATAAAAATGAAAGGAAATGATATTAGTTGGATTAAAAAATAAATATCACCTAGAAATATTAAAAGCCTATTAATATGTGGAGTGTAAGTCTAGTGGTGCAACGGTGACTCTACTTCACTTAAGAGTTTGAACGAGGTTGATGATTCCTAGACACTTAGATGTATAACCTCAGAACATCAGAAATAGAAATTTATAAGCTGCCAGTGAGGAAAAGCAGACCAACTCAAGGCAAAGAGAACCTAGTGACAGCGGCCATATCCTCTGGCTGAGGTGCAGTATTGCCTTTGTGGCTGGGAGTATCAGTTTTGTGAGTGAAACACCTTTAGAACAGTAAACACAGCTAGCCAGAAAAATTTTAACTGAACCCAGATGCTGGATCACAGTCTAGTGTGCTTTTACTATTCTACCACATAATAGGCATTTGGTTAAAAAAAAAAGGAGGGGTATTGATGAACTTCAGCAATGTTCTATTTACAAGTAAATAGGTGAAACACTCAAAGATGTTTTCTAATTAAAATGAGAACTTAGATGGATGATTTTTACTTATTTTTATGGACTTAAAAGAAACTTCTAAAATATGATATATAAAATAAAACTGGTCACAATGGAGTTTTTAGTATGTAGACAGCAGAAAAACAAAAGAAAAAAGACAAAAGAAAACTAAATTGCAATTTTATGTTATGCAATAATAAAATGGAGGAACTTTTTCTTTTCCCTAAGTTTATTTTTCAAGTTTAACTCTAATTTCTACAAAACCCTGGGGAGAAAATTAGCTAGCAACATGTAGTGTAACTGAAGGCAAGAGACTGAATTCTCTGTAGAAATTGTAAAATTATATCACAGATGACCTGGAGAAATATGTTGTTTGCATCTTGTTTTGGAAGTTTAAATGTTCTCAATTACCTGTGAACAATTCCTGGTCAGAAAAAGGGGGATTTAAGACTGAGGCAAGGTATGTTCGAACATACAAGATATTAAGGAACCCTGAAATGATAGACAGACCCACACTTCACAAAAAAGGTATGAATAGATATCATATGTTAAACTCCTTTAATAACTAGGGCACTCTATGATGATGTGCCCCTCATCTTTTTATATTCTTTGTAAAAGCAAAAAAATCGTGTATTTCCTTAAGTTTTAAGATTAAAATTTATTTATGACATTGAAAATGAATGTTATTATTTGCTTAGAGATGTATGAAATTACTCATATTTCAGTTCTTCTGGGGCCTTATAGATATCTCCAATGCATAAATGAATAAGGTTATGTAAGAAAGAAGAATGCAATTTACCAATGAAGAAATAATATATTAAGAACAAAATCATAATATAAAACTACTATCTGGTAAAATTGAGCTTATTACAAAGTTACTAGAACATAAAGGATGAAAAGATCAAAGGTGCAATTAATGAGACTGATAAGTGATTATTAAAAAAGGAAATTATTTGATCCTGAAAAAAATCTTGAAGAAAATGGATATTTAAAATTGGAGCACTTCCTTTAGACTTTGGGTCAACTCAGAAAATCTGGAAGACAAAGTAGTTTATTTTAGGCCTATTTAAGCAACACCCAACTTGGTGGAAATACTGGTGATAAACTCTTTGTAAAGTGCAAGGACATCTTTCATAAAGATAAATTCTATAGCTTAACTGGTAAAAGTAGCTCAAGACAAGGATCTGAGGGATGATCTAGTGTGTTCTCTGAACACACAAATGGTGCTAAGGTCACCAAGCTATTATGTATATCTGCTGCCATCATTTTGGATAGAAAACTAAATATGTATCTCTCCTCTAGAGGAGACAATCCAGAGTGTTTAATATTCCTTGTTCCCATAGAGTTCATCTATAAACACAACAATCATTGTTCTTGCTACACCAAAATTAAAAAAAAATTCAGGAGCTTGGACTGTGACACCAAAGTTGATGTGAAAGTAAGAATATAACTCCTTTCTGTTTGAAATTAATGTTTCTTGCATGTCATTTTTAAGAACAAATACTGATGCCACATATTTTCCCCATACTCACTATACTGAAGAGCTTAAGTTCTTCACAAGAAATAAGAATACAGAAATGCATATGGAGAATATCCATTTGTATTTGATTTTATGAACATTTATGAATGCCTGTAAATGTATGAATTGTAACTGAAAGTATATACTAAACACAGAAGTAAAGAACTATAAAAAAACAAATGGCACTTCATTGAAAAGAAAAGAATGGAACTGAATAAGTAAATGTTTTTTGTATCACAGATCTAGAAATAGACATTCACACACTTCTAATGGAATTGAGATGACTTAATTAGATTCTTACAAAAAGTTCTGTAGTGCTTCACTGTCAGTGTCAGGTAAGGATCTAGTATGCAGAACTAAGAGAAATTTTAAATGTTGCATAATATTTTAGGGCAGGTATAATAATGAGACTTTCTCAAAACATGAGAAAAATGAATCAGTTAGATTAAAAAGCAGATTAATTTCATCTATTATCTCAGATGTTTCAAATGTGAATGTTTCCACAGCAGTACTCATGCATTTCCCAGAAAGAAACACCCAATTATTTCTGTGAGGTACTATTTGAAACACCCAATTATTTCTGTGAGGAACTATTTGAAGTGTCTATCTGTTGGCACATATTTGATGAGTAATTTTGAATTAGCACAAATATTTTCTTATAAATATATACTTGTATCTATAAAGTAGTACATTCAAGTAAATATCTTGAATGACTTTATGTAATGCAGCCCATTGATAGTAGGTGCTTATATTTAGTTATCTGACCTAAGTTTCACTATGAATTCTTGATTACTTTTCGCTCTTTCCCTCATTTTTTTCTATTTTCCACTCTTCCAGATATCAATTCACTCTAGCTTCATTTTTTTTACTTCAACACAATCTTTCAGTATTTAATTTATTTGAAATATCTTTATTCAACATTATATCTGTCCTCTTCTGTTTTCAACCCAGCTTAAATTTTCCCTACCTCAGAATATTTTTTAATATTTAATCATTTCATAAATATTCAAAAGTTTGAGGACAGACTGGAATGATTTCTCAATGGTTTAAGTAGTCACTGATCTTCCAAACTCCCCAAGTTTAGTTCCAAGCACCCACAATGGGCAGTTTGTAACTGCCCACAACTTCAGCTCAAGGAATCCTCTTACTAACTTCTGAATATCTTAGATATTGCCCAACATATTATGTATAGACACACACACACACACACACACACACACACACACACACACACATAATTAAAAATTAAACTTTTAAAAAGATGTAGAAACCTAATATAAAGATGCGCCTCACAATATAAAAAATTTTGAAACTTATAAACTATTGATTTTATTACAAAATTATAAATTATTACAAAATTTATAAAGCCATACTACATCATATATTAACTGGATAACTCTAACCTCTGTACCAATATTTTATTACTTTTTAACTAAACACTTTTCAGTATCATTATCTTCTGCTCTTTCTTCTCTTTCTAGTTTCAACGTTTTTCTTCTCCTTTGGTACTTGAAATCTAATTTAGTATGTTATCAATATTGATAGAAGTGCACTGTCATAATACTCTTTGGACTTCAATTCAGTTTCAATGTTGTTGCATATCTGGTTTTCCCCATGAGATTGAGCTCTGGAACCTAGATAGACTTCAGAGATATTTTCCTCAATTTGAATGAAGTAATGTTGACTTTAACTTTCTGATAGGACAGTAAGAATTGTTGAGGCTTATGGTACTGGATTTGGAGAATGGGAACAATAATGTTTATGTTTATTTTATACATGCCAATCTTAAAAAATACAGAACATAGAGAAACATATAGGCTAAAGTTTCTTTCTCACAATAATATAGATTTTAAATATTTTTTCTGATAACAAACAACTATGATCTGTACTTTTGATATCATTTTTTAAAACTGAAATGATTAAAGTACAACTAAGTGAAAGTAAGGCATGATGGCAAGACTTGATCAGTTCCTATGCTGGTGTTTTCCAGTCACATTATATTTTGTCCTAAATGAATTTCATCCATGTATGTAGAATGTACACAGTTATAAATAAACTGAAGACATGCTGAAGATTGTTATTAATGGGCAAATAGAAAGTAATGCTGGGCTGAAAAATCTTCTGTCAGCAATGGACACCACCCCATCTGAGTGCTTAACAATAGTGTATGTCCTCAAATAAATTAGAATTATAAATGTGGCTTTAAGTTCTTGCAAGGGAATATGATTTGGAGATTTGTAAATATAAGGAATTGTGATACATCAGCAACATATTAGCTCCTATACCCTTCCCAAGTATATGTACAAAATTAAGAATAAATAAAATATATATTCCTAATTAGATAAAAGATGAACAGAAGAAAATTAAATAAAGTTTGATTAAGTGAATGACCTTTCACTTATTTTCCTGAAGTAGAGTCCACAGATAACTTAGTGTTTTGGCCATTCAATTTAATTACATAATTTGAGGTGATGAAAAGGACTTGCTAAACCAGATGCTCTGAGATCTTTCAGGAATGTGCATCAATGTGCTTAAGCACTGAGCAGTTTGAATGAACAAACAAAGCAAATTTTCAGGTGTTCATTTGATGTATGTTGTTTTTTTTTAATAGTTTGGAGTTATATTTTTATTGTTATAGGATTTATTGATTTTAAAACATTACTTATTAAATAGAATATAGTGTAGGTAATGTTGCAGTGACCAATTTAGTACCAGAAACATTTAGAATTATAAATACTGCTCATATAAACACTGGTTGACTTTCATGAATTTATTTTGGGATTCACAACTTAAAACATTTTTGGTAAGTCCAAATATCTCATTCAGAGGCTTTTTGTGACTTTCTGATTTTTATCTTAAATGGTGTATTAAATTTTCAATTTCATGCATGGCAAGTTAAAATATTCATGCATGACATTGTATTTTTAGAAACAAAGCTCATATTTTTGGAAATTTTCCTCAAATAAAATTTTAAATTAACTACATATCAAATATTTCTGAATTACCAATGACAAATAAAGCTTAGTCCACTGTTTGAGCTCTAGAGTGTCATACTTCGAATAAGGAACATTTTAGCCATGAGGTAATTATCAATATCTGATGTTAGCTGTTATGAGGTACTGTTGCAAAGGGCTTACGTGAATGTCAAATAATTATTTGTTTCATTGTTTCTTTGTACTTTTTCTAAAATGTATTTAATTAATTTTAACCTTGACCTTTATGGTCAATTCCCATATATTCTTTTTGGATGCTGTCTATTCTTGTTTTAGCAAGGCCTTAAGGTACATGATTAATTACTAATATAAAATATCTCCAGTTTTAAAACCTTTTTATTGTCTCTTTGTGAATTTTATAACATTTACTCCATTCCCAATCATTTCATTTCCCCTTGGCCCCACCCTTTACTTTGAAATCTACTATCCCCAAGAGGGAAAAATCCCATGGTGGAAGCTGCAGTGTGTCACAGTTTGTTCCATACTATACACTTTTGTTCACACATTTTTTTTTGCTTGCAAATATCCATTGAAATGAGATATTGTCTGGAGGACCAACAGAGGAGCCTCACTTGGATTACTCTCAGATAACCTATTGTGGCCTCTGTGAGGAGATCCTGTTGCTTTAGATCTATAGGATGAGCCACTTCATGCACTCTAGCACTTCATCAATGGGATACATTTTGGGGTGTTCCAATTCAAAGTCCTGGATCTGGGCCTGAGAGGTAAATGACATGGTAAGTCTTCTAGCTCTCTGTCCTCAAGCGGGAGATGACCCACAAGAAACCCCTGCAATGAGATGTATCTTTTTCTTAGTGTTGCACCTGGTTTGGGACATGGCCAATTTTCCCACTCTCATGACACCAGCACCAACTCTCCCAGATTTCATAGATGGCAAGGAATGAGAGAGGGAAGGAAGGCATCTCTCTTTTATCCTCACCACTACCCTGTAGACAAGAGGCAGGACACGTACTACTGTGCTCATAGTCTAGCATCCTGATCATCCACAACCTCCACATTTAGGGCCAGCTCTTCTCTGTGCCCCATGTTAGATGTAGGGCACACTCTTCTTAGTGTTGTAGTAGGCAAGGGCCAGCGATAGCTCTCCCACTTTGATAACCACAGGGCCAGAATTTCAGACTAATGTACGTGGTAAAGGGGAGAGAGGTGGAAGGGGGCATGTCTCCCTCCTCCATGTAACCTCTCAGCAGGGAAGTGGTGAGACAAATTCTACAACACTGGTATCTGGCTCTCCTACAAACCCCACAATGTGAAGAGCCTACTGACTAGGGGTGGCGTCTGCTCTCCTGCTTTCATGCCTCTAGGGACAGTTCTGTAATGATTCTCAAATGAGGGGTGGAGCAAGTTCTGCACAGTCCTCTGACATTAACATGGCTCATGACAGCATTTAAGACCACCGCTGTCTGCTTAATATTTGGTGGTAATAAACCCCTGGTGCTGAAGAGCAATAAACGCAGGACTAGTCCCTGGTGGCAACATGTCAGGATGCATCATCAGCTACTCACATCAGACTATTACTATGCTTGAGTCTCCAGTCACCCCTCTCTCTCATGCACACATCTTTATCTTTATCATTTCTCCATGACTTACTTGGTCCTTTTTGTGGCACACGTGGCCTCTGAGTGTCTAGGGTCAACTCAGGAGTACTATGCCCCACCTATGAATTATGGACTTGGGCATACTTCATTTTGGGCATGGTCTTCTCCCCCTCCAGGGCTTCATTCATTGAATGGTGGTCATCTTAGTCTAGCTCCCTGTGTGAGTCCATGTTACTAGTGTGCACGATTTTTCAGCTTCACTCCTCCTCTGGTCTACCCAAATGATCTATTTTGAGAGTCTTCTGTCTTGGGCTCACTCACACCCATAGATGATATTCTTCTAGGCTATAATGGGCTCTTTGCCTGGGAGCTATTTCAGGCTCCATGTCACCCAACTGGAGGTCATATTAGGTTCTCATTTTTTTAGGCTATTAACAATTCAGATGTTCTTAGGTAAGAATTCTGAGCATAGACATAGTGTTTCTCCTCTCTGCCACCTACTTACATACATGTGTCAGAGTCTGACAGGTTTTTTCCATTTAGCCACTTTCTCCTATACATTTTCTCTTTCGAGTGTCATTGTTTTATTCCATATATTTGATGTGTTGTATTTTAATTTTCATTCAATTCTAAGACTTGTTTGGTTTTTTGTTTTTGCTTTTGGCTAGGTAAATTATAAGCTGTAATATCAATATTATTAATAAATCCTGGCACAGGATTACTACTGGCCTCAATGGTTTATGTTCCCTAATAAAACACACCCATATAGACATGCACACACATGTGTGCACACATACACATACACACACACACACACACACACACACACACACAGCCTATATATTTTAATATGCCTTAATCAGCACAATAGCTGGACAACTGCTTAATCTCCATGCTGTTAGAATTTTCCTCCCACTGATGATTCCTAGTTACTACTATCTACTTTCTATGTTCCATCTTGGCTCTTCTTGATCTAACTGAGCAAACATCTTGGCAGTGTTTGCTTTTTTCCCTTACATGGCAGCTCTGCCTCACCTCCATATTTCTCAGGAATGGAGGATCTCTGCTTTTCTTCTCCTCCTAACAGTCCCAAACCCAGGAATTATAAATCCTGTCTCTGTCTCTCCTCCCATCTATTGGCTGCTGGTATCTTTATTTACCAATCAAAGTTAGCTAGAGAAGGTAGTCATGCCGTTAATACCACCAAACTTATAACCACATTAATTGTTATAATTTCAACAACTCAAAACAATTAAAACAATTTAAACAATTATTATTATTTGTTGAGATAGGGTTTCTCTCTTTTTGCCTTTGTTTCCTGTATTTGAGATCAAGGACTTGGATTCATTTATTCTTCCATGTATACATAAAGTCATTTAAACAATTAACATTATTTCTCCCTTCTATTCTTAAAACAAAACAATTTTTATACAACCTTTCTTCTCTTTGGATATTAATATCTCTTTAAAACCATTTAAAACAATTTTACTTAAAAGCAATGAAAGCAATTACCACTGTTTCTCTATTCTTTCCTTAAAACAAAGCAAATTTCTTTCATTCTTCCTTGTAAGGAGATTAGTATCTATGGATGTATAATTATATCTCTTTTCTTTTCTTATAACTTGAATTAACATCCTTTCCTATGGTATTTAACGACAATGAAATTCCCTTCTATTTTCTGTACGAGACTATTTTTCATGGAAATTTATGGATCAATGCCAGTTATCAATTCCATACTTCTTGTGGAGCAATGATTAAAGAATCCGGCTGTTTAAGAAGCATTGACTTCTTAAATTTCCACTAATTTTTCTATTTCTGTTATTTAGGCATGCTCTCTTGATAGTTTACCTTGTCCAAGCAGTAGCTGTCAGCATCCATGGCTTATGCTCTCTGCTGTAGTCTAAAGGCCTTTTGAGAAAGCCTCAGACTGAATCCTTAGCCTTTTGCCCAGTTTACCTTCTTGGGAATGTCTTAGTTTTAAGACATGAACCCCAGAATTATATGTGACAATTTAGCAAAATTATTAATCCTAGTCTGATCCTACATGGCTGCAGGGAAACCTCTTGTCTTGGCTCAGCTATGAATCCAATTCTTCCTGCTTCCTACTCTGGATGGCATATGCTTTCCATTCAGGAGTCTCCAACTAATTTTTACAAGTAAGATTTTGCCTAATGTTAAGTATTGTATATAGTACATTTTTAATAAACCTTGGAACAGGATTACTGCCTGCCTCAGATATATTCATGGAAAAGGAAGTGTAAAGATTTCAAAAATTGGAGGTGGCATATAACATCAAGCATACTATTCACATATGAACCCACTGTAGTTGTAATAGCTTGCACAAGACTTGTAAAAAATGAAGATATGCAAAATTTTCAGCATAGAGTAAGGAATACATACACAAAACAACTCACCTCTATATGAAGAATTAGTTTGGTAACAAATATAAGCCATGGTATGTCTATGACATGCCACGGCAAGCCCTGATTTTAAGTTTAATTATGTAAAACATACTGGAATTGATGGAAGAAAAAAAGAACAAAACCCATAGTTGGTTGGAAAAGGGAAATAAGAGTGGTTAGGTTGCTTGTGGGAGTAAATAGGGGATAGAATATGCTCCAAATACATTGCACAAGAATCTAAAGGACTTAATTGAAATATTATTTTTAAAACGTGGACAGAACAGATGGCTTTGTTGTTGAGAGCATTAGCTGCTCTTCTAGAGAAATTAGGGTCAATTCCTATGAACCACATGGGAGCTCACAATTATCTGTAACTCCAGTTCGAATGGAAAAGATGCTGTTTTCTTTTCTTGAAGCATAGTACATTTCTGTGGTTTACAGATATAAATGCAGTAAATAACCACATACATAAAATAAAATAAATAACTATTTTTTTAAGTTTAAAATGAAAATGTAAATAACAATTTTTTGAATAAAATATTGAAAACAAAATATAAATACAATGGATTATAATTATTTTCAAGATAACAGTGAGTTATTGGCAAGTATTATACATATATAATATATAGTATTGTGAGTTGATTAGAAATTTAGGACAAAATGACAACTGAAAGAGTGATAACCTTTCAAATCTGATAAACAAAGTAGTTTTGATAACAGAAACATATGTTACAATGTAGAATAAAATGTGTTCATGTGCCATTAGGAGAATGTACTGGCTGGTTTTGTGTGTGAACTTTACACAGGCTGGAATTATCAAAAAGAAAGGAGCTTTAGGTGAGAAAATGCCTCCATGAGACCCAGCTATAAGGTATTTTCTAAATTAGTGATCAATGGGGAGGGCCTTTTATGGGTGGTGCCTTCCTGGACTGGTAGTCTTGGGTTCTATCAGAGAGCAGGCTGTGCAAGCCAGGGGAATCAAGGCAGTAAAAACATCCTCCATGGCCTCCACATCAGCTTCTGCTTCCTGGCCTGCTTGAGTTCCAGTCCTGACTTCCTTTAGTGATGAACAGCAATGTGGAAATATAAGCTGAATAAACCCTTTCCTCCCCAACTTGCTTCTTGGTCAAGATATTTGTGCAAGAATAGAAACCCTGATCAAGAAAAATTGGTACCAGAATAGCGGGGTATTCCTGTGACAACCTGACCATGTTTTCAGGAAGATTCTGGAAGGATTTTGAAACTTTGGGCTGGAAGATTCTTTTTGGTGTTAAGAGCTCTGTGGAATGTTCTGTAGGGGTTTGGAAGATAATGTTGAGAACAGTGCAGAAGATGAGACCTGAATTTTAAATTTTCAGAGGGAAAATTAAAGACTCTTATCAGGGCCATTGCTATTTTGAGTGTGAAGATTCTAAAGCCAATATGACAGCCACTTGCAAATGGAAACTTAGTTTCCTCCAAGGAACTCTTGCTGGAAAAACAAACTACTCTTAATGGTAGGCCACATGCTCATGTCAATGGAGAAAGAACTCAACAGCTTTTTTGGAGGTTTCTTATCTCATAATGTCATGTCACGGATTTTCTGTTTTTTAGTTGTTTTTTTTTCATTTATTTTATTTCATTACTAGCTCTTAGAAACCTGTTTATTTTCTAATGAGACAGAAAGAGGGTAAATCCAGATGGGTGAGCAGGTGGATAGGAACTGGGGGGAGTGGAGCAAGGAAAAATTATAATCAGGATATTTTGTGTGAGAAAAAAACTATTTTAATACAAGTAAAAAATAAATTAATGAAAGTTGAAATATTTATTAAAAAAAGAAGAGACCAGAGTCACTGAGGTAAAATCTTCCAGCAACTGTTTTCTGACAGCACAGAGGCTATGTTCCAGAAATATCCAAGGTTATACCTTGTGCTGTGACTGGACTTGGTGATGTGTAAAAGTCACCCAGGTTGTACTGGTTTTTAAGGCATGGAGGGGTCATAAAGAGTAGCTGAGGCTAGGTACTGTGATATGCCATGGAAGGCTGTTGTAGAAGGGGCAGCCTCAGTTGCAATTGATGGCCCAGGAAAGAAGGGGTCATACAAAAAACGTGAGGATTAGCACCATGAAGATAGCCTATGAGAGGCTATTGGTGAAGCCTAATTGCAGCTAAAGACAGCAGCATTGTGGAAATGCCAGTACCATGAGATGACTACAAAGAACAACAGCAGCAGTGGAATAAAGGCCTCTGGAGCCTAGAAGACAAGATGTGTCCTACAAAGGGCAGAGCCAGAGAAGTGATAAAAGCCCTTAGAGGAGCCTAGAAGACTGTGGGTGGATCCCAGACATTGGACAATTGGGGCTTGATTTTGCTTTTGATTGTGACTGTGCACTGGTATGTTTTCCTCTTGAATTAAGAAAGTATTTTAGTGGGGCCCACAGTTAAGAGACTTTTAATTGTAAAAAAAAAACAAAACAAACAAAAAATCTTTGAATTTTAAAAGATATTGGATATTTTAAAAGGATTGAACTTTTAATATGTAAAAACAGTGGGACATATTTAGATCTTAGGGATGAATAAGAAAGTAAGGGTTGAGGTTTAATAGTGATGTGTTTGTGTGTCAAGTTGACAAGGGGTCAATTGTACTGGCTGGTTTTGTGTTTCAACTTAACACATGCTGGAATTATCAGAGAGAAAGGAGGTTTAGGTGAGGAAATGCCTCCATGAGATCCAGCTATAGGGCATTTCTCAATTAGTGATCAAGGTGGGATCACTATTGTGAGTGGTGCCATTCCTGGGCTGGTAGTCTTGGGTTCCATAAGAGAAGGCTGAGCAATCCAGGGGAAGCAAGCCAATAAGAAACATCCCTCCATGGCCTCTGCATCAGCTCCTGCTTCCTGGCCTGATTGAGTTTCATTCCTGAATTCCTTTAGTGATGAACAGTAATGTGGAAATGTAAGCTGAATAAACCCTTTCTACCCCAACTTGTTTCTTGGTCATGATGTTTGTGCAGGAATAGAAATCCTGAATAAGACAGAGAAATAGACAAAACCAATGTCTCATTTCTACAGAATTGGAAAAGAAGGAACCAAATCAGATGGTGAAGAAAAATGAAAATATGTTAGTTTTCTATCTTTTTAAAAATGCTGCTAGAAATTTAAGTTAGATTCTTTTACATGTTATGCTCAACCTCAACCACTAAGCTAGAACTGGAAATCTGCAAAGTCATACTCTTAAGGCCAGGCAGACCGTCCTACCTGAGAACCCATTCCATATACAGTCACCTTGTGGATGCCAAGGAGTGTTTGCTGACAGGAACCTGATATAGCTGTCTCTGAGAGGCTCTTTCAGAGCCTAGCAAATACAAAGGCACAGAGGCAGATGCTTACAGGCAACTGTTTGACTGAACATGGGGTTCCCAATGGGGGAGTTAGAAAAAGGACTGAAGGAGATGAAGGTGTTTGTAATCCAAAGAAAGAACTACAATATCATCCAAACAGAGACCCCAGAGCTCCGAGGAACTAAATCACCAACTAAAGAGTACACTTGGAAGGTCCCATGGCTCCAGCAGAATATGTAGCAGAGGATGTCCCTGTTGGACTTCAATAGGAGAGGCTCTTGGTCCTGAGAAGGCTCAATGCCCCTGTTTAGGTGAATGCTAGGGCAGGGAGGCATGAGTGGGTGGGTGAGCATCCTCACAGAAGCAAGGGAAGGGAGGATGAGATAGGGAATTTCCAGAGGGGAAACCAGGAAAGGGGATAACATTTGAAATGTAAATAAAATATCAAAGAAAAAAGAAAAAGAAACAAATAATATAAAAATTCTTTTAATAATCTTAAAGAGATTTTCTTTTTCCTTATACTTATTGATTGTAAACGTCTCAATTTTCTTAATATACTATAGAATAATGAATCTTAATACAAGTTAAAATAATTATGCAGCTGTGACTTATTTAAGTGTTCCTACCATAGTTTGAAAGTGACAAAATAGAGGTTGAGCATTCTCTATCTGAAAGTATGAAATCTGAAAATAAACAAATACATTCTTTGAGCACTGACTTTACAAAATATATTGTATCAGTGTAGAGGTTCAAAGAGCATGATCAATATTCTCTGCAACGATATTCAATTTAAAGTTCCCATGCATGTAGGCAATGTTGAAAATAATTTAAATGGAATTTTATTAGTCTTTTGGATTCTTATAAATATTATAATTATTTGCAGTTAATGAATGGAAATTATGTTTGAAGTGAATACTTACCAAAGTTCACACAGCTAAAGTAATGTATACTAAAAGATTGAAGTATACAGTTATAGTCTACTCGAGCCAGATCATTCAGGGAAATTTCTGACCTTAGACTCCTCATGTATGAAGACATTTTCTGAATTATAAAATGATGAAAAAAATTTGTTTGTATTAACTTCCATTATGGTCTTCTATTATTAGCAACAATTTTTTAATTTAAATATTTCTAAAGTTGTGATAATAATGTATGCATTGTTCTACTACTAGAATAGTTAATATTTAGCTTACTGTTTCAGGAAATTAATTGAATTTAGTAATCTCATTTGAGTAAATTTCTACATTTTCCTATATAGAGATTCTTGTCTGAATGGGACATGGTAACAACCAGAAAAACAAAAAAGAAAGAGGATGGAGTTCCATGGACTCTTAAATATTTTTATTAATGTTAGTTATAATGAAAAATATAGTTAACATGACACATGTGTATTAAATTCTTTTTCATGGGTGATTCCTGAAATTTTAATATGTTTTTATTCAAACTCCTATTTCTGTTTGCTAAATAATTTGAATTTATAAATCAGGCATTGTGGAGCCTGCCTGTCTGTAATCTCACTACTTTAGAGGTTAAGGCAATGGAATCATGAGTTCAGAGGTGGCTACAGAATAAATCTCTCTCTCTCTCTCTCTCTCTCTCTCTCTCTCTCTCTCTCTCTCTCTCTCAATATATATATATATATATATATATATATATATATGTGTGTGTGTGTGTGTGTGTGTGTGTGTATGTGTGTGCATGTGTGTGTGTATGTGTGAGAGAGACAGAGACAGACATATACAGAGAGACAAATAGAGACAGTGACAGAGAGGCAGAGAACTAAAAATGAGTTTAATCTCATATCATTAATGATGTCCAATGATAGCTGATGACCAATGAAAGATTCTTCTATTTGCAGAACATTGTGTCATTTTAGCTTGGAAGGAAACATTAGATATTTATGTGGCACAATAAAACCTTTATTCTATATTCTATCTCCTCAGTGAACATGCTCATGATACAATGGAACAATTGGACCAGGAACTCTGATTTCATCCTACTAGGATTATTTGATCACAGCCCTCTTCATACCTTTTTCTTTTCCCTAATCCTGGGTATCTTCTTCATGGCCTTCATAGGAAATTCTATCATGGTGATTCTCATCTACCTGGATGCCCATCTCCACACTCCCATGTACATCCTTCTCAGCCAACTTTCTCTCATGGATCTCATGCTCATCTCTACCACAGTACCCCAGATGGCCTTCAATTTCCTTTCTGGCAACAAGTCCATCTCCATGACTGGCTGTGGACTCCAGATATTCTTCTATGTATCTCTACTTGGAGCTGAGTGTTTTTTGTTGGCTGCAATGGCCTATGACCGTTATGTAGCTATTTGTTACCCATTAAGGTACCCTATTCTCATGAGTCACAAAATATGTGGCCTCATGGCTGCCTCCTCTTGGATTCTTGGTTCTCTTGATGGTATAATAGAAGTTGCAGCTGCACTGTCTTTCTCATATTGTGGTTCCAGAGAAATACCTCATTTTTTCTGTGATGTTCCTGCCTTGCTCACACTTTCATGTAGTAATACCTTGATATTTGAAAAGATTATATTTTTCTGCTGTGTAATTATGCTTACTTTACCTGTAGCAATAATTTTTGCTTCCTATACTCGTGTGATTCTGGCTGTTCTTCATATGGGCTCATCTGAGAGTCGCCACAAAGCTTTTGCCACCTGTTCGTCTCACCTCATGGTGGTGGGAATGTACTATGGGGCAGCCATGTTCATATACATGCGACCTTCTTCTGGTCGTTCTCCCAGCCAGGACAAAATAGTATCAGCTTTCTACACTATCCTTACACCAATGTTGAACCCCCTCATTTATAGCCTCCGGAACAAAGAAGTAGCCAGAGCATTCACAAAAGTGTTAGGGATGGTAAGGTAGTATCATGAGTTACCTGATTTTAAACTCTGTTTTTAGTCATGCTTTAAGTACTTGGACATAATTACTGAGGCAGAAGGAATACCATAATTAAAAGTAAAGCTTGATGAACATATTGAGGGCAAGAATTTTCTAGACTATAGAACAAAGCCATAGCTCAAAAAGTATACATTATGTGAAAATTTATATGATGAGTCAGTGCATTCCAAAAACTAGTATTTCTAATCATAGTAGATATAGCAGAAAGCTGTCAAAAAAAGTTGGCAATTCTTATTTGTTCAATCATGCCATATATTTTTGTGGAATGTTCAATGTATTATCAGTAATAACAGTTTGCCTATGCAGTACTTGCTCATATAAAATATTTGATTTTTTCTCTTGAGTCCAAACTACTTTAGATGTACAGTTCTGATAAAATGAAGCTCCTAATTTTCTAATTCTTATCTATGTATTTAGTTGTAAGAATAAAAATAAGTGAAAGTAACAGTCAAGTGACAAAAGAGATAGACAAGATTGAGGTGGTGGCAAGCCATGTATATTATTCTGCAGAATGCTTGGGAATGAGGAGTTTTCATTTATTTTGTTCTTGTGTAAGCATTCATATCCTACACAGAAAAGTGAAAAAAATAATAAAGGAGTTATAGAGTGAACATCTTGTATTTCGTTTGTGTGTATCACGCATCAACTAAAAACTATGACTATAGAAAAGTGTAGAATAGAAGTGCATCTACAAGGCAAAACAGATTCTGCAAAAGAGCCAGGCATTGGAGATCTTCCTGTGAAGATAATACATGTGATAGGTGCATGGGACATGAGGACAGAAAAACAGACATGTGTCAGAATATAGATTAGAATAAATGGGAATATTTATGATCAATAACAGAAAACCCTAGCTATATTACAAATGTATTTGCAAATATATCTTGAAAGTGAGACATACTTCTTGGAGCATGTTACTGGGCATAAGAAACAGAAACTGCTTCTAAAATACTCCTCTGAGTATAAGCTTTATAATTTGTTTTGTTTTGTACTGCAGTCACATATTAATAATTTTGACTAATTGCTTTAATTCCTGATATGAACAATTTTAATAAATAAATATATCTTTTCTAAATTTAATTTTTCTTAAATGTCTTGCTATATTGTAATAGTATTTATAAGAAAATAAATGTAATTAGGGAGATTTTAATGCTTCTATGACAAAAAAATCTGCTACCACCTAATGTGACTATAATTATTCTACCATAGACTGTCTGGTGGAATCTGGCTGTGTATCCAGGAGTCTGAGGAAGCTAAGATCTAGAAATCTGTAAAAGCTGTGGTCTCATTTGAAGACCATGGTTGTCTATACCCACATAACTCTGGAAATAACTAAATTTCTATGCAGCTAATCACTCTTGGGAATTTGTAGCTTTAAGGCCAGTGGGATATTAATTTTGTCTCCATGTAATTAATGCCTTGGTTTTCACTTAAAGTTTAAAGATTTGACAGGATGATCTAAATTGGTTTTCAAAAATCATTTCATTATGCTTTGTATGAAATTTAGTCATGGTAATTACACTAGCAAATGTGGATCACTAGTGACACATTAGTGTTCTCTTGTGCAGGCTAACATGGTATCACAGAGCCATATACAAACAGTTAAAAACACAATAGCTGAAAATTTCAACTAGTGAAAATGTGATGAAATATTGTAATAGTCAAATGACTGGCTCAATTCAATCTTCTAAAAATCCCTAAAAAGCTACAATACTTTTTAAAAATGGGTTAATATAAAAGTTGAAGGTTGATTATGTATTTAATTTTTCCAGGCCTCTTAGGTGAGTTTTAAGAACTACGGAATTTATTTAGGTTATGACTATAATCTTACCATTAAAGGGGGCAAAGAAGTAGGATTACTCGTCAGCTTGTATGTATGTATGTATGTATGTGTGTGTGTATATATATATATATATATATATGTGTGTGTGTGTGTGTGTGTGTGTGTGTGTGTGTTTATGCATACACATATATGTGTATATATGTATATATTATATACAATATATAGTGTTTGTATAGATATGGATATGTATGCATATATGCATATATTTATATATGTGCCTAGGCTATATAGTGAGTCCCAGTCTAGCTTGGGATATGAACTGAGACCCTGTCTTAAAAATTCCAAAAAGAGAACCCCCCAAGACACTCCTGCCTAAGATCTGTATGTAGAACATCACAAGCAGCACTGCTTTTCATCCTGCAATCATTAGCTTCACTCACTTGATACCTGAGGTTTTGTTCTCAGAGAAGAGAATGCTCCTCTAAAGAAGTATCCCATCACTACATTACCCTACCATGCATGACCTGAAGATTTGCCTTTTGAGCCATTTATTACCTTTCAGGTACTACCACACCATCCTGAACAACCCTGAAGATCTGGTGCTAGCCATTTGGACAATTCATAGACAACACTGTTACTCTGAGTAAGCCTTCCTTCACCCCTACTCAGTAAAACTCAACTGAAGGCTTTGGTGAGTGCCTGTGTGTCTTAAACATAACCCCTATTTTCTGCTCTCTGTCAATTTAGTCTTGAATTTTGAGGAATTACAATGAGAAACTATTAGCTGTACAAGGAATTTTATTATGTGGGAAGAGGCTAAATCTATCTTTAGGTGAGCTAAAAACCTTTTTTTTTTTGATAAAAATAGTATATCACTACTGAATGTCCCCAAGACTGAAATCAGGCACTGTGCTGCTTTTTTAAATCCTGCCAAGTTTTAGTAACAACAATTAGAGATATGAGTTATGTTAAAACAATAGAAAAACCATTCCATTCCAAAAGGTACAACCAATAACCTAACTCCAGATGATTTCACATTCCATAAACTACACAAAACTCAGACCTGTCTCCTCCAAAAATTAATGCTCACATAGTAATGTTCTCTAAATTAAGCTAGTTAGAAGATAAACAGACAATTTAAAATAGCTAATGAAAGTGTTCAATGAACACAAATTGGTATGAACAGATGTTAAAATGAAGACTTTAAAGTGGAAGGAAACAATTGAATTAAATAAGGAGAATATTTAAGGGTATAAAAATGTCTAAGACTTCCACAACTCTAGTAGGCATTGTTAATTTGCATTTTCCAGTGATTAGTAATGCAGAAATGGTTTCTAGAGCTAGATTCATATTGTTCCACAATACTTCAACAATAGACTCTGAAAGGTTGGTTTCAAGTAAGAGCACTGGGACACTGTTAACTTTACTCTAGAGTGTAGGAAAATACTATCAACTTGGATGTATAGTTCTTCTCAGCCTGCCATTCCACACATAAATCTGCTCCTCCCAGTTAAACACAGGTCATTTTCTAGGGTGGAGCAAATGTTAGGACACAAACAGTTACTATCAGGTATAAGTGGAGGGGTTCCTTTATATCTTAATCTGAGGTGAGTTATTGTCTTTTAGAGAATTCTCAAACAATTATGACTTCTGGAAACAATGTTGGACACTGTGCATGGCACATTATCAGGCAGGAAGTTAATGGAACTTGGTGTCAAGAATGTTTAAGTGTGGAGGGGCTCCCCGCCACAATCTTCGCTTCCAGAACAGGACAGGCAGCTCCAGGTACAGAGATATCCCAAGTTTAACATCACTTGGGACATAGACCGCTAGGCTTCTGCCTGTGCCCAAGACCTGGGCAGCTCTGCAGTTCATGTGTGTGCCAGCCTGTCATGGGCCATTTACCCTGCAGGGTAATGGGCACTTGGAGGGGCTCCCCACCACCATCTTCTCTCCCAGTTGGACAGGACAGGAAGCTCCGGGTAGACAGAGACAACACAGAGTATAACATTGCTTGGGGCAAGGCACAACAGGGCTCCAATGGCACCAAAGAGAAGGACAGCCCATCAGAAATCTGTGCCAGGGAAAACCAAATCATTCAGAGAAGCATAAATAGCCTAAAAGGCTTATAGGAGATTCAAGCACCAGACAGTGACAACAGGACCAACTAATACCAGAGATAACCAGATGGCAAAAGGCAAGGGTAGGAATATTACTAACAGAAATCAAGGCAATATGGCAGCATCTGAACCCAATTCTCCAACAGCAGCAAGTCCTGGATACTCCAACACACCAGAAAAACAAGATTTGGATTTAAAAGCACTGGTCATAATGCTGACAGAGGAGCACAAGAAGGACATAAATAAATCGCTTAAAGAAATACAGGAGAAAATGCATCAAAAGTTAGAAGCCCTTACAAAGGAAACACAAACAACATTTAAAGAAATTCAAGAGAATATTGGCCAACAGATAGAAACCAATAAAGAGGAAATTCAAAAATCACTTAAAGAAATACAGGAGAACTTGGGTCAACAGGCAGAAATCATGAAAGGAAACACAAAAATCTCCCAAAGAATTACAAGAAAACACAAGCAAATATGAGAAGGAACTGAGCAAAGCCATCCAGGATCTAAAAACAGAAGGAGAAAGAACTAAGAAATCACGAAGGGAGACAACCTTTCAGAGATAGAAAACCTTGAGAAGAAATCAGGGGTCATAGATGCAAATATCAACAACAGAATACAAGACATAGAAGAAAGAATCTCAGATGCCAATGATACCATAGAAACCATTGACAAAAGTCAAAGAAAATGCAAAATGCAAAAAGCTTGTAACCAAAAACATCCAGGAAATTCAGGGCACAATGAGAAGACCAAACCCAAGGATTATAGGTATTGATGAGAGTGAAGATTTACAACTTAAAGGGCCAGCAAATATCTTCAACAAAATTATGGAAGAAAATTTCCCAAACCTAAAGAGAGAGATGCCCATGAACATCCAAGAAGCCCACAGAACTCCAAACAGACTGGACCATAACAGACATACCTTCTTTCACAAAATAATCAACACCCCAAATGCACTAAACAAATAATGAATATTAAAGGCAGTAAAAGAAAAAGGCCAAGTAACATATAAAGGAAGACCTATCAGAATTACACCAGACTTCTCACCAGAGATCATGAAAGCTAGAAGATCCTGGGGAGATCTCATGCAGACTCTAAGAGAACACAAATGCCAGCCAAGACTACTATACCTGGCAAAACTCTCAATCACCATAGATGGAGAAATCAATATATTCTGTGATAAAACCAAATTTATACAATATCTTTCCACAAACCCAGCCCTACAAAGGATAATAGGTGGAAAACGCCAATACAAGGAAGGAAACTATACCCTGGAAAAAGCAAGATAGTACCTTTGTTTCATCAAACCCAAAAGAAGATAACCACTCAAACATAAAAATCACATAAAAAACGACAGGAAATAATAATCACTATTCCTTTATATATCTTAACATCAATGGACTCAATTCCCCAATAAAAAGACATAGACTAACAGACTGGATACTTAAACAGGACTCTATATTTTGCTGCATACAAGAAGCACACCTCAGTATCAAAGACAAACACTACCTTATAATAAAAGGCTGCAAAACAATTTTACAAGGCAATGGTCTCAGAAAACAACCAGAGTAGCCATTCTAATATCAGATAAAACATAAGATCAGACTTTCAACCTAAAGTCATCAAAAGGGACACAGAAGACCACTTCGTACTGGTCAAAGAAAAAATCCACCAAGAAGAACTCTCTATTCTGAACATCTATGCTCCAAATGCAAGGGCACCCTCATTCATTAAAAAAAAAAAAACTTTACTAAAGCTCAAAGCACACATTGCACCTAACACAAAAATTGTGGGTGACTTCAACACTCCATTCTCCTCAATGGACCGATCAGGAAAACAATACCCAATTTTATGGGACACATTGAAAGCAATGCTAAGAGGAAAACTCAGCCCTGAGTGCCTTCAAAAAGAACCTAGAGAGATGATACATCAGCAGATTAATGGCACACCTTAAAGCCCTGGAACAAAAAGAAGCTAATTCACACAAGAGGAGTAGAAGACAGAAAGTCATCAAACACAGGCCTTAAATCAATCATGTAGAAACAAAGAGAACCATACAAAGAATCAACCAAACCAGGAGGTGATTCTTTGGGAAAATCAACAAGATAGATAAACCCCTTAGCCAGACTAATCAGAGGGCACAGAGACAGAATCCAAATTAATAAAATTAGAAATGAAATGGGATATATAACAACACAAACTGAGGAAATTAAAAAAGTCCTCAGAAACTACTACAAAAATTATACTCAACACAACTGGAGAATCTGGAGGAAATGGACAATTTCCTAGACAGATACCAAATACCAAAGTTAAATCAGGATCAAATAGATCAGCTAAACAGTCCTATAACCCCTAAAGAAATAGAAGGGGTCATTGAAAGTCTTCCAACCAAAAAAAGCACAGAATCAGATGGTTTTAGTGTAGAATTCTATCAGACCTTCAAAGACGACCTCTTCAACAAATGGTGCAGGTTCAACTGGAGGTCAACATGCAGAAGAATGCGAATTGACCCACTCTTATCTCTTTGCACTAAGATCAACTCCAAGTGGATCAAGGACCTCCACATAAAACTAGACACACTGAAACTATTAGAAAAGAAACTTGGGAAGACCCTGGAGGACATAGGCACAGGGGGAAAGTTCCTGAACAGAACACCAATAGCTTACACACTAAGATCAAGAATTGACAAATGGGACCTCATAAAATTACAAAGTTTCTGCAAGGCAAAGGACACTGTCAGAAGGACAAAACGACAACCAACAAAGTGGGAAAAGATCTTCACCAACTCCACATCCGACAGAAGGCTAATATCCAATATATACAAAGAACTCAAGAAGTTAGACCCCAAAGAACCAAATAACCCTATCAAAAAATGGGGTACAGAGCTAAACAAAGAATTTTCACCAGAAGAAATTTGGATGGCCGAGAAACACCTTAAGAGATGTTCAACATCATTAGTCATCAGGGAAATGCAAATCAAAATAACCCTGAGATTCCACCTCACACCAGTCTGAATGGCTAAGATTAAAAACTCAAGAGACAGCAAGTGCTGGCGAGGATGTGGAGAAAGAGGAACACTCCTCCACTGTTGGTGGGATTGCAAAATGGTAAAACTGCTCTGGAAATCAGTTTGGCAGTTCCTCAGAAAATTGGGCATGTCACTTCCAGAGGACCCTGGCATACCACTCCTGGGCATATACCCAGAGGATCCCCCTGCATACAATAAAGACACATGCTCCACTATGTTTATAGCAGCCTTGTTTATAATAGCCAGAAATTGGAAGGAGCCCATATATACCTCAAAGGAGGAATGGATACAGAAAATGTGGTATATTTATACAATGGAATACTACTCAGCAATTAAAAATAATGAATTCATGCAATATGTAGGTAAATGGTTAGACCTGGAAAATATCATCCTGAGTGAGCTAACCCAATCACAATAGAATACACATGAAATGCAATCACTGATAAGTGGATATTAATGAGCCCAGAAGCCCTAAATACTCAAGGCACAATTAGCAAGTCAAATGATTCCCAAGAAGAAGAAAGGAGAGGACCCTGGGCCTGTAAAGATTTGATCCAGTTTTGTAGAGAAACCGTGGGGGGAGGGGGAATGATTGGGGAATAGTTGGGGAGAGAGGAATTATGGGACATAGGGAGGGGGGAACTGGGAAAGGGGAAAGCCTTTGGAATGGAAACATAGAATATAGAAAATAAAAATTAGAAAAAAACTAACTTTCAAATAGAGAAAAAATATACTTGCAGCTACCTGACTCTGACATTAACTAGTACACATTTACAGTAAATCAGCTTTCTGAAAGCAGAAGAGAACAGTGTGGATCTGTTCACAGATGATAACTGTTAGTCATTAATTCACTCATACATTGACCAAATTTTCAGTTAGCATCAGTATTGGATGTGTTGGGATCAGAGATGAGGCTATGTTGGAGGTGCTTTGTAGTTAGAGTTGAGAAAAATGTAGACCTTATCACTTTATATCACAATTGTGGAGAACCTAAGATCATTTCTTGTGTCTGGTATTATCTATTGAAGCACAAAAAAACCTCATCAAAGACTTAGGATGGGTCTCATTAGCAGAATGATCTGTGAGATGCCCAGGACCATTTGTGTCATGACAGAGTGCATGGCTAATGTTCTACTATCTATGTGTTATTAGTATTGTTAATATATATCACTTACTGTGAATTCATCATTAGATAGAGAACTACCTTTCCTGTCTTAACAATTCATGCCTAAGGAGTGAAAGGCAACAAATTGTATGCAAATATGTGCTTGATCTTTTCTTCAAGGTAAAAAGAATGTTGTCGTGATCAAAGAGTGATGCCAGACTTTGGCTGCAATATTGTCTGCTATGGACACTGGAACAAGACTACTTCTCTGACTCAAACTGGGAAGGAAACTTATAGCCTAAAATCCTGTACTCAGAGGACCATAAGTAGAAGAAACACACCAGGAAGGGGAATTTTCTGGAGGGTTAATTGAAAAGATCTAATACATAGAAGTTTCATATATATATATATATATATATATATATATATATATATATATATATATACATATACACACACATACACACACATTAATGTGATCCTTTTTTGGCATCAAATGATGTTCCCAGTTATGGGTCGGGTTACATGTAATTATGTTATTTGCCAGTTACACAAGAGTTTTGTAAATGTACCACAGAGTCTGTATCCATTCCTATGTTGAGGGACATCTGGGTTCTTTTCAAATTCTGGTTATTATAAATAAAGCTGCTATGAACATAGTGGAGCATCTGTCTTTATTACATATTAGATAATCTGGGTATATGCCTAGTGGTGGTATAGCTGGGTCCTCTGGTAGTAATATATGTCAAATTTTCTGAGTAACCTCAAAAGTGATTTCCAGAGTGGTTGTACAAGCTTGAAATCCCACCAGCAGTAGATGAGTGCTCCTCTTTCTCCAAAATCTTACCAGTACCTACTGTCAACTGAGTTTTTGATCCTACCTATTCTGACTCATGTGAGGTAGAATCTCGGGCTTGTTTTGATTTGCAATTCCCTGATGACTAAGGATGTTGAACATTTCTTTAGGTGCTTCTCAGCATACATCATTTTTAATAGGCTTCTCTAGAGTCTAACTTCTTGAGTTCTTTGTACATATTGGATATTAGCACTCTGTCAGATGTAGGGTTGGTAAAGATCATTATCCAATTAGTTGGTTGCCCTTTTGTACAATTGACAGTGTTCCTTGCCTTTACAGAAACTTTTTAACTTTATGAGGTCCCATTTGTCAATACTTGATTTTAGAGCATAAGCTAGTGGTATTCTGTTCATGAAAATTTTACCTGTGCCCATGTGCTCTAAGCTCTTCCCACTTTCTTTTCTATTAGATTCAGTGCATCTGGTTTGTGTGGAAGTCCTTAATCCACTTGGACTTGAGATTTGTACAAGGAGCTAAGAATAGACTGATTTGCATTTCTCCACATGCTAACTGCCAGTTGAACCAGCACCATTTGTTGAAAAGGCTATCTTTTTTCCACTGGATGGTTTTAGATCCTTTGTCAAATATCAAGTGACCATAGGTGTATGGATTCATTTCTGGGTCTTTAATTCTATTCCATTGATCTACCTGCCTGTCACTGTACCATTACCATGCAGATTTTATCACTATTGCTCTGTAGTACTGCTTGAAGATACTTATTCCCCCGGAAGCTCTTTTTTTTTTTGAGAATAGTTTTAGTTCTCCTGGATTTTTTGTTATTCCAAATGAATTTGAGAATGGCTTTTTCTAACTCTATGAAGAATTGAGTTGAAATTTTGAAGGGGATTGCATTGAGTCTGTAGATTCCTTTTGGCAAGATGGCTACTTTTACTATATTAATTCTGCCAATCCATGAGCAAGGGAGTTCTTTCCATCTTCTGAGGTCTTCTTTAATTTCTTTCTTCAAAGACTTGAAATTCTTGTCATACAGATCACTTACTTCTATGTTCATGGGCATCTCTTTAGTATAGGGAAGTTTTCTTTTATAATATTGTTAAAGATATTTACTGGTCCTTTAAGTTGTAAATCTTTTCTCTCTTCCATACTTATAATCATTGTGTCCTGGATTTCCTGGAAGTTTTGGCTTGCAAGCTTTTTGCATTTTGCATTTTCTTTAACTGTTGAATCAATGTTTTTATGGTATATTCAGCACCTGAGATTCTCTCTTATGTCTCTTGTATTCTGTTGTTGATGCTTATATCTGTTACTTCTGATTTCTTTCCTAGGCTTTCTATTTCTCGAGTTGTCTCCTTTTGTGATTTCTTTATTGTTTCTATGTCCATTTTTAAAACCTGGATAGTTTTATTCAATTCCTTCACTTGTTTGTTTGTGTTTTACTGTAATTCTTTAAGGGATTTCTGTGTTTCCTCTTTAAGGGCTTCTACCTGTTGACACATGTTCTCCTGTATTTCTTTTAGGGAGTTATTTGTGTCCTTCTTGAAGTCCTCTATCAGAATCATGAGATGTGACTATAAATCCAAATCTTGCCTTTCTGTTATATTGGGGTAGCCAGGGCTCACTGTTGTGGGAGAACTGGGTTCAGATGATGCCATGTCACCTTGGTTTCTGTTGGTAATGTTCTTGCCTTTGCCTTTCACCATCTGGTTATCTCTGGTGTTAACTGCTCTTGCTGTCTCTGACTTGGCTCATCTGTCCTACAAGCCTGCATATCAGTACTCCTGGGAGACCAGTTCTCTCTGGGAGGAATTTAGGTATGGACAGCTGTGGTACAAGGTCAGCCCAGGTATGCAGACAGAGACCACAAATTTCCTGTCCTCAGCTGATCCTTGGTTCCTGTGTACTGAAGGCTCTGGGCAAGTCCCTCTTGGGCCAGGAATTTGAAGAGAAGTGGTAGTCTTACCTGTGCATGCAGGTGTGTAGGCACTCCTGGGAGAATAGCTCTCTTGTGGTGGTATTTGTATGTAGCTCTGTAGCCCAGCATCAGCTCTGTGTGCCTATAGCAATCAGTAGACTCTTGTCCCAGGCTGCCTGAGGGTTCCTCTGTCCTAATGTTTCCAGAAGTGTTCCTCTGAGCAGCAGAGTTAGTCTGTTCTCCACTCTCAGGCATCTCAGCACTCCTGGGAGGCTAGCTTTCTCCTTGTGCCACGTGGATATGGAGCTCTGTGCTGGAGGATAGTACCCAGCTGGAGACAGAAACAGGAAGGCTCCACATTTTCATTTTTATTAAAAAGAGTAATATTCCAGGTCTAAATGTATAATATTTTCTAACCATCAGTTGATAGACATCTGTGCAATTTTCTATTTCTTGCCTATTGTGAATATAACAGCACTGAATACTAATATAGAGACATCTCTTAAGTAAAATAAAGTGCTTTCGATATTTGCCCTGAAATGTCTAGGGAAAGATATCTTACAAGCCTTAAAGGTGGTTCTTACCAGCCAAACAGAAAGATACCACATTGCAATAGAGGAAAGTAATATAAACAAAATAATACACAAGGAGACCCTAAAAACCCTTACCCAAACCACCACTAATTCTAGATGCCACTGTCAGATTTTGTACTCCCTGCCTTGATTGACTTTCCAGTGAAGCTATCTGGGTCCTCTATGAAGGGAGAAGCTTAGAGCCCTTATACAGCTATTAGAGGAACAGCTGTTGCTACAACATCTCAGCAACCCCTGCATTCTATGGAATACCCCTGTGTTTGCTATAAAAAAGAGCTCAGGGGGATGGAGATTATTACAAGATCTGAGTGCAATTAACAAAACCATGCCTGTATGGGGCTCTGTACAAGGAGGGTGAGCCCACATTTCAGCCATCCCTGCCAATGTTCCCTTGTTAGCAATAGATAGCAATAGACATAGAAGACTGCTTTTTTTCTATGCTGCTCCACCCTCGAGACTTTGAATTCTCAGTACCTCCCATCAATAACTCTGGCCCAATCTCACAATATGAATGGACTGGGCTACCACAGGAAATAGCTAACTGTCAAACCATTTGTGATGAGGCTATAGACACTGCATTAAAACCCTTTTTAGATAAAGGACACAATATCTACTATTATAGGGATGATGTATTACATAAGGACCAGCTAATGTCTCCCCTATCTGCCCTAATATTCAAAATAGCTCCTCACAAAATCTAACTTATTCTGCCCATTGTATTTTTAGGAACAAAGATCTCCCTTACCTCAGTAGGCCCCCTCAAACCCATACTTTCCTTACCTCAAAAAATAGCTCTTGCATCCCTCCAGAGCTTTCTGGGCAACCTCAGTTGGCATATGCCCTGGTTCCCCCACCAAACAACCATCCTTGAACTTCCTGAAAGGAGACAAAAGTCCCTACTCTCTGAGAACACTATCTCTGGAGGCAGTTCAAGCTCTAAGATCTGTCAATACAGCCCTAAAAGAAGAAGCTCTTGTTAGGTATGAATCAACAATACCTATACAGCTCCTTATATTTAACTACTCCTGTACACATGTGGGAGTCCTTTACCAACCTCAGGGGGTGCTGGACTGGCTCCATACTCTGATGGGTGGTACACCCCAAATTTTAAATGTTGTGGATGTTCTCACTAGAATGATTAAAAATGGCAGCTCTCGATTCTTGTAAACCCTAGGGAAAGAACCTGACATTCTCGCCACCCCATCCTTCCTCTCTGACACTTAGTGGCTAATCAAAAATTGCTCCCAATTTGCTATCAGCTTAATAGAACTCCAAGGAAAAATTGAAACTCTTATCCTGACAAAAATGGGCCTCTACACTTCCCCCACTGTGATGGATGCCCACCCAAACTATACTGAAAAGGGCTCATAGGAGGAGCCCTCTCAATATTTACTGATGGGGGAAAAAGGGGAGCTGAGTCAATGCTAGACTACTTTCCTGAGAATGAACCCCTTATCAAACAATTCAAAGTGCTACCCCATATCTCCCCTCAATATAAAGAATTATATACCATCTATCCAGCTCGAAAAGAAGTCAAGGGCACTCTTAACCTCTTTTCAGACTGTGTATATTCTGTCAATTTGCTCCCCTGGTTGTCAAAATATTTGTGAAACGGGATGCCAACCCATTTTCCCATCCACTCATAGAGGTCTCTACCCTCCTACAGAAAAAAGCCTTCCCCATCTACATCCAGGATGTCCGATCTCACAGTCGCCTGCCAGGTCCTATATCTTAGGGAAATGCACTCACTGTCCAAACTGCCTCAACAGGGACATTCATGGCCTCCACTGAGCAAGCAGACCAACTTCATTCATGCACACACAAATATATAAAAGGAAATTCCTCCCAGCTTTCCCCACATCTCTCTTGCTCAACTCTAAAGGTTAATAAAGACATGCTCCTCTTGTGCATCCCTCATTACTACCCCAGTTTTACAAAAAAAAATGGGCACAAATACCCACGGACTTAAGTAAAACACTTGATGGCAAATTGATGTCACCCATATTTCACAATTCTGTAGACAAAAATATGTTTTTGTCACTGTAGATACATACTCACATTTTATATGGTCTAAAGCCTAAATAGGTGAAAACTCAAAAAGGTTAATTCACTATATGCTCTCCATCTTTGCCATCATGGGCATTCCTCAACAGATAAAAACTGATGATTGTGCTATTAGCTCTCAATTCAAAACCTAGGGACATGCTGGGAAATTACCCATTATACAGGAATTCCACACAACCTAAGGGCCAAGGAATAACAGAAAGAACACAACAACCTCTAAAGGGCAAACTCCACAAACAAAAGACAACCACCACCTTCCAATAATGATAGCTCTCAGTAACCTAAACATATTTAACATCTAAGAAAACGCCAAACATCCTCCTATCTCCCTCCATTGGTACACACCAAAATTAACCCTCCCTGTTCTAGTATGATGGGGAGATTCTTTGAATGGAATTTGGAAGGGACCAGACCTCCACCTTACAACTGTGAGAGGTTTTGCTTATGCTTTTCCAGAGGACCAGCCTAAGCTTATCTGTGTTCCTGCCAGAAATGTCCAACACCACCCCACCAGCCCTCCTCTTGCTGGCAGATCGTGGACAGAAGAAGAGGTGGAGGAAGAGGAAACACCACATCCAGAAGGACAAGACCTCCTGGAAGGTCATGAATGATGACTGCTGCCCAGGTCATGTTCCCTCCACAAGCCTCCTTCTCCTCTATTCTTTTGGCTGTTTTTGTCATTTTTCATGCTAACTCTTCTACTGCCCAGCATCTCCTTAGCCTTCCCTACATCTACTACTGGAGATTCTGCACTAGGCAGACCTACAATGAACACAAAAATGCTAAAGGGGCTGAGGAGTGTCCACTCAAAATATGTTGAACCAGGATTGAGATCCCTTTACACCCAGATTCCATCTCCACCATCCCCAGCCTGATGGGATATAAAAGAGAGAAGGGGTATTAGGGAGTGTGGCATGATAGTATGGGGGAAGGGGGTACCTAGGCGGGCCCATGCCTGGGCACCTCTTCCCCCTGAGGGACCACACACACACCGACATGGTATAGAATAGATTTATTTAGGGAAGAGGATGGGAGTCAATGGTATAGTAGAGGGAGAGAGAGAGAGAGAGAGAGAGAGAGAGAGAGAGAGAGAGAGAGAAGAGAGAGTAGAAAGGAATGGAGGCCGGCCATGACCACGTGGAGAGAGGGGGAGGGGAGAGCCCAAGAGGGGCACAGAGGGGAGAGCTAAGAGGGAGAACGATGAGAGAGCAATGAGAGAGATAGAGGAGGGGCAGGCAGCCCCTTTTATTGTGGGCCAGATATATGGGGCAGGGCATACCTGGCTATTGCCAGGTAACTGTGGGGTGGAGCTTGGACAGAATACCAACACAGCCTATTTCTCTGCTTTTCTTACCAAAACACAGGTGAATGTCTCCAGAAAGTCTCCACATATGGAAGTTGCAGATATTGGTGTTGCAGAATGAAATCTACCAGCTTTGGCAGCACCATATTGGGATGTGAGCTATGCACAGCTAGCCTGGTCCCAGGTCAAGCACTGACTTTGAACCCTAGTATCCTGATTGGTGGCTTCCACCTACATGGAACAGAAGGAGTTCAGTCATGCTCCCTTGGTCCCTGGCTCGTGTTGCAGTTTCAGCCCCTACAACCTCTCTCAGAAGAGGTGTTTGACTATCAGTCAGGTAGGAGCAGCACCAAGCCTTCCCACATGTAAATAAGGTTTTCCCAAGTTATCTGTCCAAGCCAATGAGAAGTATTTGCTGTGAAACCCTGAATTACCCCCAAAACTGTATATAAACACTATTTAGGGAATTAAAGGTGTGACAGAACTACTCTATCATCTGAGAGCTTCTGGCATAAGATCTGTAAAACTTGGGAAGAGGTCTGCCCTCCCAAAACACCACCAGCCCCTCCAATGCACTCCTCCCTGGCTAGCCTGCCTTTTGTCTACCCACAAGACCTGACTCAGCACAGGGAGATGCTGGTAACCAAGAAGGTAGCTCAATGAAGACTGTGATGGAATCAGCTGCTGCCCCACTCTGCTCCCCTATCCTAGTATGATGGCAAGATACTTTGGATTTAATGTGGAAGGGACCAGATCCTCTCCTAACAACAGGGAGGGGTTTCACTTGTGTTTTCCCACAGGATCAGCCTAAGGTTATCTGTGTTCCTGCCAGAAATTTCTGACACCAACCTACCAACCAAGAATATGGCCCACCTCTCACTGGCAAATCAAGGACAGAAGAAGCTGAGGAGGAGACAATAGAAACACCACACCCAGAAGAACAACAAGATCTTCTGGAAGGATATCCATGACCTAATGACTGCTATCCAGACTATGTGCCCTCCACAAGCCCCGCCCCCCATTCTCGTGACTGCTTTTGTCATTATTCATGCTAACTCTGCTACTGCCCAGCCTCTCCTTAACCTTCCCAACATATAAGACTGGAGAACCTATGCTAGGGCAACCTACAATGGACACAACAAAGTTATAGGGACCTGGGACTGTCCCCTCAAAAGATATCAAATCAGGATTGAGATCCCTCTGTACCCAAGTTCCATCTCCACTATCTCCAGCCCTTTTCTCTGCTTTCCTTACTGAAATACATGTGAATGTCTCCGAGAGGTGCCCACATATTGAGGTTGCAGATATTGGAGCTGCAGAATGGAATCCACCAGTCATAGTGGCACCATGTTCACCAACCTTAAAACCCATTTTCACCTTTATATCAGTGATCCATGGGAGGAACTTTGGTGGGCCAAAGTCATGGGTAAACTTTACCCCAAAGGCTATGACAAATACCCAGTTTCTGACTTGCAAATCTCCCATGAGCTTGTTACTGCCTCCAAATCAGCTTTTACCCATGCTAATATTATCCAATAGGAAAATCAGCCTTAAAAGGAGCTTCAAGCTACCCTCTCCTGGTTATAGTACATCTAATATTCAGCTGACCTCCTTCCCTTAACAAACCACCCCAACTCCACCCAATGCTTTTTCTGTGCTTCTCTCTCCCAACGATTACTAGAAGCTGCTCCCATTAATATTTCCCTTCATGACTTCCATAGAATACTACCCATGAGGAATCACAGGACAGTCTTCTCTTTGCCTTGTAGGAAATCACAGGACATTCTACCCCCCTTTGCCTTGTAGGGACCTCCTCAAAACCCCATCTTACAAGTGTTTGTGATGTCACCATCATCAAATCAGTATGTGTTAACCCTTCTTACCTCCTCTGGTGCAAAGGCACTACAGGTACCTGTTCTAACTCACCTGTTCAATGATCCAGCACCCACGTGATAATTGTCCCCCAGGTTTATCTCTAAGAACCTCACCTTGCAGATGGGAGAAAGCTGAAAGAAGAGAGAGATCTTCATCCCTCTGCTCATTGGACTAGGTTTTGCTGTCGCATTGTATTTGCTTGCTTTATGCTACTACCAAGTAGAATTCTCTATTTTTGGCTTTCCTCCTACTACAGGTTTTCTTAGGAATTTGCCAGCAATCTTTTTGAAAGTGTTCTAATTATGTGGCTAACAATGAGAATCTTAAAAAGAGTAAAGGCATAATACATATTGCTCTAGAAATTAAGTACATAGTAAGATAGAATCCAACAGAGAACCTGCTTTATAAAATTTTATGTCTCCCTCATCTAGGTGTTTGTCTCCAGGTCCTCAGTGAATCAAGAATTGGGATCTATTAGGCATAGGTAGCAGCAGAAGAGGGGATGGATATAGTGGGCCATTTTTTATGATGTCAGGAACTGTGCCCTTTCCCCAGACTTGGGGCTATCTACAATCCAACCTTTGAGGTTCTGACCCATTGTTCTCTTAAGAGCCTGGGACTTCCTGTGAATACATGCTAGCCACTAGCTAACACCTAAGCTAGCCTGGAGCAGAGCACTGAAGTCCTTTGATCTGCCAAATCTACAGTTTCCTGAATTGAGCAGTGGGGAGCAGTGGAGGCAACACCCCCAGAGTTTGGGGAGGAGAGACTCACCCCAAAAAGCCTTAAATTGTCAGACCCCGATTAAAATTTGTGTCTTGATCAGCAATTGCATTGTCCTGCCCTCCATTCTTTTTCATATCCCCACTCCCCCACCCCTACCCATCTTCCCCAGCTTCTCTTCCAGGAATGTGGCTGCGGGTAGTTATAGATGGATATGTGATTTTGCTTGAATTCTGTTTGAATCGCTGGAATAACATGCACAATGGAATGGGAATGGTGATACTTTCACATTGCCCTGTGCCTTAGTCTGCAAATCAGGAACTAAGATTGCATACCCTTTTTAATATGCAAATTAGTATATTTATACTATGGCAGATGCTCTACATTTTGATGCCACAGATTTAAGAAGTGATTGGTTTGGAATTATCTGATGATGACACTTTTCTTTCATTAAAGGGATTACATGTGATATGTGAGTGCTTTTGTACAATTTACAACACACAAACCAAGGTTTTTGGCAAATCACCAATTTTTTTTTATATATTTTTCATTGGGCAACTAGACATTCTCAGTATGGAATAAGGAACATGGTATTTGAATTAAGCCCTAAACAACTTAGAACCTGAAGTCAGAATATCACCAAAATCCAGGAATGCAAAACAAGCCAAGTTTGATACAATAGGTGTATTTTGTCTCTGAGGAATGAGAAAAAGTGCTAGTCAGGTGGCTTGAGAGACAAGAGGAGATATTGTGTTTGCAGAAGACCTAAGCTAACTTAGGAAGTTGCTAAAAGTTACCTATAACTCCAGTCCAGGGAATATTGCACCTTCACTCATGGCAAATATACATGCCTTCAAGCTCATATACACCACATTAAATACATCTGATCAAGTTTGGAGATGCACTTATCTGGGACCTTTCATATGTTTCTTGTTTTAATACTTTGTTTCAACATATCTACAAAGACCTTTCAGGAAATAGTAAAATGAACTTTCTGGGCTATTGAGATGTTTCTCAGCTCATTTTTATGTCAGATATATGGTTAATACTTGTATTTCTTTCTGCATTTAATGAAGATCATTATGTTTGTTTTCATGGTGTTTAGGGACTGAAAATTTTCCCAGAATTTCATTTCTTTCATAAGGATTATGACTTTTAGAAAGAAAGTGGCCATTGCTCTCAGATTTTCAAATGTCTTTAACAAAGACATCATTGCTTTTGTTCAATATTTTGTTGTGTAGTAGGTCTTAAACCAAAACAGAGGGGATTTGACTACTCTTACAATGTTTGTGCCATTATTTCCCCTAACAAGCTGCTTTGTAGCATGGCTTTTTAGTGTGTTTGATGCTTACCTTACTCCTTTGGTAACATCCAACTTTAAAGTACCATGAATACTATTTAATAGGCTTTAATTATCCATAAGTTCAAATTCTCCATGTTCAGTGAAATATGTAAGCATTGTCCATACATGCCTCCCCATTTTGTGGAAAGCCTTGGCAATAGCATGTGTCATTTAGTTGTTTCCATAGGGGCTTTGGCAAACAGTTTAATTATAAGTTGTCCAATTCAAAAAATGCAAAGTTTACTTGGGCAAAATATATGTGGTTAAAGTAATGTCTTTCACATTATTTGGTGACTCCACTTATGTTTTATATTTTATACACACACACACACACACACACACACACACACACACACATATATATATATATATATATATATATATATATATACACTTCTACAATATTTAGCTTCTATATAATTTCTCAAGTGTCCTTTGGTGTTAGTTTTTCCTCTCTATGGTCCCTTCTTTACCCCCATCTTTACTTCCCATCCTTATTTAATCCTCCTGTTCCAATCTCCCCATTGCCTCCAAATGACTGTATGTTCTATTCATCTGTCCTTGGAAATATACTTTATTTCCATTTATTTCTATATTTATATGCATAAATTTTGTTGTTATGCACATCAAATGGTTAAAAGCTAACATGCTCCATATAGAAAGTGACATTACATGAATGCCCAGAATTTTCTATAACCATAACTAGAAACTCAAAGAAGTTGAAAATTAAGTATTATAAAATAAAGCAATGTGATAACAGTAAGAGAGAATGGTATAATTTCTTCACCATTGATTTGAATCATAGAGAAATCATTGGATGAAGGCAGATCCCACTTTTCAGTAATTCAATTTTAGGTCTCAAATATGCAGTCAAAGAAGGGGTCCTAGGAATATTCAGCTGTGCAAACTCTTCTCCATAGTGCTTTCTTCTTGGTTGACCTGGCAGCTGTTTCTGTTATGAGATATACAAAGTTCCAATATAAGTGTTAACTACCTTCTCATTATGTACTTGTTGGTGTTGTAATATTAAAAAGGAATACAATCTGCATTCCACAACACCCTCACCTCTTAGCTAGAAGTCATTCACTAGACATATAAACATGACTTTATTTGTATAATTCTTCTCAGAGGTAGAACACAGTAGAATATCTGGGAGGTAGTATTTACTGAACTACAAATTAAAAAAAATGAGCAATGATCAGAGACATTGTGTACATTAGACTTGAAGTGATACACTAGCATAATGCTGAAAATGAGAACTTGCTATTGTTTCCTCCTGGATATTGTTACCAGAAGTAACAACTGTGTCAGCTATTTACCTAAGGAATATTCTCCAATTCTTGACTGTTGACAGCTCACCTCCCACTTTACAGTCATTTTCTGGCATGGCTTCACATGTTTTATACTCTGTTCCTTCATTATATCAATTGGAAATGCATTGTGACATTTATGACTATTTATCCAGGTGCTTTTTATTTGGGAAGATTAGTGTGCTTGTAAGGCCTTGTTCTGCTCCCCTCATCACACCCTTTGCACACAAAGAGCCCTTTACTGCATTGTAGAGAGGACCTGAAATGAATTGGATCTCTATCTAGAAGTTTCCATAGATAAAGGTTTATGCAGCTGAAACTAATCTTATTTTAAATGTCATCTTTTATTCTCCAGGGAGATCTATCATATTGAGACAGCTGCTTCTCCCATCAATTCTATGTAAATTCTATGTTCCTGTCAAGACTTTTCCTGAAAATCTTCTGTTGTGCTTCTAATCCAGTTGTATAATATATCTATGTTCAAATTTTAATTTTTGAGTTATAAGCCACATGGCAAACAGGATATCATACTTCTCCTGGGAAAGATAGAATGACCCAGAGGAAATACTACTCTCGGAGGAAATACTACTTTGTCACTCTTCTCATTTTCACTTCTATCCATAGATATCTTCAGTCCAATGACTTCCTTTACTATGTTGCAGTTTTTCTGACAAAATTGGGAAAATCTGTACCAAGATGTGTCACACTGTACAGTCTCCTTCCCATTGTGATTATGGACAAAGCCAATACTGAATTCAAAAATCAAGCTCTGGCACATTTTCCACCACATATCTTCTGACCACTCATTGGGCATTTATGAGTAGTCCACTGAAATAAGTGATGCTGTGTGTCCCCTTTACATCTTATATACATGTTAAAAAGGGAAACTTTATATATCATTAACACCAAGAGAGGATATGTTGTTATGGATTATACTCCAATAATAATAATGTAGTGATAGATGATATGGGACAAGTCTGTATAGCCATGAGTGTGTATTTCTGAAAGAGAAGTGAATAAAAACCTGTGCCTGTGACATGACAAGTATGATTGTGAGTATCCGTATGGAGATGAGGTAGAGAAAGGCATTGTTATGGCTTAAGATGGGAAGGCTTTCACAAACATTAACTATTTTAAATAAAGATTTCAGACAATTGGGCACATTCCTCTTTTTATTAGCTTAAAAAAGAACTGAGAAAAATTATATAAGCTTGTGATAGGAGGATTAAAAATCAGAGTGTGGAAAGATTTTGAATGTGTTAATTAATATGCAATGGCTGGCTAGAGAGATCATGTTCAAAAGAAAGAAAAAAAGATGCAAGGAAAAGAACAGAGCAGAAGAAGAAAAAAAAGAATAGGTGAAACCATAAGACTGGTCCTAGAAATGAAGAACAATATCAACATCAGCATCTCTCCATGTTTAGTTTGAGAAACTCACCCTGTTTGCAGAGAAGAAAGACCCAGAAGGCCATATCTTCATACTATGTCCTCCAACCACATATATCCTACTTACTTCTGATGTTTTCTAAACATTTTTAATTAATTAATTAATTAATTAATTTTTTCATTTATTGAAAAGATAAGTAAAGGGAAGTAAAAAAACACTTTATGATAAAATTAAAGATTTACATGGAAAATATTTCAGATAACCATGTTAAAATTGACAATTTTCATGGAAAATTAAGGAGTATCATTGCTAAATTAATTGAAATATGAGAAAGAAACTTTTTATGATAGAATTGAAGATTTATGTGGAAAATATTTCTGATAAAAATTGTAGAAAATGCAGAAAAACATTAGAATTGAAGATTATCATGGAAAATTTTATATAGATATAATAATGGTTGGCATAAAAGTATTACTAAGTTGATTAAAAGTGGAATTATGAATATTTTCTGATCAACTTGAAGATTTACATGGAAAATATTTCAGATAAAGACATTAAAATTGACACTTTTCCTGGAAAATTAAGAAGTAAAATGGTAGACATGTAAAACATTGCTAAATTAATTGAAATATGGCATAGAAACATTTTATGATAGAATTGAAGAATTACGTGGAAAATATTTCTGATAAAATTGTAGAAAAATATAGAAAAGCATGTTAGAATTGAAGATTATCATGGAAAATTGTATATAGATATAATAATAGTAGGCATAAAAGTATTACTAAGTTGATTAAAAGTGGAATTATAAATATTTTCTGATAAACTTGAAGATTTACATGGAAAATATTTCTGATAAAATTGTAGAGTATATAGAAAAACATGTTAAAATTAAAGATTGTCATGGAAATTATATAGATAAAATGATAGGAATAAATATATTTCTAAGTTGATTGAAAGTGGAATTATAAACATTTCCAGATAACATTGAAGATTTACATGGAAAATGTTTCTGGTAAAATTCAAGAAATTGACCAAGCCCACTCAGTCAACAGGTTTTCCAGAGCAGGAGTGAGGATTGAAAAGAAAGAGATTATTAGACAAAACTGCAGTATGACCCCAGTCAATTCTGAGACTGAAGGACGGGTTTAATAATTTTCAACCCCCTTTTATACCAGTTTAATTACATGCATGAATCAAAGTCAAAAGTAGTACAATGAGGAACAAACAAGACAATAAACACAAAACTGTCCAATGGTGTGTAAGGGTGACCAAAATACCTGTGCCTACTTCCTTGTCCAAGCCCAGAATCTTGCCTGAAGCTTGTTTCTCTCCTTCCACCCTAAGATAAAAATTCCTGCCTTAACCTACTTCCCTAATATGCACTAATGTCAGATTCCTGCTTGAAGCTCTTGTCCATGGCTGATGTCAAGTTCCTGTCAGGCAGCACAGCACCCCAATAAGGCTCTCCACATCTCCCCCTTTTTTATTTCACAAACAAGACTGAGCCTGTCTTAGGTCGTTCTCACAAGAGGACCTTCCTTACCCATCAAGATCATGCTCAGCTTGTTTGTATTAAGTGAACAAACATGGCCTTATTAGTGTTTAATAATAAGCAAACACTGCCTTATTAGTGTTTATTAATAAACATGGCTTTTTTGGCACATGTCTCTGTCTTAGGTTGGTAAGGCTTTGTGTAGAATCTTACCCATCCTTGACTTGCCAGCCTGATATATTAGTGACTCTGTTTGGGGGTTCATTCTCAGTTTCAAGTCATGTACCTTGGCTGCCAACAGATTAATATTGTTAAAGACAAGCTCTAACACGGTGGGCAGGAATAAAAGTATCCACAGGACAAGGAGGGTTAACATTATCAAGCCATATATGCCATTCTTAAAGCTTGACCAGGATGGAAATACTGACTTAAGGCTATGGATAATTTTGCCAGCAATATCAGCAGCATCAAAGCTCAGTGGAGCAGCATTCTTTAAATTCATAATCTCAGTATGCAAAGATAAAATATCTAGAGAGATGTTGGAATTATGCCAAATACCCTGCAAGTGTTTTTGAACCCTTTCCCAATTATAGTGACTATCATTGTAAACTTTAGAAGTAACGCAAATTCATTGGTATTTAACATGGCACTCAAGATGACTTCTTACTTTTAAACTCTGTACCTGCTCTCCAATAATTTGAATGGTATCATAAAGAGCATCAATCCTTTGCACCAAATGCCTAAGTCTTCTTGAATACTCAACATTAGTAACATTTTTTGCTAAATGATTAACAAAATTAGCTGTCTTAACTTCTTGTGTCATGGCAATTGCAGAGGCAGTGGTACTAGCTGTCAACCTAATTAAACCTGCTGTACCAGCAACAATCAAGCCCACTAATCTCTTGCTTCTGCTTAAACCCTGACTCACTTCCTCCAGAACCTGCAAGCGTTTTTCAGAATACCAGGGTCCTATAATATTTACAGGTAATGAGAGAAAAGCTGATTGAGAGACCACCATAACAGACATGCCAATTTTCAACACACTAACCCAATTAGAAAGTGTACAATCAATACAACTTACATTAAATACTGTAGAAGAGACAAAAATAATTTTGACACTACCAATTAAAAGATTGGGTGCTTTAACACATGCACTAATAGTTGTTTCAAATCCATATCCTATCCCAATTTTATCTATTGCTAATACAACATCATAGAAAACTGCAGCTCACTTCCAAATAGGTCTCTGAAAATTTCCGGAACCAGCCTTCCAAATGAAGACTGTCATTTCCAATATTGGATTGATTTCTATACCAGTCCATGATTGAGTGAGAATAACTGGTCATACTAAAGGATAGAGAAGAGTCATTATAACAACTTCTCTATTTGATTAATTTTTCTAAGTCAGTTTCCAGTCTCCATGTTCTCTGTTCCACAAGGTCAAAAGGCTTGAGTCAAGGCAGCTTGTCCAAACTGGGATATAGGGAAGCAAAGAATGTGGGTCAGGAAGAAATGTCTAGAACAGTTTTTCTGTCACCATTGTCAGGGCATGCAACAAGCTTACAGGCCAACATCATTCTTTGTCCCAGCATCAGCATGTTACACCAATCACTCTGAGTTACACTCAGAAAGAGCTAGCATGCTCTTTCTGCATCCTGTAGAGAAAAACACAAACATGCCCTCCTCCCCATATTAAATACCTGATCAGGATCATGACATACACCAGTATGTGGATCCTTCCATTTTACCTAGGTATAAGTATTCCTAGATGTAGGGTGTCATAGACACGCAGTAGAGTTCCTTGGCATCCAATTTAAAAGAATAAAATAAAATAAAAAATAACATGATTTAAATAATTTTGTGGTATATATATGGAGGATATAACTCCCTCTTTTTTATTTTATGAAGATATTGTTTTAAAGTTTCACAATACCCGTTTCTCAATACTTTGTCCTTGAGAATTATAAGGAATCATAGTAATATGGGTAATATTAAATTGTCTACAAAAAGTCTCAAATGCTCGACTGCAATAGCCAGTTCCATTATCAGTTTTAATCTGATTGGAAATACCCAATGGAGAAAAACAGCAATGACTGATTATCTTTTTAGTTGCTTCTACTGTTAAAGCAGTGGCAACTAGAAAGCCTGAAAAGGTGTCAATAGTCACATATACATATTTTAATTTTCCAAAATTAGAAATGTGAGTGATGTCCATTTGCAATAATCAATTAAGTATAAGTCCTCGAGGATTAACACCATTGTGTGGTGCAGGTAGAAACTGAGAACATTCAGAGTAAGTCTTTACATTTTGACGTGCACATTCTCTAGAAATACCAAATTGCCATCTCAAGTTATTACTATTTTGATGATGTAAAGAATGAGATTGAGATTGGTTGGCTAATTGTTCTTGTATAAGACCTATGACCTTCCTGATATGTAGATCTGCTGTGGCACTGCCCTCACTAAGGTGTTCTGGCAATCCAGTATGAGCTCTTAAGTGGCCTGCAAAATAGGGAACTGTACATTCTCTTAAATTAAGTTGTATTTGCATGAATAATTGCAAAAGTTGAGAATTAGAAGTATCTAAAAAAGGAACAGTTTCGAGTAATTGCAAGCCATGAGCTATATATTGACTATCAGTATACAAATTAAAAGCTTGGTTTTTCAGTATTTCAAAAACAGCAGCTACAGCATATAGTTCAATTATTTGTGCTGAAGCATCCAAGAGAATGAACCTGTGATTCAATTACATATGCAGCCTTCCCATTAGATGAACCATCTGTAAATATATCAAGAGCATTCTCTATGGGCTGCATGCATAAATGCACAGGGAATACAAAAGCATGCCATGAGGAATTTGTCTTTTGGATAATAATTATCAATTTTGCCTAGAAAATTTGCACATACAATAGGCCAAATATCAGTATTATGCAATAACCAATTTAGTTGTAGTTTGAAATAAGGAATAAATATTTTATCAGGTTCTTTCCCAAAATATTTCCTCGATTCTATCCTACAATTCTGTATTAATACAGCAACGGCTTCATAATAAGGTGTTAAAACTTTCTTTGGAGACGAAGAAAGATGAATCCACATTAGTGGTCCCTTCTGCCAAAGGACTTCTGTTGGTGTGTGACTTGTAGCAAGAATGCAAGCAGTCAATAATTGATCAAAGTCTATATAATGTATCTGTTGTTGGTTAATAGGTTCCTCTAATTTCTGCAAAGCTATTCATCCCTCATCAGTTAATTGTCTAGGACAATTAGGATTTACATCCCCCTTGAGGGTATCAAACAGGTATAAGTTCTGTAGTAAGTTTAAGATGAGGTCTTAGCCAATTATTATCTCCTAATAACTTTTGAAAATAACTTAATGTAAGTAAATTATCTTTTCTTATTTGAATTTTCTGTGCTACAGTTCGTTTAGGTTATGACTGATATCCCAAATATTGAAAAAGGTACTTCCTTTTAATCTTTTCAGGAGCAACAACTACTCCCCAAAATTTTAAAGCATATTGTAAGAGTAAGGCCTTTAATGAAACTCCATGAATAATATACACTGAAAGATTCAAAGTCCTAGCTTCTTGTATTGAAGCAGAGACAAAAGTTTTTCTCTCATAAGGTGAGACTATTAGCCATCCTTGAGGCAAAACTTTCCAATGATATAGCTTCACAAACTCTATCATCAGGATGCAAAGGAATAATCAAAATAACAATTCTTCAAATCCATAATACCTCTATGAGGTAGGCAGCCCAGATAACAATGATTTCATAAGTTCCATAAGCTCATTAACCATTTCATAAATCTTAAATTTGAACTTTATTTTGATCAGCACCTTGATAGATCTACAATAATGCTGCTTTGGCCTAAGAGGAATTTGCTGAAGTTGAGGCAAGGACCCTGAAAAATAATTCCCAAGGCAAGGAGAGTCATGCAAGCCACTAAGGCTGCTCTGAGATTTGCAACTTCAAATGTAAATATTTCTTTATCTATTGCCTGAGGCCAGACCCAAAGAAGACCCCTCCTCTGGGGAGGATAGATTCGAGGGGAGAAAATCTACTATCTGTCTATGTCTTTAATTTTTTGGAAAATTTTTTCTAAATTTATTTATACCCCATACTTAAATCACATGAAGCAAGGTAGGGAAGAAAGGGTTTATTCAGCTTACATTTCCACATTGTTGTTCATGACTAAAGGAAGTCGGGACTGGAACTCCAGCAGACCAGAAAACAGGAACTGATGTAGTAGCCATGGAGGAATGTTCCTTGCTGGCTTGTTCTCCTAGATTGCTTAGCCTGCCTTCTTATAGAACCAAAGACTACCAACCCAGAGATGGTACCACCCATAAGGGGCCCTCCTACATTGATCCCTAATTGAGAAATGCCTTACAGCTGGATTGCTTTGAGGCATTTCCTCACCTGAAGCTCCTTTATCTGTGATAGCTCCAGTTTTTGTCAAGTTTACACAAAACCAGCCAGTACAGCTGTCCACTGGGGAAGAAATGCCCTGAATATAAATATAAACAGAATACTTTCCAAAATCAACAATCAGATGCAGGATAGTCTACTACTATGCTTTGCCATGATAGAGTAAGCTAGTCCTTCATAAATTTCTACCTCACTTAAGGTCTGTCAGTTGTTCTGGGCCAGAAGGCTGAAGAAAGATGCTTCAACCTTTGAAGGAATGTTGGGCACTCTCAAGGCAGTCAGTAGTCTCTGTTAATTGTTTAAATTTTGGAAGCTATGTTCCTGCACTTCCTACATACTCAAATATTTATTCCTTTTCAAATCTCTGGTGCAGTTGAAAATTAATTATAGTCTCCCAATCAGACTTAAGTTGCTTAGCATTAAAAAATGTGTTCTAGGCATTAAATGATGGATTTTGAATAGTAATAAGAGGTAAAATCAAAATAATTGAGGTACATAATTGTAAATTCATTAAGTTCAGATAGATGATAAAATACTTTATCTAAATTACCAAATAGAATGGACTGGATGCTATAAATAGGTATCATATTTTATGTTTCATAATTGTTATAATTGTATTGAATTTATATCTGAAAGAACAGGAAAGTTTCATTAGATTTATAAACAAAGTTTTGAGTTTTGTCTTGCTGTCTATTGTAATGTTGAATGTGGTGCCACGGACCGACTCAGTCGGAACACACACACCCGTGGGGAAATCAGGGTCTTTGGTATGCAGGAAGGTACAGGTCTGGCGAATGACAGACAGACACACACAAGATCTGAATGCGTCTGAATGCACTTTACTGTTCTGAGGCAGGAACTTTTATGGTATTACATTACTGAAGAAAAAATGTATCCAGGGAAATGTTTACAAAGAATGGTTACCATGAGTATCTGGCACAAGGAAATACAAAATCAATCAGGTATGAACGTTAGAGAATACACACAAAGTCATCGCGTCCCTCTGTAGTTAATGATAAGCTAGTAGTTCAAGAGTCCTTGGAAACCACTATGTTACAGGGCTAGGTATTGTTAGTGCAGTTTTAGTTTAATATCTTGCTTCCTTCTTGTAAGACCCCCTCAGGTTTACTTTGAAACTTTACTTAACTGATGGTTTCCATGTCAGAGTGCCAAAGCCAGCTAACTACACAAATAATAGATATTGTTGGGAGGTTAATTCTTTAATGTATCTAGGTAATAACTGTACAGCTGATTAAAAGCAAAGCAATGGATCTCTAGAAGATGAATCATGGCCAGTGCTGTAGCTCAAAGAATAAACTCTGAGTGAACCATCACGCCTGGATGCTCGCACCTCTGGCTGGCAGGGACATCTTGTAAGGAAAAGAACAGGTCAGAAAAAGGTCACACAGCTTGCCATGAGAAATTTCAGCTCAGCTCTATCTGCAGCCAAGGAGGCCCACAGCGGCATTCACCTTGAACAGCCCTGCCAAACAAGGCTTTTCCCAGTAAATATCACACAGCCTCCGCCTGGATTGCAGCTTGGCTGCGTGAAATTACGGTGATCAAGAGATGCGCGTGATAATGTGGGTCCCCAAGATCTAGATTCTGCCTGTAGAGCTGTGACCCTGCCTCCAAATTATTTCTGTTTGGTTAATAAAAAGGGCAACAGCCAAATCTGGCAGAAGAGACAAAGTTGGGATTAAGGGTTTCCAGGATTGGGGTTGAAGGAAAACATGAGAAGATGGGACAGGAAGAGATAGGAGAAACTGCCCTGGGTTAGGTAAGCCATAAAATTGTGGCCTTGAGGTAGATTCAATTGAAGTTAAATACAGCCCAGAAGAAACACAATAAGTAGTGAGTAATTACTAAGGGTTTTTGATAGGAAAGTATATTCTAATAGCATAAAGGCTAGGTTTCTGCCCAGCTCTTATGATATTTAAGGCTTATTGTTAATATAAAGGCTGTATTTGTGTTTTATCCAGGAACTAAATGGTCCAATGGAGGATAGGATACTCAGGACAGGATTAATAATTTCTACAATAGGTAGGATTGTTGCTTGGTTCCCTCCTAAGGATGCTTGTATGATGGCTTCTGGTTCCATGAAAGATAGTCTTAATGTGGTGACTTTCAGTTCACTTTGAATCCAGGGCTTTCTAAACTCTTTGTTTGAAGTGCATAGTATTTGAGCTGTGGGAAATCCAGTAGTAAGGAAGGGCATTAGAAATAGCCATTAATGTTTTGTAATATTTTAAACAACTCTGACCAACAACTAATAAAAGGAAATCTTATGAATAGTGTTAAGGGTTTTTAGAGGGGGGCTTTAGCTCTTAAAGTGAGCCTTGTCAAAAGTGATGGAAAGATTATATTTTAACTCTATATGTATATTTATACACTGATGGGTTCAGCGTGGCCTTAGAAGGGATGATGTGAAACATTTCCCACGCTTGGAGCAGAGCCACCACAACATGGGTCTTTCCTCGTGCTGATAGTTGCTGTAGACAAAGGCTTGTTTGCATAATAATGTACTTATTTAATTAATGTTCCTCTTTCAGGGAATTTTCTCCCTGCCAAGAATATTGCAGAATGTTCTCCTGCCAAGGTTACTACCTACATTACAATCACAAACAGCATGATTCTTGGAAGTGAAAATTTGTCTGGTGATCCTCAATTAAATGATGATGCTATGACCTTCCAGATAGTCCTTAAGGCATTGGGAAAGAACTCTATTTCAGTAATACATAAATCAGTACAAGAGCTGTTCTTTACAGGATTTCTCAACTATGGAAAATATAAAGATGCAATATGAATTGTATGATGGTGTTCATGAACCTGAAAAATCAGGCAGCTGAAATACTGAGTGAGCTTTGTCAGAAAGGTATTAAAGTAGACAAGATTATGTCAATAGAGGAAAAATATTCTGAATCACAAAAGAAAAAGGAGTACTTAATATACAAAGCCCAGATATGTTGTTACTTTGTTTCCAACCCAATTACCCCAGTAAAAGAAAGCTCAACTCAGTTAACAAAACAAGCTACAAGCCTAGATTGGGCAGATTTCCCACTACACTACTCTATTTCCAGCTATATTATCCCATATAACTTGTGGTTTCTCCAAGCCATGAGTTTCTCTGCTGCCTCTTCATTGATCTCCTGTAGCTCCTCCCCTTCCTGTTTATCCCCTGTCACTCCTCCTCTTGACTCTCAGCTCCTCCCACTTCCTCCTGCCTAGTCATTGGCTCAAACCTTCATTTGAAAAGTTAAGGTGGGGAGAAGGTTCACAAGGCAACTCTTCATCTGCAGCCCCTCTGAGGAATGGAATTAGCATCAAAATACAAGCCCAGGACTATCCACAACACAAGTGGGTGGTTATATAATATTAGTTGCAAAAGACCAGCTTTGGCACTAGAGGGTAAACTGAGGCCAGAAGCTGATGAAGGGTCAGTGTCGAGAGCAGCTGATGTCAGTGAATCTGGATACCTTCAGGTGCTGTAACAGTTGGAGAAGGGAAAGCGGGAAAATCAAATACTCAAAAGCACAAAGAATAGTTGAAGCAAGGCAAGCTTCATGATTTATCACTTTGTTTAACCCCTTTTTATACCCTGAGTGTCAGATATTTTTCTATTAGGAATAAAATTACCTCAGAGTCATGAATTACATATTTTTCCAGAAAAAAATCACCACAAAAACTTATTCTTCTAAAACAGATTAAATCAGTACACAAAAGAAAATGACAAGATATTGATTTATCATTTCTTATATGAAAATTACATAAAACTAAACAATTCTCATCTACCCTTCTTTCCAAAGGCTCACAGTGACCTCAAAGCAGTAATTTTTAATCATTGAGTATCAAAGCCTTAACAAGCCAAGTCTATAGTAGTAGACTTTTTCCTATGTTTGATTGAAAACAATATATTCTTACTAAGGAGCAAGTCATCTCTTTTACATATTATTTTTGAAGTTCTGGTCAGCTAAGCTAGCAAATTATCTGTACTCACAATGGAATTATTTGCTCTTGATTATAAAATTATTATTTCCTGGTACACACCAAAAAACGCTGTTACTTCTCCCTTAGATCACAAGATCAAAGAATAAAGATCCAACCTAAAGTGCATGCTTACACTGATGATTAACTTGGTCCAAACCTACACTTCTTGCTTCTACAATGTGGGCTAAAGGCTCACTGTACTCTGTACTCATTTCTCTAACTCAAGAAACTTTTGTCATTCTATTAGGAAAAAGCACATTTTATTTTTAATTCTAACTTAAAACTTTCCATCAACTGTCCAAATTTCCCTATTTTATGATTCAGAACAACTACACTAACTTCACAAAATTATTTAAAGCAGACAAACTTTTTTTCAAAAAATTACTTATATAAAGTCAGGAACTCCATAAAATCATTAATCCATCTAGACTGGATTATCTTCAGAGTTTTCATCTTCATATTGATCAGCAAAATACTTACACAACTCTAGTGGGTCATCACCCAGGAAGTGACTACACAAGATGATAGGCAGTGAGGATCTCTTGGTGTCCAGTGACACCAAGCCAAGTAAATGAGGAGTATGGCCAAGACAGACATGAGAAAGAATAACAGTGGCAATAAGCAATCCTGAGACAAAGTCTCTGGGGTCATGCTGCTCCAGAGCTCACACATAGAAGCTGAAAAGCATAGTGAGCATCGCCAGGGAGCTCACTTGATCACAGAGGCTCTTTCTGCATGGTGTATGACAATTCATGATGAAATGGTGGTCTCCTCCACAGAAGCTAACGGCAACTAATTTTGAACAAGGGAATCTATTCCCTAAGAGGTAATTATATGTGTAATACAAATAGAGTGTGGGGATGGAAAAAAATGTCTGATAGCAAGGATATAGATGATGGCTTAATGATATTCCTACTTTCTTGGATCATTTAATGCTTTCAATAATAAGCCTTGGAGTTGTTGAGATAAAATAGAAAGAATCCTAAGGTTAAATGAATACATTGAAGGAGCTAAGAATTATAAAATTGAGCTCCAGTGAAGACTACACCTATGGATACACACACACACACACACACACACACACACACACACACTCACACACACACACACACACACACACACACACACACACATGTCAGCGTTCTCTAGACTCACAGAATGATCTCACAGAATATCTATACTGAGGGAATTTATTCTGATGACTTACAGTCTGTAGTCCAACTATCCCAACAATCAATGGTCAGCTATGAATGGGAAGTCCAAGAATCTAGTGGTTGCTCAGTCCCACCGGGGTAGTTGTTTCAGCTGGTCTTCTATAGAAGTAGGTTCCAACAGATGTACTGGCACATAAATGAATACTGGTGAAAAAGAGTGAATCTATCTTCTTCCAACATCTTTATGTAGTTCTCCAACAGAAGGTGGGCCCAGATTAAAGATGTGTACCTCCAGGCCTGGATCTGGGAATTGCTTTGTCCCAGGGTGACCTTGAACTCAGAGATCTCAAGTTGACAACCAGGTATAGACATCACAAAACACCCATTGTCAACTTGACACAAATAATATTTCATGTCCACATGAAACTATAAGAAAGTCATGAATATGCCTAACATGATATAACCATCCCTCAAGCAATCACAATTGCATGTGTAAATTTCCAATGGGGCAATAGCCCTTGGGAATGCTCTTTTAAAATCTCAACTTAACTACTGACAAATGTCAAAAAAAATGGAAGAAAGCACAAATAACTATACAAATGTGTTCTTTTTTTAAGATATATTTTACAAAATTTTGTTCTGTTTATTATTTGTCCCTTTAAAAATTGAAGTTTACCCAGCATAGGAGAAAGGTAGGGTGCTGAGGCCTGAATCAATGGATGAGTGGGGGAGCACCTTTATATAGGCAGGGGGAGGGAGAAAGGGATGAGGGTTTGTGAAGGAGAAACTGGGTAGGAGGATAACATTTGAAATGTAAATTAATAAAATGAAAAATAAAAATAATAGAAACAAAGGTGTTCTTAACAATATAAAACAGAAGCATTCATATTACTTTGTAATCCTCATTTCTACAATTGGTCACATGGCCTTAGATGGTATTTGCAACTACCTTCTTCAACTACTCATTCTGTATTTCCTCCACCCTCTGCAATTGCCTCAGTAGGTCTTGACACATTTCCTGCAGGAGTGATCCATACTTCCACTCCTTATAGGTCTGTGTCCTTTGTCATCCTGCTTGGAATAGGCTGTTGTAGTTTCCCTTTGACTTTAATCACAGAATATGGTAGTACAAAGATACCCCCCATAAGGGATCTCCTATACTCCAGACATAATCCTTCTTACCTCTATTGTGGAGAAGAAATTCAAATTTCTCATGGTTATCTGGAACTATGACCCTTCCTAACACTGTTATTACTTTCTTAACCTGTTGGTTTAAGGGCCTTAGAAGACCTAAATGACCAGGGGGAGTCTGAGCTTCCAGTTCAATGGAATATTTATTGTGGCTCATGGTAGGAGCACTCCCCTGTCTGGAACAAAAGCTTCTAGGCTAGCAGAACCTATGGTTTTGGGGACAGGACACAAAAATTTTCCTAGAGTGTCACTAGGATTGATAATGACTGAAAATATTCCCTTTTCCACCCTTTGATTCCTTAATCTGTGGATTCTGGCTATGATAAAAGCTACCATATATCAGACACTGATTCAAAGCATATATTGCTTTCTGAATAACTCTGCCCCAGCCCTCCATTACTGCTGTTGCCTAATTGGCACTGTAAATGTGTCTTCCAAAGACCATTAAATATTTCTGTCAGACCAGCTACTTCAGGATGGTTGAGAACATGGTAATACCAGTGGATTCTATGACCATGGACCCAGTGTCAGACTTCTTCAGCTGTGAAATGATTTCCTTGGGCAGAAGCAGTACTGTGTGGAATACCATGATAATGAATAAGGCATTTGGTAAGTCCAAAGACTGTGGTTTTGGCAGAAACATTACATGCAGGAAAGGCAAATTCATACCCAGTATCTACTCCAGTAAAAACAAAATATTATTCTTTACATGTAGGAAGTGATCCAACATAGTCAACCTGCCACCAAGTTGCTGGCTAATCACCTCGAAAAATGGTGCCATATCTTGAAAGTCCATGTTGTTGAACCCAAGCATAACTCCAATCTTGGACACAATGGACCCCATTGAGCAATGACAGGGATGGCAAGGGAAAGAGGCTGACTGTCCACAGTCATCTTATCCACTTGATTATTAAACACCTCCTCAGCTGAAGCCTTTAGATGAGCATCTACAAGGGAAACAAATATTTTCACATTCTTTGCCAATTTGGAGAGATCTGTCCACATACTTCTTCCCCAGATGTCTATCTCACCAATTTTTCAATAGTGATCTTTCCAAATCCCTGACTATTCAGCCAATCCAATAATTATAGCCCAAAGATCAGTGAACAATTGCACATCTGGTCATTACTTCTTCCCAACAAACTACTAGCATGTGAACTGCCTGAGGTTCTGCCCACTATGAATATTTTTCTTCACCTGTATATTTCATGGTTGCCCCAGAAAGGAGTTATTATGCTGCTGCGGTCCACTTCTGGGTGGTGCCTGCACAACGTGTAGAGCTATCTGTAAACCAGGTTCTAATTTTCTCTTCTTCAGTCAGTTGATCCTAGGGAACATCCCATGTGGCTATAGGTGCATGCTTGGTGTCAGATGGAATTGTAAGAGTAATAGAAACCATAGGCCTTTGGTCAACTTCTTTATTTAAATTGCTTGTGCTTTCAGGACCTGCTCAGGCATGATCGTGTATATACCACTTCCATTTGATAATAGACTGCTGCTGTGCATGTCCTACTTTATGACTTGGAGGGTCTGATAACACTCAGTTCATGATGAGCAGTTCAAATTGCATGGCCACTTGGTGTCCTATTGTTATATGTACAGTTTCTACTATGGCTCAATAGCAGGCCAAGAGCTGTTTTTCAAAGGGAGAATAGTTGTCTTCATATGATGGTAGAGCTTTGCTCCAAAATCCCAAAGGTCTCTTCTGTGATTCACCTAGAGTGACAGAGGCTCTAAGCATCATCTCTATCTGGCACTGACACTTCAGATACCATCAGATGGTCTGGATGACATGGTCCAAATGGTATAACAGCTTGCACAGCAGCCTGGACTTGTTGAAAAGCCTTTTCCTGTTCCAGGCCCCACACAAAGTTAGCAACTTTCTGAGTGGTAAATGAGCCTGAGTAACACAAAGTGAGGAATGTACTGTCTCCGGAATCCAATCAAACCCACTAAATGTTCTATTTCTTTCTTCATAGTGGGAGGGGCCAGGTATAATAACTTATCATTCACCTTAGAAGGAATGTCTCTGTATGTCCCATACACTACACTCCTAAGAATTTAGTTAAGGTAGATGGTTCATAAATTTTGGTTGGATTTATTTCCCATCTTCTGATATGTGTTATCAATTAGTACAAAGTGGTTGCTACTTCCTGTTCACTTGGTCTAATCAGCATAATTTTATCACTATAGTGCACCAATGTGATACTTTGTAATACAGGAAGATGATCAAGATCCCTTCTACGTTATGACATAGGGCAGGAAGGTTAATATATCCTAGAGGCAAAACTGTAAAGGTATGCTTCTGGCCTTGTCAACTGAAAGCAAATTGTTTCTGCTGGTCCTTATGGGCAGGTACTGAGAAGAAGGCATTTGCTAGATTAATAGCTGCATACCAGGTACCAGGAGATGTATTAATATGTTCAAATAAGGAACCTATATCTGGTACAGCAGCTACAATTGGAGTAACTATCTGATTTAGTTTCCAATAGTCAACTGTCCTTCTCTATGATCCATCTGTCTTCTGCACTGGCCATATAGGAGAATTAAAGGGAGATGTGGTGTGAACCACCACCCTTGTATCTTTCAAGTCCTTAGTAGTGGCAGTAATTTCTCTAATTCCTCCAGGAATATAATATTGCTCTGGGTCTGGAAACTGGCTTATGTCTGGAAATTGACTCACTGGATGAGACCACCTTTTACCATGACCCAGTATAGACTTTCTTTCATTTGTTTGAGAATTCTTTGGCTTATAAAGATAAAACAGATATGCAGTAGGCTTCCTATCTATTTCATACCTGGAAACACCATAACTGATTAGCCAGTATCAAAGATCTGAATGAGTCCTCCCATCATAAATTTTCCTTCTCCTGTGATGACCATTACAGGCTAGACCATTATAAACATTATATTGTCTATTCAGTCAATTGTAATATCAACAATCACCTTGTCTCCAGAGACTCAATGCTGCCATCTACACTTAGTTACCTCAGGGTCTAATTAAACCCATCACAATTTATTCATCTAATTGAACAGCAGCATCTCCATCCCTAAGGTCTAGTGCAAGGGAAACATGCAAGAACAAAACTCTTCAAATGTGCTGGTGGCCCTCTTGATATTTTGTGTGTGTTTTTTTTTTCTTTTTTTTATTTTCTATATTCTATTTTTACATTCCAAAGGCTTTCCCCTTTCCCAGTTCCCACCAACCATACTTCCCATAGTTCCTCTCCCCCCCCAAATATTCCGCAATCATTCCCCCTCCCCCTCAGTTTCTTTACTAAACTGGATGCAATCTTTACAGGCCCAGGGTCCTCTCCTTTCTTCTTCTTGGGAATCATTTGACTTGCTATTTGTGTCTTGAGTATTTAGGGCTTCTGGGCTCATTAATATCCACTTATCAGTGATTGCATTTCATGTGCATTCTTTTGTGATTGGGTTAATTCACTCAGGATGATATTTTCCAGGTCTAACCATTTACCTACAAATTGCATGAATTCATTATTTTTAATTGCTGAGTAGTATTCCATTGTATAAATATACCACATTTTCTGTATCCATTCCTCCTTTGAGGTATATATGGGCTCCTTCCAATTTCTGGCTATTATAAACAAGGCTGCTATAAACATAGTGGAGCATGTGTCTTTATTGCATGCAGGGGAATCCTCTGGGTATATGCCCAAGAGTGGTATGCCAGGGTCCTCTGGAAGTGACATGCCCAATTTTCTGAGGAACCACCAAACTGATTTCCAGTGCGGTTTTACCATTTTGCAATCCCACCAACAGTGGAGGAGTGTTCCTCTTTCTCCACATCCTCGCCAGCACTTGTTGTCTCTTGAGTTTTTAATCATAGCCATTCTGACTGGTGTGAGGTGGAATCTCAGGGTTGTTTTGATTTGCATTTCCCTGATGACTAATGATGTTGAACATCTTTGAAGGTGTTTCTCGGCCATCTGAATTTCTTCTGGTGAAAATTCTTTGTTTAGCTCTGTGCCCCATTTTTTGATAGGGTTATTTGTTTCCTTGAGGTCTAATTTCTTGAGTTCTTTGTATATATTGGATATTAGCCCTCTGTCGGATGTGGGGTTGGTGAAGATCTTTTCCTACTTTGTTGGTTGCCCTTTTGTCCTTCTGACAGTTTCCTTTGCTTTGCAGAAACTTTGTAATTTTATGAGGTCCCATTTGTCGATTCTTGATCTTAGTGTGTAAGCTATTGGTGTTCTGTTCAGGAACTTTCCCCCTGTGCCCATGTCCTCCAGGGTCTTCCCAAGTTTCTTTTCTAATAGTTTCAGTGTGTCTGGTTTTATGTGGAGGTCCTTGATCCACTTGGAGTTGATCTTAGTGCAAAGAGATAAGAGTGGGTCAATTCTCATTCTTCTGCATGTTGACCTCCAGTTGAACCAGCACCATTTGTTGAAAAGGCTATCTTTATTCCACCGGATGGTTGTGGCTCCTTTATCAAAGATCAAGTGACCATAAGTCTGTGGGTTAATTTCTGGGTCTTCAATCCTGTTCCATTGATCTGCTTGCCTGTTGCTATACCAATACCATGCAGTTTTTAACACAATTGCTCTGTAGTACTGCTTGAGGTCAAGGATATTGATTCCCCCAGAAGTCCTTTTATTGTTGAGAATAGTTTTAGCTATCCTGGGTTTTTTGTTGCTCCAGATGAATTTGAGAATTGCTCTTTCTAGATCTATGAAGAATTGAGTTGGGATTTTGATGGGGATCGCATTGAATCTGTATATTACTTTTGGCAAGATGGACATTTTTACTATATTGATCCTGCCAATCCAGGAGCAAGAAATATTTTTCCATCTTCTGAGGTCTTCTTCGATTTCTTTCTTCAAGGACTTGAAGTTCCTGTCGTACAGATCTTTCGCTTGTTTGGTTAGAGTTACGCCAAGATACTTTATGTTGTTTGTGGCTATTGTGAAGCGTATTATTTCCCTAATTTCTTTCTTAGCCTGCTTGTCCTTTGAGTACAAGAAGGCCACTGACTTGCTTGAGTTAATTTTATAACCTGCCACTTTGCTGAAGTTGTTTATCAGCTGTAGAAGTTCTCTGGTGGAGTTTTTTGGGTCGCTTAGTTAAACTATCATATCGTCTGCAAATAATGAGAGTTTGACTTCTTCCTTTCCAATTTGTATCCCTTTGACTTCCTTATGTTGTCTAATTGCTCTCGCTAGAACATCAAGTACTATATTGAAAAGATATGGAGAGAGAGGGCAGCCTTGTCTAGTCCCTGATTTTAGTGGGAATGCTTCACGTTTCTCTCCATTTATTTTGATGTTGGCTACTGGTTTGCTGTAGATTGCTTTTACTATGTTTAGGTATGGGCCTTGAATTCCTGCTCTTTCCAAGACTTTTAACATGAAAGGATGCTGAATTTTGTCGAATGCTTTTTCAGCATCTAATGAGATGACCATGTGGTTTTTTTCTTTCAGTTTGTTTATGTAGTGGATTACATTGATGGATTTCCTTATATTGAACCATCCCTGCATCCCTGGGATGAAGCCTACTTGATCATGGTGGATGATCGTTTTGATGTGCTCTTGGATTCGGTTAGCAAGAATTTTATTTAGTATTTTTGCATCTATATTCATAAGATAAATTGGCCTGTAGTTCTCTTTCTTTGTTGGATCTTTTTGTGGTTTAGGTATTAGCGTAATTGTGGCTTTGAAGAATGAGTTGGGCAGTGTCCCTTCTGTCTCTATTTTGTGGAATAGTTTGAAAAGTATTGGTGTTAAGTCTTCTTTGAAGGTCTGGTAGAATTCTGCACTAAAACCATCTGGTCCTGTACTTTGTTTGGTTGGGAGGCTTTCTATAACCCTTTCTATTTCTTTAGGGGTTATGGGACTATTTAGCTGATCTACTTGATGCTGGTTTAATTTTGGTATTTGATATCTGTCTAGGAAATTGTCCATTTCCTCCAGATTATCCAGTTGTTTTGAGTATAGACCTTTGTAGTAGGATCTGATGATCTTTTGAATTTCCTCGGTTTCTGTTGTTATGTCTCCCTTTTCATTTCTAATTTTGTTAATTTGGATACTGTCTCTGTGTCCTTTGGTTAGTCTGGCTAAGGGTTTATCTATCTTGTTAATTTTCTCAAAGAACCAGCTCCTAGTCTTGTTGATTCTTTGTATGGTTCTCTTTGTTTCTACTTGATTGATTTCAGCCCTGAGTTTGGTGATTTCTTGTCTTCTACTCCTCCTGGGTGAATTAACTTCTTTTTCTTCCAGGGCTTTTAGGTGTGCCGCTAAGTTGCTAGTGTATGCTCTCTCCAGTTTCTTTTTGGATGCACTTAGGACTTTGAGTTTTCCTCTTACCACTGCTTTCATTGTGTCCCATAGATTTGGGTAGGTCGTACCTTCATTTTCATTGAATTCTAAAAAGCCTTTGATTTCTTTTTTTATTTCTTCCTTGACCAAGGTGTCATTGAGTAGAGTATTGTTCAGTTTCCATGTGTATGTGGGCTTTCTGTTGTTTTTGTTGTTATTGAAGACCACTCTTACTCCACGGTGGTCTGATAGGAAGCATGGGATTAGCTCGATCTTCTTGTATTTGTTGACATCTGTCTTGTGACCAATTATATGATCAATTTTGGAGAAGGTACCATGCGGTGCTGAGAAAGAGGTATATTCTTTAGCTTTAGGATGAAATGTTCTATATATATTTGTTAAATCCAATTGGTCCAAAGTTTCAATTAGTTTCACTGTGTCCCTTTTTAGTTTCTGCTTTCCTGATCGGTCCATTGAGGAGAGTGGAGTGTTGAGGTCCCCCACAATTATTGTGTTAGGTGTAATGTGTGCTTTTAGCTTTAGTAAGGTTTCTTTTACGAAGGAGGGTGCCCTTGTATTTGGAGCATAAATGTTCAGTATTGAGAGCTCTTCTTGGTGGATTTTCCCTTTGACAAGCAAGAAGTGACCTTCTGAGTCTCTTTTGATGACTTTAGGTTGGAAGTCTATTTTATCTGATATTAGAATGGCTACCCCCGCTTGTTTCCTGAGACCATTTGCTTGTAAAATTTTCTTCCATCCTTTTACTCTAAGGCAGTGTTTGTCTTTAACACTGAGATGTGTTTCCTGTATGCAGCAAAATGTAGGGTCCTGTTTCCATATCCAGTCTGTTAATCTATGTCTTTTTATTGGGGAATTGAGTCCATTGATGTTAAGAGATTTTAAGGAATGGTAATTATTTCCTCCAGACATTTTTGAAATTGTTTTTATTTTTATTTATTTATTTATTTATTTATTTATTTTATATTTTAGAGGTTATCTTCTTTTGGGTTTGATGAGAGGAGGTTTCTATCTTGCTTCTTCCCGGGTGTAGTTTCCGTCCTTGTCTTGGTGTTTTCCCCCTATTATCCTTTGTAGGGCTCGATTTGTGGAAAGATATCTTGCAAATTTGGTTTTGTCATGGAATACCTTGATGTCTCCATCAATGGTGATTGAGAGTTTTGCTGGGTAAAGTAGTTTTGGCTGAAGTTTGTGTTCTCTTAGAGTTTGCATGATATCTGCCCAGGATCTTCTAGCTTTCATGGTCTCAGGTGAGAAGTCTGGTGTTATTCTGATAGGTCTTCCTTTATATGTTACTTGGCCTTTTTCTCTTGCTGCCTTTAGTATTCTTTCTTTGTTTATTACATTTGGAGTTTTGATTATTATGTGACGGGATGTATTTCTGTTCTGGTCCAGTCTGTTTGGGGTTCTATAGGCTTCTTGTATATTCATGGGCATCTCTCTCCTTAGGTTGGGGAAGTTTTCTTCCATAATTTTATAGAAGATATTAGCTGGCCCTTTAACTTGTAAATCTTCACTCTCGTCTATACCTATAATCCTTAGGTTTGGTCTTCTCATAGTGTCTTGGGTTTCCTGGATGTTTGGGTTACCACCTTTTTGCATTTAGTATTTTCTTTGACTGTTGAATCAATGGTTCCTATGGTATCTTCGGCTTCTGAGATTCTGTCTTCTATCTCTTGTATTCTATTATTGATACTTGTGTCTATGGCCCCTGATTTCTTCCCAAGGTTTTCTATCTCCAATGTTGTCTCCCTCTGTGATTTCTTAGTTGTTTCTACTTCTGTTTTTAGTATCTGGATGGATGTGCTCAGATCTTTCGCTTGCTTGATTGTGTTTTCATGTATTTCTTTAATAGATTTTTGTGCTTCCTCTTTCATAGCTTCTACTTGTTGGCCCACGTTCTTCTGTAGTTCTTTAAATGACTTTTGTCTTTCTTCCTTATTGTCTTCTTCTTTTTGATCCATCTTCTCCTGAATTTCTTGAAGTGATTTTTGTATTTGCCTCGTAAAGGCTTCTAACTTTTGATCCATTTTCTCCTCTATTTCTTTACGAGATTTTTCTATGTGTTCAGCTACCAGCATCCTGACCAGTGATTTTATATCCAAGTCTTGTTTTTCTGGCGTTTTGGGGTATCCAGGGCTTCCTGTTGTTGGAGAACTGGGTTCAGATGCTGTCATGTTGCCTTGATTTTTGTTAGTAACGTTCCTTCATTTTCCTTTTGCCATCTGGTTATTTCTGGTGTTAGTTGGCCTTGTTGTCAGTGGCTGGTGTTTGAATCTCCTATGAGGCTGGGCTTACCTGTTGTTTCTTTATTGGTGAATATGTGTGACTGTTGCTTTAAGGAATCATAAGCTGGCTGCCACCCATGCGATTGTAGCCCCTGATGGAGTCTGTCTACCTGGGCTTCTCCACCTGTGTCCTGGTTGCAATATGGAGGCCTTCCACTATTTTTGGTCCAGGAGCCGGCGAGCTGGTTGCTGCCCACTGCCTTGGTGCACAGCCAGAGGGCGCGGGGAAGTCCCACAGAGCTTGGGCCTTTCCAGCTGTGTCCTGGTTGCAATATGGAGGCCTGCTGCTATCGCTGGTCCAGGGGCCGGTGAGCTGGTTGCAGACCGCAGCCTCGATGCACGGCCAGAGGGCGCGGGGGCGATATTTTGTGTTTTATAGGATTTATGAAGGGCATATAGTCTTTGCCTTCCCATTGTGGAGGATTAGGATTTATACAATGTATCCACTCTAGCATTGCAATTTCCCTGAGCTTTAACATTTCCTTGTCAACACTAAGCAAAGGGATATGGGGCATCTCCAACTCCTTTTCATTAAGCCATCTTTTAATTAATTAATTAATTAATTAATTAATTAAATTTTTTACAGTCCAGATTTTATTCCCACCCTCTGGTCCTCCCTTCAACTCTTCCACATCCATACCTCCTCCACACCCCCTATCTCCACATGGATGTCCCCACTCCCCACCCTATCTGACCTCTAAACTCCCTGGGACCTCCAGTCTCTTGAGGGTTAGGTGTATCTTCTCTGAATGATGAACACAGACCCATCAGTCTTCTGATGTATGTGTGTTGGGGCCCTCATATCAGCTTGGGTATGCTGCCTATTTGGTAACCCAGTATTTGAGAGATCTTGTGGGTCCAGATTAATTGAGACTGCTGATCCTTCTGTAGGGTCGTCCTTCCCTTCAGTTTCTTTCAGCTTTCTACTAATTCAAGAATAGGTGTCACCTGCTTATGACCATTGGTTGGGTGCAAATATCTGCATCTGGCTTTTTCAGTTGCTTGTTGGGTCTTCTGGAATGTGGTCATGCTAGGTCCTTTTGTATGAGTGCTCCATAGCTGTTGAGCTGGATCCCACTTTGTGACTATCACTGAACCTTCTTTTCCTCAGGCTCCTCTCCATTTCCATCCCTGTAATTCTTTCAGACAAGAGCAATTATGGGTCAGAGTTGTGACTGTGGGATCGTCCAATTCCCTCATTTGATGCCATGTCTTTCTGCTGGAGGTAAGCTCAAGATATTCCCTCTCCCTACTGCCAGGAATTTCATCTAAGGTCCCTCCTTTTGAATCCTAAGAGTCTCTCACCTTTCAGGACTCTGGTACATTCTGGAGGGCCCCCAAAACCTCATAATTCCTGAGGTTGCTGGTTTCCATTCTTTCTGCTGGCACTCAGGGCATCATTCCTTTTCCCTCACCCAATACTAGATCAGGTTTCCCTTTCCTCCTACTTCCCCCCTGCGCACCTTACCTCCCAGGTTCCTTCCTCCCTCCTCACTTGTAATTGCAATCTTCTTCCTCCCAAGTGGGACTGAGGCATCCTCACTTGGGCACTTAAGCTTGTTGAACTTTTTGAGTTCTGTAGACTGTTTCTTTGGTATTCTGTACTTTTTTTTCTTTTAGATAATATCCACTTATTAGTGAGTACATAACATTCATGTTCCTTTGTGTTTGAGTTACCTCACCCAGGATGATATTTTCTAGTCCTATTAATTTGCCTACAAACCTCAGGATGTCCTCATTCTTAATAACTGAGGAATATTCCATTGTGTAAATGAATCACATTTTTTGTATCCATTTGATAAATATTTCAGATAGCCATTCAAACTTCCAACATCTGCAAGCTTCCATATTAAATCTAGAAGAGCCACTAATACAGTCCATGTCAATAAATTCAGCCTGGTTGAGTTTTATGTTCCTTCTACCATTAATATTAATTAATTAATGTATATTAATATCCATTCTGACACATATTCCCCAGACTTGTTTGAATGAATTATCAAACTCATTAAGCTCCTTAGTAGTGTAGTGCATTTCCTCATGGACTACATTTTCTACATCCCCTCTAGGGGCCTTGAGTCTCATTATAGATCTAGAGGAAATTATTGGTGGGCTTTGAGGAACATCAGTATTGTCTTGTCCTGCATTTTCTTCAGAGTAATCACTGCTGATTTATCAGGCTCTGAGGAATTAATTTCATCATGTGAAGAAGGCATTACTTCAAGAGGTGGGGTTGAAAGAACTAATTCCTCAGGTGAGGTATAACTTTGAAAATCTGAAGGGTCAGTCTTCTCAGCTTCATCAGTGTCCTTGCACACATCCCCATCCCAAGTTATAGGATTCCATTCTTTGCCAAATAATGCTCTTACTTAGCTTTAGACATGCCATGAGGTGAGACTTGAATTTTTGCTGTAATTCAGCCAAAATTATAATGAGAACTTCAGTTTGATGTTCTGCAACTCAATTTCTATGGCTGATGTAGAGAGAATTTTCTTCAAGGGCACATTTAAAAAATGTTAGATTGCTTATTTACATCCTGAGCCATTCAATTTCATCATACAACTTAATCTTTTCCTTCATCAAATTTTCCAGAGATACTAAGAGCAACAGACCACTAAAATCATTTTTATATTTTTTCTCCAAATTGTACACATTTTGGTAAATTGGATTACCCTATTCATTATCATTTACAGTTGATGGATCAAGACAATCAAAGGCATCAGCTTCTTTAATTTAAAATGTAGTTTCCTTCAGTATCCTCTGAACTCCCAGGAGAAAATATCTGAAGAAGTTTCAGCAGTTGAAGTTGCTGGTGAATTAGAAGGTCTTGGCAAATTAGTTAAGCTGATTACAGATTTTTAAAAGTTTAATCATTATACTTCTGTTCCTATAGAACCACTACCAGTACAAATTTCTGCATTAGTCAGGGTTCTCTAGAGTAACAAGACTTATGGAATGTCTCTTTACATTGAGGGAATTTATTGTAATGTCTTATAGTCTAGAGTCCAACTACCCCAACAATGGTCAGCTGTGAAAGGGAAGTCCAAGAATCTAGTAGTTGCTCAGTCCCACTAGGCTAGTTGCTTCAGCTGCTCTTCTGTAGAAATAGATATCAACAGATGTGCTGGCAAGTAAATGAAGGAAGAAGAGGGAATCTTCCTTTTTCCAATGTCCTTATATACTTCTCCAGCAAAAGGTGTGGCCCAGATTAAATAAGTATACAACCATGCCTCGATCTGGGACTTGGTTTGTCCCAGGCTGACCTTGAACTCAGCAATCTCCTTGCCTTAGTGTCCCGTGATTAAAGGCATGTATTATCTTTCCTGGTCCTAAGCTTTTCAAGGCTACTATATCTCAAGATCTCCATGCCAATATCCAGGTCAGAAAGTTATGTCTTCCAGCCTCAAGATGTGGATCATGGGTGAATCCTCCAATTCTGTTATTTCAGATACAGAAAAGTTGACAGCCAGGTATAGCCATCATGATATATATGTATGTATGTACACATATACAAAATATATATGTGAAAACAAAACATAATATATATGGAAAACAAAACACACACACATATATGTATATATATATATATGTATACATATATATATACATATATAAATATATATATATGGAATACAAAACAAAATAAAAACAAACAAAAAACAGTCAAAAAGAAATGGATTACTGATCAGGCACAAATTTATTAAGAGGAAATATAAATGTATGCTTCATAAAAATTAGTCAACTTCTTTACCTTCAAGAAAATAAAGAATAAAACTTGGTTCTTCTTCACCTGCTTGCCTTGTGGTACTGAGCAACTGCTAGATCCTTGGACTTCCATCCACAACTGCTGCTGACTATTGTTCAGAGTTGGACTACAGACTACAGGTTATTTGGCTTCTGCACAGTTAGGAGGAACACCAAACTAATGGGAGGTTTTGTCAACTACACCTAAAATTATAAAAGATGAAGCCAGTAATCTAGTACAGATCCCAGGTACTGCTGCTTCAGGTGGGCAGTATGTTCTTCCCCTTCAGAATTTGTAGAATTAACAAATATTTTCAGTTGCACCGGGATCAGATTCATCAAATGGTACAATGTCCAATGTTCAGTATCAAGTAATACCACAGATTCAGTCAACAGATGCTCAGCAGGTTCAAATTGGCTTCACAGGCTCCTCAAATAATGGGGGTATAAATCAAGAAAGCAGCCAAATTCACATCATCCCTGGCTCAAATCAGACTTTACTTGCCTCTGGAATACCTCCTGCTAATATCCAGAACCTCATATCACAGACTGGTCAGGTACGGGTCCAGGGAGTTGCAATCGGTGTCTCATAATTTCCTGGCCAAATTCAAGTAGTTGCTAACCTGCGTCTTGGTCTGCCAGGAAATATTACCTTTGTACCAACCAATAGTGTCAATCTATTTTCTTTGTGACTCTCAGGAAGTTCTCAGACAATGATACAGGCATTAATGCCCATGGACATTTGATAAACACAGGACAAGCTATGGATAGTTCAGACAATTCAGAAAGGAATTGTGAACGGGTTTCTCATGATGTTAATGAAACTAATGCTGATATGGATTTATTTGTGCCAACATGCTCTTCATCTCAGTTGCCTGTTACAATAGATAGTATAGGTATATTACAGCAAAACACAAATAGCTTGACTACTACTAGTGGGCAAGTCCATTCTTCAGTTCTTCAGGGAAATAATATCCAGTCGCCTGTTTCTGAAGAGACACAGACTCAGAATATTCAGATTTCTACAGCACAGCCTGTTGTACAGCATCTACAACTTCAAGGTTCTCAACAGTCAACCATTCAAGTCCAAATTGTGCAAGGTATTACACCACAGACAATCCATGGTGTGCAAGGCAGTGATCAAAATATATCACAACAGACTTTTCAAAACCTTCAGTTGCAGCTGAATCCTGGAACCTTTTTAATTCAGGCACAGACAGCGACCACTTCTGGGCAGATAACCTGGCAAACATTTCAAGTACAAGGGGTCCAGAACTTGCAGAATTTGCAAATACAGAATACCGGTGCCCAAGAAATTACTTTGATGCCTGTTCAAACACTCACGCTTGGTCAAGTTGCAGGAGGTGGAGCCTTGACTTCAACTACAGTTAGTCTAAACACTGGTCAGTTAACAAATCTACAGTAAATTCGATGTATTCTACTGGAATATAGCTACAACCAGGAGAGAATGACGACAGTCCTGCAGATATTAGGTTCAAGGAAGAGGAATCTGATCCTAAAGAGTGGCAGCTCAGTGGTGATGCTACACTGAATACCAATGACCTAACACACTTATGAGTACAAGTGGTAGATGAAGAAGGCGACCAACAGCATCAAGAAGGAAAAGACATTGGAAGGTAGCTTGCACCTGTCCCAACTGTAAAGAAGGTGGTGGGAGAGGTACCAATCTTGGGAAAAAGTAGCCACACATTTGTATTATACCAGGTAAGGTCTATGGAAAAACCTCACATCTGAGAGCACATCTGTGTTGGCATTCTTGGGAGTGCCCTTTTATTTGTAACTGGATGTTCTGTAGTAAAAGATTTACATGGAGTGATGAGTTACAGAGGCACAGAAAAGCACATACAGGTGAGAAGAAATTGTTTGTCCAGAATGTTCAAAACACTTTATGAGAAATTACCACCTTGCCAAACACATTAAAACACATCAAAATAAAAAAGTCATTCATTCTATCAGTACAGTGCTAGCATCTGTGGAAGCTGGGAGAGATGATACCTTGATTACTGCAGGAGGAACAACACTTATCCATGCAAATATTCAACAGGGGTCTGTGTCAGGAATAGGAACTGCTAATACTTCTGTCACCAGCAATCAAGACATCCTTACCAACACTGAAATACCTATACTGTTTGTCACAGTTTCTAGAAATGAGACAATGAAGTAAATATTATACAAGTACTTATTCATTGTGGTTATTTTTATACAATAGTGAGAAGAATATTGTTCCTAAGTTCTTAGATATCTTTTTAATGATGCGCAAAATTTTTTGGATTGATAGTAACTGGGTTATACATGACACTGAAATGCCTTATTTTGTACGATATTCCATAGTATATTAAAAATGGTAAAAATTTGCATGGGTTTTGTAGGTTCTTTTGGAATCTAGAAAAAATGAAATTTTACCAAGTTATATAAAGAGAAAAGTGAATTTAACAATGCTAATGGTAGTCTAACGAAATGCATCAATCCTGTGTGATTTAGTGTGAAAATGAGAAACTGTTGGTATTTATCTATTATAAGATAAAAAAGTTGGTAGGTGAAAGAAATCATGTTATAAATTTTTGTAATTTTCTTGATTACCGGAATTTTTATTATGCATAACAGACAATTCAACCTTCTAAACAAATGTTACACAATGTAGGCTTTATTAAGCTTATCAATTTGTCATTTTGAATCTAATTATTTTAATTAGGTTAACTGTGCAATATTTTAAGCATTACTTTCATAAGATTTTGAAAACTACATTTTAACATGAACCTTTAGGGATAGTCAACTTTTAAATCCTGTTGAAAAGCCATGTTTAAGATTTAATTTGCCAAAATAATGTCTTGTTAATATTCTTTCAATAATGAAGTTGGGCAATAGAACCAATGTTTTTAAAAAGTTTAAAATGTGTAGGTTGAAGCATTTGGATGGTAAAATGTTCTGGTGAGTAGCCCTTCTCCTGAAGTTTGGAGGAACAAAGATTAATAATAAAGTGTATTGCATCCTAGCAGAGATTTTTTTTAAAGTCCAATCTTCTTTCCAAAAAATATGTCTGCCAGGGCCTTAAAAGCCATCATTGTAAATTACCAATAAGGTATAACATATGCAAACATAAGAAAATCACTTCCACAGTGACGATACTCCAACCATATGGATATTAGTCATAGGAACTAGAAGTTTTATGATTTTTTTTGCTTTTCTTAATCTAGGTAGTCTGCACTTAAATATCAACCATTTTCCTTTTTTTGCTTCTTCCCTTAAAATTTATATGAATCCAATACATCAAATTGAGAAATGTATGTTTTTTATCATGTTGTATTTTCTTTTTATTTTTAATTATTGTTTATATTTTCAATTAAAAATGTACAAAATAAAAAAGATTCCATCTCACAAAAGTCAATATATATATATGTATACAATATATGAATATATATACTCTCTATATATACCAAGTTTGTGTGTATATATATATATATATATATTATACAGATATGTTTTTATATAATACATATATTAGTTTTGTATATAATGTTTTATATAATATATGTTTATATATGTCTAAACATATATATACATATACATGCATACACACACACACAGACACACAGACACACACACACACACACACACACACACACATATATATATATATATATATATATTACATAAATCTTTCTAGACTTGACAACCACTATCACTATGCCCAGAGAACAACATAGGACTTCCTATGTCAGAAACATGTATATGGTATGTGGTTCATTTGCCCCAAATGTGCTCTGTATTTCAGTTTCTATTTGTAAGAGTCAAGGGCTATGGTCATAAAATACTTATTCATGGAATGATCAGAAAGGAAACCTGGAGTGCATGACTAAACTGGTATTCAATTTCTAAGGAAGTAGCTTATCATATAAATGACTTGTATTTGGGGTGCAAGAGAGATATTTCAAGCAGATTACAGAGTTATCATCTTGCATTCATCACTAACTCTGAATCCTTCCACTATTCACCCCTTCTACAAGATCTTCTCTGAAGCTGAGACTGGAACTTGGCAATATAGCAACTTATATGTATATGGGAATTATTATGTAGATAGCTGTCTGTATTATTTTTTATAACTTTCCCAGTCATCTTTATGGTTGTTCATCTGTTATTCTTTCTTCTGTATTTAAGTCTGTATTAGTCTGGGTTCTCTAGAGTCACAGAACCTATGGGTAGTCTCTATATAGTTAGGGAATTTATCGATGACTTACAGCCTGTAGTCCAACTCCCCAACAATGATCAGCAGCCGCTGTGGAGGGAAGTCCAAGGATCTAGCAGTTGCTCAGTCCCCCGAGGCAAGCAGGAAAGGAAGAGTGATTCTTTCTTCTTCCAATGCCCTCATATATGTCTCCAGCAGATGGTGTAACCCAGATTAAGTAAGGGCTGTAGGTCTCCTGTAGAGTGTGTGGCCCAGATTAAAGGTGTGTGTCCCCATGCCTTTAATCCAAGATGATCTTGAACATGGAAATCTCCTTGTCTTAATCTTCTGGAATTCATAGCCACTATGCTTCAAGATCTCCATGCCAACGTCCAGGTCAGAAACTTATATATCTGAGCCTCCAGATTAGGTGAGCCTTCCAAATCTAGATTGTAGTTCATTCCAGATATAGTGAAGTTTACAAGCAGGAATAGCCACTACAAACTCCATACCTCCTTACATAAAACCAACCCCCATTTATAACTATCCCTTTGAGATCACTGGTACCTTTTTGTTTCTCTCTCTATTGATGCCCCACCCCACCCTTTTTATTTTCTTGATGTTTGCAGTTATTTAGGATGTATTTTCACATCAGAATATTTGGAGCTAGAAGCCTCTAATGATAGAGAACATGTGAAGCAATTTTTTTCTTTGTCTGATTTACCTCAATTAATAAAACCTTGTCTAGTTCTATCAATTTATCTTCAACGTTCATGACTTCATTTTTCTTTACAGTTTAATAGAATTCCACTGTATATATGTACCAAGTACTTCATTTCTATTAGCTCTTCTTCAGTTGAAGTATACTGCATTCCTAATAACAGTGTATGTGAGCTTTCTTTGGCCATCTCCATAACAGTATTTGCTATAATTTGAACTCTTTTTGATTGACATCCAGACTTGGGTCTTTATTTTCTAGAAGGTAAAAAGGTTGAATATTTTTTATAAAGTGTACACTAACCATTTATTACTGCTTAATAAATGTGTGCCTATACAGTAACCCATTTCTTTTTGGCTGTTTGATTTTGTTTGTTTGTTTGTTTTTACTTTATTTTGTTTTGTTTTCCACTTATTTATTAATCTGTCTATTTTTCACATTAAATCCTAGTTTCTGTCCCTCCCCACTGGTCCATCCATCACACAATCTCTCTCTCCATTCTCCTATCTCCTCTAAGAAGTGGAGGCCCTTATGTGTATCCTCTAACTCTAGCAGATCACGTCTCTGCAGTGCTAAGTACATTTTCAACTTTCTTACTTTTTCTTGGTATTTAGTTTTCTGTTGTTAAATATTCTGCACATTATTATTTTGACAAATCTAAAGCTCCCATAAATTTGCCTCATACTCTCCTTACATCCTTTATTGCACCATGAAATCAATTTTTTGGCAGGTACACATTTATCCTAATGTAATCATATTTTCCCCAGCATTAAGTAATTCATTCACATTATTGAGGTTCAGATCTCATATGTGATAAATGAGGACCAACTTCACATTATATAAAATATGCAGAGGGCCGATGGATGAAAGAAGTATATTTCAACATAACAAATATTATGTGGGGAAAATTCAAAGCACTTCCACCAATGGGAAAAAAGATTGTCCAATCCCAGCAGTACAGTTAAATTTATTACTTATAATATTCTCTAAAGCAATAAGATAATGGAAGGTAGTAAAAGGGTTATGACTGTTATAAGAGTCTCTAGACATTCCACAAGTGTTTTGGAGCTGATAAATAATTTCAGCAAAATGAAATGATTCAAAATCAACACAAAATCAAATCATTTGTTTACATATATCAATGACACACATACAGAAATTTTAGAAAATAGGGGCTATAACCCCCCTCACAGTAGACGCAATTACACATATACACATGTATGCACAAATTTTCATACACACACACACAATACACAAACACACACACACACTACCACCACCACCACCACAACCACCAGCACCACCACTACCACCACCACCACTACCACCATCATCTTAGAAGAAGCTAATTGGGAAAACATATGACCTCAGGAAGAACCTGCCCTTATTATTCTAATTTCATTTCAAAATTGATTCTAGAATTTAGGCACTAGACAATATTGTAATGAATATCTTGAATATTTACTGACAAAGGCTTCGGCAAAAGCAACATAAAAATTCATTCTGTACCTCTGGGTTTTTTGACAGGTAGATAAAATTCTGTAACTTCTTGAAATATAGTTTGTACTGCTGTATCTAATTGAACCCAAAGTGTAGTCATAGGTTCCCTATGCTACTTGTGAACATTACAGTAAAAAGTTGGTGCTCATCACGTTTCCTTCCTTACTCTCTGTCTCCCTAAGTAGAGTAATTTCATATGCTGAAATTTGGTCCTTTCAACCAGGCAAGGAAAATAAGCACACTGAAAATAACTACACACCAGAGCAGAGTGTAAGCTCTGGAATCAACACATTATCCTCTTGGCTTTATTTCTCTTAGTGTCATAATTTACCCACTAACAAAGTGATTAGCAAGCCTAGTCACTGTTAAGACTGTGAAGAGCAGGACCCTGGGCCTGTAAAGATTGCATCCAGTTTAGTAAAGAAACCGAGGGGGGAGGGGGAATGATTGGGGAACAGTTGGGGGGGAGAGGAACTATGGGAACTATGGTGGGTGGGAACTGGGAAAGGGGAAAGCCTTTGGAATGTAAACATAGAATATAGAAAATTAAAAAATAATAATAATATAAAAAAGACTGTGAAGAGCAGAGACTTTGTACATTTTGTCAAAGTGTAGTGGTTAAGAATGCCAAAATGTTTCCCCAGTAAATGTCCCTGCTTTCCCAAAGCAGGAATAAAGAAAAATTGATTCCAAAAGTAGGCAATCAACTAAGAGACCTGAAATATGCCAGAAAATTTGGTGATTTAGGCTTCTCTGACTTTCATACCACTGTTAACACATGATTATCCTTCTCTAAATTAAATTAGGTTATTTTGCAGAGCAAACAAGATTTATCAAGTTGAAGACACTGGAAAACTTCCAAATAGTTAGTTGTCATTATAAACTATCACATAATATTAAATTTTACCAACAATACTGGACATAGCATTGCAATTCTGTCACCAGTATCTAATACATGATCCAAAATCATTAATACATTAACCCTAATCTTGGACATTTTGATTTCCCACATGCTTTAATGTTTTAAGAATGATTCCCACTAAAGTAACCCAGAACATATGATGCTCAAAATAAGAAATTTCCTCTTTCACTCATGAAAATTGTTTCTGGTGTTTTGTAAAAGCACTTAAATGAGGACAAATGCCCAAAATATTAAAATTAATGTACAAAAAATGGGAATAATTTCTGAAAAATATAAACAGAAATAATTGAAGAGGAAAATGTATTTATTACTCAGCATGGGAAATAAATGTCGGGTTGCCTAGTACAATAAGAGTGATTAAATGGACAAATGAGAATAAAGCCACCAGAGGGTGATATGACCCCTCTCAGAAGTCTCAGAGACCTCAAATGTTTAAATTCACTGAACCATGTACAGTTGTTCATTGGCCCCTTAAAGTGGTACAGCAGCTGCTTCCTCCCAGGGGTATAATCTATCTCAAAACACACAGGACTTCCTTTGATCTGATTCTCACCATTTAATGACTTGTTAGAAGGGTTTTACAGCTCATGTTTATCCACAGTAGATATAATTCATAGGGAAGAGATTCTTGATAGTGAGAGGTAACAGAATTACAGCATATCAGAGCCACAAAACTTAGAAATAACTCTATGAATGTTTCAATTCAGTCATAGGTTAGGGGAGATGCAAAATAACAATAGCTTCTTGGTCATGGTAACTGTGCTCCTTGTGCCTATGCCACAGTCCTTGTTTGCAGTAAATGGAAATTAAGTACCATTTACTTAAAGAAGTCTTGGCATAGAAAAGATGCCTTTTGCTCACTAAGAATTAGCAGCTGCATCTTATCAAGTTTGTAAGTATATTATGCAGAACTATACCTTGATCAGCTGGTACTGGTTCCTGACTTCTTCCCAGGACATAAATCAAACTCCACCTTATTAAGTGTCTGTGTGAGACAACCATCAGCACAAATTTTAAGAGAGGAGCAAGGTAATGATGGATGAAAATGTATTTGTAGGGAAAGCTCTGGTTCTGGCAACAGGTGTGAATACAATGAGACATGAAGCAGGGCCATCACAGTTAAAAATAAGGATCTGTGTCCTTCCATCTGTGGTCTGTGTTTACCTTTCCTTCTGCTCGCCTCTTAAGTCAGACAGAGAAATATATATTTAGAGATTTCAATTCCTACTGCATAATATACACCTGGACCACTAATACCTAGGAACACTATCTTGATCTCTATTGGGTGTACTCTCATGCTGTTTGCAGGTTCCCTCTGCCAAGCTATGGGTACTCACCTGCCTTCACTGTCTATCTTGGGGAGAACCCCAACATTCAGGCTCTTCTCTGCCAATTGCCCCACTGCTCATGTATGTTTTCGGTCTCCAAAACTTATGAATTCACTCAGTTCCAAACTGATAGAATTATTCTAGTATCAAATATCAAGAGGTGGATAGAAGTATGCATTCTCCTTCCTGTGAAGACTGGAAACAAACACTTGTATGTGTCCATAACCAAGTCAAATTCAGCCCCCTAGTCACTGAGTTATGGAAGCTCTGCTATCTCCCTGATTGTCCACAACAGGTTCCCTGTTGATTTGACCAGTAAACATTTTTCTTTTTGATTTAGCTCCACATTTAAATTTAATTTTTGCTTGACAGTTAGTTTTGGTTTTCTTGGGAATAGTTCCTTTTGTTTCCCTAATGCGCAAACAGTACTTTCCTGACAGTTTCAACATCCTCACACCAAATATTAACAGTGTCATAGAAATGTTCACCAATAACATGTACACAAAAGGAAAATGTGAGAAATGTGCATCATAATTCTGGTTTGATGAACATATGTCTTAATATTCTGTGCAGAGGTTCTAATATAGACATGTTGTTGTTAGTATTTTCAGAATTACATGATTGTTATACATTTTAAACTAGTTTTGTAAGCAAGATTTGTTCTCAAATATATATCCATGTTAAAGACAAAGTTTTGCAAGTGTACACACATACATAATTTCTATTATGAATTAATTTTGAGAATGCTAGAACAGATGCACACATATTTAACAGAATGAAAAGTTAGATTCTGTCACCTTACATTTTCCCTTGTACATCCATCCATCTTACAAAAGTCAATGATCTATTTTGTTGCTTGAAACTGCCTCATATATTTACAAAATCATGCACATACACAAAGAAATAACATTTTAAAATATTGGTATGGCAATTTCAAAACCCAGTTATCAGTTTGTCTTGGTATGCAGTTGGCACTTTCAAATCTTTGCAGGACAACTTTATGTAGATCAACTAGGGTGTTTGTTGCTATATACACATTTACTTATCTGAACTGTGAATATTTCTACCATGTATTAATATTTCCAAGTATTAATACATCGTTGAACTAGAACAGTATGATACTCTATTTGAATTATTTGTGTTAATTCTAAAATGGACTGCTTTAAAATGTATGCTACTTCTATCAGTGCATCAGATATCCAAAGACGTTAAAACCTAGGCACTCTCTGCTCTTCTCAGTCCACTCCACAGTTCAACTTTATAATTATTTCATTTTACAGATTTAGACTCATTATACTACACACATTAATATTCTTCCATGAACTGACAATTGTGATGAACAAACACAGTATATGTCACTTTTCCATAATTAATGTATTTACTATAAGCTCTATAATAACTTTGTTATTTTTCTCTCCTTATTCATTCTTTTACACTGGCCTACATATTTTAATGTGCTCCACTGTGAGTAGGGCAACATGTGTTGAAACATGATTTTCATTACTGATGTTACTCTATGGTATTGTTGCAGATGCATATGACTCTGAATAAGCCTGAGCAACTGACGATTAATGCTCCTGATGTCTGTTCTTAGTAGCATGTGACCAATTACTTGTGTCAGTGCAGGAGATTTCACATGGCATCTTATAATAAACGTGCAAATGAAGGTAATTTGCATTACTAGCCCAGCCCAGCCCATGTTAAGAGTTATATTGTTTCTGTGTCACTGCCTGGTGCTGAGCAGTCTTGAAAAGAATAGACCTGGTTTTTGAATTATGGCCTGTACTTCACTTTTGATCACTCTCCTGTCTCTCTGCTCAGGTCAGCGAGCCTTTCCACACTGCAGTGGGTATGCAACAGTGCACATCTTGTCTCTGATTTGATACTGACCATTGGATTTCTCACCTGTTTACAGGAGCCATTTCCCAGGCTGTTGTGACTCAGGAATCTTCACTCACAACATCACCTGGTGGAACAGTCACACTCACTTGTCAGTCTAGTACTGGAGCTGTTACAACCAGTAACTATGCCCACTGGGTCCAAGAAAAACCAGATCATTTATTTACTGGTATAATAGGTGGTACTAACAACCGAGCTCCAGGTGTTCCTGCCAGGTTCTCAGGCTCCCTGATTGGAGACAAGGCTGCCCTTACCATCACAGGGGCACAGGCTGAGGATGAGGCAATGTATTTCTGTGCTCTCTGGTACAGCACCCATTTCCACAATGACATATGCAGATGAGGAAGTAGACCAAAAACAGTCTGGTACAGCCTCATAACTACCATCTTCTAAACATGTTGCTATATCTCTGTTACTGTAGAGATTATAAAAGATTTTTTTCTCAAGCAACAAAATGTTTTATTTCAATAAATTGTATAATAATTATGTTTGAAACCCACCATGATATGTTTTCTAGAAGCATAGGAAACCCTGTGGGAGTGGGATATTGACAGAGTGTGTTTGTAATGAGCAAGATTTATTTAAGACTCTGACACTAATTAGTTCATGGTAAATTGGTGAAGTCATTATCCCATATAGACCAGGCTCAAGAGGGATATCAATGGTTTCCTTAGGAGGACAAGTATGAATATTACAGAGGATTGGTTAGTGGGTACAAATACTTAAAACATGTAACTTCTTCCCCCTCAATAATTCTATCCCAATGTGTCCTATTTAGACCAGCTAAGTATTGCCCATGCTGTACCTAACTATTACACAATTATTCTATGTGTGTTAATGTTTGAGAGATCTTCCTTATTCTAGAATCATTGTATATGTTTCTGCATGTTGGTTATTTCCTTATTACCCATCCATGTCTAGCTAGGATTCCAAGACCCTAACCATACAGATTATAGCAACATATTAAACTTAAAATAACAAAACCAGAGAAAAAGAAAGAATACTGAAAACTCTAAGCAAGAAAGGACAAGTAAATTATAAAGTAAGCAAACAGAAAGAGCACTGGATTATTTAATAGAAATTTTTGAACACTAAAGGACCCGGAAAGATGTATTCCAGTTCTTAAATAATAAAAAAAATGTTAATCTATGTGTTTTAGTTAGGATTTCTATTGCTGTGAAGAGACACCAGGACCAAAGCAACATTCAAAAAGGACAACATTTAATTGGCACAGGTTCAGAGCTTAAGTCTATCATCATCAGGAATCATGGCAGTATCCAGGCAGGCAAGGCACTGGGGGAACCAAGAGTTCTATATGTAACTGCCTACAGTTTCATTGACCAGGTTATCTGGAAGGGAGACTAGGGATATATGGGAAGGTGGCGGAAAAAAGATGGAAACTAAGACAACACAAGCTGGGCAAAGTCTCAAGCTTTAATAGAGCACTCAGAAATATAAGGTTTCAGGCAAGACCCTTCCCCAAATTCCAGGAAGTGTTCTGGGGAGCTGGTCTGGCTGTTCTCTGGGCATTGGTTCCACTGCTCATGCATCTGGATGGGTCACTGGCTCAATTCAGGAATTTGTAGACCTGGAGGAACAAAGAACTTCACCTTGTACTGAGTGTTCCACCCTAGATGGAAGGGATTATGGCTAGCAGGGAATTCCTGCTCAATGGTTGGGAGAGGAACTTCACCTTGGCAAATGTCAAGTTCCTCCCAGGTGGCATGGCATCCCAATAAGGCTATCTACATCTCCTCCCCTTTTTTTAGTTTTAAAATGAGAAGGTAACAATGAAGTGAACAGTCTTCAGTCAAAGGACAGTGGGCATTAACCATGGAGGGTAAGAATTGACCTGGTCCTCCTAAATATTTTATGGTGTCTTTTATGGAAAGGAGGATCTAGGCTTCCTTGTTGTCTTTAAGCACCAACCTCTATGCAACAAAGTTTGCTTCACAAGGGATGCACAGGCAGAAAACATGGTTCTCCCCTTGCACTGCTTTGCTTTGCACCTCCTGAAAGACCCCCAGATAAGGGAGACCCTCACTCAAGTCTCGGGATAAGACACAGGAGACGTTTCTTGATGCAAACACATACGAGGTTTAATTAGAGAACTAGTGTACTGGGGCCAATCTCATAACCTTCACAGGGGCAGAGGAGTTCGACCCCTAGCAACTGAAGTCAGGGGTATATGAAGGCAAAAACCACAAGGGACAGGGAAGTTCAACAAGAGTTCATGCACTAACAGAAAGCTGTGCATTGTCTTGGAGCTGGGAGTGCTTCAACGGTTTCTTAGGCTACAGACTAATAAACAAGTCTTCCTGAGATGGGCTAGTTGCTAAGCGTTTTATTATTATTAAGTTGGGGCCTCTCACTCCCACTGGTGCCCATGCCACTTGTAAGCAAACACACATAGATCTGAGTTCTATGTGACTCCCTTAGGAGGTCCACTTGTATAAGTTTTGATGCTAGGGAATCGATTTTTTTTGTCAAACAACCTGCAAGTGTCTTTAACAGACATGCCAGTATTTAATCCAGTAGAGCCTGGGTGGAGACAGCCAGTCTGCTTAAAAAAGTATGTCAAGAGTTAGAAGCAAAAACAGGATTAACTTGTTTGCGATGTCCTGAGGTATCCAATTCAGTTGCAAATTAGCAACTTTCAGACATAAAGCTGGCATCCCAGTATGGGGGAAGTGACTTTGAAAATCAGAGAGAGTTGCCCTGTGGTTTTCCCAGGCCCCTACACCTACAGTCTCCATCTTGCGGCTGGGTCACCTGTAGAGAGGTGCGGGTATCCAGTCTTTTTTTTTTTTAATTTTATTTTCTATATTTTATGTTTACATTCCAAAGGCTTTCCCCTTTCCCAGTTACCACCCACCATACTTCCCATAGTTCCTTTCCCCACCACTATTCCCCAAACATTCCCCCTCCCCCCTCGGTTTCTTTACTAAACTGGATGCTATCTTTACGGGCCCAGGGACCCCTCCTTTCTTCTTCTTGGGAATCATTTGACTTGCTAATTGTGTCTTGAGTATTTAGGGCTTCTGGGCTCATTAATATCCACTTATCAGTGATTGCATTTCATGTGTATTCTTTTGTGGTTGGGTTAACTCACTCAGGATGATATTTTCCCGGTCTAACCATTTACCTACAAATTGCATGAATTCATTATTTTTAATTGCTGAGTAGTATTCCATTGTATAAATATACCACATTTTCTGTATCCATTCCTCCTTTGAGGGATATTTTGGCTCCTTCCAATTTCTGGCTATTATAAACAAGGCTGCTGTAAACATAGTGGAGCATGTGTCTTTATTGTATGCAGGGGAATCCTCTGGGTATATGCCCAGGAGTGGTATGCCAGGGTCCTCTGGAAGTGACATGCCCAATTTTCTGAGGAACTGCCAAACTGATTTCCAGAGCAGTTTTACCATTTTGCAATCCCACCAACATTGGAGGAGTGTTCCTCTTTCTCCACATCCTTGCCAGCACTTGTTGTCTCTTGAATTTTTAATCTTAGCGATTCTGACTGGTGTGAGGTGGAATCTCAGGGTTGTTTTGATTTGCATTTCCCTGATGACTAATGATGTTGAACATCTTTTAAGGTGTTTCTCGGCCATCCGAATTTCTTCTGGTGAAAATTCTTTGTTTAGCTCTGTGCCCCATTTTTTGATAGGGTTATTTGTTTCTTTGAGGTCTAACTTCTTGAGTGCTTTGTATATATTGGATATTGTCCCTCTGTCGGATGTGGGGTTGGTGAAGATCTTTTCCCACTTTGTTGGTTGCCGTTTTGTCCTTCTGACAGTGTCCTTTGCTTTGCAGAAACTTTGTAATTTTATGAGGTCCCATTTGTCGATTCTTGATCTTAGTGTGTAAGCTATTGGTGTTCTGTTCAGGAACTTTTCCCCTGTGCCCAAGTCCTCCAGGGTCTTCCCAAGTTTCTTTTCTAATAGTTTCAGTGAGTCTGGTTTTATGTGGAGGTCCTTGATCCACTTGGAGTTGATCTTAGTGCAAATAGATGTCTTAATCTGGGCCTGCCATCGCTCAAGTAGGAACCCGCCAGGCTCGCACCAGTAACCAGAGCCAGGGAGGCTTGGTGGAACATCTCCATGATGCGACTGGGAGCAGCTTGCCCTGTGGTTCTCCCAGGCCCCTACACCTACAGTCTCCATCTTGCGGCCAGGTCACAAGTAGAGAGGTGCAGGTATCCAGTCTTAATCGGGGCCTGCCATCACTCGGGTAGGAACCTGCCAGGCTCGCACCAGTACCCAGAGCCAGGGCAGCTTGGCAGAACATCTCCACAGTGTGGCAGTTCTCCCAGGCCCCTACACCGATGGTCTCCATCTTGCCACTAGGCCACTAGTAGAGAGGGCCAGAGACGCAGACTTAATTTGTGACTACCATTACTTGGGTGGAAATCTGCCAGGCTCTTCCCAGTGGCCAGTGCCTGGGTGGACTGGCAGGACATCTCCACGGTCACCAGGCCTTGCACCAACTCAGTTGGAACTACCTACTCTGAGGTCCTCTCAGCCCTCTCAACAGCAGTCTCCATATTGCCACCTGGTAACCAGTAGAGAACCAACAGTCAGACCCAGCCTCACAGAAGGTTCAAACACCAGCCAGTGACAAGGTCAACTAACACCAGAGATAACCAGATGGCAAAAGGCAAATGTAGGAACATTACTAACAGAAATCAAGGCAGCATGCCAGCATCCAAACCCAGTTCACCGACAACAGGAAGTCCTGGATCCCCCAACACGCCAGAAAAACAAGATTTTGATCTAAAATCACTGGTCAGGATTCTGATAGCAGAACACATAGATAAATCCCTTAAAGAAATACAAGAGAAAATGGATCAAAAGTTAGAAGCCCTTACAAGGCAAACACAAAAAAACACGTAAAGAAATTCAGGAGAATATGGATCAAAAAATGGAACCCAATAAGGAGGAAACACAAAAATGACTTAAAGAAATAAAAGAGAATGTGGGCAAACAAGTAGAAGTTATAAAAGAGAAAACACAAAAATATCTTAAAGAATTACATGAAAACACAAACAAGCAAGCGAAATATCTGAGCAAAATGATCCAGGATCTAAAAACAGAAGTAGAAACAACTACGAAATCACAAAGGGAGACAACTTTGAAGATAGAAAACCTTGGGAAGAAATCAGGGGCCATAAATGCAAATATCAACAATAGAATACAAGAGATAGAAGAACGAATCTCAGATGCTGAAGATACCATTGGAACCATTGATTCAACAGTCAAAGAAAATGCTAAATGCAAAAAGCTTGTAACCCAAAACATCCAGGAAATCCAAGACACAATGAGAAGACCAAAGCTAAGGATTATACATATAGATGAGAGTGAAGATCTACAACTTAAAGGGTCAGCAAATATCTTCAACAAAATTATGGAAGAAAACTTTCCTAACTTAGAGAGAGAGATGCCCATGAATATACAAGAAGCCTACAGAACTCCAAACAGACTGGACCAGAAGAGAAATAGCTCCCATCACATAATAATCAAAACCCCAAATGTACTAAACAAAGAAAGAATATTAAGGGCAGTAAGAGAAATGGCCAAGTAACATATAAAGGAAGAACTATCAGGATTACACCAGACTTCTCACCTGAGACCATGAAAGCTAGAAGATCCTGGGCAGATATCATGCAGACTCTAAGAATACAAATTTCAAGCAAAACTACTATACCCATCAAAACTCTCAATTGCCATAGATGGAGAAACCAAGGTATTCCATGACAAAACAAAATTTGCACGATATCTTTCCACAAACCCAGCCCTACAAAGGATAATATGGGGAAAACACCAACACAAGGAGGGAAATTACACCCAGGTAGACGCAAGAAAGAAACCTCCTCTCATCAAACCCAAAAGAAGTTAAACTCTCAAATATAAAAAATAATTTCAAAAATGCCAGGAGGTAATAAATACTATTCCTTAATATCTCTTAACATCAATGGACTCAATTCCCCAATAAAAAGACATAGACTAATAGACTGGATATGGAAACAGGACCCTACATTTTGCTGCATGCAGGAAATACATCTCAATGTCAAAGATAAACATTACCTTCGAGTAAAAGGCTGAAAGACAATTTTACAAGCAAATGGTCTCAGAAAACAAGCCAGAGTAGCCATTCTAATATCAGATAAAAATGATTTTAAACCTAAAGTCATCAAAAGAGAACCAGAAGGTCACTTCTTGCTGGCCAAAGGGAAAATCACCAAGAAGAACTCTCAATACTGAACATCTATGCTCAAAGTGCAAGGGCACACTCATTTGCAAAAGAAACTTTACTAAAGCTTAAAGCACACATTGCACCCAATACAATAATTGTGGGTGACTTCAACACCCCACTCTCATCAATAGACTGATCAGGAAAGCAGAAACTAAACAGGGACACAGTGAAACTAGCTGAAATTTTGGACCAATTGGACTTAACAGATATATGTATATATAACATTTCATCCTAAAGCAAAAGAATATAAGTTGTTCTCAGCACCGAATGCTACCTTCTCCAAAATTAATCATGTAATTGGTCTCAAGACAGATGTCAACAAATACAAGAAGATCGAACTACTCCCTTGCCTCCTATCAGATCACTATGGAGTAAGAGTGGTCTTCAATAGCAACAAAAACGACAGGAAACCTGCATACACATGGAAACTGAACAATACTCTATTCAACAACACCTTAGTCAAGGAAGAAATAAAGAAAAAATCAAAGACTTTTTTATAATTTAATTAAAATTAAGGTACAACCTACCCAAATCTATGGGACACCATGAAAGCAGTGCTGAAAGCAGTGCTAAGAAGAAAACTCATAGCCCTGAGTGCCTCCAAAAAGAAACTGGAGAGAGCATACAGTAGCAGCTTAACAGCACTCCTGAAAGCCCTGGAACAAAAAGAAGCTAATTCACCCAGGAGGAGTAGAAGACAGGAAATCATCAAACTAAGGGCTGAAATCAATCAAGTAGAAACAAAGAAAACCATAAAAAGAATCAACAAAACCAAAAACTGGTTCTTTGAGAAAATCAAAAAGATAGATAAACCCTTAGCCAGACAAACCAAAGGGCACAGAGACAGTATCCAAATTAACAAAATTAGAAATAAAAAGGGGAATATAACAACAGAAACTGAGGAAATTCAAAAAATCATCAGATCCTACTACAAAAGCCTATACTCAACACAACTGGAGAATCTGGAGGAAATGTACAATTTCCTAGACAGATAACAAATACCAAAATTAAATCAGGATTAATTAGATCAGCTGAACAGTCCCATAACCCCTAGAGAAATAGAAGGGGTTATAGAAATATTCCCAACCAAAAAAAGTAAGGGACCAGATGGTTTTAGTGCAGAATTCTGTCAGACCTTCAAAGATGACTTAATACCAATACTCTTCAACTATTCCACAAAATAGAAACAGAAGGAAAACTGCCCAATGCATTCTACGAAGTCACAATCACACTGATACCAAAAACACACAAAGATCCTACAAAGAAAGAGAACTACAGGCCAATTTCGCTTACGAATATTGATGCAAAAATACTAAATAAAATTCTTGCCAACTGAATCCAAGAGCACATCAAAATGATCATTCACCATGATCAAGTAGGCTTCATCCCAGGGCTGCAGGGATGGTTCAATATATGGAAATCCATCAATGTAATCCACTACATAAACAAACTAAAAGAAAAAAAAAACACATGGTCATCTCATTAGATGCAGAAAAAGCATTTGACAAAATTCAGCATCCTTTCATGCTAAAAGTCCTGGAAAGAACAGGAAGTCAATGCCCATACCTAAATATAGTAAAAAACAATATACAGCAAACGAGTAGCCAACATCAAAAGAAATGGAGAGAAACTTGAAGCAATACCACTAAAATCAGGGACTAGACAAGGCTGTCCTCTCTGCGTATCTTTTCAATATAGTACTTGAAGTTCTAGCGAAAGCAATTAGACAACATAAGGAAGTGAAATTGATACAAATTGGAAAGGAAGAAGTCAAACTATCACTATTTGCAGATAGTGACCCAAAAACTACACCAGAACAACCCAAAAAACTCCACCAGAGAAGCCCTACACCTGATAAACAACTTCATCAAAGTAGCTGGGTATAAAATCAACTTAAGCAAATCAGTAGCATTCCTGTACTCAAAGGACAAGCAGGCTGAGAAAGAATTTAGGGAAATAACACCGTTTACAATAGGCACAAACAATATAAAGTATATTTGCGTGACTCTAACCAAACAAGTGAAAGATCTGTATGACAGGAACTTCAAGTCCTTGAAGAAAGAAATTGAAGAATCCCTGAGGAAATGGACAAATATTTCATGCTCTTGGATCGGGATGGTCAATCTAGTAAAAATGGCCATCTTGCCAAAAGCAATAATGAATCAATGCAATCACATCAAAATCCTAAATCAATTCTTCATAGATCTAGAAGGAGCAATTCTGAAATTCATCTGGAATAACAAAAAACCCAGGATAGCTAAAACTATTCTCAACAATAAAAGGACTTCTGGGGGAATCAATATCCTTGACCTCAAACAGTACTACAGAGCATTTGTGTTAAAAACTGCATGGTATTGGTACAGCGACAGGCAAGTAGATCAGTAGAATAGAATTGAAGACACAGAAATGAACCCACAGACTTATTGTTACTTGATCTTTGATAAAGGAGCTACAACCATCCAGTGGAAAAAAAGATATCCTTTTCAACAAATGGTGCTGGTTCAACTGGAGGTCAACATGCAGAAGAATGCGAATTGACCCACTCTTATCTCCTTGTACTATGATCAACTCCAAGTGGATCAAGGACCTCCACATAGAATCAGACACACTGAAACTAACAAAAAAGAAACTGGGGAAGACACTGGAGGACATGGGAACAGGAGAAAATTTTCTGAACAGAATACCAATAGCTTATGCTCTAAGATCAAGAACTGACAAATGGGACCTCATAAAATTACAAAGTTTCTGTAAGGCAAAGTACACAGTCAAAAGGAAAAGACATCCATCAACAAATTGGGAAAAGATCTTCATCAACCCTACATCTGACAGAGGGCTAATATCCAATATATACAAAGAACTCAAGAAGTTAGACCCCAAAGAATCATATAACCCTATCAAAAAATGGGGAACAGAGCTAAACAAATAATTTTCACCAGAAGAAATTCAGATGGCTGAGAAGCACCTTAAGAGATGTTCAACATTATTAGTCATCAGGGAAATGCAAATCAAAACAAACCTGAGATTCCACCTCACACCAGTCAGAATGGCTAAGATTAAAATCTCAAGTGACAACAGGTGCTGGTGAGGATGTGGAGAGAGAGGAACACTCCTCCACTGTTGGTGGCACTGCAAGATGGTACAACCGCTCTGGCAATCAGTCTGGTGGTTCCTCAGAAAATTGGTCATGATACTTCCAGAGGAGCCTGTCGTACCACACCTGGTCATATACCCAGAGAATTCCCCTGCATACAATAAAGACACATGCTCCACTATGTTCATAGCAGCCTTATTTATAATAGCCAGAAGTTAGAAGGAGCCCAGATGTTCCTCAAATGAGGAATGTATACAGAAAATGTGATATACTTATACAATGGGATACTACTCAGCAATTAAATATAATGAATTCATGCAATGTGTAGGCAGATTTTTGGATCTGGAAAATATCATCCTAAGTGATTTAACCCAATCACAAAAGAATACACATGAAATGCAATCACTCATAAGTGGATATTAATGAGCCCAGAAGCTCTGAATACTCAAGGCATAATTAACAAATGAAAAGATTCCCAAGAAGGAGGAAGGAGAGGATCCTGGTCCTGAAAAGACTGGATCCAGTTTTTTAGGAGAGTACCAGAACAGAAAAAAGGCAGGGTGGGCAATGATGGGGAAATAGGCGGGAGTTGGGGGGCGGGGAAGAGGACTTATGGGACATAGGGTGAAGGGGAAACTGGGAAAGGGGAAAACCTTCGGAATGTACACAAAGAATATAGAAAATAAATTTTAAAAAAAGAAAAAACAATCAGAGAGAATGCTTTTTTCACGTAAGGACCAGATAAACCTGCTGATAACATATTTTAGCCATCTTTTAGTAATTGGAATCATACTCACTAGAAGATCCAGGATCTGTGTCCACTTGATGAACCAATCTTTCTGGCAGCCATCGGACTCCATCTTCTTTTTGTGAAAAAATGCAAACAGGACCTCTTCCCCATGTGAAAACAGGGTCTGGACCATGCCATGTATTCGTTAAACCATGGCATAAGAATTGAAAGTGGCTGGATGCCAGTGGTGATCCACTGCAGACTGACCTTTAGCATCAGTTTGCAAAAAAATTCAAATCAAATCAGACAAAAGCAAGATGTGCCCTTGATAATCTTGAAGGGTATAGTTCCCTCTTTTTTGTTATTAAAACCAATTTTTAAGAGTGTGATGCACACAACAATTCTTTGACACATTGGGTTATAAGGAATTCCAGTTTTAGGTTCAATACCAAATTCTTTACAAAATGATGTAAAGTTGTTGCCAGTATAAACTGGTCCATTATCTGTCTTAATGACTTTAGGTGAAAGGATGAGAATTACAGCCTAAAAATCCCCCATGTCTAACTCTTAAATGACCCCAAAAAGTCAGTTTAGTCCACTCTTTGTTAGAAACTAGGTGAAAGGTCACATTCCTTGAGCCCGTTCTTTGTTAGGAACTAGGCAAAGGGCCTTGAATACATGATCCTGAAGGGGAAATGAACTAACTAGTTGCTATCTGACTTCTATAGGAAACTGATTGGTCCTCGGAGCACAGGCTTGGATAATTTAAATTGATTGGCTTAGAAGATATGTAGTGGTAGAAATCAATTGGCTCACACTGCACGAGCTCTCAATGCTAAGGAATGATTGGTTTGTGATACGTGGGTTTTGTTGTAAACCTATAAAAGCTGTCCCAATTCTGCACTCATGGTTCACAGTCCTCTACCCTTGTGTGGCATATGGCTGTGTACCCCAGAGCCTCTGGACTAAAAATCCTCTTGCTGTTGCATCAAGACCATTTCTCATGAGTGATCTGGGTGTCGCCTTCCGAGGTGTGGGGTGCTGGGGTGCCCTTGTTTTTTGGGGTCTTACAAGGTAATCCCATAGTATTAAAGGCTTGTAAACAATGATCAATTACATTTCTAGAGGACTATCCCATATGCAGAGAAGCCAAAAGGAATCCTTAACAGGTATCAATAAAAACATGTATGTATTTTAATTTTCCAAATTCTGCATAGTGAGTTACATCCATTTGCCAAATATGATTGGGCATAAGGCCTTGTAGATTACCCCTAAATGAGGAACTAGAGCTAATGAAAGGCAGTGAGGGCATTGTTTCACAGTCATTCTTGCTTGTTCCTTAGTGATCTTATGCCAGAGCCTTAAAGTATAGCGAGAAAGATGAAACGTTATGATCACTTTTAGCCAACTCAAAAGGATCTGAAACTAAGGCCTCTCCTATTAGTTCTCTATCAATGCAATCAATTCCTGCAGATAAATGTCCAGGAAGACCAGAGTGAGCTCATATATGGCTGATATAAAAGGGACTTTTTTCTAGCAAGAATGATGTTTTGCAATTGTGAAAACAAAGATCCTGATGACATATTAAAATTAAATATGCCACAATTTTCCAACAGAGGAACACATTCGGTAACTTACAAACTATCAGTAGAAAAGATTAAAAATATTATCTACAGATTGGAAAACATATAACACTGATGTTAGCTTTGCTAACTGATCTGAGAGGCCAGGGGTCTCTATTATCACCTGTTGATTATTCATAAGATATCCAGCTCTTCCTTTAGAGGAGCCATCCATTAAAATCAAAAGAGCATTATGCAGCAGCTGTAAAGATGTCATATAGGAAACACAACCCTATGCACATTCAAAATTTTTATCAGTCCATCTTTAAGATGATGGTTATCTATAGTTATTTTAAATCCTATTTGAGCAAGTAACCAATCCATACTTTGCTGCTTCAGCAAAGTGTCTTGATCTACAATTAAAAGGTTGAATAATGATATCTAGTTCTTTGCCAAAATAAGTCAGTGACTGATTTCTTCCAATTATAATCATCTGGGCTACTGCCTCATAATATGACAGGATATTACATTTAGGAGACACTCTCAAAAGAATCCACATAAAAGGCGCCCTTTGCAATAATGACCCTATAGGCATATGAGTCATATTAAAAATCAACAGATGTAAAAGCAAAGAATAATCTATATAGGTAACAAATTGGTTTTCAATAGCTCTTTCTACTTGCTGTAAGGCCAGCAGCCCTTCTGGAGTTAAATAGGGGATGTAGGATCAGCACTCCCTTTTAGAATGTCAAATAAAGGTCATAATTCTCCGGTAGTAAGCTTTAAATAGGAGCAAAGCCAATTAATGTCAACTTTTGAAAATCATTTAAAGTTTTTAAATTGTCCCTGTGAACAATTATCTTCTGGGAAAACATGGCTTGATCTGCAAGTCAGAAGCCCAAATAATTATAAGGATTTTCAAATCTACCACTATTTTATAATATCCTCTAGAAATAGCCACTGGAGATGGAGTTGCAAGGTTGCAAGGCTCCCATAGGTACCATGGATTCATTAACCTTTCTTAGATCTTGTAACAATCTCTATTTACTAGATTTTTTTCTTGATAACAAATATTGGAGTATTCCATGGTAACTAAGATTCTCCTAGATGTCCTGCCTCTAGTTGCTCCTGCACTAGCAAAGAGATGGCTTCTATTTTTCTTTATATAAAGACCACTGATCAACCCACACTGGAAAGCCATTGAATTTTATCAGCATGGGATCCAGGGAAGATAGTGGCTATTACAGAAAATGCCACAAACATCTAGTGTCAGAGTGAGGCTTAGGACTTTCAAACCTTTTAATGCCTTGTCCGTTTCCTAGCCCCTGAGCAGGCAAAATCCTTGTTCTATTATTTGCTTAGCCACTACCTCATTAGGGCTACACATTATAAGACCCATCTGTGACAAGAGATCTCTTTCCCAAAGGGTAGTAAGAAAATTTGGCATAACATAAGGCTGAATTTGTCCTGAATTGCCCTCTTCATCTTTCTAGATTAGAAGTTTAGTGCTTTGCTTTTGATTATTGGCATAACTGATCCCTTGGAGGTGAGTGGCCATATCTGACAAGAGCTAAGTTGAAGGCCAATCTTGTCCTCTAATACTTGTCACTCCAGCTCCAGTATCTATTAATCCTTCAAAGCTTTTCCCCTCAATTGTTAATTTAAGGTTAAGTTTCTTTGTAGTAATAGATTGAACCCAATACACATCAAAAGAACCAAAGCTACTCTGTCCTCTCTTACTCTTAACAAATCTGGAAGGTAGTGGGTGCAAGGGAACCAAGATAAGTTAAGTAATTATTTGGTTAGCAGTTATAGTTATAAACCATGTGGGGGAGCAGTCATAAATTTAATTTCTCCCTCATAATCATTATCTATGACACCTGTATATATTTACAGTCCTTTTACAATAATACTGCTTTGTCCTAGAAGCAATCCCCAAATTTCTGCAGGCAAAGGTCCAAAAACTCCTGTAGGCAGGGTCTGAACTCCCATTTCTGGGGTTAATACTACATGGAAGGTTGAACAGATGTCCAATCCTGTGCTTCCTGGTATTGCCCTGATAAGTTCAAAAATAGATTTCCCTGGCCTGGTATCAGCTTCATGGCCCAATAAGCTGCTTGCTGTGGGTGTCTGGGGGCCTGAGGCTGACCTCTCTGCCCATTTCCCAACACGGGATGGCCCTGAATATCTATCTCAGATTTACAATCCCTGGCCCAGTGATTACCTTTCCTGCATCTAGGGCATGACTTGATTGCCCCCTTATAGCAGCTCTATTCCTAGGGCAATCACTTCTAAAATGATCCAAACCTCCACATTTAAAACACATTTTATTCCCTTGTCTCTGTGAGAGCATCCCATATTTGGTGGTTCCTTGCAAAGCAGCAGCCATGGCTAGACCTTGATTGTATGACGGCCCAATCGCCACACGAAGGCAAATATACACAGCTAAGTCTGTCTGTCCCTTGTAAGGTCTAATGGCAGCGTGACAAGCTGCATTAGCATTCTCATAAGCAAATTATGTGACAAACAGATTTTCTGTCGAGAATCTCCAAAAATTCTATTAGCTGATTTCAGTAGCCTATCCACAAAATCCTGGAAAAGTTCATCAGGAGCCTGTCTTATGCTAGCTAAACTTCCACTGAGATCCCCTTTAATTGGTAATTGATTCTACATGTGACAGGCAGTCATTGCCATCTCTGCATACACTCCAACAGGAAACCCATTCTGATTAGCATTGCCTTCATATTGACCTTCTCCTAGTACCATGTTAGTATCCCAAGCTGGATTACCTGCCTGAGCATTCATTGTGGCAGTTCTCTTACTAGCTTCACACCATTTAGAACTCCAATGTAAGTAATCTCCTCCTGACAAAGTAGCCTTACATAGAATCATCCAATCTTGTGGGGTTCTATTCGACTCTATCACTGTGTCCAATAAAGCTTGTGTAAAAGGGTCAAACTGTGCCACAGCAGTTTTTAATTCTTTTATCACTTTGAGCTACAAGTGCTGATATTATCTAACTCTATTCTGCTGGTCTATGATCTCAATGACAGGTAAAGCCAGCAGACCAAATGTATCCTGTCCTTCCCCATGATCCTGACCTATAGCTCTTTCTAGTGGTGATTGGTGCATCTCAGAATCACTGCTCCTTCCTGCCCTTGATACGCTTTTTAGCTACTGTAGCTCATTAGTCATTTTCTGCAGCTTAACTTCAAACTCCAGTTTATGTAGTTGCGTATCCATCTGAGTATCATCTTATACAGTAGAGGCCAGAGGCAGAGCAGAAGGTGCATTAGGAGGCCAATCCTCACCATAATATTTGGAATCTCCTTCATCTGAATGAGCTTTCTTTTCTGTTAGCTTATCAGTAGTATCTCTGTCTTTCTAATTTAGGGTTGAGAGGACCCCTTCCTGAGAAAGTCTTCTCTGGCAGGCTTCCTTCTTGAGATTCATCAAATTCTCCCTTTATGCTATCTGATGACTGCTAGTTCTTTTCATCAATAGCATCTTTTATAAGCATCCAGAGGCAGAGGGTAGTATTATCTGCCTTGGTGGCTCTTAGCACTTTTCCAATTTTTCCCCAGGTTCTCTTGTCTAAAGTTCTTTTTTCTTGGAACCATGGCTGACAATAAATCTATCTGATCTAATAACTTTCTAACCATTGTTCTTCAAACTCTACTCCTTTTGCCTGAAGCAGCTCTTAAACCCTTTTGACAAATGCCTATTTAGAAGTTCCTATCCCATTTTCCACTGTCAACCTCTAAGCGAGTTCAGCGTGGGTCAACATTGTCCCACTTAGCTTGTATCCTTCTGCACCTACAACAGCCTCAAAAAGATGAAACTTTAGACTAGCACTAGTATTTAACTCCTGTAGTTGCTTACCATGCAGGATACAGTCTTTTTCCATTTTCTGTGAAACTTCGCCAAGACAGTTTCACCTCAGGAAACCTTCCCATGTCCAACCATGCATTCTGATGCCAATCTGTAACTGCCCACAGTTACATCGAATTGGATAACCTGGAAGGGAGGCTGGGGATTTATGGGAAGGTGGCGAAAAAAGATGAAGACTAAGAAACCAGCTGCTCAAAGTCTCGAGGCTTAATGGAAGACTCAGAAATTTAAGGTTTCAGGCAAGACTCTTCTCCCAAATTCCAGGGTGTGTTCTGGGGAGCTGGTCTGGCTGTTCACTGGGTGTTGGCTCCATTGTTAAGGCATATGTGCAGGTCACCTGCTTAAATTCAGTAATTTGTAGACCTGGAGGAACAGTGAACTTCATCTTGGTCTGAGTGTTCCACACTAGGTGGAGGGGATTATGGCTAGCACAGGAATTCTCACACAAAGGCTGGGAGAGGCACTTCACCTTGGTCAATGTCAAGTTCCTGCCAGGTGACATGGCATCCCAATAAGGCTCTCTACATCTATATCTTGTTCTGAAGGAAAAAAGGAGAAAACTGGCTTCCAGGCAGTTAGAAGAAAGCACATAAAGCCCACTGCCACAGTAACACACTTTCTCTGACATAACCATACCTCCTAATAGTGTCAATACCTTTTCTGATCATATTCAAACCACCATATCACATTATTATAACAAAAATCCTTAAATTGTAAATAGTGGGAGAATCAAATGCCTTTTTATAATTCAAACAGTTTAAAAGTACTGATAACCACTAAGCCAACTGTAATTTATAATGATTGGAAACATGAACAAAAATAAGATCAGAGGATGTCACAACATATCACAGGAAACATACAAAGCTAGAATATATAATCAAAAGACACCCAAGAAAATCATAAAATAACCAAAGTAAAAAGAATTAATAAATATTTGCCAATAAGTCTGAATATCAACACTTTTAGTTTTTCAATAAATGACACATAATAGCAGATTTGATTTGAAAACACAATAGGTCTTTTTTTTTCTGGCTCCAAGAAACATAATTAATCATTAATTATAGATACCACCTTAAGGTCAAAGGAAGGAAAAGATATTCCAAACAAACAGCTAAAAGACAAGTGGGCACAATTACTCCTATATGTGACCAATTAGTGTTAGTCAGAAGAAATAAGAATATTCATCAAATGAATCATGACACACAAGGATGTTCCAATTGTAAATACACACCATTTCATAATGGAGATACTTCTAGACATAAGTCCATAGGTTATCCCCAACATATTAGTAACTGTAACTTCAGTAGCTAACCCCTACCAATAGAGAGGTCATATAAAATACATAAAGATAGAAACATTATAAAGTAATACCACATACCAAATGGAAACAACAGATACCTACCTACACAGGATTTCACTAGAAAACTAAAGATATAGTAGTCTTATCAACAGCACATAGAATTATCACTCAAAACTGATGACATGCTAGAAAACTAATCGAATAGGAGCCAATGTATGGAAACTACATACCATCCTGAATCCTGTCTGAGTACAATGGAATAAATTTTTTTATCAACAGCAACAGAACTTACAAATATAAACAACCCCATGGAGACTAAAAAACATTTTTAGGAATTTTTTCTAGGAATCTCAAGGAATACTTTTAAAAATGAATTAAAATAATCTCTAGAATGTAATTAAGGAAGGCACATTAAAAGTAGTTTTGAAATAGACATTTATTGTGCTAAGAACCTAAATAAATATAAAATAATTTCTTTTATTTTTGAGATTATAAATATATTAATTCTGCCTCCCCTTTGTTACTCAAAATATTTCCATGTATACCTCTTTGTTATACAAAAAAAATGTGCAGACGTAGATATTTCTAAACACATAAATATAACCTGCTTATGCTGTATAATGCTCCTACATTATATAAAAATTTAAGTTATCTAAAATTTGCTGGTTGACCAGCCTTGGCTGAGGGTGAAAGGTCTGGAGAAGGGTGGATGCCAGGGTAGTGAAGGGAAGAGAGGGACTTGGGACTTCATTTGTTTCCTGAGAGACAGGACAGAGTGGAAGAACTTCTTGGTTTGGGTTTTTTCTACTCTGACAATTTTTGTCTCTTTCAGGCTTAATTTATACATAAAATCATTTTCTCAAAAATTGTATTTATTGATTACACATCTGTTCAAAATATATTTTCTTCTGAAGTTGTCCTTGATTACATAAGAATATTGAAAAAGGAACAAACAGCAACTTTATAAGAACTAAAAATTAGTATTATGATAAATCAGTTTTCTTAAACTCAATACTATCTTCCTTAAATTGGTGTTGTAAAGCTTTGAAGTTACAGAAATGCTAGCAGATGACTCCCTTTGAATTTGATTATGTTTAAGTTTGGCATAAGCTAAATAAATCAAAAGTAATTTCCTACCTATTATATTAAACTTGGTTTTGTAAAAATGTTCAATCTCTAACCCTTATTTAATTCTTCTGTTTGTTACTCTATATGCTATTATATTGAGCATAAGACAACTGACCTTTTCCTTTGGATCTTAAACTATAGTTCATCCCCTTGGCGCAAGGATGGTCTATCAGCAAAGTTCTGGTCTGACAAGTCTATTCATGAAGGCAGGCAGTTCACTGAGCAAAGATGCCTTTTCTGCATTACTTCTCTGAGCCATATTTTCAATACAATTACTATCTTTATTATAATTCTGTAAAGAATAGAAGATCAGGACTGCTAAAACTGCTTAATTTTGCCTTCAGGAAGGTACCAAGGCTTGTAATTAATTTGCATGATCAAAATCTCTTCCTATTCATTCGATTTTCTTATTGCTAAAATTGTACATTGAATACCTAGCAATTCAGTTACATCATATCAGCTTCTAAAATTTTCCTAACTTTTTCTTCTTTAATAATTCTTCCCAAATCCTATATCTTTCTCATGCTTACTAACAATTAATGCTCTACATGTTTATTTAAGTAAAAAGTTCTTAGGAAACTCAGTTTTCTGCATAACCTTTTTTCCAGGGAGCTTTCTTTTTTTGAAGGTGTAATAATTTTGTTCATTTTATTTTTAATGTTTGAAGGATTCGTTTTTGTTGTTGTTTTAACTTTATTTTTTAATTGTTTTACATATCAAGTGTTATCCCCTTACCCTGGTTTTACCCTCCTAGAAACCTCCTATCCTATCCCTCTCCCCCTGCTTCTATGGGGGTGTTCATCCACCCACCCACCCACTCCTGCCTCCTCGAACTCAATTGCCCTATATTAGGACATCTAATGATTCTTCATAGTACCAAGGAACTTTCTTCCCATTGATGCCTGACCATGTGGCCTTATGCAAAATATGCAGCCAGAGCCATGTGTACTTCTTGATTGGTGAGTTACTCCCTGGAAGCTCAGGGGAGGGGACTGGTTGGTTGATATTGTTACCCTTCCTATAAGGTTGCAAACCACTTCAGCTCCTTCGTACTGTCTCTAACTGCTCCAATGGGGACCCCACACTTAATGCAATGGTTGGCTATGAGCATCTGACACTGTATTTGTAAGGCTCTGGCAGTGGCTCTCAGAAGACATCTAGATCAGGCTCCTTTCAGCAAGCCTTTCTAGCATCCACAACAGTGTCGGAGTTTGGGGGACTGTATCTGGGATGAATACCCAGGTGGTATAGTCTCTGGATGGACAATACTTCAGTCTCTGCTCTGCACTTTGTCCCAATATTTGCTCCCATGAATATTTTGTTCCCCTTTCTAAGGACCAAAGCACCCACACTTTGGTCTTTCTACTTCTTGAGCTTCATGTGGTCTGTAAGTTGTATCTTGGGTATTTGGATTTTGATGACTAATATCCATTTATCAATGAGTGCATACCAAGTGTGTTGTTTTGTGATTGGGTTACCTCACTCAGAATTATATTTCTAGGTCCATCCATTTACCTAAAAATTTCATGAATTCATCATTCTTAATAGCTGAGTAGTAAGTACTCCATAGGGTAAATATACCACATTTTCTCTATCCATTCCTCTGTTGAGGGACATCTAGAATATTTCCAGCTTCTGACTATTATAAATAAGGCTACTATGAACACAGTGGAGCATTTGTTCTTGCTATATGTTGGAGAATCTTTTGGGTATATGCTCAGGAGTGGTATAGCTGGGTCCTCAGGTGTTAGTATGTCTGATTTTCTGAGGAACTGCCACACTGATTTCCAGCGTGGTTGTATAAGCTTGCAATCTCACCAACAATGGGGGAGTGTTCCTCTTTCTCCACATCCTTGTTAGCATCTGCTGTCACCTTAGTTTTTTTTTTTTTTTATCTTAAACATTCTGACTGGTGTGAGGTAGAAACTCAGGGTTGTTTTGATTTGTATTTCTCTTATGACTAATGATGTTGAAAATGTCTTTAGGTGCCCCTCAGCCATTTGGTATTCCTCACTTGAGCATTCTTTATTTAGCCCCGATCCACACTTTTAATAGGGTTATTTGTTACTCTGAAGTCTAACTTCTTGATCTCTTTGTATATATTGGATATTAGCCCTGTATGGGATGTAAGATTGGTAAAGATCTTTTCCCAGTCTATTGGTTGCTGTTTTGTCCTATTGACAGTGTCCTTTGCCTTACAGAAGCTTTGCAATGTTATGAGGTCCTATTTACTAATTCTTGATCTTAGTGCATAAGCCATTGATGTTCTGTTCAGGAAATTTTCCCCTGTACCCATGGGCTTGAACCACTTCCCCACTTTCTTTTCTATTAGTTTCAGTATATCTGGTTTTATGTGGAGGTCTTTGATCTGCTTGTACTTTAGCTTTGTATAAGGAGATAAAAAATGGATCAATTTGCATTCATCTCCATGCTAACTGCCAGCTAAACTAGTACCCTTTCTTGAAAATGCTGTATTTTTCCACAGGATCGTTTTAGTACCTCTGTCAAAGATCAAGTGATCTTAGTTATGTGGGTTCATTTCTGGGTCTTCAGTTCTATTCCATTGATATACATGCCTGTCACAATTTTTAACACTATTTCTCTGTAGTACAGATTGAGGTCAGGGATACTGATTTCCCCAGAAATTCTTTTATTGTTGAGAATAGATTTTGCTCTACTGGGTTTTTTTGTTATTCCAAAGGAATTTGAGATTTGCTCGTTCTAACTCTATGAAGAACTTAGTTGATATTTTGATAGAGATTGCATTGAATCTGTAGGTTGCTTCTGGAAAGATGGCCATTTTTATTCTATTAATCCTGCTAATCCATGAGCATGGGAGTTCTTTCCATCTTCTTAGGTTTTCTTCAATTTCTTTCTTCAGAGACTTGAAGTACTTTTCATACAGATCTTTCACTTGTTTGGTTAGAATTACACCAAAGAATTCAAAATATCACTATTTGCAGATGATATAATAGTATACTTATGCGACCCTAAAAACTCTACAAGAGAACTCCAGCAGCTGAAAAACCACTTCAGCAAAGTGGCTGGATATAAAGTTAACTCAAATAAATTCCCATCCTAGCTCTACACAAAGGATAAACAGGCAGAGAAAGAAATTAGAGAAATGACACCCTTCACAGTAGCCACAAACAATATAAAGTATATTGGTGATAACGTTCATAAATTTAATTCTTCGTTACACTAGCTTTTTGTTATCCCAACTCTAACTTTCAGATAGGCCTTTACCTGTAAGATGCATAAGTATAGCAAATTTTTATCAGTGAATATTCACCAAGGCAGGCAGTGAAGTGTCATTCGAGGTTGTTCAAGCACTGGAAATTTGTCAGAGACTTAAAGACACTTGAAAACATCACAAAATTTCAAGAGATATAAAAAAAATAAAAACCTCTCAAATATATTTGGTAATGTTGTAATTAATGCCGTAAGAAAAAAGCATTTTCAAAATAGAAGATGAGGCCATGAGCAACCCGCTACCCCAGAGGGAACTCCATTCTCCTAACAATGCTCTACCCACCTTCATCAGACCTTTGAAGTCTGAATGATACAGGTAAGCTTCCCTTCTCCCACCCATCTTAAATGGTAGCTGAGTTCTCTGCATCAAGTTAATTTGGCCTGAGCAGACTACATTCCAGGAGACCTGCATGTTCCTGCTACCTCTCTGCCCACCTTCAATGGACCTGCAGCTCCAGAATCATACAGATGGCCAGATCTGGAAACATGCAGACTAAGGATACCAAGCAGAGGCCTGCCACACCAAGATCACTGAGGTTAGCCTCTCTCCCAATACCTACTACAACAGGAATATCCAGGGACAAAGCAATCCAGAGTGCAAAGATCCACATAAAAATGCAATAGATTCCAGGGCAATAATACCTTCAGAGCACAGCTACTAATCTGTAGCATGCTGTGGATTCCTTAACAGAATTGAAGCATAAGAAAATAATCTTAAATCCAATCTTATAAGGATGATGAAGGACTTGAAAGAGGAAATGAATACATCCCTTAATGAAATTCAAGAAGAGGTATTTGGAGAGAAAACAAATTAATCCCTTAAATATATACAATAAAGCACAACCAAATGGGTGAAGGAAATAAGTATAACTGTGCAATACCTAAAAGTTGAAATAGAAACAATAACAAAAAGCACAAACTGAGTTAATAATGGAGATGGAATACTTAGGAAAGGGAACAGGAACAGATTTAAGCATCACCAACAGAATGCAAGAAATGGAAGAGAGAATCTCAGGCATAGAAGATAGAATAGAAAAAATTGATAATCTGTCTAAGCAAATGTTAAGTCTAAAAATAACCCGTGATATAAAACATCTAGGAAATCTTGGATGCCATCAAAATCCCTAATGTAAGAAAAATAGGACTAGAAGAAAGTAATGAGTACCAGGTCCAATGCCCAGAAAATATTTTCCGCAAAATCATAGATGAAAGTTTTTTTCCAACATAAAGAAAGAGATGGGTGTCGCCTTCTACAAGCAGGAAAGGAGGTCAGCTATATACACAGCAGCCAGCTAGGAGGAGGCAGGCTGCACATGTGTGTCTGGCCCTGAAGAGTGAAAGAAACAGTCTGGAGACTTCTGGCTAGAGCCTTCTGGTTTTCATCTCTAGATCGGGGACACCCTTGGCCACAGCATGCCATCTCCAGGCAGTGCAGGAGGCCAGCTATACACCCAGAAGCCAGCTAGGAGGAGACAGCCTGCAGGACACAATAAGACGACCAAACCTAAGGATTATGGATATAGATGAGAGTGAAGATTTACAACTTAAAGGGCCAGCAAATATCTTCAACAAAATTATGGAAGAAATCTTCCCTAACCTAAAGAAAGATGCCCATGAATATGCAAGAAGCATATAGAACTCCAAACAGACTGGACCAGAACAGAAATACCACCTGTCGCATAATAATCAAAACCCCAAATGTACTAAACAAAGAAATAATATTAAAGACAGTAAGAGAAAAATGCAAAGTAACATATAAAGGAAGAACTATCAGAATCACACCAGACTTCTCCCCAGAGACCCTGAAACCTAGAAGATCCTGGGCAGACCTCATGCAGAATCTAAGACAACACAAATGTCAGCCAAGATTACTATACCCAGCAAAGCTCTCAATCACCATAGATGGAGAAACCAAGATATTCCATGACAAAACCAAATTTACACAATATCTTTCCACAAACACAGTCCTACAAAAGATAATAGGATTGTAAACCCCAATACAAGGAGGGAAATTACACCCTGGAAAAAGCAAAACAGTAACCTTCTTTCATCAAACCCAAAAGAAGAAAACCACTCAAATATAAAAATAACATCAAAAATGACAGGAAGTAATAATCACTATTGCTTAATATCTCTTAGCCTCAATAGAATCAATTCCCCAATAAAAATAACTAGACTAAAAGACTGAATACATAAACAGGACCCTACATTTTGCTACATACAGGAAACACACCTCAGTGTCAAAGACCAACACTATCTTAGAGTAAAAGGCTGGAAGACAATTTTACAAGCAAATGGCCTCAGGAAATGAGCCAGAGTAGACATTCTAATATCAGATAAAGTTGACTTTCAACTTAAAGTCATCAAAAGAAACAGAGAAGGACACATCTTGCTGGTCAAAGGAAAAATCCACCAAGAAGAACTCTCAATTCTGAACATCTATGCTCCAAATGCAAGGGCACCCTCATTTGTAAAAGAAACTTTACTAAAACTCAAAGCACACATTGCACTTAACACAATAATTGTGGGTGTATTCAACACTCCACTCTCTTCAATGGACTGACCAGGAAAAGAGAAACTAAGCAGGGACATGAAACTAGTTGAAGCTTTGGATCAATTGGATATATATATATATATATATATATATATATATATATATATATATATATAAAACATTTCATCCTAAAGCAAAAGGATATACCTTTTCTCAGCACCTCATGGTACCTTCTCCAAAATTGACCATAAAATTCGTGACAAGACAGACCTCAACAAATATAAGACGATCGAACTAATCCCATGCATTCTATCAGATCACTATGGAGAAAGAGTGGTCTTCAATAGCAACAAAAACAATAGAAAGCCCACATACACATGGAGGCTGAACAGTACTGTACTCAATGATACCTTAGCCAAAGAAGAAATAAAGAAAGAAATCAAAGACTTTATAGAAATTAATGAAAATGAAGTCACCACATAACCAAATCTACAGGACACAATGAAAGCAGTGCTAAGAGGAAAACTTATAGCCCTGAGTGCCTCCAAAAAGAAACAGGAGAGAGCATATACTAGCAGCTTAACGGCACACCTGAAAGCTCTGGAACAAATAGAATCTAATTCACACAGGGGGAGTAGAAAACAAGAAATCATCAAACTCAGGGCTGAAATGAATCAAGGTAAAACAAAGAGAACCATACAAAAAATCAACAAAATCAGGAGCTGTTTTTTTTGAGAAAATCAACAAGATAGATAAACTGTTAGCCAGACTAACCAAAGGGCAGAGAGACAGTATCCAAATCAACAAAATTAGAAATGAAAAAGGTGATATAACAACAGAAACTGAGGAAATTCAAAAATCATCAGATCCTACCACAAAACCCTATATCAACACAACTGTAGAATCTGGAGGAAATGGACAATTTTCTAGACAGATACCAAATATCAAAATTAAATCAGGATCAAATAGATCATCTAACCAGTCCTATAACCCCTAAAGGAATAGAAGGGGTCATGGAATGTCTTCCAGCCAAAAAAAGTACAGGACCAGATGGTTTCACTGCACAATTATATAATAAATTCAAAGATGACCTAAAGGAAATACTTCAAATTATTCCAGAAAATAGAAACAGAAGGAACACTTCCAAACTCAATCTATGAAGCCACAATTATATTCATACAAAAACCACACAAAGATCCAACAATGAAGGAGAACTACAAGCCAATATCCCTTATGAATATCGACACAAAAATACTCAATAAACTTCTTCCCAACTGAATCTAAGAACACGTCAAAACATGCATTCACCATGATCAAATAGGCTTCATCCCAGGGATGCAGGGTGAATTCAACACTCCACTCTCCTCAATGGACCGATGAGGAAAACAGAAACTAAACAGGGACATGAAACTAGTTGAAGCTTTGGACCAATTGGATTTTATATATATATATATATATATATATATATATATATATATATATATATATAATTTTATCCTAAAGCAAAAGAATATAACTTTTTCTCAGCACCTCATGGTACCTTCTCCAAAATATATCCACATAATTGGTCACAAGACAGACCTCAACAAATGTAAGAAGATTGAACTAACCCCATGCCTCCTATCAGATCACTATGGAGTAACATCCACTACATAAACAAACTCAAAGAAAAAAAACACATGGTCATTTCATTAGATGCTGAAAAAGCATTTGACAAAATTCAGCATCCTTTCATGCTAAAAGTCTTGGAAAGAACAGGAATTCAAGGTCCATAACTAAACATAGTAAAAGCAATATACAGGAAATTGGTAGGCAACATCAAACTAAATGGAGAGAAACTTGAAGCAATCCGACTAAAATCAGGGACTAGACAAGGCTGCCCCCTCTCTTCATATCTTTTCAATATAATACTTGAGGTACTAGCTTGAGCAATTGCACAAAAAACGGAAGTCATAGGGATACAAATTGAAAAGGATGAAGTCAAACTCTATTTCCAGATGATATGATAGTATACTTAAGTGACCTAAAAACCCCACCAGAGAACTCCTCCAGCTGATAAACAACTTCAGCAAAGTGGCTGGTTATAAAATCAACTCAAGCAAATCAGTAGCCTTCCTATACTCAAAGAATAAGCAGGCTGAGACTGAAATTAGGGAAATGAGACCCTTCACAATAGCTACAAACAATATAAAGTATCTTGGTGTGACTCTAACCAAACAAGTGAAAGTCCTGTATAATAAGAACTTCAGGTCTTTGAAGAAGGAAATCAAAGATCTCAAAAAAATGGAAAACTCTTCCATGCTCATGACTTGGCAGGATTAATATATTTAAAATGGCCATCTTGCCAAAAGCAATCTACAGATTCAATGCAATCCCCATCAAAATCACAACTCAGTTCTTCATATAGTTAGAAAGAGCAATTCTCAAATTGATCTGGAATAACAAACATCCCAGGATAGATAAAACTATTCTCAACTCTAAAAGAACTTCTGGGGGAATCAGTATCCCGAACCTCAAGCAGTACTCCAGAGCAATAGTGTTAAAAACTTCATGGTATTGGTACCGTGACAGGCAGGTAGATGCATGGAATAGAAATGAAGACCCAGAAATGAGCCCACACATGTACAGTCACTTGATCTTCGACACAGGAGCTAAATCCCTCCAGTGGAAAGAAGAGAGCCCATTCAACAAATGATGCTGGTTCAACTGGAAATCAGCATGCAGAAGAATGCAAATTGATTCATTTTTATCTCCTACAAATATCATGTCCAAGTTGATCAAGGACTTCCACTTAAAACCAGACATACTTCAACCTAAAGAAAAGAAACTGGGGAACAGCCTCTAGCACATAGGCACAGGGGAAAACGTCCTGAACAGAACACCAATAGCTTGTGCTCTAAGAACAAGAATTGACAAATGGGACCTCATAAAATTACAAAGTTTCTGTGAGGCAAAAGACTGTCAGAAGGACAAAACACAACCAACAAATTGGGAAAAGATCTTCACCAACACTACATCTGACAGAGGGCTAATATCCAATATATACAAAGAACTCAAGAAGTTAGACCTCAGAAAACCAAATATCCCTATCAAAATGGGGTACAGAGCTAAACAATGACTTTTCACCTGAAGAACTTCAGATGGCTGAGAAGAACCTTAAGAAATAGTCAGCATCTGCTGGGCGGTGGTGGCACACGCCTGTAATCCCAGAACTTGGGAGGCAGAGGCAGGCGGATTTCTGAGTTCGAGGCCAGCCTGGTCTACCGAGTGAGCTCCAGGACAGCCAGGACTACACAGAGAAACCCGTCTCGAAAAACCAAAAAAAAAAAAAAAAAAAGTCAGCATCATTAGTCATTAGGGAAATGCAAATCAAATCAACCCAATCATCTCACACCAGTTAGAATGGCTAAGATTAAAATCTCAGGAAACAGCAGGTGTTGGCGAGGATGTGGAGAAAGAGGAACTCTCTTCCACTGCTGGTGGAATTGCAAGCTGGTACAACAATTCTGAAAATCGGTCTGGCGGTTTCTCAGAAAACTGGGCACGATACTTCCGGAGGACCCTGCTATACCACTCCTGGGCATATACCCAGAGGATTCCCCAGCATGTAATAAGGATACATGCTCCATTATGTTCAATGCAGCCCTATTTAAAATACCCAGAAGCTGGAAAGAAACCAGATGTCCTTCAACAGAGGAATGGATACAAAAAAAAGTGGTATATATATATATATATATATATATATATATATATATATATATACACACACAATGAAGTACTATTCAGGCATTAGAAACAATGAATTCATGAAATTCTTAGACAAAAGGATGGAGCTGGAGAACACCATCCTAAGTGAGGTAACCCAGTCTCAAAAGAATACCCATGGTATTCACTCACTGATAATCAAATATTAGCCTAGAATCTTGGAATAACCAAGACACAATCCTCATACCAAATGATTCCTATGAAGAAAGAAGGAGTGGCCCCTGGTTCTGGAAATGCTCAATTCATCAGTGTAGGGTAATAGCAGAACAGGAAGTGGGAAAGGGTAGATGGGGGAACACAGGGCAGAAAAAGTGCATATGGGACTTTTGGGGACTGGGAAGCCAGGAAAGGTGAAATCATCTGTAATGTAAATAAAGAATATATCAATTTTTAAAAAAAGAAAGAAAGAGATACCCATAAACATACAAGAAGTCTATAGAACACCAATGAGGCTGGACCAAAAAAAAAAAAAAAAAAGAATTCCGCTTATCACATAATAATCTAAACACAAAATCTAGAGAACAAAGAACAAATATCAAAAGTGGCAAGGGAAAAATGACAGGTAATATAAAAAAGCAGACCTATCAGAATTATACCTGACATATCCACATAGACGCTAAAAGCTAGAAGATCCTGAAGAGTTACCTTGCAACCTGGAAAAAAAAAAAACAGATGCCAAATTACACGACTATACCCAGCAAAATTTTGAATCATCATAGATAGAGAAAACAAGATATTTCAAGGCAAATCCAAACTAAAAAATATCTATCGACAAATCCATCACAATAGAAAATACTAGAAGGAAAACTCCAACCCAATGAGAATAAACACATCTTATTTATTATAAAAATAATAAGTAAGTATATAAATAAATAAATAAATAAATAAATAAATAAGCAAGCACAGGAAATAAGTAATTCTATACCAGCAAAAACTATTAAGCACTTATAGAAACTAACACCACCAATTAATATGTCTAAACATCACTGTAACCCATTCCCTAATAAAAAGATACAGGCTAACAGAATGGATTTAAAAAGAGAATCCATCATTCTGCTGCATACTAGAGACACACCTCAGCCATAAAGTTAGACATTATCTTAGAGAAAAAGGCTGAAAAAAGATTCCCAAGTAAACAAACCCAAGAGGGAAATAGGAGTATCCATTATAATAGCTAATAATAGAGACTTTCACACCAAATTAGTAAAAAGAGGGGACACTTTATACATATCAAAGGAAAAATATACCAAGATATAATCTCAAATTTGAACATCTATGTCCTCAAAATAAGGGTAACAACATTTGTAAAAGAAACATTGCTAAAGCTTACATTACACATTAAACCCAACACATTAATAATGGGAGACATTAACAACCCACTTTCAATAATTAACAGGAGATTCAGACCAAATTAAACAAAGAAATAACAGAAGTAACATTATGAGATAAATAGTACAAAGAAACAGTATAGAATATTTCACACAAACACAAAAGAATATACCTTCTTCTCAGCACCTCAAGGATCTTTCTCCAAAACTGACTTTATAGTTTGACACAATGAAAGCCTGAACAAACACAAGAAATTTGAAATAACACTTTGTGTCCTATCAGACCACCATGGATTAAAGCTGGACTTCAACTAAAACAGAAGTACCAAAAAGACCACACACTCATGGAATTTGAACAACTCTCTATTCAATGATCTCTGGGGCAGGGAAGAAATAAAGAAAATAATGACCTTTTAGAATTAAATAAAAATGAAGGCACAACATACCCAAACATATGGGTCACAAGAAAAGCAGTAATGAGAGGATAGTTTATATCACTAATCTATAAAGAAATTAGAAAGTTCTCATACCACCAGGTATTTAAAGTTAATCTGAAAGATCTAGATAAAGAGAAGAAACCCACCAAAGAAGAGTAGAAAGCAGGAAAAAGCCAAAGTCAGGGATGAAATTGATCAGTTAGAAAGAAAGAAAATATTATGAAGAATCAATGAAACCAAGAGGTACTTCTCTGACAAAATCAACAAGATAGATAAAAGCTTAGGCAATCTAACCAAAAGTCAAAGAGACAATATCCATGTGAACAAAATCAGCAATGAAATGGGATACATAACAATGGACAGTAAGAAAATTAAAAGAATCATTAGATGTTTCTTCAAAGGCTGGAATTATACAAAATTGTAAAATAATAATGAGGTTTAGGATATTTTTATGAAGATAATACTTAGCAAAATTAAATCACGATCAAGTAAACAATTTAAACAGCTCTATAATTCCTAAAAATATAGAAGCAGTCTCCCAAGCAAAAAAAAAAAAATCCCAGGGACAGATCATTTTATTACAGAATTCTATCAGACTTTCAAAGAAGAATTAATTCCAATACTCCTCAACCTATTCCATAAAATAGAAACAGAAGGGACTCTGCTACACTCATTAAATGAAGTCACAGTCACCCTGATACCCAATCCATACAAAGTCTCAACAAGAAAGAACATTTCGGGCTGATTTTTCTTATGAACATTAATTTAAAAACACTCAGTAATGCACAACACACTCATCCATCAAGACTAAGTAAAGTTTATCCAAGGGATGCAAAGATGGTTCAATGTAGTTAAATCCATCAACATAGTCCACCATATAAACAAGATGAATGAAAAAAGTCATATAATCATCTCATTAAATGATGAATAAGCCTTAGACAAAATCCACCACTCTTTCATTTTAAAAATATTAGAGTTATCACAGACACAAGGCACACACCTAAACACAATCAAAGCAATAAACAGCAAGCCAACAGACAACAACAAACTAAAAGGAGAGAAACTTCAACTAATTGTACTAAAATCAGGAACAAGACCTAGCTGTCCACTTTCTTCCTATCTATTAAATATAGCACTTGATTTTCTGACCAGAGCAATTATACAGCAAAAGATGATAAAGGAGACAAAAATGGAAATGAAGAAGACAACACATCCCTATCTGTTGTTGATATAATAGTATACATAAACAACCCCAAGAATTCAACCAGCAACTCTTACAGATGATTAATAACTTGAGGGAAGCGGCTGAATACAAAATTAACTCAATGAAATCAGTACCCCCACCACTTATAAAAATGAAAATTGATCCAAGAATATTAAAGAAATAACACCTTTTATCGAAACTACAATTAATATAAAATATCTTGGTGTAACTCTAATGATGCAAGTGAAAGATCTGTAAGGCAAACACTTCAAGTCCCTGAAGGAAGAAATTGAAGACAATATCAGAAGTTGGAAAGATTCCCCCATGTTACCAGCTCCAAGATGGTGGTGGGTCTCAGGGCTCTGTCTGACAGCTGGAATCCTTGCAGGCCTAGGACTTCCTGGCTGGACTGCTGAACCCTAGGCAGTGGCTCTCTCAGTCAGCATGGCTCCATCTTGTTGAGCTGTTCTCCCCAGGATAGTGTTGGACCTGCGGAGCTCTGTCTAACCGTGGGCTCTCTGTGGATCAGGAGCTCCCGCAGTTGGACTGCAGGATCCAAGATGGTGCAGATCCCGATCCTTGGATCTCCATCGATCTACAGGACCTCCTGCAGGTCAGACACTCACCTGCCTGCTCTGGCAGCTGTAATGCTGCGCAAGTCCCTGGTCCGGAAGGCACCCAGGCAAGCTATACCCTGGGAAATCCTTCACTCTGGTGCCCACTGTACCTTGCTAAGTTACCAGCTCCAAGATGGTAGCTTGTCTCAGGGCTCTGTCTAACTGCAGCTGAAAATGGAATGGTGATAGAAATGGAGTTCTGGAGAAGGTGTTGAAAGGGACAGAGGAGAGATGGCTAGATGAACATGAGAATGAATGGAAATCTGCAACAGGTATGGGTCAGGAATTGGGGGCAAAGGTGCCAAAGAATCAATAGGTATGACTCTCAGCATTGGAGAAACAGAACCTGAAGAAGCCACCTGTTGTTGCCAGGAAGAAACCCCAGAGGAGCAATAACAACATCATACCACCCACAAAATTTTGACACAAAATTTATCCTGTCCACAAAATTTCAGTGATGGGGGATGGACCAGACACACAGGAAATGGCCAAGCCACTCAGAGGAGATGTGGAGCTGGGTATGGGCATTAAACACTGTGGAAGGGTATTGAACAATGAGAGGCACATAAAATGACTATGTGAAAAACTTTAATAAATAAAAATCAAAGAACATGCTGTTAAGACATATATTACACCAAATTAGATATTAAAATATGATTGGAAAATTTTCATATTGCATAAAACTTACCAAAAATAAACCAATATAAAGTAAAATTGTAAAATACCATAACTAGTAATAAAAATAAAAGCCTCTCAATTTTAAAAGCATAGGAGCAAATGAATCCACCAAAGAATTCTCACCAAATTTCAAAAGAACTAGCAATACTTATTCCATAAAACAGGAAAGAATAATTGGATTTCACTTAATGTTTATGAATCTAGCATTGCACTAATAGAAGCAATATATGATGAAAACCATAGAATATGGAAACTAAGACTTAAGTCTTTTATGTATGTAGAAGAAAAATCCTTTGTAGAATTTTGGTAACTCAAAATTCTATCAATAAAAGTTTGCATTATGACCAGGTTTGTTCCACTCTTGATGATGATAATGAAGACGACAATGATGGTGGTGGTGGTGGTGGTGGTGGTGGTGGTGGTGGTGGTGGTGGTGGTCGCGGTGATGGTGGTCGTGGTGGTAGTGATGATGATTATGATAGTGGTGGTGATGATAGTGACGATGATGATGATGATGTGGTGGTGGTGGTGTGTATAATCGACCAAATCAATCACACAAATAGTCTCAAAGGCAGAAATCACACAATAATATTAAAATGAAAAAAAGACCTCAGAACTAAAAATTTTCGCAAGTGACAGGATCAAAAATTAACACACACACACACACACACACACACACACACACTCACAGTAGCTTTCATATATACCAAAACTTGAAAATATTGGGGAAAATATTTCATTGAGAAATAGAAAACCGGACCAAACACTAGAATTGCACCTATTGACAGTAATGAAAAATATCTACAAGTCACCAAAAGGAAAAAGAATAAAGAAAAGAAAGAACTTTCCCCCTGTGCCCATGTCCTCCAGGGTCTTCCCCAGTTTCTTTTCTATTAGTTTCAGTGTGTCTGGTTTTATATGGAGGTCCTTGATCCACTTGGAGGTGATCTTAGTACAAGGTGATAAGAGTGGGTCAATTCACATTCTTCTGCATGTTGATCTCCAGTTGAACCAGCACCATTTGTTGAAAAGGCTATCTTTTTTTTCCACTGGATGGTTGTAGCTCCTTTATCAAAGATCAATGACCATAAGTCTGTGGGTTTATTTCTGGGTCTTCAATTCTATTCCATTGATCTACTTGCCTGTCGCTGTACCAATACCATGCAGTTTTTAGCACAATTGTTCTGTAGTATTGCTTGAGGTCAGGAATATTAATTCCCCCAGAAGTCCTTTTTTTGTTGAGAATAGTTTTAGCTATCCTGGGTTTTTTTGTTACTTCAAATGAATTTGAGAATTGCTCTTTCTAGATCTATGAAGAATTGATTTGGGATTTTGATGGGGATTGCATTGAATCTGTACATTGCTTTTGGCAAGATGGCCATTTTTACTATATTGATCCTGCCAATCCAAGCGCATGGAATATTTTTCCATCTCCTGGGGTCTTCTTCGATTTCTTTCTTCAAGGACTTGAAATTCCTGTCATACAGATCTTTCACTTGTTTGGTTAAAGTCACTCCAAGATACTTTATATTGTTTGTGGCTATTGTGAAGGGTGTTATTTCCCTAAATTCTTTCTCAGCCTGTTTGTCCTTTGAGTACAAGAAGGCTACTGATTTGCTTGAGCTGATTTTATAGCCTGCCACCTTGCTGAAGTTGTCTATCAGCTGTAGGAGTTCTCTAGTGGAGTTTTTTGGGTCACTTACGTATACTATCATATCATCTGCAAAAAGTGATATTTTGACTTCTTCCTTTCCAATTTGTATACCTTTGACTTCCTTATGTTGTCTAATTGCTCTCGCTAGAACTTCAAGTACTATATTGAAAAGATATGGAGAGAGAAGGCACCCTTGTCTAGTCCCTGATTTTAGTGGGATTACGTCAAGTTTCTCTCCATTTATTTTGATGTTGGATACTGGATTGCTGTATATTGGTTTTACTATATTTAGATATGGGCCTTGAATTCCTGTTCTTCCTAGGACTTTTAGCATGAAAGGATGCTGAATTTTTTCAAATGCTTTTTTAGCATCTAATGATATAATCATGTGATTTTTTTCTTTTAGTTTGTTTATGAAGTGGATTACATTGATGGATTTCTGTATATTCAGCCATCCCTGCATCCCTACTTGATCAATGTGAATGATCGTTTTTTATGTGCCCTTGGATTTGGTTGGCAAGAATTTTATTTAGTATTTTTGCATCAATATTCATAAGGGAAATTGGCCTGTAGTTCTCTTTCTTTGTAGGATCTTTGTGTGCTTTTGGTATCAACGTTATTGTGGCTTCGTAGAATGAATTGGGCAGTGTTCCTTCTGTTTTATTTTGTGGAATAGTTTGAAGAGTATTGGTGTTAGGTCTTCTTTGAAGGTCTGAGAGAAATGCTCTAAGATCAAGTATTGACAAATGGGACCTCATAAAATTACAAAGTTTCTGTAAGGCAAAGGACACTGTCAGAAGGACAAACAGCAACCAAGAAATTGGGAAAAGATCTTCACCAAAGGGCTAATATCCAATATATACAAAGAACTCAAGAAGTTAGACCCCAAAGAACCAAATAACCCTATTAAAAATGGGGTACAGAGCTAAACAAAGAATTTTCACCAGAAGAAATTCAGATGGCTGAGAAGCACCTTAAGAGATGTTCAATATCATTAGTCATCAGGGAAATGCAAATCAAAACAACCCTGAGATTCCTCCTCACACCAGTCAGCATGGGTAAGATTAAAAACTCAAGGGACAACAGGGGCTGGCACGGATGTGGAGAAAAAGGAACATTCCTACACTGTTGGTGGGATTGTAAGGTGGTACAACTGCTCTGGAAATCAATCTGGCAGTTCCTCAGAAAATTGGGCATGACACTTTTAGAGGAACCTGTCATACCACTCCTGGGCATATACCCAGCGGAATCCCTTGCATACAATAAAGACAAATGCTCCACTATGTTCATGGCAGCCTTATTTATAATAGCCAGAAGTTGGAAGGAGCTCAGATGTCTCTCAAAGGAGGAATGGATACAGAAAATGTGGTATATTTATACAATGGAATACTACTCAGCAATTAAAAATAATGAATTCACGCAATTTGTAGGCAAATGGTTGGATCTGCAAAATATCATCCTAGGTGAGTTAACCCAATCACTAAAGAATACACATGAAATGAAATCACTGATAAGTGGATATAAATGAGTCCAAAAGCTCTGAATAATCAAGGCACAATTAGCAAATCAAAAGATTCCCAAGAAGAAGGAAGGAAAGGACCCTGGTCCTGAAAAGACTGGATCCAGTTTTGTAGGAGAGTATCAGAACAGAGAAATGGTGAGGGTGGGAGGATGGGGAATGGGCAGAAGGAAGAGGATTTATGGTACATACGGTGAGGGGGGAACTGGGAAAGGGAAGAGTCTTTGGAATGTAAACAAAAAATATAGAAAGTTAAAAAAATAAAAATTAAAATGCAAAAAAAAAGAAAAAGAAAAGGAAAGTAAAGGAAAGAATGAAAAGAAAGGAAAGAAAGGAAAATGAAAAGAAAAGCATGAAAGAAGTTGAAAAATTAAAGGGTATCCAAGTAACTAGAAATGGCTTTTCTGCTCATATATAGAAGAAACCATATTCTGAAAATGGCTATCCTAAGAAAACTAATATACAGAATGTATACAATCTTCATCAAAACACCAGCAGTGTTCTCTGTAGGCATAAAAAATGAATCTCAGTATTTATACTAAGGCACAGAACATAAAGAATACACAAAAAGGCAGGCAGATTTCTGAGTTCAAGGCCAGCCTGGTCTACAGAGTGAGTTCCAGGACAGCCAGGGCTACACAGAGAAACCCTGTCTCGTAAAACAAAAAACAAAAACAAAAACAAAAAAACAACAACAAAAAAGAATACACAAAGAAATCTTCAAGTAAAAAAATAAAGAAAGAATGCTGTAGGGCATATCACACCAGAATTGTAGTACGGATACATAAAAATGAAGCAAAGCAAAATGATTGCAGAAAAAACGACATTTAGATCAATGGAATAGAAAAACCACGTGTATTTCCACACAACTATAGCTCCCTGAACCTTGACAAAATTGCCAAAAAGGTGTGGAGAAATGATAGCATCATTAAGAAATCTTGATTTAGAAACATAAATTTTAAAATGCAGAAAAATAAAACAGAACCTTTGTGTCTAACTGTATCTTAAAACTCAATTTTAAATACATTAAAAAATACAATATAAAATCTGATACTCTAAGTCTGCGAGAGAAAACCTGTTGTGTACCCTTCAACTTGTAGGCAACATAAGGACATTACATGTAGCTGTTTGGAGTGTCTTGAAACAAGAGTAAAAATTGTCATGGGATGTTATACACTAAAAGTTTGTTTTAGGCAAAGGAAGTGAAAAGCTAACGCATACCAGGGGATAAATTCTTTCAGTACTTAATATCTGTTAAGAGATTAATTTTTACAATATACAAGTAACTCCAAAAACTTAATATTTGTATGTTTAGTCCCCAGTTGAAGAAGAGTTTGGGAATGATTAGGAGGTGTGGCCTTGTTGAAGGATAAAGGTAAGCCACACAATTAAAAATGAGGTAAGGGACCAAAAAATTCTTAGGAAAAAATGCAAATCGTCTAAGTCTCTATTTTATCCAGTCAGAATTATCATGACTGAAAATACAAAGGCCAGCATGTTGGCATCTAAACATGGAAAAGAAATGCTTATCTATAGTTTCCATATAAATTGTTATTAGAAAACATTAATAGATATTTTCCAACAAACAAAAATCTTTCTATAATAAGATCCATTTATAATGCTTCTGCACATATACCCAAATGGCTATACACTAACCACATGCTTGCGCATCCCAGTTCATTGTTTTAGTAGTCTCAAAACTTAGAAAATTCACTCAAATCTTCCTGATATGTAAACCACAGAGATCCAACAGAAAAAGAGAATTTCAGACCAATTTCCCTTATGAATATTGATTCAAAACTACTCAATAAAATACTGACAAACTGACCCCAAGAACACCTTAAAAACCTCATCCAATGTGATCATGTAGATATCATACCAAGGGTGCTCTGACTGTTTAATATAGGAAAGTCCATCAATGTAATCAACCATATAACTAAATTGAATGAAACAAAAATACCTTATGATCACCTCATTAGATGCTGAAAAATATTTTGTCCAAAGGTAACACCTCTTCAGGATAAAAGCCTTAAAGGCATTAGGGATACAAGTTGAATGCCTACACATGATAATAATAAATAACAATATACAGCAAACTAATAGCCAACATCAAATTAAATTGAGAGAAAATTATAGCAATTGTACTAAAATCAGGGACAAGACAAGTCTGTCTACTCTGTATTCAAAATAGTACTAGAAGTTCTAACTAGAGCAGCAAGACAACTAAAGGAGATCAAGGGAGTACAAATTGGAAAGAAAGAAGTATTGCTATTCACAGATGACATGATAATACATATATGTGACCCAAGAAACTTTACTAGAGAACTTTTGCAGCTGACAAACATTAATGAATGTATATGGTTTATTGGAGTGGTCTTATTTCAACTACTCCAACAAACTTTGTCTCTGGATGCAAATTCCAAGAATCCAGTAACTGTTCAGCCCACAAGGCTGAATCCTTTAGTTTGTCCTCAGTATATAATGGTATCCTGAGGTAGGGTCTAATGACGCTGAAGGAATATCCTTGGCAGCAAAAATGAGAATAGATAGATTTATAAGAACTTCCTTTTTCCATGTCCTTAATATAGGGTACTACCAGATGGCATGGCCTAGATAATATGGATCTTTCCATTTCAAATGCTACTTTGACTTTATTTAATTATCACACACACTATCTTAGGGCAAAAGGGTGGGTTAAAGTAGTCCAAGTAAATGAACCTTGGAAACTGGCAGCTGTGACTGTTCTAATAGCTGAATAAATATTAAAAGTTACTTAAAATGACAAAGATACATCAATAATTAAGTACAGAATCCATTAACAGAACATTAGGTTTCTAAACATACTTCCTGAATAAATGTACAGCTAATTACACAGATAAATCCCAGTACAGCTGCAGTGAGTCATATGTATAATACAGTATTAATTAAAAAGTGTACCTTGATAAAAATAAGCATTAATATCTGATTTAAATTACATCATATATCAAATTGGTTTAATGTTGAGGGAAATGTTTAAAAAAAATGAACCTGAAAGTTCCTGCACTTGGACCTTTGCCCTGGCACCCTGGCCAGCCGTGTGCTTGGCAGGCAATGGCCGACCTATTTTTATCTTATGGAGATTCTGACTCTGAACTTCACAATCTCTCCACACATCTTGCTAGGTTCCCACTATCGAGTCACTACCACACCAACCCCATGCTTCAGATACCTCCGAGTCTTTGTGGAGTGCCTCAGGCAAAGCCATGCTTGGCTGCTATATTTCTTTCTTAAACCCAAAGAAACCACCACACGAAGGAAAATGCAACACAAACTTAATTCAGAAACAATGGTAACTCAATCCCTGGACTCAACAACTAAAACCTAATCTTGTAAGCCTTACTAAAATCTGATTCCTCCGTTGGTGAATACTTGCGGATCTGCCATAATACTGAGAAACCCTTATCAGCTACATCTTACCCCTATGCTGTTCCCATGACTAGAGACCTAACTCTCTCCTGCTTCCTCACTGATTCTGTCCAACCCAGAATTCCCACCTAATCACCCAGTGATTGCTCCTTTATTCATTAAGAAATTGGTTCACAAGAACAGCAAAAGGCTCATCCACAATACTTCCCCCTTTCTGTTCTAATAAAAAACAAACCATTTCTCTTAATACAGAGCAAAACTATTACCATTTTGTAATGTATAAGCTATAGATAAACCTAACACCCAGTCCATCAATTTTGTCCTTAAGATAGAATATTGTCATCTACCCTAAATTAAAAAGACTTATTCTATACCTGACTTATGTCCTGGCTTTAGATTGTAAGTCATCTGAAAACCATCCTCTCAAATCTATATCATCTTTCTCAATGCCAAACAGCTTGGATTGGCTATGAGACAACAAGTCTTTAACACCATCAGAAATCCAAGAACAACTAATATTAACTGAAAATATATAGGAACTTCCAAAATTAGCCAATTTATGGAGACCACTGATCACCTGGACAGACCCTTACTTCAAAATGTTGGAGCATTGGTCTTCAACCTTCTGGCCAGGATCACCTGACAGACCTTAGAGATACAGGAATATTAAGGACAAGTCTATTCTGTGTCAGAAGAACCAAATTGTCCTAAATTATAATTGTGTCCTTTCTTTGGACAATGTTATGTTTGTAGAAGAAAAGAGGCAATTCTTGCCTAGTGGTTGTCTCACCACAAGTAAAGTAACACATAGTTGCTCAATTTCTTCTTTGTATGAAAGACAGAGAATGTTGTCAAGAGCAAACTAGACTTAACAGAAACTGATTAAATAACATTAAATGTCACATTCTCTGGATTTCTGACATTTTTGAAAACCAACTATCTATGTAAAGTAATCAGGACAGTTGTCCATTAACTACACTTAGATATTTCTACTTAAAATCTTGAAAATACTCTTAACAGTAGACAGCCATGAATTTGCTATTTGGCCCTAAACTCACAGACTTAAACATCTCAGATCAGATTAAAATAAGTTATAGAAGGACTGGGTCTAATCCTTATACTTACAAAAATTTTATCAATATAAGAAATTTTAACCAACGAAACTCTTGATTTTGCATCAAAATAAATTATGTACCATTTAAGAAATTATGAATTGGGGCTTGCAGCGAGATTGCCATCTTGCCTCAGGACACTGAGGACTGCTGGTGGCTGGGGTCAGGTGTGTGGACAGAGACCTAGCCTAGCATAGACTACCCCATCAGGCTCTTGCCTGCGCCCAGAGCCAGAGGAGCTTGGTGGGAGGTCTGTGCACCTACAGCTTGGCAGCTGTCACCTACCTCTGGGGACCAGTTCACTGTGCTTGCAGCAAGACCACCATCTTCCCTCGGGCCACTGCGGGCTGCTGGCAGCTGAGGTCAGGTACATGGACTGAGACCTAGCCCAGCATCGACTACCCTGTCAGACTCTTGCCTGTGACCAGAGCCAGAGCAGGTCGGCGGGAGGAGGTCTGTGCACCTACCGCTCGGCGGCTGTGGCTGACTGCTGGGGACTGGTTCACCATGTTTGCAGCGAGGTTGCCATCTTGCCTCAGGTCACTGTGGATAGATGGCAGCTGGGGTCAAGTGCGTGGACTGAGACCTAGCATAGCATAGTCTACCCTGTCAGGCTCTTGCTTGTGCACAAAGCCAGAGGAGCTGTGAGGGAGATCTGTGCACCTACAGCTCAGCGCGGCTGTTGCTGACCTCTAAGGTCCTGCTCTCTGGGCCACCATCTTGCCTCAGGTCACTGCGGACAACTGGCGGCTGGGGTCAGCTGCGTGGACAGAGACCTAGACTAGCATTGATTACCCTGTCAGGTTCTTGCCTGCACCCAGAGCCAGATCAATTTGGCAGATGGTCTCTGCACCAACCAGCGTGTGCAGCAACCTGCTCATGGGTCTGTGCCTGGAGTACACCCAGAGGCCTACATCTTGCCTCAGGACACCAAAGACAGCTAACCAGACAGAGACCTGTGGACTGAGAGCGCCACTATCTAGGTTCCAGCAGTCCAACCAGGGAAACTCCAGCCCTGCAGGGAATCCCGTGGTTAGACAGAGCCCTGAGACCTGCCACCATCTTAGAGCTGGTGGCCTGAACAGGTCATCATTGAGAACCAACAGAGGAGCCCAGGTCACCATAAATATCTAACAGATGAGCCCAGATTGGTGGGGGAAAAAAGATCTGATTCTTAAGAGCTGGCAACTAGACAGGACAGGAGGAGACCACAAGAGGCCAATTGCAGGTCCAGCAGCAAGCCTGGGGAAGACTTGGGTCGAGCCCAGCAGAGCTGAGGAGGTAATTTGGAGTCCAGTAGCAGAAAACTTCCTGTCTCCACCTGAAAAGCATGGATGCCCTCAATGACAGCAACACCAAAGGCCAGGCTCACAGGAGCTTCAAACTCCAACCAGTAACAATAAGACCAACTAACTCCAGAGATAAACAGATGGCAAAAGGCAAACAGGAACATTACTAACAAAAATCAAGGCAATATGGCAGCATCTGAACCCAATTCGCCAACCAACGCAAGTCCTGGATACCCGTACCCACCAGAAAAACAAGAGTTGGATATATAAGCACTGGTCATGATGCTGCTAGAGGAACACAAAAAAGACATAAACAAATCTCTTAAAGAAATGCAGGGGAACATCAATAGGGTAGAAGCCCTTACAACGCAAACACAAAACTCACTTAAAGTATTCCAGGAGAATATGGATCAACAGACAAAAGCCAGTAAGGAGGAAATGAAAAAAAAATCACTTAAAGAACTGTGGGAGAAATTGAGTCAACAGGCAGAAGTCATGAAAGAGGAAACACAATAATCTCTTAAAGAATTGCAAGAAAACACAAACAAGTGAAGGAACTGAGCAAAACCATATAAAATATGAACACAGAGGTAGAAACAACTAAGAAATCACAAAGGGAGACAACTTTGGAGATAGAAAACTTTGGGAAGAAATCAGGGTAGTAGATGCAAATATCAACAACAGAATAAAAGAGATAGAGGTAAGAATTTCAGATGATGAAGATACCATAGTAACCATTGACTCCACAGTCAAAGAAAATCCAAAATGCAAAAGGCTTGTACCCCAAAACATTCAGGAAATCCAGGACACAATGAGAAGACCAAACCTAAGGATTGTAGGGATAGATGAGAGTGAAGATCTACAATTTAAAGGGCCATCAAATATCTTCAATAAACTTATGGAAGAAAACTTCCCTAAATTAAAGAAAGAGATGCCCATGAATATATGAGAAGCTTACAGAACTCCAACCAGACTGGACCAGAACAGAAATACCTCCCGTCACATAATATTCAAAACCACAAATGTACTAAACAAAGAAAGAATATTAAAGGCAGTAAGAGAAAAAGGCCAAGTAACATATAAAGGAAGACCTATCAGAATCACACCAGACTTCTCTCCAGAGACTATGAAAGCTAGAAGATCCTGGGCGGATCTCATGCAGACTCTAAGAGAACACAATTGTTGGCCAAGACTATTATGCCCAGCAAAACTCTCAATCAATATAGATAGATAAATCTATTTGATGCTGATTTAATTTTGGTATTTGGTATCTGTCTAGGAAATTGTCCATTTCCTTCAGATTCTCCAGTTGTTTTGAGTATAGATCGTTGTAGTAGGATCTTATGATCTTTTGAATTTCCTCAGTTTCTGTTATTATGTCCCCCTTTTCATTTCTAATTTTGTTAATTTGGATACTGTTTCTGTGTCCTTTGGTTGGTCTGGCTAAGGAATTATCTATCTTGTTGATTTTCTCAAAGAACCAGCTCCTGGTTTTGTTGATTCTTTGTATGCTTTTCTTTGTATGGTTTCCTTTGTTTCTACTTGATTGATTACAGCCCTGAGTTTGATGATTTCCTGTCTTCTATTCATTCTGGGTGAATTAACTTCTTTTTCTTCCAGGGCTTTAAGGTGTGCTGTTAAGTTGCTAGTGTATGCTCTCTCCAGTTTCTTTTTTGGATGCACTTAGAGCTATGAGTTTTCCTCTTAGCACTGCTTTCATTGTGTCCCATAGATTTGGGTAGGTTGTACCTTCATTTTCATTGAATTCTAAAAAGTCTTTGATTTCTTTTTTATTTCTTCCTTGACCAAGGTGTCATTGAGTAGAGTATTGTTCAGTTTCCATGTGTATGTGGGCTTTCTGTTGTTTTTGTTGCTATTGAAGACCACTCTTACTCCATGGTGATCTGATAGGAGGCATGGGATTAGCTTGATCTTCTTGTATTTGTTGACATCTGTCTTGTGACCTATTATATGATCAATTTTGGAGAAGGTACCATGCGGTGCTGAGAAAAAGGTATATTCTTTAGCTTTAGGATGTAATGTTCTATATATATCTATTAAATCCAATTGGTCCAAAGTTTCAATTAGTTTCACTGTGTCCCTGTTTAGTTTCTGCTTTCCTGATCAATCCATTGAAGAGAGTGGAGTGTTGAAGTCACCCACAATTATTGTGTTAGGTGTAATGTGTGCTTTAAGCTTTAGTAAGGTTTCTTTTACAAATGAGGGTGCCCTTGCATTTGGAGCATAGATGTTCAGTATTGAGAGCTCTTCTTGGTGGATTTTCCCTTTGACCAGCAAGAAGTGACCTTCTGAGTCTCTTTTGATGACTTTAGGTTGGAAATCAATTTTATCTGATATTATAATGGCTACTCCAGCTTGTTTCCTGAGACCATTTGATGGTAAAATTGTCTTCCAGCATTTTACTCTAAGGCAGTGTTTGTCTTTAACACTGAGATGTGTTTCCTGTATGCAGCAAAATGTAGGGTCCTGTTTCTGTATCCAGTCTGTTAATCTATGTCTTTTTATTGGGAAATTGAGTCCATTGATATTAAGAGATATTAAGGAATAGTAATTATTACCTCCTGACATTTTTGAAATTATTCTTTTTTATATTTGAGAGGTTATTTTCTTTTGGGTTTGATGAGAGGAGGTTTCTATCTTGCTTCTTCCCAGGTGTAGTTTCCATCCTTGTCTTGGTGTTTTCCCCCTATTATCCTTTGTAGGGGTAGATTTGTGGAAAGATATTGTGCAAATTTGGTTTTGTCATGGAATACCTTGATGCCAAAATATTCCACGACAAGACATGATTTACACAATATCTTTCCACTAACCCAGCTCTACAAAGGATAATAGGAGGAAAACTCCAATACAAGGAGGGAGACTGCACCCTAGAAAAAAGCAAGATAGGGCCTTCTCTCATCAAACTCAAAAGAAGATAACCACTCAAAAACAAAAATAACATCAAAAATGACAGGAAGAAATAATCACTATTCCTTAATATCTCTTAACATCAATGGACTCAATTCCCCAATAAAAAGACGTAGACTAACAAACTGGATATGGAAGCAGTACCCTACATTTTGCTGCTTACAGGAAACACACCTCAGGGTCACAGACATACACTACCTTAGAATAAAAGGCTGGAAGACAATTTTGCAAGCAAATGGTCGCAGGAAGCAAGCTGGAATAGTCATACTAATATCAGATCAAATTGACTTTCAAGAAAAGTCATCAAAATTGACACAGAAGGACACTTCTTGCTAGTAAATGGAAAAATCCACCAAGAAGAACTCACAATTCTAAACATCTATGCTCCAAATGCAAGGGCATCCTCATTCATAAAAGAAACTTTACTAATGCTCAAAGCACTCATTGTACCTAAAACAATAATTGTGGGGGACCTCAATACTCCTTTATCCTCAATGGACCAATCAGGAAAACAGAAACTAAACAGGGACACAGGGAAACTCATTGAAACTTTGGACCAATTGGATCATACATACACATATATACTTTCATCCTAAAGCAAAAGACTATACCTTTTTCTCAGCACCTCATGGTACCTTCTCCAAAATTGACCACATAATTCGTCACAAGACAGACCTCAATAAATATAAAAAGATTGAACTAATCCCATGCCTCCTATCTGATCACCATGGAGTAAGACTGTACTTCAATAGCAACAAAAACAACAGAAAATCCCCATATACATGGAGACTGAACAATATTCTACTCAATGATACCTTAGTCAAGGAAGAAATAAAGAAAGAAATCAAGACTTTTTGGAATTTAGTGAAAATGAAGGCACAACATACCCAAATCTATGGGACTCAATGAAAGCAGTGCTAAGGGGAAAACTCATAGCCCTGAGTGCTTCCAAAAAGAAACAGGAGAGAGCATATACTAGCAACTTAACGGCATACCTGAAAGCTCAGGAACAAAAAGAAGCTATTTCACCCAGGAGGAGTAGAAGACAGGAAATCATCAAACTCAGGGCTGAAATCAATGAAGTTGAAACAAAGAGAACCATACAATGAATCAACAAAACCAAGAGCTGATTCTTTGAGAAAATCAACAAGATAGTAGATAAACCCCTAGCCAGACTTACCCAAGGACACAGAGACAGTATTCAAATCAACAAAATTAGAAATGAAAAGGGAGATATAACAACAGAATCCAGACCAATCTCCCTTATGAACATCGATGCAAAAATACTCAATGAAATTCTTGCCAACCGAATCCAAGAACACATCAAAATGAACATTCACCATGATCAATTTGGCTTCATCCCAGGGATACAGGGATGGTTCAATATACAGAAATCCATCAACATAATCCACTGCATTAACAAACTAAAAGAAAAAAAAACACATGATCATCTCATTGGATGCTGAAAAAGCATTTGACAAAATTCAGCATCCTTTCATGCTAAAAATCTTGGAAAGAAGAGGAACTCAAGGCCCATACCTAAACATAGTAAAAGCAATTTACAGCAGACCAATAGCCAACATCAAAGTAAATGGAGAGAAACTTGAAGCAATCCCACTAAAGTCAGGGACTAGACAATGCTGCCCCCTTTCACCATGTCTCTTCAATATAGTACTTGTGGTACTAGCTAGACCAAATCAACAACATTAGGAAGTCAAAGGGATACAATTTGGAAAGGAAGAAGTCAAACTATCACTATTCGCAGGTGATATTATAGTATACTTAATTGACCCAAAAAAACTCCACCAGAGAACTCCTACAGTTGATAAACAACTTCAGCAAAGTGGCTGGTTATAAAATCAACTCAAGCAAATCAGTAGCCTTCCTATACACAAATGATCAGCAGGCTGAGAAAGAAATTAGGGAAATGACACCCTTAACAATAGCCACAAACAATATAAAGTATCTTGTTGTGACACTAGCCAAACAAATGAAAGATTTATATGACAAAAACTTCAAGTCTCTATACTCAAATGATCAGCAGGCTGAGAAAGAAATTAGGGAAATGATACCCTTCACAATAGCCACAAACAATATAAAGTATCTTGGTGTGACACTAGCCAAATAAATGAAAGATTTATATGACAAAAACTTCAGGTCTCTGAAGAAGGAAATTGAAGAAGACCTCAGAAAATGGAAAAATCTTCCATGCTCGTGGGTTGGCAGGATTAATATAGTTAAAATGGCAATCTTGCCAAAAGCAATATACAGATGCAACGCAATCCCCATCAAAATTCCAACTCAGTTCTTCATAGAGTTAGAAAGAGCAATTCTCCAAATCATCTGGAATAACAAAAAAAACCCAGGATAGCTAAAATTATCATCAACAATAAAAGAACTTCTGAGGGAATCAATATCCCAGACCTCAAGCAATACTACAGAGCAGTAGTGTTAAAAACTGCATGGTATTGGTACAGTGACAGGGAGCTGGATCAGTGGAATAGTATGGAAGACCCAGAATTGAACCCACACATCTATGGCCAATTGATCTTTGACAAAGGAGCTGAAAATATCCAGTGTAAAAAAGATAGCCTTTTCAACATATGGTGCTGGCTCAAGTGGAGGTCAACATGCAGAAGAAAGAGAATTGATCCACTCTTATCTCCTTGCACTAAGCTCAACTCCAAGTGGGTCAAGGACCTCCACATAAAACCAGACACACTAAAACTAATAGAAACGAAACTGGGGAAGACCCTTGAGGACATGGGCTCAGGGGGAAAATTCCTGAACAGAACACCAATTGCTTATGCTCTAAGATCAAGAATAGACAAATGGGGCCTCATAAAATTACAAAGTTTCCGTAAGGCAAAAGACACTTTCAAAAGGATTAATCGGCAACCATCAAATTGGGGAAAGATCTTCACCAACCCCACATCAGACAGAGGGCTAATATCCAATGTATACAAAGAACTCAAGAAGTTAGACCCCAGAAAACCAAATAACCCTATCCAAAAATGGGGTACAGAGCTAAACAAATACTTTTCACCTGAAGAAATTCAGATGGCTGAGAAACACCTTAAAAAATGGTCAACATCATTAGTCATTAGAGAAATGCAAATCAAAACAACCCTGAGATTTCTCCTCATACCAGTCAGAATGACTAAGTTTAAAAACTCAGGAGACATCAGGTATTGGCGAGGATGTGGAGAAAGAGGAACACTCCTCCACTGCTGGTGGGACTGCAAGCTAGTACAACCACTCTGGAAATCAGTCTGGTGGTTCCTGAGAAAAATGGACAGGATACTTCTGAAGCACCCAGCCATACCACTCCTGGGTATATACCCAGAAGATTCCCCAGCATGCAATAAGGATACATGCTCCCCTATGTTCACAGCATCCTTATTTATAATAGCCAGAAGCTGGAAAGAACCCAGATGTCCCTCAATGGAGGAATGGATATATGTGGTATATATACACAATGGAGTACTATTCAGCCATTAGAAACAATGAATTCATGAAATTTTTAGAGAAACGGATGGAGCTGGAGAACATCATACTAAGTGAGGTAACCCAGTCTCAAAAGAATACCTATGGTATGCACTCACTGATAAGTGGATATTAGCCAAGACTCTGGACACCAAAGACACAATCCACATATCAAATGATATCCAACAATAAGGAAGGAGTGGACACTGGTGCTGGAAGTGATCAAAACCTCAGTGTAGGGGAATACCAGAACAGGGAATTGGGAAGGAGTGGATGGGGGAACAGGGGAAGGGAAAATGACATGTGAGACCTTTGGGGGATGGGGAACCAGAAAAAGGGAAATGAAATGTAAATATAGAATATATCCAATAAAAAAAGAAAAGACAAAAGAAATTATTAATTCAGATTAATAACAATTAACCAGATTTCTACCAAATGAGATTATGGCTATGCAATCAATACTAGCTATTCCTCATTGTTTTCTTTATGACCATTTTTTCATTCCCTAGAAAGACATTCTATAGTAATCAATCCCAGCCCCAAAGCCCAGGGAACTGCGACAATGTCTCTTCATAACTTCTTCAAGTTGAATATGGACATTGAGATATTGCGGATCACACAGATCACACTTTCACTTCTAACCTACCTTCCCAAACTATTTGATGTACTCCATTCCATCCCATTCCAAACTCCAACAGACTTTCTCTGTGATCATATAGTTAACTTTTTTAGGAAACAAGGAATGATAAATTTTGATACTCACTTTTGCCTTTCTTCCAACAAGTCAACCCCCCAACACTCATTCCAAGATCTGATGATGTACTATCTCTCAATCCCTGCCCTCATTGGTGTTGAATTGAATAAGCATGCCCTCATAGAAAGCACCCAGTTTTCCTCCTGTTGGGATCACCATTTCTATCATTCATTTCCTAATACACATGAATACTTTTTATCCAGCACCCCAAGGAGCTACAACTATCAGGTTTAAAGAAAATTTCCTACCAGGTAACACAAAGTCATCACACTATCCTAAAAAAAAGAGAAGAAACAGACATCAAGCAACAATAAACACAATCAACAAAAATAAATACAGAAATTAGAACTGAGATCTATAATTATCCTAATCCTAGACATATCGACAACAGCATAAGAACAAAATAATTAAGAGTGGGGGCCATATATTTCCACTTGAGCTCAGCTATCCTACCAAAGAAGGCCTGTATATTTTAACAGAGCTGAAGTACAAAAAAGAGACCTTAAAAGAGCTTCATGGAGATGATCCCTTAGAGGTCCTCTTAGAGAAATTTCTCATTAAGAAATTCAGGAAAACACAAACAACAGTTTGCCAATTAGTTAAATTAAAACATGAAATTTATACACAAATGAATGGAACTAGAACAAAATCATCCTGAATGTGGTAATCCAGATACAGAAAATTAAATATGGTATATGTTCTTTTATATATAAGTATTATGTATTAAATATCTGATAACAAAGTTCAATATGTAAATCCAGAGAGATTTGATACAGAAAAAGTGATTAGCAGTGGATACATGGTTCTTCCTGGAAAAGACAAATAGTATTATGGGTGGACTGGAAGCTGGTGGAAATCTAACAGCAGCATCAGATGGGAGAGATCGGATTGAGAGAAGAATGAGTGGAGAGACAGCTGTAATTGAGGGGCATCTGGAGGATAATATGGTAAACTAGTGCAATAGAAACTTCCTAAAATTTATGATGGTAATCCTAATATTTTCTAATAATATGGGATACAAGATCTTATTTGGCCATCTCTTGTCATCAAATGAGTCTTCTTGTCCCAGGACTAGGTTGCATTCAGTTGAGGTTCGACCAAGACTTTTGTCATGAAAATGCCCAAATAAGACAGACTGTTACAATGGAAATGGATTGCTCTTGGCAAAATGATAGGAGAGGCCCATCACTGAGGACAATGGCTTCACAACATACTGAAAACAGAGAAATCAACATAGTACCTATATGAAAGTCCTCACTTCTATGTTTTAGTGTCTTTGGTGCAGGCTGATATTCAACAACCCATGAAAAAAGAAACATAACCACAAACACAACCATAAAATCTTTAAATTACAGTCTGTGCTACAGAAAGATATGTTATTGCAACGGTGGCACAAAACATGTGAAGAAGACATTATTGATTTTAATTAAGGTCTGTTCCAGAAGATAGAACCTATACCTGACAGTGCTTCAATGACCAAGAGACAGAAATGAAATATCAGAGTGTTCTAGGGTAAAATCAAACTCTTAATGGGAACAAATGAAGAGACTCAAAGCCAGACATTATGGGAAAAGGAGTCATTGGGAAACTCAGGTATAAATGGGGTACCTCCATCAAATTCCTCCCCTCAGTGCTCAGAGAATACCCTAGGAACATGAGGCAAAAAGAATGTAAGAGCCAAAATGAATGGAAGATGTCACCTTAACAAGGCTCACTGAATCAGCTAAAGAAGGATCATATGAACTAAAAGAATTTGATGCAGCATGCACAGGACCTTCACAAGTCAGCACCAGGTCCTCCATACCTATGGTTTCCATTTTAATATTTCTATGAGTTTTCTTGAGTGTGCAAATAAGTAGATGTCATATTCTTGTTCATTCTCATAGGCTATTTTCCTTCCTGGTTGCCTTATAACTACTATATTTTATTTTGTTATATTGTTAAATGAATGAATAAATTAAATAAAGTGAACTTTGGCACTAGTGTTGGGGTTAACAACTAAACTCACAGTTATGCATTCTCAGAAAGGAACCAAAAAATTGTGTACAATGGTATGATACAGGTATATCAAACCCTCTGTGGAAGGATACATGTTCAGGCATAGTTGACCAAAAATAATAGGCTCCAAAATTTTGTGTTATTTAGCAATTTGTTGTTGTTCACTTTTTTTCTCTTTGGGTATGTTTATATTTTGTTTTCTAGGATTTGTATTGTATTGGGCTTTTGCATTGCTTTGTGAGAATCCTTTAATTTCTCATGGATAGGGAAGATGAGAGGATTTAGATATATTTGGGAAAGGGGAAGAATATAATCAAATATATATATATATATATATATATATATATATATATATATATATAAATTTAAAAGTAAGTAATAGAAATATAAAATATACTATAATATTACTGCTGCTGCTTCTTAATTCTTAGAATCCCTAATTGTCAACCTTTGTGGTTCCACATGAATTCTTCTATCATTTTTCTTTACAATGTGAAATATGACAAAGGTCTTATGGTCATAATTGCATTAATTCTATAAATTAATTTTGGCAGTATAGTCATATTTATACTATTCTATCAAAAAACATTAATTTTTTCATATGCTTGTATAATCTGTAATTTTCCATTTCAGTATTTTGAAATTTTCACTGTAGAAAATTTTTAACTTTTTTTTCTAAATACTTAATTTTGCTTGTATCGAATACTGTTCCAAATTTTATTCTAGAGTAAACTGTTAGCATATGATGAAGGCTACATTTTAAAATAATGTTCTGTACCCTGCAACTTCATGGGAGTGCTCTAATTCTGAGCACTTTGCTTTAGATAGTTTTCTTTTTTTCTCTCTTATCATTTCTTTATTTAAAAATAAAGTTAAAATAAAATTGTATAGTGGCAAAATAATTTTAAATTAAAATGTCCTACTTGAAGCTAACAGAGATACATCTTATAGTGGGGAAGACAGTGTTATTATAGTTAAATAATCATGTCTTCACACTTGAAATGTATTCCACTGTGTATTTGTGCTGTATCTTTATTATCAATTCATCAACTATAGCACATTTCTGTTGTGTAATTTCTTGACTATTGTGAATAGGGCAGAAATGGCCACCAGTTAGCAAGTTTCTATTAAATAGGATGTAAAGTCCTGTGAGTATATGCCCAGGAGTGAGTGATATATCTAGGTGACTGGTAGATTTATTTTTAGCGTTTTGGGTGTTGTTTTTTTCTTATTACTTTGTTTGCTCTGGCTCTGCAACCCCTCCTACAACATCAAAAGGAGTTTGATGACCAGGTGCTCTAAAATGCCCAGAATCACAGGTGCTTTAACATGCTCAGAATCACAGAGGAACCTCAAGTCCAAGGAGTTCAGACACACCCAGGATCACTTGGGTGTGTAGTTCTTACACACTCAAAGTCACAGTTGAAACCACAACATCTTTCCCATTACACAGTGTAAGTGGGAAACACAAACCCTTGACCAGCCAGAGGCATAGGATCCTTCCAGCTTGCACCTACCGCCAGTACAGACACAGGACTCTGGCTCCCCACTGACTCCTGCAACACCCAGAGAAAGCTTGAACCCCAGAATCTATGACACACCCAGACCTCAGCATCATAGAATCGCAGGATCACAGAGACAGCTAGAATCTGAGGAATTCTGAAACAACTAGGATCAAAGGAGGGACATTCTCCGGTCAGTGACAGCAAGGTAAGTTAATACTAGAGATAACAAGATGGTGAAAGGCAAGAACAAGAACATAAGCAAGAGAAACCAATGGTTCTTCACAACATCAGAAACCTGTTCTCCCACCACACCAAGCCGTGGATACCCTAACACACCTGAAAAGCAAGATTCATGTTGAAAATCCCACCTCATGAACATGATATAGGAATTTAAGAGGGACAAAAATAACTCACTTAAAGAAATACAGGAGAGCAAAGATAAATAAGTAGAAGCCTTTAAAGAGGAAACAAATCTTTTAATGAAATCAGGAAACACAATCTAACAGGTAAAGTAATCGAACAAAACCATCCAGGATCAGAAAATTGGAATAGAGGTATTAAAGGAAACACAAAGTAAGACAATCCTGGAGATGAAAAATTAGGAAACAGACCAGGAGTCATAAATACAAACATCACCAACAGAATACAAGAGATAGCAGCAAGACCCTCAAGCATAGAAGGCAACATAGAAGATATTGACACAACAAAGAGAATACAAAAAGCAAAAGGCTTTTAACTCACAACATTCAAAATATGCAGGACATAATGATAGGACCAAACTGAAGAATAAGAGGTATATAAGAGAGTGAAGACTCCCAACTCAAATGCCCAGCTAACATCTTCAACAAGATTATAGAAGAAAACTTGTCTAATCTAAAGGAAGAGATGGCCACAAATATAAAAGAAGTCTACAGAAAACCAAATAGATGGTGCCAGAAAAGAAGTTTCTCCAATCACATAATAATTAAAACATGCACAGTACAAAGAGAGACTATAGAAAGCTGTAAGAGAAAAAAGGTTAAGTAACATATGAAGGGAGACACATAAATGCCAGCCCAGGCTACTATATCCACCCAAACTTTCAATTGCCATAAAGGGAGAAACCAAGATATCCCATGACAAAACGAATTTAAACAATATCTTTCCAACAATACAGCACTACGGAGGATAATAGAAGGAAAATTCCAATACAAGAAGGGAAATTATACCCACGAAAAAGCAAGAAACTAATCTCACAACAAATCTAAAAGAAGAGAAGAACATAAGCATAATTCCACCTCTAAAAACAATCATTGGTCCTTAATATGTTTCAACATCAGTGGACTCAATTCTCCAATAAAAAGACATAGTCAAGCAGGCTAAATACACAAAAAGGATGCAGCGTTTATCTGCATACAGGAAGCACATTTCAGTCACAAAGACAGACATTACCTCAAAGTAAAAGGCTAAAAAAATATTTTCCAGGAAAATGTTTCCAAGTAACAAGCTAGAGTATTAATTCTAGTATACAATAAAGTAGACTTTCAACCAAAAGTTATAAAAAATGAGGAAAGGACACTACATACTTATCAAAGAAAAATCCACCAAGAGAAATTCTCCATTCTAAACAAATATGCCCCAAATGCAAGTGCACCACCATATGTAAAAGAAACATCACTGAAGCTAAAAGCACACATTGAGCCTCACACAATAATAGTGGGAAACTTCAACACCACAATCCTACCAATGAAGAAATCATGGAAACAGAAACTAAACAAAGAGACAGTGAAACTAGCAGAAGTTATGAACCAAATAAACTTCACAGATATCTATGGATCATTTTACCCTAAATCAAAAGAATATAACTTCTTCTCAGTACCTCACAGTACCTTCTCAAAAACTGACCTTGACACAAAACAAGCCTCAACGGATGCAAGATTATTGAAATAATCCCATACATCCTATCAGATCACAATTGACTATTCTGGTCTTCAACAACAGCAAAAAACACAGGAAGCCCAAATACAGATGGAAGCTGAACAACAATGTACTCAATGATAACTTGGTCAGCAAAGAAATAAGGAAATTGAAGACTTTAGCATTTAATAAAAATAAAGACACAAAATAATTGGCCACTGAGTGCAAATACAAAATATGTGCAGATTCTGTCTTATGGTGTTTACAGTCTGAGATCTGCTACTTAGACTAGCTAAGCATCGCTCTTGATGTAACAAATAAGTACACTGAGTTTATATACATTGAGTCTTAGAGTTATCCACTCTATCCCAGAATTATTTTGTGTTTGTTTATATGATTTTCTTTACTTATTACCTTGCAATGTTTATCTTGGGATTGAGTACCTAACCCACACTGGTTGCAGCATAAGCAGAAAAAGTGATTATTTGACATAAAATTTTAAAGGCACAATGCATCGGTGTAGGGGAATACCAGAACAGGGAAGTAGGAAGGGGTGGATGGGGGAACAGGCGGAGGGAAAAGGGCATATGGGACCTCTGGGGGCAGGAAACCAGGAAAATGGAAATGAAATTTAGATAAAGAATTTATCCAATAAAAAAATTTGAAGCCAAAAGGACCCAGATAAATGTATTCCACAACCTAGAAAATGACAACAGCTAATTCTGTGTTAGTATTTTCACTAAAAGTAAATTTTAAATACAAGGTGAAACAACTTCCTTGTATAATTAAAAACAGCTTAAAATGGTTTATGACTACCAAGTCAGCTCTACTTCAGTCTTACTGGGAACATGAAAGCATCTCAGGTTAAATAATGTCACCCAAAGTCCATGGAATCTCACAAAACTTGAAGATATAATCAAAGGAATTCTAAAAATAATTTCAAAGTGGAAAAATAATTAAAATTAAGGTATTGATAACTCTGAACTTTAATGGTTTCAATTTCCTATAAAATGACACAGGCTAACAGAATTTATTAGAAAGAGGGATCCGAAATTTTGCAACCTCCAAGATATCCAACTCATCATTGATGATAGGTAACATCTTAGAGTAAGAGAAAGAAAAATATATTCTTAGGAAATGGAACTAAAAATCAAGTCAGCATCATTATTCCTATGGGACAAAGTAGTATTAGTAAGAGGAAATAGTAAAACTCATTTAATGAATCATGTCACAAAAAGATATTACAATTATATATATGCACAGCAAATACTGTTGACCAATTTTCATAAATGAAAAACTAATAGACGTAAGTCTTCAAGTTAGCCCCAACATATTGATACTAGGTACTTAGAGTATCTCATCTTTCCTAATATACAGAATATTTGGAAAAATAAAATTAAAAAATATCAGAGTTACATGACATCACACATTCAATGGAACTAACAGATACCTCTTCAACATGTCCTTATGAAATTAAAGAAATAACATACTCATGAGCAGTTCGTGGTATTTTCTTCAAAACTAATGATATGTAGAAAACAAATAAAATTTTAATCAATATAGTAAAACTAAATACCTTCTTGAATTATTTTGGGCCACAGTGAAATAAATTGAAGTGTCAAGAGAAAACAAGCATATTCAATGTAAACAACCTCGTGAGTACTAAACAAAGTGTATTGAATGACAGATAAATCAAAGAAAAAAATAAAAAAAGGAGTATTGGGGAACTCTTGAAATTGAATGAATGCAGGCACAATGAAAGCGGTTCTTTGTAGATATTCATATAACTAATAAGCTAAATACAAAATGTGACATTATTTATTTTATTTTGAGATTATGAATAATATGATCTTTCAGCCTTCAATTCTTTTGATGTATCCCTCCTTGTACTCCTTCCAATTCATGACATCTCTTTTAATTGACTGTTGTTACATACACAGGTATATGTACAGAAAAATATACATAGATATATAGATATTATAGATATGGATAAGGATGTGGATGTAGATATACATATGGATATGGACATGGTTGTGGATACAGATAGATATGAATATTTTTTCATTTTTACATTTATTTATTTTTATTGGATTTTTTTATTTAGATTTCAAATGTTTTTCCCTTTCCAGGTTTGCTGTTAAAAAAAACCCTGCCCCAACCTGCTACCGCTGCCTCTATGAGGGTGCTACACCCACCTACCAACCTACTCCAATTTTCCCTCCCTGGCATTCCACTACACTGGAACATTGAACACCCTCAGGCCCAAGGGTCTCTCCTCCCACTGATGCCAACAAGGCAATCCTCTGCCACATATGTGGCGAGAGACATGGGGCCTTCCATGTATACTCTTTGATTTATGGTCCAGTCCTAGAGAGTTCTGGAGGTTCTGGGCAGTTGACACTGTTGCTTTTTCCACGAGACTGCAAACCACATCACTTCCTTCAGTCCCTTCTTCAACTTTTCAGTTGGAGACCTGGCGCTCAGTCCAATGGTTGGATGCAAGCATCCAATCTCTGTATTTGTCAGGCTCTGGCAGAACATTTCAGGACACAGTCACATAAGGCTCCCTTCAGGAAGAACTTCCCAGGATTCCACAATAACATCCAGGTTTGGTGACTGTATATGATATGGCTAATATCCACTTATCTGAGAGTGCATGTGTGTTCTTTTGTGACTGAGAGTCTTCACACAGGTTGATATTCAAGTTCCATCCATTTGCCTGTGAATTTCATGAAGTCATCATATTTTGTTAACTGAGTATTATGCTGCTGTGTAAATGTACATTTTCTGTATCCATTCCTCTGTTGAGAAACATCTATGTATTTTCCATCTTCTGGCTATTATAAATATGACTACTATGAACATAGTGGAGCATATATCTCTATTATATGTGGAAGCATCTTCTGGGTATATGTCTAGTCCTCAGGTTCAAACTTCTGAGGAACCACCAAGTTGATATCCAGAGTAGTAGTTCCAGGTTGTAATTCCACCAGTAATTGAAGAGAGTTCTTCTTTGTTCACATCCTCACCACCATCTGCTGTCACCTGAGTTTTTGATCTTAGCCATTCTGTGAGGTAAAATCTCAGGGTTGTTTTGATTTGCATTTTCCTGATGACTAAAGATGTTCAGGCACTTTTCTCCTGTGCCCTTGTGTTCGAGGCTTTCCCCTACTTTCTCTTCTATTAGTTTGATGATTAAGTGATTCAGTTTCTCTTGTTTTATATGGAGGTCCTTGATCCACTTGGACTTGAGCTTTGTATATAAAGATAAGAATGGATCAATTTGCATTCTTCTATATGTTTAATGTCAGTTGAACCAGCACCATTTGCTGAAAAAGATGTCTTTTTCCACTGCATGGTTTTAGAACTTTATCAAAGATCAAGTGAACATACATGTGTGTGGGTTCATTTCTTGGTCTTCAATTCTATTCCATTGATCTTCCTGTCAATCACTGTAGCAATGGAATGCAGTTTCTGTCACTATTGCTCTGTAGTACAGCTTGTGGTCATGGATGATGATTACCCCAGAAGTTCTTTTATTATGGAGAACAGTTTTCACTATAATGGGTTTTTTTTTTGTTATTCCAAGTGAATTTGAGAATTTGTCTTTCAAACTCTATGAGGAATTGAGTTGGAATTTTGATTGGGACTCCATTGAATCTCTAGATTGCTTTTGGTGAGATGGCCATTTTTACTATATTAATCTTGCCAATACATGAGCATGGGAGATCTTTCCATCTTCTGGGGTCATCTCTCATTTCTTTCTTCAGAGACTTCAAGTTCTTGTCATACAGATCATTCACTTGTTTGGTTAGAGTCACACCCAAGGTATTTCATATTGTTTGTTAATATTGTGAAGGGTGTCATTTCCCTAATTTCTTTTCAACCTATTTATACCAATTTGTTTGAATTAATTTTATATCTGGCCACTTTGCTGGAGTTGTTTATCAGCTGTAGGATTTCTCTGGTGGAATTTTTCAGGTCACTTAAATATACTACCATGTCATCAGCAAACAGTGAAGATATAGATATTTTTAAACATATAATTACAACCTGTTCAGTCTACATAATGTGACATTTAGTATATTATGATTTAAAAATATTTCAAAATTGTTACTTGATATCAGACTTTTAAGAGTGGTCTGTAATTAATATGCCAATGTAACTTAATACCTTCATACACAAAAATGAAAAAAACTAATGTTAATGAATAGTAGATGGAATGAAATAATCTCAACCAGGGCTAAAGTTAATAAAATAGATTTTAAGAACATATGACTAATGATGTTGAACATTTCTTAAGGTGCTTCTCAGCCATCTGATTTTATTCAGGAGAAAAATCTTTGGTTTTCTCTGTACCCCATTTTTAATAGGGTTATTTGGTTCTTTGGGGTCTAATTTCTTGAGTTCTTTGTATTAGATATTAGCCCTCTGTCAGATGTGGAGTAGGTGAAGATCTTTTCCCAATTAGTTGGTTGCTGTTTTGTCCTTCTGATGGTGTCCTTTGCATTACAGAAACCTTGTAATTTTATGAGGACCTTAAGAGACGTTCAACATCATTAGTCACCAGGGAAATGCAAATCAAAATAACCCTGAGATTCCACTTCACACCACTCAGAATGACTAAGATTAAAAACTCAAGAGGCAATAGAAGTTGGCTAGGATGTGGAGAAAGAGGAATAATCCTCCACTGTTGGTGGAATTGCAAGATGGCACTACCGCTCTGGAAATCAGTCTGGCAGTTCCTCACAAAATTGGGCATGACAATTCCAGAGTACCCTGTCATACCACTCCTAGGCATATACCCAGAGGATTCCCCTGCATGCAATAAAGACATATGCTCCACTATGTTCATAGCAGCCTTATTTATAATAGTCAGAAGTTGGGAAGAGCATAGATGTCCCTCAAAGGAGGAATGGATACAGAAAATGTGGTATATTTATACAATGGAATACTACTCAGCAATTAAAAATAATGAATTTATGAAATTTGTAGGCAAATGGTTGGAACTGAAAAATATCATCCTAAATGAGCTAACTCAATCACAAAAGAATTCACATGAAATGCAATCACTGATAAGTGGATATTCCTTAGCCCAGAAGCTCTGAATACTCAGGGCACAATTAGCAAATCAAAAAATTCCCAAGAAGAAGGAAGGAGAAGACCCTGGTTCTGAAAAGAGAAAAGATTGGATCCAGTATTGTAGGAGAGTAACAGAACAGAGAAATGGTGATGGGGGGGGGGTTGATTAGGGAATGGGCAGAGGGAAGAGAACTTATGGGACATATGGTGAGGGAGAACTGGGAAAGGGGAAAGCCTTTGAAATGTAAACAAAGAATATAGAAAATTTTTTTAAAATGCCAAAAAAAGAACATATGAAGAGATAAGATCAGTGGAGCTGCTGGGACAGAAGTCTTCCTCCTGCCATTTGCCCGAGGGAGCCAGGAATCTCCACAGCCTTCTGTGCATAGCCCTCCAGGAAAGAGTGATCTCCCAGCAGTGCTTTCACTTCTGAGCATAGAGGTGAGATCTCCACCTTCTCTGTGGAGGGGAGCACCTAGGAGCACACAGGGCATAAGATCAGTGGAAGAGCTGGGACTGAAGTCTTCCTGCTTCCACTGGCACCAGGGAGCTGGAAGACTGTACACACTTCTGTGCACAGCCTGCCAGGAAAGAGTGATCTCTCAGGAGTGCTTTCACTTCTAAGCACAGAGGTGAGATCTCCACTTTCTCTCTGGAGGGGACCAGCTAGGAACACACAGGGCATAAGACCAGTGAAGCAGCTGGGACAGAAGTTTTTCTGTCGCCATTTGCACCAGGGAGCCAGGAGATTCAACAGTCTTCTGTACATAGCGAGCCAGGAGAAAGAGATCTCCCAGCAGTCCTTTCACTTTTGAGCTCAGAGGAGTAAGGATACAGACTTACAGGCCCACAGGAGGAACAAACTCTAGCCAGAGACAACAATATCAATAGCACCAAAGATAATCTGATGGTGAAAGATAAGCACAAGAACCCTACCAACCGAAACCAAGTTCACATGACAACATCTGAACCCACTTCTCCCACCAGAGCAAGTCCCGCATACCCCCAACACACCGGAAAAGCAAGGTTTGGGTTTAAAATCATATCTCATGATGCTGATAGAAGGCTTCAAGAAAGACTTAAATAACTCCCTTAAAGAAATACAGGAGAACACCAGTCAACAGTTAAAGCCCTTAAAGAGGAAACACAAAAATCCCTTAAAGAAATACAGATGATCATGGGTCAACAGGCAGAAGGCCTTAAAAAAGAAACACAAAAATCCCTTAAAGAATTACAGGAAAACACAAACAATCAAGTGAAGGAACTGAACAAAACCATTCAGGATCTAAAAGTGGAAGTAGAAACAATACAAAAAATCACAAAAGAGACATCTCTGGAGCTAGAAAACCTTGGAAAGAATTCAGGAGTCATAGATGCAGGCATCAACAACAGAATACAAAAGATAGAAAAAGAACCTCAGGTGCTGAAGATACCATAGAAAACATTGACTCAACAGTCAAATAAAATGCAAACTGCATAAAGCTATCAACCCTAAGCATCCAGGAACTCCAGGACACAATGAGAAGACCAAACCTAAGGATTATAGGTATAGAAGAGAGCGATGATTTACATCTTAAAGGTCCAGTAAATATCTTCAACAAAATTGTCGAAGAAAACTTCCCTAACCTAGAGAAAGAGATGGCCATGCACATACAAGAAGCCTTAAGAACTCCAAACAGAATGGACCAGAACAGAAAGTCTTCCCAGCACATAGTAATCAAAACACCAAATTCACTAAACAAGGAAAGAATATTAAAAGCAGTAAGGGAAAAAGGCTAAGAAACTTGGAAAGGCAGACCTATCAGAATTATACCAGGCTTCTCACCAGAGATGATGAAAGTATGGGCAGACCTCATACAGACCCTAAGAGAACACAAATGCCAGTCCAGGCTACTATACCTAGAAAAACTCTGAATCATCATAGAAGGAGAAACCAAGATATTTCATGATAAAAACAAATTTATACAATACCTGTCCACAAATCCAGCCCTACAAAGGATAATAGGTGGAAATTGCCAACACAAGGTGGGAAACTATACCCTAGAAAAAGCAAGAAAGTAATTTTCTTCCATCAAACTCAAAAGAAGATACCCATACAAACATAAAAATAACATCAAAGATAGCAGAAAGCAACAATCACTATTCCTTAATATCTCTTAACAACAATGGACTCAATTCCCCAATAAAAAGACATGGACTAACAAAATATTTCTCATGTAAATCTTCAATTTTATCAGAAAATGTTTTTAATTCTCATTTTATTTAATTTTATAATGTTTTTATGTCTACCATTTTATTTGCATTATTTTTCATGATAATCTTCAATTTTCATGTCTTTCTATATATGTCCTCTGTTTTATCAGAAATGTTTTCAATGTAAATCTTCGATTTTATAACAAATGTTTCTAATCCCACCTTTAATTAATTTCAAAAGAGTTTTTATATCTACCATTTTATGTGCAAAATTTTCCATGAAATAGTCAATTTTGATGTGTTTGTCTATATTTCTTGAATTTTATTCAAAATATTTTCCATGTAAATCTTCAGTTTTATCTGAAAATGTTTATAATTCCACCTTTAATCAACTTAGAATTATCTTTATGCCTATCATTTTAACTGTATAATTTCCATGATAAACTTTAATTTTAACATGTTTTTCTATGTGTTTCTTCAATTTTATCAGAAATATTTTCCATGTATATCTTCAAGTTTAGCAGAAAATGCTTATAATTCCATTTTCAGTCAATTTAGGAATACTTTTATGCCTACCATTATTATATCTATATAAATTTTCATGATAATCTTCAATTCTAACATGTTTTTCTACATTTTTCTACAATTTTATCAAATATTTTCCACATACATCTTTAATTCTATGATAAAATGTCTCTTTTTTTGTTTTTTTTTTTCGAGACAGGGTTTCTCTGTACATTCCTGGCTGTCCTGGAACTCACTCTATAGACCAGGCTGGCCTCGAACTCAGAAATCTGCCTGCCTCAGCCTCCCAATTTCTGGGATTAAAGGCGTGCGCCACCACCGCCGCCCGGCTCATAAAATGTTTCTATTCAATTAATTTAGCAATGTTTCACATGTCTACCACTTTCTCTACAGTTTTGCATGAAAATTGTCAATTTTAACATGTTTATCTAAAATATTTCCATGTAAATATTTAATTTTATCATAAAGTGTTTTTACCTCCCTTTTCTATAAAAAAATGCAAAAAGAAAAAAAGAACGTGTGAAGAGTGACTTATATAAACAGCTGATCATTGAAAAGTTTATCATTTCTGACAAAATTTTGCCAAGCTAGGTAAAAGAAAGAGAAATAAAACAAATTAATAAAAGTTGGTATTAAAATCATGGCCTCAGAACAAGGGCAAAGAACATGCCTTCAAACCTAAATAACCCACAATTAAATTCATTATTTTAGTGGGACATTTCTAGTTTGATAAAATATATCAAAATTAAATCAACAAAAATAAATAATTTAAAAGACAATAATTCATAATAAATTCAAAGTGAAAATTCAGCAAGCCTCTCACCTTTAGAAAGCCAAGTGCCAGAATAATTGACCAAAAATTCTAACAAAATTTAAACTAACTATAAATAATTCTTGTTATTTCATAAAATTAAAAAATGGAAGGATTCCAGATTACTTACATATGAATCATGCATTGCCCTAATATAAACAATTAGATAAAGAAAATCATAGAAAAAGAAAACTTCAGACAGATCTTCCTATTGTATGTAGATAGAAAAGTCCCTAATAGAATACTAGTAAAACAAATTCAAGATTATATCAATATAATGATACTTTATGACCACATTTGCTCCATATTGGAAATAAAAAAGATGATCAAAATGTGTGTGTGTGTGTGTGTGTGTGTGTGTGTTTGTACATAAAAATTATCCATCACACAAATAGACTCAAAATTGGAAAGCTTATGTTAAAATTATTGGGCACAAACATATGTTAGATCTGATCATTTCAATAGAGTGCCATAATTAAAAATTAACACACACACACAAATACCCCCCCCCACACACACCAGCAGCTTTCTTACATGTCAAAACACTGTAAAATGGAGCAAATGTTTCATTAATTAAGATAATACAAAAACAAACCAAGCACTAGAACAAAAAGAACCACATACACACAAGTATAAAACAAAATAAATACAAAGACTGGAAATAAAACCTATGAAGGTGTTATGGTTTGTATATGCTTTTCCCAGGAAGTGACCTCATTAGCAGGTGTGGCCTTGTTGGAGTAGGTGTGTCACTGTGGGTGTGGGCTTAAGACCTTCACCCTAGTTGCCTGGAAGTCAGTCTTCCACTAGCTGCCTTCAGATGAAGATGTAGAAATCTCAGCTCCTCCTGTACCATGCCTGCCTGGATGCTACCATGTTTCTGCTTTGATGACAATGGACTGAACCTCTGAGCCTGTAAGCCAACCCCAATTAAATGTTGTCTTTTATAAAACTTGCATTGGTCATGGTGTCTGTTCACAGCAATAAAACCCTAACTAAGACAGAAGGTCTTGAAAAAATCTACAATGAAAATGTTATGCCAGCAAACAGAGAAATTTAAGAGTGTGCCAGTAAATGGAGACCTTTCATGCTCACAAATATGAAGAAATTCCTATTGTGAAAAATATCATCCTAAAAATTATACAAATGATATTTTCCTGGTCAAAACTGAAGGACCATTTTTTGTAGGCATAAATAAATTTATGCTGAGGCATGAAAAAGAAGAGTGCCAACAGAAATCATTAAGGGAAAATAAGAAGCCCTAATGCTGCAGGAGGTATTAATCAAACTTGTCTAGAATTGTACAGTCAAATACTTATTCCATAATATTGCTTAATGAAAAACATAATGTCTGGAGTAAATAGATATTTAGATGAATTTAAAAGAACATGGGAACCACATGCAGATATACACAACTAAAGATACCAGTACCTTGGCAAAATGTCAAAACTGAATGGACAAAATATAGCAAAATTAGCAAATGTTGCTTGGAATTTTAAATTTTAAAATGTAGAAAAATAAATGTGGATCCTACTCTCACACTCTGCCTGAAACAAAACTGCAAATTCAACAAGAACATCAATATAAATTTTGTTACTCTAAAACTTCTAGAACAAAATAATTTAACATATAGTTAAGGTAAGAACTTTCTAAATGGGACTTTGGAAGCTCATTAAAAGCACAATTATGAAATAGGATGACATAAAACTAAATATTTTTAGGCCAAGGAAATGATCAGTTGAGTGAAAATGTAGTTGATAGAGTGGGATAAACTCTTTCCCAACCAAATATCTGATAAGAGGTTAGGTTTTAGAATACATACATCACAACAAAAATAATCAGGAAGAAATGCAATTACACAATTAAAAATTATGGTAGAAAGCTAATGAAAAAATATGAAAAAATAAATCTAAATGGATTTAAGTTTTTCTTTTATTGTCATCAGAGTAGTCATTACTGTAAAAACAAATGATAGTGTGCTAGAGTGAACGGATGGGGAAAAAAGTTGCTTATATGTGCTTGGCCTATATACTTGTTTTAGAAAACAGCTGTGGATAATTTTCAACAAACAAAATTAAATCTTCCTTAAAATCCATCTATACTACTCCTGAACATATTCCCAGAGGGCTCTGCATATTACTACCCAGGTACTTACACATCCAAATTCATGATTTCTGTTTTCACAATACTTAGACCATGGAATCAACTAGTATTTACAACAACTCCTAAACACTTGGGAATTATTCACGTTTATAACAAAATTAAATAATGAAACTTGGATTAAAATTATGGAACTAGACAAAAATTATATTGAGTGAGGCAACACAGGACTATTACACAATCTTGTGTTTTTATATGTGTGAATTATCTTTTTTATTATTATTTATTTTTTTGGTTTTTCGAGACAAGGTTTCTCTGTGTAGTCCTGGCTGTCCTGGAACTCACTCAGTAGACCAGGCTGGCCTTGAACTCAGAAATCCTCCTGCCTCTGCCTCCCAAATGCTGGGAATACAGGTGTGCACCACCATGCCTGGCTGTGAATTATCTTAATGAATGTTATTGCTGTGAAGTGACACCACAACCATAGCAACTCTTAGGATAAGTGGTGGTGTTTTCCAGTCATACCATGTAACAGTTGGACACAGAGTAATGCTGGGCAAACCTAAAGGCCAGGTTCACTTGGGTATGTTAAATAGTCACCTCAGTCATTTGTCCCTGGTTTGAAACTTGATAAAGGCCTCCTATAAGAATGGTTTTCTGCCAGGTTTTAGAGGCAGTTCAGGCCAGGTACTTGAGATGTGATCTATATGAATTGAGTTATAAAGTACAATCAAACATAGACCAGAACATCTAGGTAACTATTACATTGTCTTGAGAGTGTTAAAAACTATCAAGGCATTTTAAGGTGGAATTAATACAATTTATGTTATGATATCACTACAAGTCTATTTGGGAAGAAGAATGGAATATGGTTATTTGAATAAGAATGGCCCCATAAACTTAAATGTTTGGTTCCCAGTTGATGTACTGTTTAGAAAAGATTAGAATGTATGACTTTATTGTCAGAAGTGTGACACTGGATATAGGTTTTTGAGATTTCAAAGCCAGTGGAAGCCCAGTCTTTTTCTGACTGCAACCTTTGGATCATATATGAGCTGTCAGCTAATTCTCCAGTGACATGTATACCTGCTTGCTGCCATGCTTCTCACTATGATGATGGACCAACTCTGTGAAACTCTTAAATCCCAATTAATGTTTATTTTAATAAGTACCTTGATTATGATACTTTTATGGCAATGGGACAGTTGCTGTAATATCAAGATTATATATTGAAGCGATAATATGTTGTTTGGCTATTTAAAATATATTTTTGAAATAATCTTATATACAAAAAAGAATAAATTTGGATCAAAAAAGCAAATCATTTTCTTAGATTTTTTTACATTTTTTTGTATTTCATAGTACCAAATACTAGATAACTAACTTCACATTATCTCCTATACCACTGCCTTCTTTTGATTGATAAATTCATTCATGCATATAATTTGTTTTGTGCAAGTCAATATCCAATTTCTTTTATTTCATTTACTCTCTCATTTCCAACAACATTATGCCTCATCCATAATTTTACATGTTCTATTTTTTAATCTGATAGAGATCATTACCTGGCTTTAAAGAATGTGTCTTTTATTAGAACATGGCACCTCAGGGTCTTCAGGGGGTCACATCTCTGAAGAAAACCAACTCTCTTCTTCCTAATCAGTTTCCAATATTTCTTCAACTACAGGTGCATCTACCTGACTTTCAATGGTAGGGTTTCATGGCATTTTACCCTGTGAAGACAGTCACACCCTTTGTCATTTAATATGTGCAAATGCCCTATGATGTCTAGAAAACACGAATTTTCTATAGTAATATATTGCCTCTGGTTCTAACACTCTTGTTTGAATGAATTATTCCTAAGTGAGGAGAGAGACAGAGACAGATACAGAGAGAGACAGAGGCAGAGAGAGGCAAAGAGAGAGAGGAGGGAGAGGGAGAGGGAGAAAGAGAGAGAGAGATGTCCATTTATGGCTGAGAACTCTACAGTCTCTTATTATATACATATTGACCATTTGTGGGTCTTTGTGCTAATCATCATTTATGGAAAAATATGCTCTGATAATTTTGAGAAACTCATTTAGCTGGCCTCAGTTTCTTGGTTCCATCAAAGATTTTAGTAGATGTGGCCTTAATTACAATGACAAAATATTTGGTTATTCTAATAAATTTTGTACCACTCTTGCATTAATGCAATATTCTTTCCCAACCAGTCATTATTGTAAATTAACTGGTTCACAGATGAATAATCTTCATGATAACTTAATTAATTCAAATACTGTTAAATGTACATTGTGGTCTAAAGGTTCTAGATTATTAGTTTATTTCTCCGTTTTCCAGCACTCAAAGAAATTCATGTTTCCAGTGATAGGTTTATCAAGTTTTGAGTAAAATAAAGAGCAATGACAATAGACTGCAATATTTAGGAGTTTATGAAAGCTCACTTACTAATAACTTCAAAAGAGGTAGCCCATTTCCACTGGGAATTTATTTTCCATCTTATTGTATGTGGAAGGGGCATTGTCCCTCTAATAGGGTAGTTTCAATTGAACTCTATTCACATATGTTTATGTTCATATTTTAGTAAGCTTCTCTATAATGGTAGATTTCAAGTGGTTTTTCAAGTTTTGTTTTTATGTTAGCTATCCCTCTTCATTTTCCATCCTCTATATTTCTTCCCTTTTCCCAATCTACTTAACACTCTGTGTTCTATTATTCTCCACTACATATTTAAACCAACTAAATTCTATTAGCCTTCTCATTAAAGCCCAAATTGTATAGTCACTTACTGGTTTTTATTTTATTTTAAGTTAATTTAATTGTTTTATTTCTAAAATATTTCAACTTAAAACATAGGTCTAAAGATTCATAGGCAGGATCCATACATAAGGGTAAACATGAGGCATTTGTATTTCTGGGTCTCTGTGTAACACAGAGAAATTTGTTTTTGCTCCCTTGATTGACATCATAATTCATAACCTTCTTAACAGCAGAATAATTATCTATTTTGCAAATGTAAGATGTATTATTATCAATTCATCAGAACATAATTATTGAAGATATTTCTAGGTCCTGCTTGTTATAAATTAATATGGCAGAACAGGTATTTCTCCAGCAGGAAATATATGCAGTAGGAAACATATTAACTTCTTTCAGTATATTTCCAAAAGCAGTATAGCAGTGTCAAAATTTAGTACTATTTCAAGCTGTAGAAGGAATCTTCACACTGACTTATCCAGACTTTAGCTATTTTAACCATTACCAGCAGTGAATATTTGTTTCCATTATGCCATATCTACAACAGAATTAGTCAACATTTATTTTTCTGATCTTGACCTTTATGACCGGTATAAATTGAGATCTCAGTGTAGTTATAATATTCATTTTCCATATGTGTATGTATGCCAAATATTAAAAATATGTTCAACCACTCGAATTTCTTCTTTCATGAACACCTTATATAACTCCATTTTTAAATTGGCTTTGTGATTTTATTTATGTTTAGGTTTTGGAGTATATTGCATAATCTAAACACACATACACTGTCAGATATACATCTGGAAACAGATTTTTCTTTATATAAGCAGTCTCCTTCAAATAATGGTGGTATTTGTTTTGCAGAAACTTCTTAGTTTCATAAGATTTCATTTAACATTAGCTGGCCTTAATGCTGTGTCACTGCTGTGTCCTGTTCTGATGTTTTTCTGAGCCTATAAATATTTCCTACTGTATCCTTTAAGTGTTTCATGTTATTATGTAAAATGTTGAGGCACATGAACTGTTTGGAGTTGATTTGGGGCAGGCTGACAGATAGAGATCTATTTTTATTCTTCTACAACTAGTTTTCAAGTTCAACCAGATCATTTTATTACAATGTATATTTTTGAACTCCTTATAATATATCAAGGTTATAGGGCATAGGCTTGTTTATAGTTCTTAAATTATGTTCTATAGAAAAGTGTCTCCAGAGGTCTCTGTGGAAATACAGTCCTGCCTGCGTCACCTGTACTGAGACGGTAGATGGAGTTGCATACATGTCCCTTTAAAAATCAGTGATTTACATTTCTCTGAGAAGTTAATTCTTAGGGTCAGAAGAAAATTGAACTCTACAGGTTCTGTGCAGCCTCCCCAAAAGGAGTCAAAAGTAAAAATAAAAATAAAAATAAAACGAGACCTTCTAGTAGATGCCATAATTTGCATGAGAGATTCCTCAATGCTATTTAGGGGTACATCTATGTAAAGACAATGGGTGATCTTTGCTGTAGCTTTAGGTCCTCTAGAATTAGCTCTCTAAAACCCTTCACCGTGGCCAGGATCCTCCTTCTCACCCTCTTTATTCTTTTCTCAGCAGACTATAAAATGAATTAAGGAGCAAGGGGTTACTAGAAACATAATTGGTTCTATTTTGCAAGTAAACTTATAACTTTGTATCTACAAATCCTTTATTATAGTGCCCCAGGTACTGTCTAGCCTGAGTCAGGAAGCCTCTGTGCCTGGTTCAGTTGGACAAGAAGCAACACTAATCTGTACTGAAGAGCTGGTGATATTGGAGCATATGTCACATCTAAGCACAAAGATATTCTAAGCAATGCCCTCAAATGTGGGACTATTGGCTATTCCTGGCCTGGCACTTTAACAATGATTACTACCATTTATGACTTTCTTTCAGCCTGAGGATGAGGACATTTATTACTACTAAACATGGGAAACAGCACAAATTCTCACACAATGCTCCAGATACATGGGGAATTGAGGCAAAATATTCTCTTGAACCCTGTGAGCATGCCACTCCACAATGGTCTGTAACATTTAAAGTAGGTTAAAATGATAGCCAGAGTTCTTGTGTCTGGTAGTCAGAGGACAAATCAATCTTAAGTACTAGTGTCATTTGGCACACATCATTTGGCTGGATTTTAACTGCTTTATTAAGATATACTATGTAAGCTACTAAATTGCCACTCCAAGTGTGCAGTATAATTATGTTTCATATTTTCAGAGTGGTACAACATTCACATCATGGAAATCTGCAATATAATGTACTGAAATGAAGCCATTGTTAGATAGAGGGTCAGTAGAATATTGTAATTTTGGTTCATAATTATAGTTTATATTTTATATCACTTTTAGTATTTTAAAATATTGTATACAAGTTGCTCATTTGGATACATACCAGACAGTATAATTTTGTTCTTTCAGATACTTATGATATTTAACTTGAATTGGATATAACACCGGTTGCCCATCCTTTCATCAGTTTGGGAGTACTTAGTTTAAACGTTTTTTATTGGAAGGCATTTTTACTATAGATTTCTGCCTACAGCTTTCAAGCATTTCTGTGAACATATATATTTCTACCATTTAGGGACAGATAAATAGAACCAAAATTTCTAAGAAATATGGTAACTATTTTCTGGAAATTTCTCCTTTTCAAATTGGATGAATGAATTTACAGTTATATGAACAATGTATGCTAACCCAAACTTCCTACAGTCTTTCATAAGTATTCAAATTTCACATGGTTTTATGTATGTATTTTTACATCACCTGTATTAATTACTAGGCTACAAATATCTTCATTCATTTGAGGAAATAGTTGAATCCTTTGCTAAGTTGCTACACCAGTTAACATTTCCATGAGAAAAAGATAGGGTTAATTTGTAATTCCCCAAAAAATGAACCTATAAATCTCGTCTGCCCAGGAACAAAATGACTTCCACAAATGCTGGCAATAGTAGTCCTGGGGAAAAACAAAGCCTTATGTGAAAGTACATTGGACTAGAAATTTGTCCTAACAAGGCCCTTCAATATGTGCCTCATGTCCATTACAGCTGAGAAATTCCAGAGAATGGTGCTGGCCAAATTCTATCTTTTGCTCTGTATTTAATATTTAATAAACGTTTGCTTTGAATTTGACCCAAATTGGTGGAGTTGGTTTTTCTGGGGAATCATAGGAATAACAGAGGGAAGCCTCGGTGACATCATTCCACATCAAATTTGCTCTTCAGTGTGGGATACATGAGACATGGGATACTGAAGACTTCTATCAGGAGCAGCACAATTGGAAAAAAAACAGCAAGCACGTTTAGGTAGCTTGCTCTTGATTTTTGTATTTTTATGCAGTATATTGTCTGATGAATGGGGAGGATATGATGAAATAAGTATTACCACATTTGAGAAATTAGGAGATACCCTGCCCCTGCAGTCCACCAGTTTTCTGGGTAATTAAGGTTCAGCCAGAATTATCAGTTATTTTCTGGTCTTCATTTGCACCAAGGAGATGCCCTGGTAACACTGACACAATGAAACTTCAGAGTGGCCCAGCACTTTGGTGTAATCATCAAGGAGCCAGTGTTTAGATACCTTCTGGGGTATTCCATGAGTTTGGGAGACAAAGTTTATGCTTTGGATAGGCTCAATATGGATTTTGGGAGCTGATCAAAACTCAGAATACTGGCCTTTGATGGGTTTCAAGCACCTGGAATATACAAGAAAAAAAACTGTTGAATAACATTGTCTTTTTTATTAGATATTTTATTTATTTATATTTCAAATCATATCTCCTTTCCTGGTTTCCCCTCCAAGAACACCTTATCCCATTCTCCTTCCCCCTGCTCACCAACCCACCCACTCCTACTTTCCTGTCCTGGCATTCCCCTATACCAGGGCATCAAGCCTTTTCAGGACCAACAGCGTTTCCTCCCTTTGATGTCCAACAAGGCCATGCTCTGCTACATATGATGATGGAGCCATGGGTCCCTCCATGTGTACACTTTGGTTGGTGGTTTAGTCCATGGGAGCTCTGGAAGCTCATATTGTTTTTCCTCCTATGGGTCTTCAAGCTCCTCAGCTCCTTTGGTCCTTTCTCTAGTTCCTCCATTGGGGACATTGTCTCGCTTTATGTATCTGATCTGTCTTTGGGTCTTCTGACTAGTGACTGTATTGTATAACCACACATGTAGCTCTTTATGCAAATCATGTGGGGGCCTTAGTTAAAATAGCAGTGAAAACATGCCATTATCCTTTGTGTCTGTGTTTGTTTCCTTCATTCATTCCATCTTCCTCCTCTTCCTCCTTATTCTTCATGTTCTTCTGCTTCTTCTTTGGCTTTTTCAAATCCATAGCAGAGATGACTGCCAATAATGTGGCCACAGTTAATCAAGATGCTGGTGAAGCTATGGCTCTACCTTCATTGTCTCATGTTTAAGATGATGACCAGTTATGGCAGAACAAAATTTATAATTATGCCATATAATTTAAGATTACCTAAGTGGAGACTTTTAATCATCCACACCAGATTGTGAGAATTAAATTAACCCTTTGCTATAAATATTATATATTTTTAATTATATCCATTAATTTATAATTTAAAACAATTTTAATTTTTGACTTTGGATTTTTAAAACATGCCTTAGTCTTAAAAATAGGGAGTCACATCCCAATTGCCAAGCCAGCAGTAAAGTAGAGCCACATAATAGTGTTTTAATATTATCCATAAATAAATAATAATTCAATTCTTATTATATTAAATTTTGTGGCCAGGAAACACAGAGGTGAACTATGAGCCCAGACAGCTGATGGCAAGATAAGGATACAGCATATATTCATGCATTTGATACCCAATATAGACAAGCATGATATAGCCACATATATTCATATACACAAAATAGATGGCAAGATGTATAAGAATAGAAGTCATGAATTCATTCATATGACAGAGATTGGAGTTGCAGCTGCTGCTGATGGAGCTATACTACCATAATGAATTCTGGGACTCATGCTGCCAGACATACAGGTTTGGACAAGGAAGAGGAGGAAGATGGAATGAAGGAAGGAAACAAACAAACCAAGGAACAAAGGAGAATGGCATGTTTTAACTGCTATTTTAACTAAGGCCCCCACATGATTTGCACAAATTCTTTCCTATGTAAAAAGCTGGATTTATAAAAAAGATTGAATATAAAATAATGCTTGTCAATAATATATTAAAACTACACCTGTTTGTTCTGAAATAAGGACATAATTTGTTGACAACCAAATTTTCAAACATAAATTTAAGTGACATGGAATTGGTTTTAAAGAAGCTAACTTGCTTCCACTAATACAACTTGGGTTTTGCTTCTGAAATTGACGTTTGTGCTCTAAGTGTTTACTCATAGAAAAGAGTGAAAATCACTGGCTTAAAAATATGTCTTCCCTTACTTAAGGTCAATTCAAGCTATCAGAGTTTTAAAGAAATCTGTCTAACCTTCCTTTTGCTAGCATTATTAACACATAGGTATTTTTGTAAACTGAGTCATAGAAGAAACTGTTATCCTATATAATAATACATAATATAAAGGTCAAATAAGTCCGAGCCACTATGAATTTATGTATTAATATGTTTTATTTTGATACTAAGTGAGCTCCAGTTTAAACCTGTTAATTTTAAAAGGTAAAGGTAACAGGGATAAAACATAAGGTCCTAGTCTTTTATAAGCTACTACATTACTACAAACTGTAAAAATAATTTTACAAAAATGTGAATTGATAATCAGTCACCTTATAAATTATCAAATTCTATATTATGTACAAAAATACATTTATACTCATCCTAAATAAAGTATTGTTTAACTGATATATGTTTGACAGGTACTAGCTCTTAAAACTGTCAAATATCATCTGAATATAGCATTTAAGATGTTTAAACTTACTATGCCAAAGAGAGAGTTCCAGGTCATATGAGTGCCCACAAGGTTCTCTAATAGATAATGGACACAGCAACACATGACTCCATATGGATTATCTGTTAAAATCAACCACTTGGCTAGACTATCACAATGCCTGAATGGTAGGCCCTTCCCAAAACTGTGTAAAAGCAGGATACCTGACAGTTGTTTGTTCTACTTTGCCTAGACAAGGCAATGTTAGTTTCTTCCATAGAAAATTTACCCATCTTTTAGGCCTGATGGTCAAAGACAGCCTCTTCTTGGCATACCAGAGAGACCACCAAAACCTGAGACAACTGTAGATAGTGGGCTATGGACTGTTCTCTCTCATTTTAATTCATACATAGGCCAATTTGGTTATTTTTTTTCCTTCTCAGGTCTCTGATTACACGGATGGCTATGCTAACTATATCTTGCCAGCTAGGAAACAACAAGAAACTAGCTCTTCCCAAAGGCAATCAACCACTGTGTTAGTTACTTAATCAGCTTACTAATTAATTCAAGTCACAAGGTTCCTTATTTAAAAAGTACCAACAGGTTTGTCTTGTCACAGATTTAAGGTTAAGAGATCTACAGGATTTAGGCATAATATTCAACGGAAGAAAAATGCTTTATAATGACTGCTCTCAATCATAAGTACGCATAACTTAATAAATTATTATACAAAATTTTATTCTGAGATATGCAAAGGATTAAGTATATAGAAAATTAAATTCAAATTCTTTCACATTTTGTGCTGTTATTGCCCTGAGATTTCAGAGGTTTGAAATTTGATAATGCACTGACTGCTTACTAATTACTCACAAGTTAAGAATTTTAAATTTTCTTTGGTTATCTTTGAGTTATACACTTGTAACCCTACCACAGGTCAGACTCCAGATATGTACAGTCTAAATTTCTGTACCTGTCTTCCTGAAAATGGGATTTTTCACTTGTTCCTATTTCTCCTTAATGTTGCCAATTACTTGGAATGTTTAATTTCTGGCCATAGTCTATGGTTGTTACAACAGATTTTTCACATGGCTGAGTGACTCCATCCAGGAATCACCATCTGACTGCAAGCTACTGAGCTGTGGGCATGCTGATATAAACCAATCCAGCTAAATTATTGGTTCCTATCTTTCAACTCAATCAGGCAATTCATTTTTTTTTCAGATAAATATTCTATTGGCTAACATTTAACTAGCTTCTCAGCCTTCCTGTGTCCTGATAGAAATATTCTACTATAACCTGAAATAATTATAAAAGAGAATAATTAGTCCATTGTTTCCATTAACATAATGAAATGTTAAGTCAAAGGAAACTCCCTGACATAAGAGACACATTACATGAACTAAAGTAGTTGTACATCTATGAAAGAACACTTAGCCTACTTTGTTGTGGACAAAACACGTTATACAGCTTTTAAAATTATTATTTTACTACAAACTATTTTGGTCTATAATCTGGCTGTACTCACAAATCTTAGAAAGTGGGGAACCCAGATAAAATAAATGAATGGTACCCAGTCTATTTCCATGCTACTACTAGAAAATAACTCTGATAATTATTAAATCTAAAAATATCCCACATAGTGTCAAAGATTTGGCCCACTATGTATGCAAGTTCAGGGGGGTAATGTAATGCCCAAAAGTTAACCTGTAAGTCCTCCCTGATCAGGAACCAAGTAACTTCCTGAAATTGAGGTAATAGCAGTCATGGAAAATTATAAAGGCTCATGGGGAAGTAGAGTGGCAAGTGAGTTTTCCTTATTAGTCCTTGAAACATGTGCCTTGAGGCCATTTCATCTGGGAAATTTCTGTGCATGGTCCTGGGTAAAGTTCATCTTTTAATCCATATGTGATAAGTAATAAACACTTGCTTCACATTTGGCTGAAAATGGTGGAATTGTTTTATTTTCCTAATGAATCATAGTGTTCACACATCATTGCTTCTACTCAATCACTAACCACATTTTTATCTACTATTTAGACTTTAACCACTCTAATACTAATGAAATGGTATCTTGTGGTGGTTTCAATATGTATGGCCCCCATTGAATCATGTGTTTAAAATTCTGTCAAATAGGGAGTGGCCTTATTAGGAGGTGTGGTCTCACTGGAGTAGATGTGGCTTTGTTAGAGGAAGTGTATTACTGAGGAAACAGACTTTGTGTTTTAAATGCAGAAGAGATGCCCAGTGTGAAACACATCCATTCTCCAATTTATTGCTAGCAAGACAAAATGTAGAACTCTTGGTTCAATTTCTTTTTCAGCCCTGTATTTGCCTAGATGCTTTCATTCTTCACACCATGATGGTAATGGATGAATCCAATGAAAGTGTAAGCCAGCCCCAGATAAAATGTTTTCTAAGAGTTGCCCTGGTTATAGTATTTCTTTACACCAATAAAATCCCCAAAAGATAGAAGTTGGTACCCAGTGTGAGGTATTGATATGATAGGCCTGACCATGCTTCCATTTGTAGGAATGTAACTTTTGATACTTTGGATTTAAAAAGACATGAAATGCTTTAAGTAGAGCTTAATGTGCCATACTAGTAGAAGTATGTAATGCAGTTGTACTGAGGGTGATGTGAACTCTTGGGGCCTGGCATCAGGGGATTCAGAGGACACGAATTACAGAACAATCTTGCCTGCAGAACAATCTTGTGATATATTGGTGAAGAATGACTGTTTTTCCTTGTTTGAAGAATTTTTGGGGGGCTAAGGTAAAGAGATTGAGATTAATAACCTCAACAAAGGACATCTGAGAACTGCCTTGTATATACTCTGCCCCATATTTGACTCTTATGAACAAGGTTTTGGTCAAGTATAGCAAACTGAGAAAGAAACATCACAAAAGGTTTGGTTCAAGGATTAAAAAGTCAACAGGAAGAATAATTGAGCTAAATTATTTTTTCTTGGAGATAAGCATATTAAAGATATTCAATGGAACTAAAAGTGGAGATCTTGAGACAAGATCCCACTCAGCTAAGCTTTCATCTTTTGAAAAGATTGTTCCCCAAGGTACATTCCCAGCTATCCTAAATTTACAATGCATTTTTTATTGTATGACAGAATTTTATATCCTGTTAAACGTTATTCTGACCTTACCATTGTATTCATGGAAACATAAGGAAAGATGATTTTTTTGTTATGTTGAGGAGTAGGTTGTGATGGCTATTCTTGGTTGTCAACTTGACTATAATTGTAATGAACTACAATCCACAAATAGAGGTCAGGACTGATATAATCTTCAGGCAGGAAGACAACTTGCCTGGTTCCTGGATACTGCATCTAGAAGACACAGCCTTTTATTCTTGATTTTGATGTTGTATGTGACTTGAGTTTGATCTGGAAAAATGCATACCTTTAATGCAGGCTTTGATGCATAGTGGCCATGTTTATAAAGATCTATAATTAAAAAAAGAAAAAAAGCCGGGCGGTGGTGGCGCACGCCTGTAATCCCAGCACTTGGGAGGCAGAGGCAGGCGGATTTCTGAGTTCGAGGCCAGCCTGGTCTACCGAGTGAGCTCCAGGACAGCCAGGGCTACACAGAGAAACCCTGTCTCGAAAAACCAAAAAAAAAAAAAAAAAGAAAAAAAATCTTATATTTAGATATGATGGTATGCAACTTTTATCCCAGCATTGAGAAGGTACAGGCATGAAGATCTCTGAGCTCAAGGCGAGTCTGGTCACAAAGAATATTACATAGCCAAAAATCTTTATCAGTGAAGCAATCAATCAAAAATAGAGAGAAGGTAAAGATGTAATTGAACACATGTGACATGATTCAGGCCCAAAAAGCATCCTCAGTCTTGTGTCTTCAAAGTCAAGAAAGGAAAAACAGAGGTCATATTTGTGGCAGAGGTGTCCCTCTATGGAAGCTAAGAAAGGCCACTGTGTATATCTGTGAAAGTCCATTATATAAAATTCTAAAATTGAAGTCAAGACTGTCTTAGAGACCCCAGGAGGATAGAGAGGCAGAGCCTTGTGATGCCTGTCAAAGAAAGCTGCTAACAGGGAGTGGAATGAGTGCTAAAGAAGAAGAGAGTTGTGATTAACAATGCTGAAAGAAGTTGGAGATAAGAAAAAAATTACTTCCCACAGGGAGATGCAGAATTTGAGTTTGCCCAGCTGTGATCGTCTTGTTTTGTTCTAGTTCCTCACTGTGTTTGTTTCTGACATTTTTTGAATGCTAATGTATACCTTGCTTCATGTTATGTTGGAAACACATAATCTGCTTTTTAAAAACGTTTATTTTATTGGGGACTAAAATTAAGAGATTCCATGAATCTCAGAAGAGATTTTTAAACTTTAACACATGAACCTTGAACCCTTAAACATTATTGAGACTATGAAAGACTACATGGACTTTTTAAATTGGACTCAACAAATATTGGATTATGTCATGGATACAAGTTTATGGGTTCTGGGGAGAGGAAGGTAGTGGCTTTAATATGTATAACCCACACAGACACATGTTTAACGATGTTTGGCCCAATGTTGTGGGGAACTAGTCACAGGAGTGGCCATGTTGGAGAAAGTTTGGCCTTGCTAAAGGTAATTTGTTAATGGGGGATGAATTCTGAGGTTTTAAATCACAAGCTCTATCCAATGTGAAACAAATAAGATCTCCCCTTTTGCTGCCTATGAATCAGTATACAGAACCTGTACCTCCATCTCCAACACCATGTCTGAATAATGTCATTCTTCCCTTCATGATGACAATGGGTTAAAACTTTGGAATTGTAACCCAGATCCAAGTTAAATGTTTTTATTTATGAGAGTTTCTATGGTGGTGGTGTCTCTGCACATTAATATAATCCTAACATAACATGTATATTAAATTGTATTTAATGGAATTACAGTATCAGTTTCTGAATCACTATACTACTTATAATCTATTATTAACAAATTAATTTGATAGTCCATTACATGACTCATTTACTCCACCAGTATTGACCTGTTACTGCTAAAATTTTTAATAATATACTGGGTTGCACAAAGCAGATAAGGAGCAGACTTCAAAATAAAATTGTTCATTTGATGTTGGAGGCTGATGCCTATATTAAGGGGTTGGAATGCAACCATCTTACAAGTGTTCCTAAGTCACTGATTCAACACCCTCCCTCACCCACTGTTCCAGGAACTGGATAAAACAATAAACTGACTAAATATTCAGTTACCGGACCTTTATACAGGAACTAGCTAACCAACAAACTAACCTTTACCCTCGCATTCTGAAGATACTTCACCTGATTGCTTCAGATTTATTATCTTCCTCTTTTCCCCTCCTTATTGCTTAAAACTCCCTCCCTCCTGTACAATAAACAGACCTTGACAACGGTTTTGCTTGATCTCACTCCTTTGTCTCGCCCGTTCTAATCTTTCAGACCGGATCCCCCTCGGACCCATGAATAACTGAGTCCCACGGGTTGGGACAATTTGAAACCATATTTCCATGTAGGTCTATGTGACCAATGCTGGGAGGTAGTCTTAGTTTCTCCCCTCCTATCAAACTTGTACAATGTGTTCTGGTACCAGAAATGCTAATCTTAATGGGGGAAGGCTTTCATTTTGGTTTCAAAGCAAGATCTTCTAGACTCTGACTGAAGAGCATAGAATATTCCACCTCCATGGGCTATCAATGGCAATAGCACTTTGAATTGGCTTACTTGCTTTCTTGGTCTTTAATTTTCTTTTTAAAAAAATATTTTAGAGACTATTACCCTGACACAGGTATAACTGGAAAAGATTGTCCTCATTCTTTTGCTGGTTTCCTGTCTAATCACTCCATATTATCATGGGAACAATACATTGGCAGGGACTATTTTATCCTGATGTACTCATATCCTTCCCATCATTAAATGGTTAGCCTATGGGGTTAATTATCAGAACTACTCGGTATTAAGTCAAGATTATCATTACACATTTTAAAAGATATACAGAAGCTACAGATGAAAGGAGTATGACTCAACATAACAAACATCATGTGGGGAAATCCAAAATTATTTCCACCAATATCAAGAAAAATACAAGGATGTCAATAGTCAACAATCCTTTGCTTTTACTGTTTAACATCTTATCTAAGGCAATAGAAAATGTAATAAATGGGATAGCATTAGGAAAATGCATGAAGTTAGTCTTGCAATTGTTAGTGTCTTAGTTAGGGTTTTACTGCTGTGAACAGACACCATGACCAATGCAAGTTTTATAAAAGACAACATTTAATTGGGGCTGAATTACAGGCTTAGAGGTTCAGTCTATTATCATCAAGGCAGAAACATGGCAGCATCCAGGTAGATATAATGCAGGAGGAGCTGAGAGGTCCACATTTTCATCTGAAGGCTGCTAGTAGAAGATTGCCAGGCAACTAGGGTGAAGGTCTTAAGCCCACAACCACAGTGACACAACTGTCCCAACCTGCGGGACTCAGTTATTCATGGGTCTGGAGTGGATCCAGCCTGAAAGAAGAATGGGAGAGACAGAAAGAGCTAGACAACGCAGAACTGCTGTCGAGGTCTGGTTTATTGTAACAAGGGCAAAGGGTTATAAGCAGTAAGGGAATGAATGGGGGGAAGGGTGGTAGAACTGGAGTAGTCAGGTGAAAACATCCTTGGAATGCCAGGGTGAGGAAGGTTGGGTGAAAGTCAATTAGCTAGTTCCTGTGTGGGGTTCCAGTGAGTAATCGTTTAGCCAGTCCTTTGTGTTGCCAGTTCCTGGAGCAGCAGGTGAGGAATAGTACTGAGTCAATTTGCTTACATGACCCAAAGGCACCTATGAGATGCTAGTAATGTGGGTGCCTGCTTCCCACATCTCCCCCTATTTTGTATAACTAATGGAGAGCCTGTCTTAGGCTGCACGATGTGCATCCATAGCCAGCACCTTTGTACACAAGTGTGTATGGGTAGAGTCTCTGTCTTAGGCCAAATGAGGTGTATCCATGCCCAGATTTCCAAGAATGGGGTTCTGGGCTATGCCCAGCACTCCTGAGAAAGGTCATGACCTGACATGAGGTGCATCCATGCCCAGCTCTCCCTTAGTAGTTACCTGGGCTATGCCCAGCACTCTTGAGAGAGGGCCTCTGGGCCATGGCCTCATGCTACTTCTCATCATGGAATCACTCTACAGCCTTAAAGATGTGCACCTGGCATATGGCATCATGCTATCTCCCGTCATTGGTGTCTCCATAGCTTGTTATACCAGGGAGTGTTAAGCTCCGTGGCCAGGACTGAAAAATCTAGGCCAGAAGAAGGGGCATCTATCAGCTCCTAATAGGTAGAAGGATCTCCTTTCCACATCTCCAGGTGATGGTAATGGACCGATACTGGCTTGTTGACAAAGGCTGAATCCACCTGTGACTTAACGAAATGAGGTAGCTTTTGAAAGGCCAAGAGGCCAAAAGAAATGAGCAGGAGAAATTCTATCAAAGGTCCCAATAAGCTGGGGAGTAAGGTGGAAAGCCAAGGAGAAGTGAAAAACCAATTTTGATACCAAGAATCTTTCTGTTCTCTTTCTCTCTTTCTTTTTTCTAAGCTGTCTTTGATTTTTTGTAAACTATCTTCAACTAACCCTGTCTTATCTGTATAAAAACAGCATTCCTCTTTAAGGGCGGCACATAGCCCTCCCTGTGGGAGGAAGAGGAGGTCCAATCCCCTTCTATTTTGCAAGACCATTTCTGAGAGAGAAGAAACTGAATTATTAAGATTCTTAAGACCTGATTGTAACTCCTGTATGTCTCTATCGACCACTGCACTGAGATGAGTGTATTGCTGATTAGAGGTAATTAAGGAAGCAATTCCTGTCCCAGCACCTGCAGTTCCCAGTCCAAGAATGACTGCTAACATAACTGCAGTTATGGGTTCTCTCTTTGCCCTGGAGGGAAGCATAGTTCCTCATTCCCAAAACCTTAGGAAATCACCAGACTCATGAATAGTAAGATGTGGGAGAAGAGTTACTTCTACGAAATAATCATGAGTGGTAAGAGAGGTACTGGTGACTATGAAAGTTGTTAAGCCTGAAGAGGAGGCAAGGTAGGCATTATTAGGTGCTGAAATATACTGAGAGGAACCATTTACCAGCGAGGTCTGATTGCAAACTTCTATTAGGGCCTTGGAAGGTAACATATGAGGCCCGAGGAGGCACAAACCTAGACCAGAGACTTTACTAAGGGTCAGGCCTTGATTCTCAGGTAGACTCCATCGCAGGGTGGAGGTGACATTAGTAAATAACAATTTTTCAAAATTAGCAATTCCTTCTTAAAAGGGTGGGGGTAAAGGAATAGCAAATCCAACATTCCTCTAAGAGCATATGGTTACCCTCATGAGTGACTTGTATTGAGGCACTAATTAAAGACAAAACAAGATCAGCAGTAGAGGGGAAGAAAGTAGTGGTGTGACAGAATTAGCAACTGTTTTCCTGTGACCATGGGCTTCATCATTATTCTGGTGGAGCTCTGAGCTAGGACGGGCAGCAAGTTTGTTTTGTTGATTTGGGAAGGACTTAAGTAGCCTTACTTTAAAGGTCAATCCGGGGTCTGTGTTTGTTATGTACATACGAAGGCCCCATTCTAAACCTTTGAGCCCACTCTCTAGAGAGATCCTTTTGTCCAGTGTCAGTAAACTGTATCTGGAGGGGGTTACACCATCCTTTAGAAGAAACGGTGTTTCTACATTCCTCAGTTTGGGTATTATTTCTTTGCAAATTTGACCAGCCCATATTACTTGGATATAGTCCCAAGAGATGGTGGGCTTCCAATAAGCATCTCCCGTGGTCTTGCATCCCCAAGATGCACAGAAATAGGCCTCTCTATAACCGCATTTATATTTTAAAGTTCTGACTCTGTGAGCTCTTGGGCAGACATAGAAATACGTCCCTCTCTCATTAACACCAGAGCCATGAGGCACTTTAAGGGCAGATGACGATCAGGGAGGAATTTCCCCCTGCAGCTAGTTTATGACAGGCCAGAAAGGGTATGCTGTAATAAAGGTGGAGGCCTGGGCTACAGGTCTCCAGCTTCATTTTGTACTGTCCAGGTAAAATTCCAAACTTGATAGGGAGAGGCAGCATCCACCTCTACGAGGCACAGGAATATTTTCTTTTCTGAAATCAAGCACATTTAGATATCTTCTTGGGGGGTGGGGTTGGATTATATAATATTATCAATCTATCTGGCAGCCATCTAGCATTGCCTGCTTGATTGTCATATATACAGGCATGTCCATTTCCTCAAATCAGAACAGGGTCTGGGCCCTGCCATTTGTTAGTTAGGGGATCTTTCCATATGGCTTGTGCATAATTTTGGGATGTGGAAAGATGTCACAATCTATCTGTGGCAGATCTTCCTTTATTGTCTAATGTAAGAAATTTAAAACAAAGAGTGTGTGGTTAAGCAAATTTTTCTGATTGCCAGAAGTGGGATAAAGTACTGCCCCACAATTTTGTAATTTAGAGATCATATTCTTAAGAGTCTGATGTGCTCTTTCAACAAAATACCTTGTCCCTGGGGGTTATGTGGAATCCCAGTAATATGGATGATATTAAATTATCCACAGAAAGTCTCAAATGCTTGACTGAAATAGCCAGTTACATTACCTGTTTTAATCTGATTTGGAACACTAAGCATAGAAAAACAGTGTAGGCAATGATTGATTACATTTTTAGTTGCTTCTGCTGTTAAGGCAGTGGCAACTAGGAAGCCTGAAAAGGTGTCAATAGTCTGCTGTGGCATTGCCCCCACTAAATGATCCTGGCAATCCAGTATGAGCTCTTAAGTGGTCTACAAATTAGGGAACTGTACATTCTCTTAAATTGAGTTGTATTTGCATGAATAATTGCAAAATTTGAGAATTAGCAGTATCTGGAAAAGGAACAGTTTCGAGTAATTGCAAGTCGTGAGCTATATATTGACTATCAGTATACAAATTAAGAGCTTGGTTTTTCAGTATTTCACAAATGGCAGCCACAGCACAGTAGTTCGATTATTTGTGCTGAAGCAGGGGAAACTCAAGAGACTGAACCTGTGATTCAATCACATATGCAGCCTTCCCATTAGATGAGCCATCTGTAAATACAGTGAGCACATTCTCTATGGAATGCATGCATAAATTCACAGGAAATACAAAAGCATGCATAGAAGCAAATTGTAACAATTTGTCTTTTCGATAATGATTATCAACTTTGCCTAGAAAATTTGTACATGTAATAAGCCAAATATCAATATTTTGCAATAACGCAATAGGCAAAATATCTGTATTTTCAAAAACCAATTCAATTGTTGTTTGGAATAAGGGATAAATATTTCATCAGGTTCTTTCCCAAAATATTTCCTCAATTCTCTCCCACAATTCTGTATTAACACAGCAACAGCTTCATAATAAGGTGTTAAAACTTTCTTTGGAGGCAAAGAAAGATGAAACCACATTAGTAGTCCCTTCTGCCAAAGAACTGCTGTTTGCATATGACTTGTAGCAAGAATGCAAGCAGCCAATAATTGATCATAGTCCATATAATGTATCTGTTGTTGGTTAATAGCTTCCTCTACTTTCTGCAAAGCTATTCGTACATCATCAGTTAATTGTCTAGGGGAATTAGGATTTGCGTCCCCCTTTGAGGGTATCAAACAGAGGTATAAGTTCTCCTGTAGTAAGTTTAAGATGAGGTGTTATCCAATTAATATCGCCTAACTTTTGAAAATCATGTAAAGTAAATAATCTTTTCTTATTTGAATTTTCTGTGCTACGATTCGTTTAGAATATAACTGATATCTCAAATATTAAAATTAATATTTCCTTTGACTCTTTTCTGGAGCAACAATTACTCCCCAAGATTTTAAAGCCCATTGTAAGAGCAAAGTCCTGTGATAAAACTCCATGAATACTATATACTGAAAGATTCAAAGTCCTAGCTTCTTGTATGGAAACATAGACAAAATTTTTTCTCACATAAGTTGAAGCTATTAGACATTCCTTGAGACAAAACTTTCCAATTATATCGCATCATAACTCTTTACCATCATCAGGAAGAAAGGAATAATATAAAAATAATTTTCTAAATCCATAATAACTCTGTGACATAGGCAGACCAGATTGTAATGACTTCATAAGTTCCATAGCCTCATTAACCTTTCATAAATCTTAAATTTGAACTTTATTTTGAACAATACCTTGATAGATCTGTTGATAATGCTGCTTTGGATGGCTGGATGGCTGTGTGGCAGACTACATTAGCATTCTCATAAGCCAATTGTGTAACAAAAGAAAACCCTGCTTGGGGATCTCAATCGAAATTCTACTAGCTGTGTCTATTCACACATTCCTGAAACAGTTCATCAGGAACCTGTTTGATACCAAATCTCCTTTTAAATTTTGGGTTAAATTTTGCTTCTACCATTGTATCCAATAAAGTTTGAGTAAAAGAGGCAGCGGGACCATTCTGGCCACAACTTTTTTTTTCAACCTTTATCATTCTTGAAAACATCCTAATTACAAAATATGGGTGAGTTAAGAATCCTGAGCCTGCGATAAGACTGCAAACTGCAGTCGATGGAACACTGGCAGTTTAGCCTTAATTGTTAAGTTTCTTTTGCAATACTAGAGCATAACAAAACCCAATTTGAAAACCCAATTGGCAAACCCAATCTGGAAAACAAAACCCAATTTTAAACAATCCATTCTCTTTAAAATTAATACCAAAAGCTTTACCTTAATTAATGTTATAAAGTTTGGAAACCAGTTTTTACACATAAAAACACATGACAGTGCAGCCTCCGATAGCTCAAAGAGGCAACTGCCCTAAATCCTAACTTTTATAAGTCTCATTTCTAGGATAAGAATTACACAAAATATTATCTCAATTTAGAAGTGTCTTTTGAGGCTTGATTTCCTGCCTGGTTCAAGCCATGTGTTTTTTAAAATTACTCCAACCCTGAGTTACCAGTTTTAAGCTAAGTTTCTTTACCAATGTTACACCTTTTTAATCAAACCCCAATAACTTATAAGCCAATACTCTATAACCAAGAAATGTAGGAAATATTTATACCTCTAACAGCAATCAGAAATAATATGAAGCAGCTACATACGTCTGATAAATTTGACCAAATAAAATTTTTATGAACTGTAATTTCAAGGTCCTTGATACCTGCTGAAATCAATAATCACAATCACGCAGATTCTTGTAGGACAACTAGCCATCAGCTCCCTTACCATAGAAGCTGAGAAGCCGCTGGCCCCTTTAAGATCCACTTGTACTTAGAAGCTCCTGGCAGGGCTTCTCAGCTGTGCCAAACTCCTAACTACAGGTCCTATGAGACCTTTTATTTATTTTTCTCTTTTTCTCTTTTTATGAAATTAGTTAAAACTAAATCAAAGGGTGAACAACCAGCAGATAAAGTTCTAACCATTTTTATTAACATGAATCATGGACAGCCAAACAAACCACAAAACGAAAACACGGATTTAACACAAAACAGTTTTGACGGACATGAACAATTTGGCGTGCCAAGGACAAACAACATTAGACAAAGAGGTAAGAGAATTAGGGGTTCCATAGGGACCCAGATATACTATCTAAGGGACCCAGAATAATTTGGGACACTAAAAATGGATACATGAGGAGAACTTTGGGAACAGGTAAATGAGTTGAATAAAGAGGTGCATCTTGCAAAAAAAGGCCAGTGGGTGAAAATGGGGTGGGAAAAATAATAAAATATCCCTCGGTGCGGCCTCCGGGGTGCAAGGCATTTTCCCTGTCGGTGGGGCGCTGGCCAGTGGAGCCTCTGCTTGGGCCTGCTGCACGCAGCTGTCTGAGGAGCTGCCTGGCCCTGCAGGGAGCAGCAAAGCACACTGCGTCTCTGCGCTTCAGTTGCATAGTCGCTGCCATTGCTGCCACTGCTGCTTGGCCGGTAGCAAGCTCGCCAGGACTCGGTGGGCAAGAGTGGGAAAGGGGCACTCACACAGCACTGCACCGCCATCGGGGCTCAGGCCGCTTAGGGCCGCCGCCTTCTTCCGGGCTGCAACAGGTGCATGCCGAGCTACGGGTCACTGCTGGGTCTCGGGAGAACCGCACGCACCCTGGATGGCAAGCGATGGACATGCTTGCCCCATGCCAAGCTGGAGGGTCTGGAAAACCATGGGCACTCGTCCATTGGTGATTGAAAGTGTCCAGTGGTGAGCAGGGCTACCATGAGCCATGTGTATGTTCGCAGAATGATCCGGCAGCACCAGCACTTAGGGCAAGAGAACAGCAGCCTCTGCAGCAGACATAGCCGAAGGGACGGATGGTCTAAAATTATAAATGGGTCACCTTCTGAAGGCATAACAATAATCACAGAGTACTAGAAATGAATAAGAACAATTCTGACAAATCCTTTTTCTTAACTCCAACTCCTCTATCCCTGAGAAAGCTCTTTATACCTCTGATAGAGGTTGCTTCTTTTAGAGAGCTTTATACCCATTCTGTATGTGACGACAATGAGACACTTCCCAAGCCATGGCTCTCCCCGTGAGTGGCGGGGCGTTGGCTCCTTGAGAATCCACTTGGGTCTGTGAGAAATCCGTAGTCCAACTGGGTGTCCTTACTCCGAGCCCCACATGTGGGCGCCACCTGTCCCTACCCATTGGAGTCAGTTATTCATGGGTCCAGAGTGGATCCAGCCTGAAAGAAGAATGGGTGAGACAGAATGAGCGAGACCAGGCAGAACTGCTGTTGGTTTATTGTAACAAGGGCAAAGGGTTATAAGCAGTAAGGGAATGAATGGGGGGAAGGGTTGTAGAACTGGAGTAGTCAGGTGAAAACATACTTGGAATGCGAGGGCAAGGAAGGTTGGGTGAAAATCAATTAGCTAGTTCCTGTGTGGGGTTCCAGTGAGTATTCATTTAGCCAGTCCTTTGTGTTGCCAGTTCCTGGAGCAACAGGTGAGGAATAGTGCTGAGTCAATTTGCATATGTGACCCAAAGGCACCTGTGAGATGCTAGTAATGTGGGTGCCTGCTTCCAGGACACACCTACTCCAACTAGGTCACACCTCCTAATAGGGTCACTCCCTGGGACAATCTTATATGAACTATCACATTCCACTCCCTAGCCTCCATAGGCTTGTTCAAACCTGAGTCTATGGGGGCTATACCTCAGCATAGCATAATGCAAAATACTTTTAGTCCAACTTCAAAAGTCCAGTAGTCTATAGCAATCACAACAGTGTTAAAAGTCCAAAGTTCAAGGTTCCTTTTGAGACTCATCCAATCACTTAACTGTAATTCCACAAGCAAGACAGGAAACCAGCTGGGCAAAGTCCAAACTCTGAATCTCCATGTCTGATGGCAAAGCAGGCTTCAGACCTTCAACTCCTTTTTCATCTTTGTTGACTGCAACAAGGATTTTTCTCCTGGGCTGGTTCCACTCCCTGTTAGAAGCTTTCCTTGGCAGACATGCCATGGCTCTGGCATCTTTAATATCTTGGGGCACCCAAGTCAACTTCAGCTTTACAGCTTCTTGTTCCATTGTCTGAGATCCACAGATGATCTGTGCATCTCCAAAGAGCTGGTGTTGAAAGAACCCGAAGGGAGACCCTCACTCAAGTCTTGGGAGTAGCACGCACCCAGTAAGGCACTGAGACCGAACTTGCTGTAATCACACGAGGAAGTTTATTGAAGACGAGATTAAACGAGATCTCAGGCCAGCATGCTGGGGTCGAGACTCATGCACCACGCAGGGGTAGAGGAGTTCGACCCCGACCTGAACTTGTGACAAGCTTATAAAGGCAAAAACCACAAAAGAGGGGGAGGACTAGGGAGGAAATAGGGGACATCTAAAGTCATACATTTACTATGTGTTACATTAAGTGACACACCTGTGGCATACTATGAGTTACATTGAGTGACACACCTGGGGCGTTGGGACATTCCATAGAGGTTGTTGGGACACCTTGTGGTTATTCTGGGAGCTGTTTTCCTCAAGAGAGTTCCGGGAATGGGGGGAGTTGTTTTTCTCTAGAGAGTTCCTGGAACGGCCACCTGCAGGGGACAGGGGCATAAGGTGATGAGCCCATGTCCTTCCAGACAGCTAGTAATTAATTTTTTATTCTTCATTTCCCAATTTCTTCTTGTAAATGGCTCTAATCTTAGAGCAATCCCTCAGTTTCTTGTAGTACCTGGTACTGCTGTCTTAAGACCATTACCCGGACAGCACTTATTCTTTCTTTAATAAATGTCACCAGCCTATTGAGAATACATGGCCCGAAAAGTTAGGATCAGCAACAAAATGATTAAAGGTACGGCCAAGGTGGAGACCAGAGTAGAGAAACAAGGTGACCGATTAAACCAATTTTCATACCATCCTTGGTATGCTTCTCTTTCCTTTTTTCTGTTTTCTAGCCTTTCTCTAAGCTTTGCCATGGAATCTCTGATGATACCAGAATGGTCTACATAAAAGCAACATTCTTCCCTTAAGGCATCACAGAGCCCTCCCTCTTTAAGGAAAAGCAGGTCTAATCCCCTCCTGTTCTGCAGCACTACTTCTGACAATGAAGTTAATGATTCTTCTAGTTTAGTTATGGATTGCCCCAATGCTCCCAAGACTGCATCCATAGCCGCTCTAAGCTCATTGTAGTACTAGGGCTGTTGGATGAGTGAAACTTCCCCAGTTCCAATCCCTGCCACTATTCCTAGTCCTAACAAGACAGCTAAGGTCAGTGTTACAGGTTCCCTCTTGTAATGAGTACGGTGATCAAATTCATCTATAAATGAGCTACCATCATGATAGATGACCCTAGGCACCAGCTGAACCAAAATACAAAAGTTCCTAGTACTCTTAAAAAGCGAAGTATGTTGGCTACTGGTTTGCTGTAGATTGCTTTTACTATGTTTAGGTACGGGCCTTGAATTCCTGCTCTTTGCAAGACTTTTAGCATGAAAGGATGCTGAATTTTGTCGAATGGTTTTTCAGCATCTAATGAGATGACCATGTGTTTTTTTTTTCTTTTAGTTTGTTTATGTAGTGGATTACATTGATAGATTTCCGTATATTGCATCCCTGGAATGAAGCCTTCTTGATCATGGTGAATGATCGTTTTGATATGCTCTTGGATTCGGTTGGCAAGAATTTTATTTAGTATTTTTGCATCAATATTTATAAGAGAAATTGGCCTGTAGTTCTCTTTCTTTGTTGGATCTTTTTGTGGTTTAGTATCAGGGTAATTGTGGTTTTGAAGAACGAGTTGGGCAGTGTCCCTTCTGTCTCTATTTTGTGGAATAGTTTGAAGAGTATTGGTGTTAAGTCTTCTTTGAAGGTCTGGTAGAATTCTGCACTAAAACCATCTGGTCCCGTACTTTTTTTGGTTGGGAGGCTTTCTATAACCCCTTCTATTTCTTTAGGGGTTATGGGACTGTTTAGCTGATCTACTTGATGCTGATTTAATTTTGGTATTTGGTATCTGTCTAGGAAATTGTCCATTTCCTCCAGATTCTCCAGTTGTTTTGTGTAGCGAGCCACATTGTTTCACCATTACAAGATGGCGCTGGTTTCCAGCCCTAATTCTGGCAAACAACTTGGTACAGGCTTGCTAATGGCATGCTGATGCAGCAGTTTCTTATCTGGCCCTATGTTAATGAGGGATTCCTCTTGTAGCCTATCCTGTGACAAGAGCCAGGCACAAAGACCTTGGCGGCAACTGCTCAGGGATATAAGGCAGCCCATCCTTTGTCTTGGGGCTCCCCATTTTCTCATCATCAAGGTATTCCTGAATAAAGTGCTGTTAAGAAGGATCCTTGGTGTTGCATCGTTTCTTGCTGGACAAGTACGGTCGTAACAGTTTTGACTATAGGCGTTTGTAGTAGGATCTGATGATCTTTTGAATTTCCTCCGTTTCTGTTGTTATATCCCCCTTTTTATTTCTAATTTTGTTAATTTGGATACTGTCTCTGTGCCCTTTGGTTAGTCTAGCTAAGGGTTTATCTATCTTGTTGATTTTCTCGAAGAACCAGCTCTTGGTTTTGTTGATTCTTTGTATGGTTCTCTTTGTTTCTACTTGATTGATTTCAGCCCTTAGTTTGATGATTTCCTCTCTTCTACTCCTCCTGGGTGAGTTAGCTTCTTTTTGTTCCAGGGCCTTCAGGTGTGCTGTTAAGTTAGAGAAACTTGAAGCAATCCCACTAAAATCAGGGACTAGACAAGGCTGCCCTTTCTCTCCATATCTTTTCAACATAGTACTTGAAATTCTAGCAAGAGCAATTAGACAACATAAGGAAGTCACAGGGATACAAATTGGAAAGGAAGAAGTCAAAGTATCATTATTTGCAGACGATATGATAGTCTACTTAAGCAATTCAAAAAAGGCCACCAGAGAAATTCTACAGCTGATAAACAACTTCAGCAAAGTGGCTGGTCATAAAGTTAACTCAAGCAAATCAGTAGCCTTCCTGTACTCAAAGGACAAGCAGGCTGAGAAAGAAGTTAAGGAAATAACACCCTTCACAATAGCCACAAACAACATAAAGTACCTTGGCGTAACTCTAACCAAACAAGCAAAAGATCTGTATGACAGGAACTTCAAGACCTTGAAGAAAGAAATCGAAGAAGACCTCAGAAGATGGAAAAATATTTCTTGCTCCTGGATAGGCAGGATCAATATAGTAAAAATGGCCATCTTGCCAAAAGCAGTCTACAGATTCAATGCAATCCCCATCAAAATCCCAAATCAATTCTTCATAGATCTAGAAAGAGCAATTCTCAAATTCATCTGGAGCAACAAAAAACCCAGGATAGCTAAAACTATTCTCAACAATAAAAGGACTTCTGGGGGAATCAATATCCCTGACCTCAAGCTGTACTACAGAGCAATTGTGTTAAAAACTGCATGGTATTGGTACAGCAACAGGCAGGTAGATCAATGGAATAGGACTGAAGACCCAGAAATGAACCCACAGACTTATGGTCACTTGATCTTTGATAAAGGAGCCAAATCCATCCAGTGGAAAAAAGATAGCCTTTTCAACAAATGGTGCTGGTTCAACTGGAGGTCAACATGCAGAAGAATGCGAATTGACCCACTGCTATCTCTTTGCACTAAGATCAACTCCAAGTGGATCAAGGACCTCCACATAAAACCAGACACACTGAAACTCTTAGAAAAGAAACTTGGGAAGACCCTGGAGGACATGGGCACAGGAGGAAAGTTCCTGTACAGAACACCAATAGCTTATGCTCTAAGATCAAGAATTGACAAATGGGACCTCATAAAATTACAAAGTTTCTGTAAGGCAAAGGACACCATCAGAAGGACAAAATGGCAACCAACAAAGTGGGAAATGATCTTCACCAAGCCCACATCCGACAGAGGGCTAATATCCAATATATACAAAGAACTCAAGAAGTTAGACCCCAAAGAACCAAATAACCCTATCAAAAAATGGGGTACAGAGCTAAACAAAGAATTTTCATCAGAAGAAATGCGGATGGCGGAGAAACACCTCACGAGATGTTCAACATCATTAGTCATCAGTGAAATGCAAATCAAAACAACCCTGAGATTCCACCTCACACCAGTCAGAATGGCTAAGATTAAAAACTCAAGAGACAACAAGTGCTGGCGAGGATGTGGAGAAAGAGGAACACTCCTCCACTGTTGGTGGGATTGCAAAATGCTAAAACCGCTCTGGAGATCAGTGTGGCGGGTCCTCAGAAAATTGGGCATGTCACTTCCAGAGGACCCTGGCATATCACTCCTGGGCATATACCCAGAGGATTCTTCTGCATACAATAAAGACACATGCTCCACTATGTTTATAGCAGCCTTGTTTATAATAGCCAGATATTGGAAGGAGCCCAGATATCCCTCAAAAGAGGAATTGATACAGAAAATGTGGTATATTTATACAATGGAGTACTACTCAGCAATTAAAAATAATGAACTCATGCAATTTGTAGGTAAATGGTTAGATCTGGAAAATATCATCCCAAGTGAGCTAACCCAATCACAAATGAATACACATGAAATGCAATCACTGATAAGTGGATATTAATGAGCCCAGAAGCCCTAAATACTCTAGGCACAATTAGCAAGTCAAATGACTCCCAAGAAGAAGAAAGGAGAGGACCCTGGGCCTGTAAAGATTGGATCCAGTATTGTAGACCCAGAACAGAGAAATCGTGGGCGGGGGGATGAGTGGGGAATAGCGCAGGGGTGGGAGTGGGGGGGAAGAGGAATTATGGGACATATGGTGGGGGGTAACTGGGAAAGGGGAAAGCCTTTGGAATGTAAACATAGAATATAGAAAATAAAAATTAAAAAAAGAAAAGAATCTTAAAAAAAATAAATAAAATAAAATATATGAATAGCAGCACACACACACAAAAAAGCGAAGTATGCAGGCAGGGTGTCAGGCAGGTGCCATAGGCCCACCAAGTGTCTGGGGGCATACTAGATATCAATTTGGGCCCTCTGTCAGGGTGTCAATAGTTTCGTTACAGAGGGGCTGGTGTCTGATAGGCACTGTGCCTATGCATAGTCCAGTGCCTGATACTGCTGAGAGGGTCAACTTTCGTTGGTTCCCCCAGGGGCAATGAGAATGGTCAGAAGTAACATTATAGCTCCTCATTTGGACTATTCCCTCATAATAAGGGCGATTAGAAGCAAGGCACAGCCAGCAATATTGAGTAGCAATGGGGTTTGTGCGGTTTAAAATGATGAACGCACTATCGAGCAGTTTGAACAGGTGATCCTCGGTTCTCATAGGGAGGTGGGAGGATGTGGTCAAAAGAGGGTATGGATTAGAGCCGGAAGAGGAACCTTCCTTTGGTGATGGGGTGAGGCTAGGAAGTTTTCCAGGCCTGGGTCGTGGGTCATCACGCATTGGATTGGGGCCCACGGGCTGTGCAGGCGGACTTTCTATTTTTCATCGGACTAAGAATAAGGACCCTGGTTTATGTCCATGCCTATAGTAAACCAATCCCCAAGACATCCCCTTAAGCCATGTGGCTATGGGGGTAGATCAGTGAACCGAAACCTTATGTAGTCTAGGTCTTTGGGAGAATAAAACTTGCCTGCAAACAGGGGCATGATAGCCTCTGGTCCCAGTCCTTGGTTTGCAAAAGAAAAGGTTACCTTGTCAGTTGAACTAATTGGCCATTTCCAGTCTCCATCATTGGAGGTTAAACAGCTCCAACGTCTGCAAAAGAAACCATTCGACCCTCCATAAGTCCTATAATTTGTGCCCCCAGGGCAGGCATAGAAACCATAGCTCCGGATAAGGTTAGGGGGGTTAGTTCCAACACCTGGTATGGTTCGAAGACAAAACCCGAGTTCTGGCCACCAGGTGCCTACAGGTGCAACAGTTTGGGTGTCGTTTATGACTTCTCCGGTATCGATATTTAAGATTTGCCATGTCAGCGTTTGGGGAGCATAAGGGTTTTTCCCCAAGGTTGGGGCTACGGCGAAGGTGCAACTTAAGCGGATTGTCATTGGCGGCCACCATCCATTTATCTTCATGGTTGTCTTCATCTTGATTGGGTGCCTTCTTGATGTGGGAGGCGTGGATCCACGCGGAGATCCTGTCTACCTTGACTGCCATGGGGGTAGTTAACAGCACCAAATAGGGTCCTTTCCACTGAAGCTCAAGCGTGCCAGCACGATGTTGTCTGACCAAGACTGAGTCTCCGACCTGGAACCCGTGGGGCACTGCAGTAGTCCCTGGAGTGAAGGCTTCCTTGATCTGGTTCCAGATCTGTGTCTTAACGACCTCCAAGGCCTTTAAGTGGGTGAACAGAGCAGAGGGGGAGGAAGAGTCAGTGCAAGGATCCAATATCCCTCCTGACTCAGTCAAGGGGGGTGGTCCCCCATGTAGGATTTCATAAGGGGTAAGGCCGAAACGTCCAGGTGTGTTTCGGACCCTGAGGAGCACAAAGGGGAAGAGGGTCACCCAGTCTTTGCCGCTGGTCTCAGTAGCTAATTTAGTAAGGGTCTCTTACTGGGTTCTATTCATTCTTTCTGCTTGTCCTGAGCTCTGTGGTCTGTAAGCACAATGTAATTTCCAATTAGTCCCAAGTTGGGTGGCCAATTCCTGACTTACCTGGGCAACAAAAGCCGGTCTGTTGTCTGAACTGATTACCTTGGGGATCCCAAACTGGGATAGAATTTCTTCCAGTATCTTCTTGGTTACCATTTGAGCAGTTTCAGACTTGGTGGGAAAGGCTTCCACCCATCCTGAGAAAGTATCTATAAAAACTAGAAGGTACTTATTACCATATTTTCCTGGCTTAATTTCAGTGAAATCTACCTCCCAATAAATTGTTGGCCGGTCTCTCCTCATCCTCTTTCCAAGTTCTCTGAACAGTCAGGCAGCATTGGTCAAGGTACAAGCTTGACATGACCATACTACTGTTTCACCATTGTATTTAATTTTAGAACATAATATTTTGAACCTTTGATTAATTGTTTAAGTCTTCATCTCCAAGATGGGTAAGTTGGTGTATTCATTTTACATAATCTCGTCCTTCCTTGGAGGGCAGAATGATTCGCCCATCTTTAGTTTTTGCCAGTCTGCAGAAGCTGAACATTTGGGCTTTTCCTGTATAAGCCATATCTTCGATCAAGTCATAATCTTCATGAGGCTAGTTAAAACTGGGCCCCATGGCTCGTGGAGGCTCTGGTGGGGTTCCAGTTTCCTCCGCCAGCACTATCGCTCCTTGGGCGGCTTGCTTGGCTGTTAGATCAGCCATCTGGTTTCCTTTTGTGACTGGGTTAGCCCCCTTCTGGTGTCCCAGGCAGTGGACTATGGCTAATTTCTTTGGAAGGTGTATGGCTTCTAGGAGAGCCAGGATTTCTTCTTTGTTCTTAATGTCTTTCCCTGCTGAGGTGAGCAAGCCCCTCTGTCTGTAAATGGCCACATGAATGTGGGCTGTGGAGAAAGCCAATGGCTGTTGGTATAAATGTTGATAGCCTTACCTTCTGCCAGGCGCAGAGCTTGAGTCAGTGCCAGGAGTTCAGCCCTTTGAGCGGAGGTTCCTTCAGGGAGGCTGCCAGCCCAAATTACCTGCTTTCTGTCCACCACCGCCGCTCCCGCTCTTCGTTTACCTTCTACCATAAAACTGCTGCCGTCCGTATACCAGGTAGGCACACCCAGCCACGGTTGGTCGATCAGGTCTTTCCTGGTCCCAGTTTCTTCAGCCAGGATGTCAGTGCACTGGTGCATCAGGGTAGAGTCATCTGCTTTGGGGAGCAGGGTGGCCGGGTAGAGAATAGCAGGAGGAGCAAAGGTTATCAGATCATTTAACAACAAGCTCTGGTAATGTGTCATCCGGGCGTTTGTCATCCAGCGGTCGGGGGATGCCGCACAATACTTTCTAAAGTATGGGGAGCAATTACAGTCACATGTTGACCCAGAGTAAGCTTATCAGCGTCTTTGACAAGTTGGGCTACTGCAGCAATGGCTTTCAAGCAGGAGGGCCACCCGCTGGTGACGGGGTCCAGCTTTTTAGATAGGTAGGCCACTGGCAGTTTCCAAGGCCCCAGGGTCTGAGTCAGAACTCCACGGGCCATTCCAGCCCACTCATCAACATATAGAGTGAAAGGCTTAGTCAGATCTGGCAGGGCCAAAGCAGGAGCTGTGAGCAGGGCAGTCTTTATATTATCAAAGGAACTTTGATGCTCCTCCGTCCAGGTGAATGGGGCTTTTTCTTTTGTGAGCGGGTACAGAGGGGCCAGCAGCGTGGTGAACCCCAGTATCCAGAGTCTACAAAAACCCGCAGTTCCCAAAAACTCACGTATTTGTTGCGGAGTGATGGGGGTCAGGATCTGCATCACTGTCTTTTTCCGTGCTTCAGTGAGCCATTGTTTCCTGTCTTGGAGAGTGTATCCTAGATAGGTGACTTCCGAGCGGCATTATTGGGCCTTCTTGGCGGATACCCGATACCCCAACTCACCCAATTCCTTCAGGAGCTTTTTGGTCCCATCAAGGCACAGATCCTAGGTCGAGGCTGCAAGTTGTAAGGGTTAGGCATTGTTGGGTGAATGTCCTGCACCCATTTATTAACTTCTCTTAAGTCCTGGACAGGCCGATAATCATTGGTCCCAGGCTTACATACCGGCAGGAGGGGGGTATTCCAAGGAGACCGGCAGGGGATCAGTATACCTTGCTGTAACAGTCTCTGGATATGTGGCTGGATGCCTTCTTTAGCCCCTTGAGGCATGGGGTACTGTCTCACTGAGACTGGGGTGGCAGCTGCTTTCAGCTCGACCATGACAGGTGGGACTTGTTTAGCCAGTCCCATTCCAGTCTGCTCTGCCCAGACCTCTGGAAAAGCTGTCAGCCACACTTTAGGGGGCAAAACCCCAGTCTTGGGATCATGGAGGCGATATTCTTCTTCTAGACTTAGAACTAAGCATGTTATAGGGGCCTTTCCCCAGGTGACTTCTGGTCCCTCTGGGGTGAACTGGATCTGAGCCTTTAGTTTGGTCAACAAGTCCTTCCCCAGAAGGGGCACAGGGCACTCAGGAATCACAAGAAAAGAGTGGGTTAGCTGTTTTTTTTCCTATTTCTAAACGTCTTTTGGTTGTCCAAGGGTAGAGTTTACTTCCAGTGGCTCCCATAACCAGAGTTCTTTTTGATCCTAATTGTCCTAATGGCTTAGTCAAAACTGAGTGTTCGGCTCCTGTATCTACTAAGAAATTAACGGGGTTCCCCTCCACAGAGAGTGTTACCCTAGGCTCGGGGAGGTCGACCTTAGCCCTGACTCCCCTAATCTTCCTCAAGGGCCAGTATTTTGGGGCCCTTTTGTTTCTTTTGAGGGCAATCTCTGGCCCAATGTCCTTTTTCTTTATAGTAAGCACATTGGTCTTTCTCAAGTTGTGGTCGCTGTCCTCCCGGGGGTCTTCTTGCCCTGTTTCCCAGGTATCCTGACTGTCCTTTCTCTGACCTTTCTCCACCTAATACTGCGGCCAAAATCTTAGTCAAATTCCTCTCTTGGCGGCAATCCCGCCAATTTTCCCTCTCTTCTGCCTCCTTTTTTTCTCTTTCTTGCTTCTCTTCCTCAGTCTCTCTCTTGTGATACACCTTTTCTGCCTCTTTTACTAGATCCTGTAAAGTATAATCTTGGAGCCCCTCTAATCTTTGCAACTTCTTCTTGATATCAGAGACTGACTGCCCTATAAAAGCCATAGCTACAGCCACCTGCTGTCCCTCTGATGAGGGATCAAAAGGGGTATATCTCCTATAGGCCTCCATCAATCGTTCTAAAAAGACAGAAGGTGGCTCCACTGGTTCCTGTAAGACTTCTCTTACCTTTGCCAAGTTGGTGGGTCGCCGTGTGGCCCCTTGAGACCTGCCATTAGAGCCAGGTGGTAGACCGTGAGACACCCCCTACCTTCCGCAGAGTTGTAGTCCCATTCAGGGCGGCCCAAGGGGAAAGCAGCATCTACAAGAGGAGGGAGGTTGGTTGGGGTCCCATCTGGTCCTGGAACATTCTTTCTGGCCTCTAGGAGGATTCTCTCCCTCTCCTCGGTCATAAAGAGGACCTGCAAAAGCTGCTGGCAATAGACCAAGGTGGGCTGATGAGAAAACATTAGAGACTCGAGAAGTCTCATCAAGCCTGAGGGATCTTTTGAAAAAGAGGGGTGGTTAGTCTTCCAATTATACATATCAGCTGATGAAAACGGCCAATATTGCAGCGGGACCAATTCCCATGGTCCTGGGGCAGGTCCATAGGCCCATAATGGCAAGGCAATGGTGGAGTCAGGGCCTTCGCCAGAGCCGTCTGGGCTGTGGCCCCAGCGGCTTCGGGTCCCGGCTGCAGGCCCCGTCTTGGTGGCCGTCTGGGAGTCCGTTGGGGCCAGCACCTGGGGGGGGGGCTGCATGAGGATATGGGGGAGGAGGGTGGTCAAGGAGGGAGACATCATCAATTTCAGGATAGATCTGCAGGGGGTGGGGGGGTGATGGAGTGGGTGCTTGCGGATCTGCAGGAGGCACTTTCGGTTTCGTGGCCATGGCCACTGTTGCTGTCTCCATCCCTGATGTCCAATGTTTCATCCAGGGTGGTGGGTTTTGTGCTAGGTCCTGCCACACGATAATGTATGGAACCTGATCAGGATGTCCCCTGGTGGCCTGAAAACAACTCGCTTGACAGCGAAAATGATAGGTAGGTTAAAAGTTCCTCCCAAAGACCATCCTACATCGAAAGTGGGCCATTCAGAGAAACAAAAAGTTTGCCAAGGTCCTTTCTTGACCTCGACAGAAAGGTTATGAGCCCTGATCTTAACATCCGTCCAATGGTCCAGAGTCATTGTTAGTGGGGTCATCGCGGCCTGTCCCATGTCTACCTCTGCTATACACACAACGAAAACAATCACAAAGACAGAAAGACAAGAAAACAAAACCAGTTGCCGGCTTCAAGTCGACCAGAAGTTCTGAAAGGAGTCAGATGGCCGAGGAATGTCCCTCTGACACAGATTGTCAAGGAGAAAATTTATCTACCGACTATCCCCATGGAGGTCCACCAGGCATCCCTGGTCCTCCTCCTGTCCTCCTGGGACTTCTCCCAGGGCGAACAAACGGTGGACACCCGGACACATCTATCTCAGTCCACTCCACTTCTCCTCCTGGAGAGCAGCCTCGATAGAGCGTTTGCAAAACTGAAACTGCGATCGCACCAGAATTCTGAACAGGCCACAAACACAGAGTCACAATAGAACAGAAATTCTTACCTCCAAGTGGGTCTAGGACCCCCTGGCTGGTCGCGCAAATCCCATGACTACCCCCCAAATGAAAGACCACTGAAGGGAGACCCTCACTCAAGTCTCAGGAGTAGTGTGCACCCAGTAAGGCACTGAGACCGAACTTGCTGTAATCACACGAGGAAGTTTATTGAAGACGAGATTAAACGAAATCTCAGGCCAGCATGCTGGGGTCGAGACTCATACACCACGCAGGGGTAGAGGAGTTCGACCCCGACCTGAACTTGTGACAAGCTTATAAAGGCAAAAGCCACAAAAGAGGGGGAGGACTGGGGAGAAAATAGGGGAAGTCTAAAGTCATACATTTACTATGTGTTACATTGAGTGACACACCTGTGGCGTACTATGTGTTACATTGGGTGACACACCTGGGGCGTTGGGATATTCCATAGAAGTTGTTGGGACACCTTGTGGTTATTCTGGGAGCTTTTTTCCTCAAGAGAGTTCCGGGAAAGGGGGGAGTTGTTTTTCTCTAGAGAGTTCCGGGAATGGCCACCTACAGGGGACAGGGGCTCAAGGTGACGAGCCCATGTCCTTACAGACACCTAGTAATTAATTTTTTATTCTTCAGTGTCATTTCTCCTGCTCTGTTTTCTCTAGCACTCTAAGTTCAGGTTGATCCACTCCACTGCCACTGCTGTTCTTGGTGGTTATCCCATGGTACTGGCATCTCCAATATGCTAGGCTCTTCCACTGCAACCATATTTCACCAAAGTCTCTCATAGGCTCACTTCATGGTACCAAGCCTCAACTCCTTTGCATGAACCCGTCAGTCCTGGGCTGTCAACTACAACTGAGGCTACATTTTTACCAATGACCTTCTATGGACTCTCACAGTGCCAATACTCAGCTGTTCTTCATGACTCCAGACACATATGTAGCAGAGGATGGCCTTGTCGGACATTAATGAGAGAAGAGACCCTTGGTCCTGTGAAGGATCCTTCCCCAGTGTAGAAGAATTCCAGGACAGGATAGCAGGAGTGGGTGGGTTGGTGAACAGAGGGGGGAGGAGGTGATAGGGGTTTTTAGCAGTAGAAACAAGGAAAGGGGATAACATTTGAAATGTAAATAAAGAAAATTTTAATAAAAAGAATGATCCCACTAAAAATAACCTCTATATATGTTGCCCAAAGTAAATACATTCACTCAGTCCAAAAACCATTACTGTTTTTTTTATAACACTTAGATAAGATAGAACATTAAAATAAATCTATAAAAACTGGGGATAATTTCTTTAAAATGAGAAAATACATATAATCCAAAATAATTGAATAAGAGAAAGTGATGTTTATTGGTTATCCTGGGAAATAAATGTAGGCCAGTCTAATAAAATAAGTACACCATGATTATATGAATACAACTCCCAACACAGACAATAATGAAGCTACCAGCATAGTGACCTGTCAAAGAAAATTTTAAAGACTTCAAGTATTCAAATTCACTGGCCCAGGTACAATTCATCACTACTTCCTGACACTTTTACAGCAACTCCCTTCTCCCATGGCTGAATCCAAAGCACAGAACATATGGACTCCCCCTCTGTGCCTGGCACTCACAGGAGAACTGTTCTGTGCACTGAAGACCAGGTGACAGATGGGGTTGACAGCTTAAGTTTACATAATCCAAAGCAGAAAGTGTTCACAGAAAAGAGCACTCTCTTGGTTGTAAGAAGTTACAAAATTACACACAGCTTATCAGAATCATACAACATAGAAATTGGACTGTGGATTTGTTAATCAAAAAATAGGTGATCTGCAAAATGAACATAACCTCTTGTCCATGATGACTGTGTGTCTTGTAACATGCATGGGGTCCTGTGGCAGTCCTTGTTTACTCTAAATTAATCACTAAGAAAATGAACTTAACGGAGCCTTGGCATAGAAGGTATGTAATTTACTCATTGATTAGGAATCATTAACTGCACCTTCTCTACCCTGGAAGGCTCCATTAAACAGACCTTTACCTCCCTCAGCAGGCACTGAAGAAGTAGAAATCAACCTCCATCCCCCCAAATGTGTGTGAGATGGCCATCAGCACTAAGGCTGAGGGAGGGCAGAGGTAATCAGGGATGAAAACACATTGCAGGAAAGCCTCTGGGTCTGATATGAGATGTGAATGCATTGATACCTGCAGCACAGACATCCCACTGCAATATAATGATCAGTGTTTCTCAAACTCTACTCAGTGTTTCCTCTTCCTTTCTTTTCTCAAGTCACAAGTTGAAATCTGTATCAGCTGATCTTAATTTCTACCGCACATTGCACACATGGACCACAAATTCAGTATTTTCATACTGTTTGCAGGTTCCCTCTGCTGAACTATAGGGAATTGACTGCACTTGTTTATCTTCTGGAGATACAGAGACCTCAGTAAATAGCCACTCAATTTCCCTACCTTTCAGATGTATTTTCTTTCACAGAAACTTCGGGATCAACTTAGCCTCAAGTTGTTAGGATTATTCCTGTTTCATGTATCAAATGGTGGATAGAAGTAAAATACTATGAAGTCTGGAAATATCACCTGTCTTTGTCCAGACATGAGTCAAATCCAACTCCCAGTTACCTGTTCTTGGAGCTCTTTCATTGGTGTTTTGTGCACACCAATTCCAGTCCTGTTGCTGTGTTCAGTAGCCATTTTCTTTTATTTAACTCTGATTTTCCACAAATTTTATTTTCACTGCAGCACAGTAATAGTAGCTCTGGTGTTCATGAGAAGATTCACTTATCTGTTTCTCTGGCTCCCAGTCAATGATTTTCTGCCAGAGGGTTCAGATCCTAACACCAAATATTGACATTGTCTTCGAAATGTTCATACATAACATGAAAATGGAAAACAAATAAATATGACTCAAAATTCGGTTTCGATAATTGTTCAATTAAATAATAAATCCCAGTGATGAGTTTGGTACCTTCCTCAATGCTTTACATTCCTGAATCTCCTCTCTCTCTCTCTCTCTCTCTCTCTCTCTCTCTCTCTCTCTCTCACACACACACACACACACACACACACACATACACACAGAGATAGAGAGCTCTTATATTTTGATATGCCTTCAAAATGAAATAGCTGAGCCACTTCCTTCCTTAGCAAGTCCAACTAACATCAGAGATAAGTGAGAAGAAAGCACAAGAACATAACCAACAGAAACAAAACTTACTTAGAAGCAACAGAAGTCAGTACTCTCACCACAGCAAGCCTTAGATACGCAAAAATATCTGAAAAAGCAAGATTCTGATATAAAATGCCACCTCATGAAGATGATAGAGGACTTTGAGAATGAAAAAAAATAACTCCCTTAAAGAAATACAAGAGAGCACAGCTGAGGAGGTATTAGCTTTTAAAGAGGAAACACATAAATCCTTTAAACAATACAGGAAAATAAATACACAATAAAATAGGGGGGGAGGAATTGAACAAAACTGTCCAGGATCTAAAATTGAAAATAGAAACAATAACAAAAATCACAAACTGATACAAACCTGGAGATGGAAATCCTACAAAACAGATCAAGAGTCACAGATAAAAGAATCACCAAAAGAATACAAGAGATAGAAGAGAGTATCTCAGGCATAGAAGATAGCATAGAAGACATTGACACAATAGTAAAAAAACAACTATAATAACAGCAACAAAAAATTGGCTCCCATCCAGCCATTGGATTGAGTATAAGGTCCCCAATGGAGAAGCTAGAGAAAAGATCCAAGAGCTGAAGTAACTGTCAGCCCCATAGGAGGAACAACATTATGAACCAATGTAGTTTAGATCCTGGGGGCTCCCAGAGACTAAACTACCAACCAAAGAGTACACATGGAGTGACCCATGGCTCCAACTGCATATGTAGCAGACGGCCTTGCTGGAAATCAAAGGGAGGAGAAGCCCTTGATCCTGAGAAAGCTCAGTGCCCCAGTATAGGGGAACACTAGGACAGGGAAGTCGGAGTGGGTGAGTTGGTGAGCATGAGTAAGGGTGGGGATGGGATAGGGTTTTTCAGAGGAGAAACCAGAAAGGAGATAACATTTGAAATGTAAATGAGGAAAATATCTAATAAAAAGGAAAAAAAAAACCAAGAAATGCAAAATGCTCCTAACCCAAAGCATTCAAGAAATCCAGGACACAGTAAAAAGACCAAACCTAAAAATAAAAGGCATGAAATAGAGCAAATATTTCAGAATCAAGAGGGCAGTTAACACTTTTAACAAAATTGTGGAAGAAAATTTCCTAAATTTACAGAAAGAGATGCCCATAAATATACAGAACACCAAATTGATTGGACCCAAAAGGAAATTGCTCCAATCACATAATAATCAAAGAACCAAATGTACAGAATAAAGAAAGAATGTTAAAAGCCATAAAAGAAAATGGTCAAGTAGCATATAAAGGTAGACCTATCATATTTACCCCAGACTTCTCAACAGGGAATCTAAAAGCCAGAAGAACTTGGGCAGATGTCATACAGACCATAAGGGGAAAAATTGCTAAGTCTAGGCAATACCCAGCAAACCTCTCAATCACTGTAAATGTAGAAACCAAGATATCCCATGACAGAACCAAATTTAAACAATATCTTTCCACTAATCCATCCCTATAAAGAATAATAGAAGGATAATTTCATTGGGAGAAAGGAAACTATAACCAAGAAAAAGCAAGAAATTAATCTCACAACAAACCCAAAACAAGAGAACCATACAAATATAATTCCACCTCTTACAACAAAATAACATGAAGTAATAATCACTGGTGCTTAATATATCTCAACATCAACGAAATCAATTATTGCAGGAAATATTGAAAAATGTATCTGCCAACTCTCTGCAAAGTTGGATCATGTTTCCATGCTCCCGACAACCCACCAATTCTCAGGCCATGCTGGTCCACTTTCTCTTGATAAGGCACTTGTCCCTGGTGCTGCTAGTTCTTCCTCAGCAATAAACCCATGTATTTGTCCATCCCACATTCCAGTAACTAAATGGAACTGCCTACCTTGTGGTTGCATATCACAAGAATGAGTAACCCGGCAGAATCAAGACACTTAAAGCTTAATTAACCAATCAGATTGATTTAACAATAATATTACAATTACAAGATGCCAATACAATCATTTCAGAGCCAACTAATAATTATAAAAGCTTTATCCCAATATTTCTAACCTTGTAAAAACGTAGCTACTTGTGGCTGGAAAACAGCATAAAGGTACATGTCAGTAACCATCTTCCTTCCTACTCCTACCCTGAGATATCCCTCTCTCTCCAAGTCTTAGCTCTGCCTCCATTTTCCTTGCCCAATCACAGGCCTTCCATTGCACTAATGTGATTGGACAGAGAAAATCCTACAACACTCAATTCCCAAATAGATATACAAAGAGGAACCAGCATTTTGGTTTATACAGGAAATACACATAAGTGATGAAGACAGGCGCTATCTCAGAACAGAAGGCTGGAAGAAAATTTTTCGAGGTAAATGATCCCAAGAAACAAGCTGGAATAGCATTTCTAATATCCAAAAATTATACTTTCAAACAAAAGTTATTTTTTTAATTTTTATTTTCTATATTCTATGTTTACATTCCAAAGGCTTTCCCCTTTCCCAGTTACCCCCCACCATATGTCCCATAATTCCTCTCCGCTCCTGCTATTCCCCACTCATTCCCCCCCCCTACGATTTCTCTGTTCTGGGTCTACAATACTGGATCCAAACTTTACAGGCCCAGGGTCCTCTCCTTTCTTCTTCTTGGGAGTCATTTGACTTGCTAATTGTGCCTTGAGTATTTAGGGCTTCTGGGCTCATTAATATCCAATTATCATTGATTGCATTTCATGTGTATTCTTTTGTGATTGGGTTAGCTTACTTAGGATGATAGTTTCCAGATCTAACCATTTACCTACAAATTGCATGAGTTCATTATTTTTAATTGCTGAGTAGTACTCCATTGTATAAATATACCACATTTTCTGTATCCATTCCTCTTTGAGGGATATCTGGGCTCATTCCAATTTCTGGCTATTATAAACAAGGCTGCTATAAACATAGTGGAGCATGTGTCTTTATTGTATGCAGAGGAATCCTCTGGGTATATGCCCAGGAGTGGTATGCCAGGGTCCTCTGGAAGTGGCATGCCCAATTTTCTGAGGAACCGCCACACTGACTTCCAGAGCGGTTTTACCATTTTGCAATCCCACCAACAGTGGAGGAGTGTTCCTCTTTCTCCACATCCTCGCCAGCACTTGTTGTCTCTCGAGTTTTTAATCTTAGCCATTCTGTCTGGAGTGAGGTGGAATCTCAGGGTTGTTTTGATTTGCATTTCTCTGATGACTAATGATGTTGAACATCTTTTAAGGTGTTTGTCAGCCATCCGAATTTCTTCTGGTGAAAATTCTTTGTTTAGCTCTGTACCCCATTTTTTGATAGGGTTATTTGGTTCTTTGGGGTCTAACTTCTTGAGTTCTTTGTATAGATTGGATATTAGCCCTCTGTCGGATGTGTGGTTGGTGAAGATCATTTCCCACGTTGTTGGTTGCCGTTTTGTCCTTCTGACAGTTTCCTTTGCCTTACAGAAACTTTGTAATTTTATGAGGTCCCATTTGTCAATTTTTGATCTTAGAGCATAAGCTATTGGTGTTCTGTTCAGGAACTTTCCCCCTGTGCCCATGTCCTCCAGGGTCTTCCCAAGTTTCTTTTCTAATAGTTTCAGTGTGTCTGGTTTTATGTGGAGGTCCTTGATAAATTTGGAATTGATCTTAGTACAAGGAGATAAGTGTGGGTCAATTCGCATTCTTCTGCATGGTGACCTCCAGTTGAACCAGCATTATTTGTTGAAAAGGCTATCTTTTTTCCACTGGATGGTTGTGGCTCCTTTATCAAAGATCAAGTGACCATAAGTCTGTGGGTTCATTTCTGGGTCTTCAGTCCTATTCCATTGATCTACCTGCCTGTTGCTGTACCAATACCATGCAGTTTTTAACACAATTGCTCTGTAGTACAGTTTGAGGTCAGGGATATTGATTCCCCCAGAAGTCCTTTTATTGTTGAGAATAGTTTTAGCTATCCTGGGTTTTTTGTTGCTCCAGATGATTTTGAGAATTGCTCTTTCTAGATCTATGAAGAATTAATTTGGGATTTTGATGGGGATTACATGGAATCTGTAGACTGCTTTTGGCAAGATGGCCATTTTTACTATATTGATCCTGCCAATCCAGGAGCAAGAAATATTTTTCCATCTTCTGAGGACTTCTTCGATTTCTTTCTTCAAGGACTTGAAGTTCCTGTCATACAGATCTTTTGCTTGTTTGGTTAGAGTTATGCCAAGGTACTTTATGTTGTTTGTGGCTATTGTGAAGGGTGTTATTTCCCTAACTTCTTTCTCAGCCTGCTTGTCCTTTGAGTCCAAGTAGGCTACTGATTTGCTTGAGTTAATTTTATAACCAGCCACTTTGCTGAAGTTGTTTAGCAGCTGTAGAAGTTCTCTGGTGGAGTTTTTTGGATCGCTTAAGTAGACTATCATATCGTCAGCAAATAATGATACTTTGACGTCTTCCTTTACAATTTGTATCCCTTTGACTTCCTTATGTTGTCTAATTGCTCTCGCTAGAACTTCAAGTACTATATTGAAAAGATATGGAGAGGGCAGCCTTGTCTAATCCCTGATTTTAGTGGGATTGCTTCAAGTTTCTCTCCATTTATTTTGATGTTGGCTACTGGTTTGCTGTAGATTGCTTTTACTATGTTTAGGTATGGGCCTTGAATTCCTGCTCTTTGCAAGACTTTTAGCATGAAAGGATGCTGAATTTTGTCGAATGCTTTTTCAGCATCTAATGAGATGACCATGTGGTTTTTTCTTTTAATTTGTTTATGTAGTGGATTACATTGATGGATATCCGTATATTGAACCATCCCTGCATCCCTGGAATGAAGCCTACTTGATCATGGTGAATGATCGTTTTGATATGCTCTTGGATTCGGTTGGCAAGAATTTTATTTAGTATTTTTGTATCAATATTCATAAGAGAAATTGGCCTGTAGTTCTCTTTCTTTGTTGGATCTTTTTGTGGTTTAGGTATCAGCGTAATTGTGGTTTCGAAGAACGAGTTGGGCAGTGTCCCCTCTATCTCTATTTTGTGGAATAGTTTGAAGAGTATTGGTGTTAAGTCTTCTTTGAAGGTCTGGTAGAATTCTGCATTAAAACCATCTGGTCCCGTACTTTTTTTGGTTGGGAGGCTTTCTATAACCCCTTCTATTTCTTTAGGGGTTATGGGACTGTTTAGCTGATCTACTTGATGCTGATTTAATTTTGGTATTTGGTATCTGTCGAGGAAATTGTCCATTTCCTCCAGATTCTCCAGTTGTTTTGAGTATAGGCCTTTGTAGTAGGATATGATGATCTTTTGAATTTCCTCCATTTCTGTTGTTATATCCCCCTTTTCATTTCTAATTTTGTTAATTTTGATACTATCTCTGTGTCCTTTGGTTAGTCTAGCTAAGGGTTTATCTGTCTTGTTGATTTTCTCAAAGAACCAGCTCTTGGTTTTGTTGATTCCTTGTATGGTTCTCTTTGTTTCTTCTTGATTGATTTCAGCCATTAGTTGGCTGATTTCCTCTCTTCTACTCCTCCTGGGTGAGTTAGCTTCTTTTTGTTCCAGGGCCTTCAGGTGTGCTGTTAAGTTGCTAGTGTATGCTCTCTCCAGTTTCTTTTTGGAGGCATGCAGGGCTATGAGTTTTCCTCTTAGCACTGCTTTCATTGTGTCCCAGAGATTTTGGGTAGGTCATACCTTCATTTTCATTGAAGTCTAAAAAGTCTTTGATTTTTTTCTTTATTTCTTCCTTGACCAAGGTGTCATTGAGTAGAGTATTATTCAGTTTCCATGTGTATGTGGGCTTTCTGTTGATCTTCTTGCTATTGAAGACCACTTTCACTCCATAGTGATCTGATAGGAGACATGGGATTAGTTTGGTCTTCTTGTATTTGTTGAGGTCTGTCTTGTGACCAATTATATGATCAGTTTTTGAGAAGGTACGGTGCGGTGCTGAAAAAAAGGTATACTCTTTTGCTTTAGGATGGAATGTTCTATATATATCTGTTAAATCCAATTGGTCCAAAGCTTCAATTAGTTTCACTGTGTCCCTGTTTAGTTTCTGCTTTCCTGATTGGTCCATTGAGGAGAGTGGAGTGTTGAAGTCACCTACAATCATTGTGTTAGGTGTGATGTGTGTTTTAAGCTTTAGTAAAGTTTCTTTTACGAATGAGGGTGCCCTTACATTTGGCATATAGATGTTCAGTATTGAGAATTCTTCTTGGTGGATTTTCCCTTTGACAAGCAGGAAGTGACCTGTGTCTCTTTTGATGACTTTATGTTGAAAGTCAATTTTATCTGATATTAGAATGGCTACTCCGGCTTGTTTCCTGGGACCATTTGCCTTTAAAACTGTCTTCCAGCCTTTTACTCTAAGGTGGTGTTTGTCTTTGACACTGAGATATGTTTCCTGTATGCAGCAATATGTAGGGTCCTGTTTCCGTATCCAGTCTGTTAGTCTGTGTCTTTTGATTGGGGAATTGAGTCCATTGATATTAAGAGATATTAAGGAATAGTAATTATTACTTCCTGATATTTTGGACATTATTATTATTATTATTATTATTATTATTTTGTATTTGAGTGGTTCTCTTCTTTTGGGTTGGATGAGATGGGGTTTCTATCTTGTTTCTTCTGGGGTGTTGTTTCCCCCCTTGTGTTGTTATTTTTCCCCTATTATCCTTTGTAGGGCTGGGTTTGTAGATAAGTATCTTGCAAATTTGGTTTTGTCATGGAATATATTGGTTTCCCCATCTATGGCAATTGAGAGTTTTGCTGGGTATAGTAGTTTGGGGTGAAATTTGTGTTCTCTTAGGGTCTGCATGAGGTCTGCCCAGGATCTTCTAGCTTTCATGGTCTCAGGTGAGAAGTCTGGTGTAATTCTGATAGGTCTTCCTTTATATGTTACTTGTCCTTTTTCTCTTACTGCCTTTAATATTCTTTCTTTGTTTAGTACATTTGGGGTTTTGATTATTATGTGACGGGAAGTATTTCTGTTCTGGTCCAGTCTATTTGGGGTTCTATAGGCTTCTTGTATATTCATGGGCATCTCTCTCTTTAGGTTAAGGAAGTTTTCTTCCATAATTTTTTAGAAGATTTTGCTGGCCCTTTAAGTTGCAGGGAGCTCGGGGTCCACCCAAAAGTTATTTAAATAGATGGATAGGGACAATTCATACTCATCAAAGGAAAAGTCCACCAAAATGAACTCTCAATTCTGAAAATATATATGCCCCAAATGCAAGCGTAACCACATTTGTAAAAGAAATTTTACTTAATCTGAAAGCACACATTGAAACTCATACAATAAAAGTGGAAGACTTCAACACCTCACTCTCACATGGAAACAGAAACTAAACAGAGACACAGTGAAACTAACTGAAGATGTGGACCAAATGGATTTAACAGATATCTACAGACATTTTACCTTAAATCAAAAGAATGTGCCTTTTTCTCAGCACCTCATGGCACCTTCTCCCAAATTGAACATACAATTGGATACAAAACAAGCCTTAACAAACACATAAAGATTGAATTACTCTCATGCAATCTATAGTACCATCACAGACTAAGACTTGTCTTCAATAACAACAAAACAACAGAAAGACATACATGGAAGCTGAACAACTCTCTACTCAATGACAACTTGGTCAGGAAAGAATTGAAAAAAGAAATTAAAGACTGTTTAGATGATAAGGAAAAGGCACAACATGCCCAAACTTATAACAATAAGAGCTGTGTTTAGAGGAAAACTCATAGGTCTAGGTGCCTTCATAATAAAATTGGAGAGAACATACACTAGCAACTTCACAGCACTTCTGTAAGTTCTACAATAAAAAGAAGCAAATAAACCCAAGAAGAGTAGAAAGAAGGAAATAATCAAAATCTCGATATTAATGGGGTAGAAACAAAGAGAACTATACAACGAATCAACAAAACTAGGAGTTCGTTCTTTGAGAAAACCAACAAGATGGAAAAACCTTAGCCAAATTACCTAGATGGAATTGAGGTAGTATCCAAATTATCAAAATCAGAAATGAAAAGGGAAGTATAACAAGAGAAACAGGAAATTCAAAAAATCATTAGATCCTACTACAAAAGACTATTCTCAACCAACTGAAATGGATGATTTTCTCTACAGATACTTGGTTCCAAAGTTAAATTGGGATCACATAAACCATCTAAATTGTCCCATAACCCCTACAGAAATATAAGCATACAGTAAATTCTCCTAACCAAAAAAAAAAAAAAATCCCAGGGCCAGATGGTTTTAGTGCAAAGTTCTATCAGACTTTCAGAGAATGCCTAAATAATACCAATACTTTTCAAACGATTCCACAAAATACATACAGAAGGTGCACTATCTAAATTGTTCTATGAAACCACAGTTATACTGATACCTAAACCACATGAAGACCTATCATAGAAAGAGTACTTTAGACAAATTTCCCTTTTAAATATTGATGCAAAAATACTCAATAAAATTCTTACAAACTAAAATCAAGAAATGTCAAAATGATCATCCACCATGATCAATTTAGGCTTTATCTCAGGGATGCAGGTAAAGTACAATATCTGAATATCCATCAAAATAACTCAAGTATATAAACAAATTTTAAAAAGACATGATAATCTTATTAGATGCTGAAAGGTCTTTTAAATAATACAACTCCATTTCCTGTTAAAGTCTTGGAAAAATCATGATTTCAAGGCACATACCTAAACATAATAAAAGCAACATACAGCAAACCAATAGCCAATATCAAACTAAATGGAGAGAAAATTATAGCAACCCCATTAAAGTAGGGGACAAGAAAATGCTGCCCACTGAATCCCTATTTATTCAATATGTTACTTAAAGTTCTAACCAGAAAAATTAGACAACAAAAGGAGGTCATATGGATACAAATTGGAAAGGAAGAAGTCAATATATCACTATTTGCAAATGATATGATAGTGTAATTAAGTGACATCAAATATTCCACTAGAGAATTTCTACTCCTGATAAAGAACTTCAACAAAGTGACTGGATGTAAAATTAATTCACATAAATCAGTAGCCTTCCTCTACTCAAAAGATAGCCTGGCTGAGAAAGAAATTAGGGAAATGATGACCTTCAGGATAATCACAAATAATATAAAATATCTTGCTGTGTCTCTCACTAAGCAAGTGAAAGATATGTATGATAAGAACAAGGCCCTGAAGCAAAAAAGAAAAATACCTCAGAAGATGGAGAGATCTCCCATGATTATAAATAGGCAGGACTAATGTAGCAAAAATGGTCAGTTTGCTGGAAGCAATCTACAGATTCGATTCAGTCCCCATCAAAATTCCAACTTAATTCTTCATAGAATTAGAAAGTGCAATTCTCATTTGGTTATTCAATTGGAATAGCTAAAAATCCAGGATAGCAAAAGGTATTCTCAGCAATAAAAGAACTTCTGGGGAAATCACCATCCCTGATCTCATGCTATATTACAGATCAATTGTGATAAAAACTGCATGGTATTTGAACAGAGACAGACAGGTAGATCAATGAAATAGAGTTGAAGAACCAGAGATGAACTCACACACATATGGTCAGTTGATCTTTGACAAAGTAACTAAAATCAGCCAGTGGATAAAAGACAGCTTTTTCAACAAATGGTGCTGGTTAGCTTGGAGATCAGTATGTGGAAGAATGCAGATTAATCAAATTTTTACCTCCTGTACAAACCTCAAGTCCAAGTGGATAAATATTCTCCACATCAAACCAGATATACTGAATCCATTAGAAGAGAAAGTTTGGAAGAGCCTTGAAAACATGGGCACAGAAAAAAATTCCTAAACAGAACCCCAACGACTTATGGTCTAAGATCAATAATCACCAAATTGGACCTCACAAAATTGAAAAGCTTCTGCAAAGCAAAGGACACTGTCAGTAAAACAAAATGGCAACCAGTTGCCATGGGGAAATTCAATCTTTGTATATCCAATATATACAAAGAACTCAAGAAGTTAGATTCGAGAGACCCAAATAACCCTATTAAAATGGTATACAGAGCTAAAGAAAGAATTCCCAACTTAGGAATGTCTAAGATGCACTTAAAATGTTTTCCATACTTAGTAATCATGGAAATGGAAATCAAAAGGACCCTGAAATTCCACCTCACCCCAGTCAGAATGGCTAAGTTAAAAATTCAGGTAATAGCAGATGATGACAAGGAGGTGGAGAAAGAGGTACACTCCATCATTGCTGGTGGGATTGCAAGCTGGTAAGATGTCAGTCTGGTGATTGCTCAGAAAATTGGACATAGTACTACCAGAAGACCCAGATTTACCACTCTTGGGCATATATACAAAAGATTCTATGATATATAACAAGGATGCATGTTTTACTATATTCATTGCAGCCATATTTATAATAGCCAGAAGCTGGAAAAACAAAACAAAACAGGTGTTCCTTAACAGAGGAATGGATTCAGAAAATGTGGGACATTTACACAATGGAGTACTACTCAGCCATTAAAAACAATGACTTTATGAAGTACAAAGACAAATGGATGGAACTAGAAAATATCATCCTGAGTGAGATAGCACAGTCACAAAATAACACATATGGTATGGACTTGCTGATAAGTGGATATTAGGCAAAAATTTGGAATGACCCACAATACAATGCACAGACCATATGAAGCTCAAGAAGATGAAACACCAAAATGTGGCTGCTTCAATCCTACTTAGAAATGGGAAGGAAATAATCATGATTATTGGAGCTAGGGCATGGGATGGACAATCGAGGATTAGGGGAAGGGGACAGGGGAAAGGGGGTAGGATCAGGTATGGGAGGAGACAGGGGAGATGAACAGAGGGTCAGAAAGTTGAACAGAGGTATGTAGCAATGGGGGATAGGGAACTGTAGGTAGTCACCAGAAAGTTCCAGATGCCAGGAAAGTCAGAGGCTCCCAGGACCCAATGAGAATGACATTAACTGAAATACCAAACAAAGGGGAGAGAGAACCTGTAGAGACAGCTTAGGCATGGGCTCCAGTTGAAGGATGGGGCCACCCAACCATTTCCAAAACTTTAACTCAGAATTTTCTTGTCTATAGAAATACAGGGACAAATAGTGGAGCAGAGACTGAAAGAAAGGCAACCCAAAGATTGCCCTACCTGAGTATTCACCCCATATGCAAGTAGCAAACCCAGACACTATTGCTGATGCCATGAAGTGCTTGCTGACAGGAGCCTGATATAGCTATCTCTGAGAGGCTCTGCCAGAGCATGACAAATACAGAGGCAGAAGCTCACAGACAACCATTGGACTGAGCTTGAAGACCACAATGGAAGAATTACTGAAAGGACTGAAGGAGCTGAAGGTGTTTGCAACCCCATTGGAAGAACAAAAATATCAACCAACCAGAGTTCCCAGGGATTAAACCACCAACAAAAGAATACACATGGATGGACCCATGGCTCCAGCTGTATATAAAGTAGAGGATGGCCTTATCTGGCATCAGTGGGTCCTTGGTCCTGTGAAGGCTCAATGCCCCAGTGTAAGGGAATTTTATGATGGTGAGACAGGAGTGAGTGTATGGTGGTGCATCCTCATAGATGCACAGAAAGAAAGAATATTAAAAGTCATAAAGGAAAAAAGGCAAGTAACATATAAAGGGAGACCTATCAGAATTATACTAGATATCTCAACAGAGACTCTAAAATCCAGAAGATCTTGGGCAGATATCATACACACCATAAGTGAACAAAGATGCAAGCCCAGGCTACAATATCCAGAAAAACTCTCAATTGCCACACATGAAGAAGATATTCCATGATAAAACCAAATTTAAACAGTATTTCCTGCCAATTCAGTTCTACAAAGAATAATAAAAGGAAAACTCCAATACAAGAAGGGACAATATACCCTCCAAAAAAGGCAAGAAATCTCACAACACACCCAAAACAGGAGAACCACACAAACATAATTCTACCTCTAACAAAAGTAACAGGAAAGAAGAATCATTGGTTCTTAATATCTCTAAACCTCAATGGACTCAATTCCCATATAAAAGGGGCATAGACTAAATGACTGGTTACCTAAACAGGATTGAGCATTTTGTTGCATACAGGAAATACACCTCAGTGACAAAGACAGAAACTACCTCAAAATAAAAGGCTGGAAAATATTCTAAATTGTCCTAAGAAATAAGCTAGAGTAGAAATTCTACTATTCACTAAAATAGACTTTTAACTTAAAGTTGAAAAACAAACCAATGGGCAAGGATACTGCATACTCATCAAAGGAAAAATACACCAAGATGAACTCTCAATTCTGAATATCTATTCCCTAAATGCAAAGGCACACACATTTGTAAAACAAATGTTACTAAAGTAGGATGAACACATTGAATTTAACACAATAGCTGGAAACATCAACACTCTATTATCACCTATGGATAGATAAAGGAAACAGAAACTAAAGATACACAGTGAAACTAACAGAAGATATGAATGAAGTAGATTTAACAGATATCTATAGAACATTTTTCCCCAAGAACAAGAATATACCTTCTTCTCAGCACCTCATGGCACCTTCTCCATAATTGACCACATAATCAGTCACAGAACAGGCCTCAACAGATATAAGAAGATTGAAATAATCCCATGCATCCTATCCGATCACCATGGATTAAGGCTGGTCTTCAATAACAACAAAACCAACAGGAAGCTCACATATACATGGAAACTGAACAACTCTCTACTCAATGATAAGTTGGTCAGGGAACAAATTAAGAAAGAAATTAAAGACTTTTTAAAATTTAATGACAAGGAAAGGGCACAACATACCCAAACTTATGGGACACAATGAAAGATGTGCTAACAGAAACCCTAATAGGTCTATGTGCCTCTAAAATAAAATTGGAGAGAACATATACTAGAGACTTAAGAGCACTTCTGAAAGTTCTAGAACATAAAAGTAAATATAACCAAAAGGAGAAAAATGGAAGGAAATAATCAAACTCTGGCCTGAAATCAAACAAGTAGAAACAAACAAAGGGAATTATACAAAGAATCAACAAAAGCAAGAGATGGTTCTTCAGGAGAATCAACAGGATAGTTAACCATTAGCCATACTACCCAGATGGGATAGACACAGTATCCAAATTAACAAAGCAAAAATGAAAAGTGAGACATAACAACAGAATGGAAAGTAATTCAGAATGTCATCTGATCCTATTACAAAAGCCTATCCTTGACAAAACTTGAAAACCTAGATGAAATGGATAATTTTTCTGAGAGATAACCAGTGCCAAAATTAACTGAGGATCTGATGAACCATCTAAATAGTCCCATATCTCCTAAAGTAATGGAAGCAGACTTTAAATATCTCCCAACCAAACAATCTCAACGACCAGGTGGCTTTAGTGCAGAATTATATCAATCCTTCATAGAAAACCTAATACCAATATTTCTCAAATTATTCCACAAAATAAAAACAGAATGAAAACTACCTAATACATTCTATGAAGCCATAGTTACATTGATGCATAAATTAAACTAAGACCCAACAAAGACAAAATTTCCTCATGAAAATGTATGCACAAATACTCAATAAAATTCTTGCAAACACTAAGATCAACTCCAAGTGGATCAAGGACCTCCACATAAAACCAGACACACTAAAACTATTAGAAAAGAAACTTGGGAAGACCCTGGAAGACTTGGGCACAGGGGAAAAGTTCCTGAACAGAACACCAATAGCTTATGCTCTAAGATCAAGAATCGACAAATGGGACCTCATAAAATTACAAAGTTTCTGCAAAGCAAAGGACACTGTCAGAAGGACAAAACGGCAACCAACAAAGTGGGAAAAGATCTTCACCAACTCCACATCCGACAGAGGGCTAATATCCAATATATACAAAGAACTCAAGAAGTTAGACCCCAAAGAACCAAATAACCCTATCAAAAAAAAATGGGGCACAGAGCTAAACAAAGAATTTTCACCAGAAGAAATTCGGATGGCCGAGAAACACCTTAAAAGATGTTCAACATCATTAGCCATCAGGGAAATGCAAATCAAAACAACCCTGATATTCCACCTCACACCAGTCAGAATGGCTAAGATTAAAAACTCAAGAGACAACAAGTGCTGGCGAGGATGTGGAGAAAGAGGAACACTCCTCCACTGTTGGTGGGATTGCAAAATGGTAAAACCGCTCTGGAAATCAGTTTGGCGGTTCCTCAGAAAATTGGGCATGTCCCTTCCAGAGGACCCTGGCATACCACTCCTGGGCATATACCCAGAGGATTCCCCTGCATGCAATAAGGACACATGCTCCACTATGTTTATAGCAGCCTTGTTTATAATAGCCAGAAATTGGAAGGAGCCCAAATATCCCTCAAAGGAGGAATGGATACAGAAATTGTGGTATATTTATACAATGGAATACTACTCAGCAATCAAAAATAATGAATTCATGCAATTTGTAGGTAAATGGTTAGACCTGGAAAATATCATCCTGAGTGAATTAACCCAATCACAAAAGAATGCACATGAAATTCAATCACTGATAAGTGGATACTAATGAGCCCAGAAGCCCTAAATACTCAAGACACAAATAGCAAGTCAAATGATTCCCAAGAAGAAGAAAGGAGAGGACCCTGGGCCTGTAAAGATTGCATCCATTTTAGTAAAGTAACCGAGGGGGGAGGGGGAATGATTGGGGAACAGTTGGGGGGAGAGGAACTATGGGAACTATGGTGGGTGGGAACTGGGAAAGCGGAAAGCCTTTGAAATGTAAACATAGAATATAGAAAATAAAAATTAAAAAAAGAAAATATAAATAAAAAAAATCTATCACCTTAAAAAAAAAAAGAGCAAGTCATGTAAAAGATGTACCCTAAGTAACACCTGACTTCTTAATGAAAAGTCTGAATCTCAAAACTTCCTGGATGATTGCTCTATAACTCTGAATATAACAGATGTCAAAAAAAATTCTTGCAAACCAAATCCAATAACACACCAAAACAATAATTAACCATGATCAAGTAACCTTCATCCAGGGATACAGGGTTGGTTCATTGTGTGCAAATCCATCAATGTAATCTACTACATAAACCATCTCAAATCATTAGATGCTGAAAAAAATTGACAATTACAATACCCACTCATGTTAGAAGTATTGGAGTGATCACTAATTCAAGGTCCATACCTAATGATAGTAAAAACAATGTACAGCAAACCAATAGCCAGTATCAAAATAAATGGAGAGAAACTTGAAGCAATACCACCGCTATCAAGGACAAGAAAAGGCTGCCAACTCTCCCCCTATCTATGCAATATAGTACTGTGAATGCTAGCCAGAGTAATTAGGCAACTAAGGGAGATCAAAGGGATATAAATAAGAAAGGCAGAATTCAAGATATCACTCTTTCCAGATGATAAGATACTATATATATATATATATATATATATATATATATATATATATATATATATATATATATGCCACCCCAAAAATTCCACCAGAGAACTCCTAGAATTCTCCTACAGAGAACTCCGAATAATATAAAATATCTTGGTGTGACTCTAACCAAGCAAGTGAAACATCTATATGACAAGAACTTCAAGTCTCTGAAGAAAGAAAAGACCTCAGAAGATGGGAAGATATGTCATTCTCATGGATTGGCAGGATTAACATAGTTAAAATGGATATCTTACCTAAACCAATCTACATGTTCAGTGCAATCCCCACCAAAATTCCAACTCCATTCTTCACAGATAAAATTAGCAATTCTCAAATAGATCTGGAATAACAAACAATCAAACAAACAAAAACAAAACACGAAGACAGCACAAACCATTCTGAACAATAAAAGAAAGTAGAAAGTCTGGGGAATCGCCAACCCTGAATCAAACTTTAATTCAGAGCAGTAGTGATAAAAAAAACCACATGGTATCTTGCTTTCACTTTGTTTAGTTTTGAGCCTTGAATTCCTGATCTTTCTAAGATTTTTATCATGAAGACCTGTTGGATTTTGTCAAATGCTTTCTCAGCAGCTAATGAAATGATCAAGTGTTTTATTTTTCTTTGAGTTTGTTTATATAGTAGATTACATTGATAGATATCAGTATATTGAACCATCCCTATATCCCTGGCATGAAGCCTACTTGATCACGCAGCCCCATAGGGGTTTTGCTGCCCCATAGGAAGAACAAGAATATCAACCAAACAGTAACCCCACAGCTCCCAGAGACTAAACCACCAACCAACGAGTACACATGGAAGGACCTATGGCTCCAGCTGCATAAGTATCAGAGGATGGCCTTGCTGGACACCAATGGGAGGTGAGGCCCTTAGTCCTGTAAAGGCTCAATGTCCCAGTAGGTGAATACCATGACAGGGAAGAGGGAATGGGTGGGTTGGTGAGCATGGGGAGGGAGGAGGGAATACAGGGTTTTCAGAGGGGACACCATGAAAGGGGATAACATTTGAAGTGTAAGTAAAGAATTTTTCTAATAAAATATTCCATGGTATTGGTGCAGAGACAGGCAGATCAATGGAATAGAACTGAAGACCCAGAAATGAATTTACACACCTAAGGGCATTTGATCTTTGTCAAAGAAACCAAAACAATTCAACTGGAAAAAAGGACAGCGTTTTTAACAAATGGTGCTGTCTCAAGTGGCAGTCAGCATGTAGAAGAATGAAAATTAGTCCATTCTTACCTCCTTGTACAAAGTTCAAGACCAAATGGATAAAGGACCTCCACATAAAACCAGAGAGGCTGAATCTAATTGAAGAGGAAGTGAGAAAGAATTTTAAACAAATTTACATGGTGGGTAATTTTCCTTAACAGAACACCAATGGCCAGTGCTCTAATATCAGCAATTGACAAATGAGACCTCATGAAATTGAAAAGCTTCTGTAAGGCAAAGGACACTGTCAATAAGACAAAACAGCAACCCACAGATTGGGAAAAGATTTTTACCAACCCTACATCTGATAGAGGGCCAATATGTAATATGTACAAAGAACACAAGAAGTTAGATTTCAGAGAACAACATAACCCTATCAAAAATGGTTTATGGAACTAAACAAAGACTTCTCAACTAAGGAATCTAGAATGACTGACAAGCACTTAAAGAAATATTCAACACCCTTAGTCTCCGGGGAAATGCACATCAAAATGTCTTTGATATTCCACCTCATACCAATCACAATGGATCAAAATCTCAGGTGACAGCAGATACTGGCAAGGATGTCAAGAAAGAAAAACACTTCCCCATTGCTGGTAGTCTTTCTCCAGTTTGGTAAAACCATGTTGCAAGTCAATCTGGTGGATCCTCAGAAAAAATGAAAAGAGTTCTACCTGAAAACCCAGCTATACCATTACTAAGCATAAACCCAAATATTACTCCAACACATAACAAGGACACATGCTCCATTCTGTTTATAGAAGCCTTATTTAATGATAGCCAGAAGCTGGAAACAACCCAGGGGTCGCTCAAGAGAAGAATAGATACAGAATTTGTGGTACATTTACACAATGGAGTACTGCTCAATGATTACAAACTATGATTTCATGAAATTCACAGGCAAAGGGATGGACCTAGAAAATATCATCTTGAGTGAAATAACTCATATACAAAAGAATATACATGGTATGTACTCACTGATAAGTGGATATTACCCCAAAGCTCAGAATACCCATGATAAAATGCACAAACCATACTTAGGTTAAGAATGAGAAAGACAGTCGGGCAGTGGTGGTGTACACCTGTAATCCCAGCACTTGGGAGGCAGAGGCAGGTAGATTTCTGAGTTTGAGGCCAGCCTAGTCTACAGAGTGAGTTCCAGGACAGCCAGGGCTACACAGAGAAACCCTATCTCGAAAAACCAAAAAAATAAAAATAAAAATAAAAATAAAAATAAATAAATAAATAAATAAATAAATAAATAAATAAATAAATAAGAATGAGAAAGACAGAATTGTAGATGCTCCGGTCCTACATATTATAGGGAACAAAATAATCACAGGAGCTAAGGGGAGGGAGGGACTAGGTGCTGAGAAGAGGGGCAGAGAGAAAAGAGGGACAGGAACAGGTATGGAAAGGGACATAATAGAAGTACAGAGGATCGAGAAATTGAATAGAAACATATATTAGAGTGTTGATAGGGACTAGAGTAGGTACTAGAAAGTCCCAGACTCTGGGGAATCAAGAGGATCTCAGGACTCAATGGGGATGGCATTAGCTGAAATACCCAATGAAGGGTAACTACAACCTGTAGAGCCCATCTCTAATAGATAGGTACAGCCCGCAGTTGAGAGATGGTGCCACCCAACCACCTCAAAATTTTAAACCCAGAAATGTTTCTGTGCAAAGAAAAGACAATGACAAAAAATGGGTCAGAGACTAAAGGATAGGCCACCCAGAGACCACCACTCCTAGGAATCTATCTGATCTTGAAATGCAAACAAAATGATTAATAAAAAATAAAATATTTTAAAAATGGCAAAAATTATCAAAAATAAAAAATACATATTAACCAAAATAATTGAAGAAGGGAAAATGATATTTATGATTCAGCCTGGAAAATAAATGTATGACTTCTTATAAAAATAAGCACATGGTGGTTAAATTAATAAATCCTCTGATATCTGGAAATAAACCACCAGACAGTATTCTGACTCTTCAGAGAAGTCTTCAGAGACCTCACATATTCAAATTCTCTGGACCATGTATAGTTCCTCAGTGAACCCTTACAGTGTTAAAGACATGATTCTTCTCAGTGGTGAATCCACAAAACAGAGAACAGGGCCTCAAAGCATCTACCTCACATTGTATAACTGCACTGAGAGTACAGAACAGGTTGTGGAAAGTGTTTACAGCTTAGGTTTGCATGATGAACATCATAAAGTTTTCAGAGGGATAAGCTCTCTTGGTTGTGAGAAGTTACAAAATTAAACAGTCTGTATCAGAATTGCAAAACATAGAAATTAGATATGGATGTTTCAATAGAGTCAGGGAGATCAGGTGTCTGTTAAATGAATATAATCTATTCAAAAAGATGACTGCATATCTTATAACCACCACGGGGCACTCTGAGGCTGTCCTTGTTTATAGTACCCTAATTATTGAGGACCATTTACTCAAAGGAGCCTTGGTATAGAAGAGATGTCATTTGATAATTTATTAGGAACCAGTGGCTCTACCTTCCTTAGTCTGGAAGACTGCCTTAAGCAGTCAGTTTGCTATGTAGGGACTGCCTCTGAGGACTCCTCAGGACATAAATCATCCTTCATCATTCTAAGTGTGTATGAGCTAAGTTTAATCATGAAGACTGAAGGAGAGAACAAAGGCAAAAATGGATGCAGACCCATTTGCAGAAAAGGCTCTTGGTCTGGCATGAGGAGTATATGTGGGCCTGAGAAGGCGTAGAATCAAGAACACAGATTCTGTGAATCAGGCAAGTGGCAAAAGCAGACAGGAACTGGGCAAACTTTTATACTCCATTATGATCATCTGATTGGCTCTCAAGTAAGCAGATATGATGCTGTTTCTCATTTGTTCCCTCTATCACTTGATCCAACCTCAGCAGTCTCTAGCTGTGCTGGCACATTCTAGGTTGCCTCAGGGTGGACGTATCAGCAACATATATGTCAGTATTACAGTTGGGCCTGCTTGGCTTATTTCCTCCTACAGTATACAAAAAAGACCAAGGCAGGACCACACCACTTTATGTCAGGATCATTGTCCCTCATGCTGTGTTCTGCATTTACACTTTCATCTATCTAATCTTCCCTTATGTCACAGTTAGAAATGTGCATCAGCAAATCTTAATTCATCATACACATTTCCCACCTAGACTAGCTTCTGAAAGAATGGCTACTTTGTTCTCCATTCCATATGTTTCATGCCGTTAGCATGTTCCTTCTGCCAAGTTGTGGAAATTCAGCTGTTCTCACTGTGTATCTTCTATAGATAAAGAGACCTCAACTTTCAGCTACTCCCTATCTAATTCTCCACTGCTTAGGTGTAGTTTCTATCACAAAAACTTCTGGATCCAGTCAGTCACAAGGTGATATACTTATTCCTTTATCAAGTATAAAGAAGTAGATAGAAATATAATTTCTCTATCCCTTAAAAGCTGGAACCAGGTTCAGCCCTTATCTGTGTGCACACTCAAATCATACTGGACTCCCTAGTCACCAATTTCCAGAATTTGGTCATCTCCACATTTTGTCCCTATGGAGTTTTCTCCTATTGGTATTTTCAGTAGACATTTTTCTTTTTTATTTAATTTTTGATTTCTAATTCAAATTTAATTTTCTTGTTTCATGATAAAGGTAAGAGTAAAAGTTCTTTGTTTGCCCTTATGTGTTTACCTAGCTCCCAGTCAAAAATTTTCTGGCTCAGGGTACAATATGGATGAAAAAATATTGACATGGTCTTAGAAATGTTCATAAATAACATTGAAACCAAAAGAAAAAGCAAGAATTATGCATCACAATTCTGTTTTAATCATATTTCTCTTTATCTATTATCCAGAAATCACCAGGCTCAGTGTTATTTGAATTCAGAAATACAGTATTACTATATGCTTAAAGTAAGTTTAGTGAGAATTTTTAATAAATTATATGACTATGATAAAAATAAAATTTTGCCAGTACACACATATATAATTTATATAAAGAAACTCAATTTTGAGTATGCTAGCATACAAATAAAATACATATGTGTAAGGATACATGCATATAGATGTATACACATACTCACATATACACACACACACACAGACACACACACACACATATATATATATATATATATATATATATAAATCACACACACATATGTACATGTATACATATAAATCACACACACTCACATCGTGTGTGTGTGTGTGTGTGTGTGTGTGTGTGATTTCACAAGTGAAAAGTTAGATTGTATCACCTCACATTTTCCCATGCACATTTATTCATACTACAAAGCTTGGATCCAGTCTTCTGGTTTTTGGCTTGAAACTGAATCCCAAATTTACAAAATCATACATTCTCATGATGAAATAACAATCTTTAAATACACAAATACACAACATGGTAATTTCAAAACCCAATTATATGTTTGCATATTCAATTGATACTTTATAGTCTGTACGGCATATTTATGTAGACATGCTATAGTTTCTTTGTTCATATACACACATTTGTATTATCTGGACACATTATATGCTAGTGAATGAATGAACTGGAGAATATTAGTTGCTTAAAATATTGCTAACTGTATATTGGACTACTTTAACTGCCTGCTATCTCTAGCAATGTATAAGAAATCCATTTTTTATAACCTTGCAACCTTCTGTTCTTGTCTGGTCATTCTCCAAATCATGCTGGAGCTCATGTCTTGAGTCTTCATGATAACTTAATTTTGCATATATAGACTCATTATAATGAACATATTTATATTCTGACATATTCTAACAAGAGCAATGAAGAAACAAATTATAAGTTATTTTCCCAATACTAACCTGCTCACTCTGAGCTTTTAAATGCTTTGCTACTTTCTCCTTGTTCATTCCTTTACATGGATCTGCATATCTCAGTGTTCCTGACTGAGAGTAAGACAGCATTCAGTGAAGCATGATTTTTCAATCCTCTTGTCCTTAAAAAGCACTAGAGAGCAGATGGGTATGGCTTTGGAAAAGCATGAGCAGATGAAGTATAATGATCATGACCTCCGTGTTTTTAACATGTAATCAGTAACTTTGTCAAATAAGTAGCTTTCAGATGACAGCTTATAATCAGCCTGGAGGCATAACTCATCTGCATTAACAGCCCCACTCCATAACCATGTTAGGAGTTATAAAAAGCCTGTGGCATTGCATGCTGTTGGGCAATCTTGAAAAGAACAAACCTGAACTGTGAGTCATGTCTTGGACATATCTTTTGATAATAATGCTTGCACTCTGTACAGGTGAGGAGACATTTCTAGGGTTCAGTAGGTATCCAACAATGTATATCTTTTCACTGTTATGCTACTGATCAGTGGCTTTCCCATTTGTTTACAGGAGCCAAGTCCCAGACTGTTGTGACTCAGGAATCTTCACTCACTGTATCTCCCAAAGAGACAGTCACACTAACCTGTGGTTCAAGTGCGGGCCCTGTTACTACCTATAACTATGCAAAATGGATCCAAGAAAAACCTCACCAAGTATACAATGGTCTTATAGGTGATACCAGCAACCGAGTCCCAGGTGTTCCTGCTAGATTCTCAGGCTCCCTGCTTGAAGACAAGGCTGCCCTCACCATCACAGGTGCCCAGACTGAGGATGAGGCTGTGTATTATTGTGCCCTGTGGTACAGCAACCATATCCACAGTGGCACATGCAGATGGGGAAGTAGAACACAAACTTCCTGGTACAACTTCATAACTGCTCTCTTCTCCCAATATGACTGTATCTCCCTGGGCTCCAGGTGTCTGTTGTCTATTGCTGTCAAGGAGGTCATAAAAGCTCTTGTTTGAATCTATAAAATGTTTTATTTCAAAAAATTTTATTATCATCTGTGAGAAACTTTTAAAGACTAAAGGACCTGGAGGGATGTAGTCAATATCCTAAAACATGAAAGTTTCTAATCCATATTATTCTATCCAACAAAACTACACATTAAACTAGAAGGAATACCAAATATCCTATGTAATCAAAAGAGATTAAAGGGGTTATGACACTAAGCCAGATATACTTCAGTCTCACTAGGAAAATGAAAACATTTTAGGTCATCTGAAATCACACAAATGAATACAAACCTCAAAGAGCTGGGACAGATAATGCAAAATTTTCCAAGAAAAAAATCACAAAAGTGAAAGAAATTAAAATATGTCTTTGATAACTCAGAATATTAACAGTTCACTTTTACAATAAATGACACATACTAGCAGACTAGATCAGAAAACAGAATAAGTATTTTTTTCTGTCTCCAAAAAGCACAAGTCATCCTTAATGATCAATACAACCTTAGGCTAAGAGGAAGGAACAAATATTCTGAGAAAATAGAACTAAGAACAAGTCAACATCATTGTTGATGTATGTGACAAAACTGTAATAGAAAAAAATAATAATACTAATCAAATGAATCCTGGCACAAGATGATATTACAGTTTTAGTCATAGACACCAATACTCTATTCTATTTCAAAAATGAAATCATCCTAGACACAAGTTCACATGAAAGCCCAAATGCCATGATAACAACATCTCAACCTTTGCAATAGGTCATCAAGAAAAATGTAAAAAGAAAAATATTAAAGTTAAATGACATGACAAATCAAATAGAACCAACCAGATATTCCTAAAGAAAGAACCGTCTTACACACAGTTCATGGAATTATTCACCAAAACTGATAAAATGTCAAAAATACAAATTAAATTTCAATAAATAAAGGAAAACTAAATGCCATCATGAATTCTATCTGGCCACAATGAAATTCAGTTAGGCATCAAGAACAAAAGAACTTACAGAAATTATCCAAACTAATATTTATTTTTTGTTGGAAACTAAACAAAAGTCCTGAATCACAGGCCTATAATGGAAGAAATTTAAAAAGGAATTTTATGAATAAAGGTTGACATAATGAAGGTATTTCTAAGTGAGATATTAAAAGAGCCTAAATATAAAAATTTAAAATACTTCTTTTATACTTGAGATTATAAATATATCATTTCTCCCTTCAAATTCTCCTTTGTAGTCCTCCTTGCTCTCCTTCAAATTCATTGCATCTCTTCTCATTATTTGGTATTACACACACATAGAGAGAGAAAGAAAGAAGTATAGAAAGAAAGATGTAGGGATGAATTTATAGAGATAGAGATTGATGATAGATGGCTAGATAGATGATTAGATAGATAGATAGATAGATAGATAGATAGATAGATAGATAGATGATATTTAATTTCTAAACATGCAAACACAACCTTGTCAGTATTTATATTATAACATGTAGCATAACATTTTTGTAGATATCTACAAATGTTAAGGCATATCAAAGTTTACAGAGATCTCCAATTAATATGGTAATCTTGTAACTTAATTCCTTAACGAATAAAAGTAGAAAGAAGGAACTAAATTCAATAATAACAGATGTGATGAAATAATCAAAACCAGTGCAATACTATTAAACTAGAAATAAAAAAAATTAAGTGTCACTTAAACAAACAGCTAGTCTTTGAAAGAGAAGCTGTTGAGGTTCAGTCTATTGCTGTGTATTGTAATGCTAAACTCTATATGCAAAGGTCTAGTCCTATGAGTCACTTCTCATGTTTACAAGGTTTGTTGTACAATTCTTGTTCTTTGAGTTACATCTATTTGTTAATTAAAATTAGCTAGAGCCAACTACTGGAGAGATTAGAGTAGATAGGTTTGGAGTGATCTGGTTGGAGGAAAAGAGACGAGAGGGAGAAGAAGAGAGAACAACGAGCAGAAGGAGCAAGAGAAAAGCCACAATGGGTTAGGTAACTCATGAAAATGTGGCCCTCTGCATTGGGCAATTGGGGTTAAGAGAAGCCAAAATGAAATATAGTAAACAATAAATCAAGCCTATAGGTTAAAAAGTAGATTCTAATAGCAGAGAGAATAGACATCTGCCCAGCTCTATGATTGATAAAGGCTTACTCTGAACATAAAGGTTGTGTGTCTTTTATTTGGGAACTAAAGGGTCAAAGATAGAGTAGAAACCCCAGATTGGGATTACAAATTTCTACAATAGTAAGCAGTGTTAATAAACTCTTAGTACATATGGGAAACAAAAAGAAAAATAAAATTTAAATTAATAAAACTTGGTATTAAAACAGAGGCCATAGATTAATGACTATTGATTACATTCAGGAAATCATAGCTCTACTACAGAGTAATAGTGATAAAAACTGTTTAGTATTGGTGCAGAGAAAGGCAGGAAGATCAATGGAATAGAACTGAAGACCCAGAAAAGAACCCACAAACTTATGGTCACTTGATACTTGACAAAAAAGCTAAAAAAAAAATCTAGTGGAAAAAAATACAGCATTTTCAACAAATGGTGCTAGATCAACTGGAGGTCAGCATGCAGAAAAATGCAAATTGACTCATTCTTATCTCCGTGAACAAAGAGTAAGTCCAAGTGGATCAAGCACTTCCACATAAAACCAGATACACTGAAGCTTATAGAGCAGAAAGTAGGGAAGAATCTTGAACACATGAGCACAGGGGGGAAGTTCCTGAATAGAACACCAATGGCTTATGCTCTAATAAGAAGATTAAACAAATGGGACCTCATACACCTGCAAAGCTTCTGTAAGGCAACAGACATGGCCAATACAACAAAATGGCAACCATCAAATTAGGAAAAGATCTTTCCCAATCCTATATCCAATTGAGGGTTAATATCCAATGTATACAAAGAACACAAGAAGTTACACTCCAGACAGTCAAATAACCCTATTAAAAATTGGGGTACAGAGCTAAACAGGGAATTCTCAACCGAGGAAACTTGAATGTCTCTGAAGCACCTAAAGAAATGTTCAGCATCCTTACTTATCAGGGAAATGCAAATCAAAACAACACTGAGATTCTACCTCACACCAGTGAGAATGGCTAAGATGAAAAACTCAGGGAACAGCAGATGCTGGAGAGGGTCTGGAGAAAGAATAACACTTCTCCATTGTTTGTGGGATTGCAATCTGGTAAAACCACTCTGGAATTCAGTTTGGCAGTTCCTCAGAAAATTAGACATAATACTACCTGAGGACCCAACTATACCACTCCTGGGCATATACCCAGAAGATGCTCCAGCAGGTAATAAGGACACATGCTCCACTATGTTCAAAGCAGCCTTATTTATAATAGCCAGAAGATGGAAACAACCCAGATGTCCTTCAACAGAGGAATGGATACAGAGACTGTGGTATATATACACAATGGAGTACTATAAAGCTATTAAAAACAATGAATTCATTAAATTCTTAGGCAAATGGATGGAAATAGAAAGTGTCATCCTGGGTGAGGTAACCCAATCACAAAAGAACGCACATGGTATGCACTCACTGATAAGTGGATATTAGCCCAAAGGCTCAAAATAAACAAGTTACAACTCACAGAGCACAGGAAGCTCAAGAAGAAGGAGGACTAAAGTAGGGGTGCTTTAGTTCCTCTGAGAAAGGGAATAAAATACTCACAGGAGCAATAAAGGAGACAAAGTGTGAAGCAGGGACTGAGGGAAAGGCCACCTAGAGGCTGCTCTACCTGGGGATTCATCCTATAAACAGTAGCCAAACCCTGACACTACGATGGACGACAAGAAGTGTATACCAAAAGGAGCATGCCATGGCTGTCTCTGGAGGAGCCCTGCCGGAGTCTTACAAATACAGAGGCAGATTCTAGCAGCCAACCATTGGTCTGGGTGTTGTGTCCCCAGTGGAGGAGGTGGGTGGTGGTCTGGAGGACCTGAAGGGATTTATAGCCCCATGGGAAGAGCAATGATTTTGGCCACCCAGATGCCTCAGTACTCCAAGGGACTAAACCATCAACTAAGGGGTACACATGGTTCCAGCCAAAAATGTGGTAGAGTTGGGCATCAGTGAGAGTGGTCCTTGGTCAGGTTAAGGTTCAATAAATATCCCAGCAAAGGGAAATCAAGGGGGGGTGTGGAAGTGGGTCAGGTGGAGTGGCATATACGTGGAGGCAGGGGTTGGGAGGAGGGTTTGGGGGTCTTTGGGGAGATGGGAAATCGGGAAAGGTTTTAACATTGACAATGTAAATGAAGATGGTTATCAATAAATTTAAAAAAGAGAGAGAATAGTGGTAAAATTATTTATGTTGTTACCAGGCTCAGGGTGAGAAAATCAAGTCCATAATTAAGGAAAAGAGGGTTACTTACCCAAGTCCCTGCTGGGTATTATCCTTGCTATAAAGTGTTTCTAGGTATTGAGGGGTGACAATAAGATAGAAAGGATAGGCTATATAGAGGTGCTGAAAAGAAACACATGAAGGAGTACATATGAGTATACTCCTAAGTTTGGTGGAGTCTCTCAGTAATTAAGGATTTGTGGCAAGATCTATCCCAACAACAGTCTGATACAAATCCTGGGATGAGCAGTAGAACGTGGTAAAGGAAGACTGCCAAGATAGATCAAGTAACTGAGTAGCAGCCTGGTGCGGGTACTACTAATTACAGATGAGATGGTTTCTAGTTATCTGTGACTTACAATAAATCACATTATGACAGAAAATGGCTGGTAATTGGTCTATTGGTTCCTCAGAAAACTGGGCATGACGCTTCTGGAGGAACCTGTTATACCACTCCTGGGCATATACCCAGAGGATTGTCCAGCATGCAGGAAGGACACATGCTCCACTATGCTCATAGCAGCCTTATTTATAATAGCCAAAAGCTGGAAAGAACCCAGATGCCCCTCAATGGAGGAATGGATACAGAAAATGTGGTACATTTACACAACGGAATACTACTTAGCAATAAAAAACAATGAATTCATAAAATGTTTAGGCAAATGGTGGGAACTGGAAAATATCATCCTAAGTGAGGTAACCCAATCTCAAAAGAATACACATGGAATGCAGTCATTGATAAGTGGACATTAATTAGCCCAGAACCTCTGAATAGTCAAGATACAATTAACATATCAAATGATTCCCAAGAAGAAGGAAGGAATGGTCCCTGGTCCTTGAAAAGCTTGATGCAGCATTGTAGGGGAGTAGCAGGACAGAGAAATGATAGGGAGGTGATTGAGGAATGGGCAGAGGGAAGAGGGCTTATGGGACTTATGGGGAGGGAGGAACTGGGAAAAGGGAAAGCATTTGGAATGTAAACAAAGAATATAAAAAATTAAAATAAAAAAAAAGAAATCAGGAGTCATAGATGCAAACATCAACAACAGAATACAAGAGATAGAAGAAAGAATCTCAGGTGCTGTAGATACCATAGAAAGCATTGACTCAACAGTCAAAGAAAATGTAACATGAAAAAAATCAAAACATCTAGGAAATCCAGGACAAAATTAGAAGATCAAACCTAAGGATTATAGGTATAGAAGAAAGTAAAGATGTATGACTTAAAGGGCCAGTAAATATCTTCAACAAAATTATAGAAGAAAACTTCCCTAACCGAAACATAGAGATGCCAATGAATATACAAGAAGCCTACAGAACTCCAGACTGGACAAGGAAAGAAATAACTCCCATCACATAATAATCAAAACATCAAATGTACTAAACAAAGAAAGAATATTAAAAGCAGTAGGAGAAAAAGGCCAAGAAACATTTTAAGGAAGACCTATCAGAATTACACCAGATTTCTCCCCAGAGACCATAAAAGCTAGAAGATCGTGGGCAGATCTCATACAGACTCTAAGAGTGCACAACTGCCAACCCACACTATTACACCCAGCAAAAGTTTCAATCACCATAGCTGGAGAATTGAAGATATTCTATGACAGAACCAAATTGACAAAGTACCTTTCCACAAATCCATCCCGAAAAAAGATAACAAATGGAAAACACCAATACAATGAGGGCAACTACACCCTAGAAAAAGCAAAGATGATAATCTTTCAACAAACCCAACAGAACATGACCTCTCAAACATAAAAATAGCAACAAAAATGACAGGTAGCAACAATCACTATTCCTTAATATCTCTTAACATCAATGGACTCCATTCACCCAATAAAAAGACATAGACTAACAGACTGAATAGGAAAACAGGACCCAGCATTTTGCTGCATACAAGAAAATCACCTCAGTGTCAAAGGGAAACACTAGCTCAGAGTAAATGGCTGGAAAACAATTTTCCAAGCAAATGGTTCCAGGAAACAAGCTGGAGTAGCCATTCTAATATCAGATAAAATTGACTTTCAAGCTAAATTCACCAAAAAGAGATGTGGAAGGAAACTTCATACTCATCAAAGGAAAAATCCACCAAGAAGAACTCTCAATTCTGAACATCTTATCCACATGCAAGGGCACCCTCATTCGCAAAGGAAACTTTACTAAAGCTCAAGGCACATATTTCACCTCACACAATAATTGTGGGTGATTTCAACAATCCACTCTCCTCAATGGACTAATCAGGGAAGCACAAGCTAAACAGAGATACAGTGAAACTAATTAAAGTTTTGGACCTTCTGACAGTGTCCTTTGCCTTGTAGAAACTTTGCAATTTTATGAGGTCCCATTTGTCAATTCTATTTTTTTTAATTTCATAACAGCCTGAGAGACTGTGCTTTTTATTGTTCCCATTTTACAGATTTTTTAGATATATTCTATATTTACAATTCATTTCCCTTTTTCTGGTTCCCCACCCCCAAAGGTCCCACATGTCCTTTTCCCTCCCCCTGCTCTCTCGATCTTAGTGCGTAAGCTATTGGTGTTCTGTTCAGGAACTTTACCCCTGTGCCCATGTCCTCCAGGGTCTTCCCAAGTTTCTGTTCTAATAGTTTCACTGTGTCTGGTTTTATGTGGAGGTCCTTGATCCACATAGAGTTGATCTTAGTGCAAGGAGATAAGAGTGGGTCAATTCACATGCTTCTGCATGTTGACCTTCAGTTGAACCAGCACCATTTGTTGAAAAGGCTATCTTTATTCCACTGGACGGCTGTGGCTCCTTTATCAAAGATCAAGTGACCATAAGTCTGTGGGTTAATTTCTGGGTCTTCAATCCTATTCCATTGATCTACTTGCCAGTTGCTGTACCAAAACCATGCACTTTTTAACACAATTGCTCTGTAGTACTGCTTGAGGTCAGGGATATTGATTCCCCCAGAAGTCCTTTTATTGTTGAGAATAGTTTTAGCTATCCTGGGTTTTTTGTTGCTCCAGATGAATTTGAGAATTGCTCTTTCTAGATCTATGAAGAATTGATTTGGGATTTTGATGGGGATTGCATTGAATCTGTAGATTGCTTTTGGCAAGATGGCCATTATTACTATATTGATCCTGCCAATCCAGGAGCAAGAAATATTTTTCCATCTTCTGAGGTCTTCTTCGATTTCTTTCTTCAAGGACTTGAAGTTCCTGTTGTACAGGTCTTTCGCTTGTTTGGTTAGAGTTACGCCAAGGTACTTTATGTTGTTTGTGGCTATTGTGAAGGGTGTTATTTCCCTAACTTCTTTCTCAGCCTGTTTGTCCTTTGAGTACAAGAAGGCTACTGATTTGCTTGAGTTAATTTTATAACCAGCCACTTTGCTGAAGTTGTTTATCAGCTGTAGAAGTTCTCTGGTGGAGTTTTTTGGGTCGCTTAAGTAAACTATCATATCATCTGCAAATAATGATAGTTTGACTTCTTCCTTTCCAATTTGTATCCCTTTGACTTCCTTATGTTGTCTAATTGCTCTCGATAGAACTTCAAGTACTATATTGAAAAGATATGGAGAGAGAGGGCAGCCTTGTCTGGTCCCTGATTTTAGTGGGATTGCTTCAGAAGGACAAAACGGCAACCAACAAAGTGAGAAAAGATCTTCACCAACCCCACATCCGACAGAGGGCTAATATCCAATATATACAAAGAACTCAAGAAGTTAGACCCCAAAGAACCAAATAACCCTATCAAAAATGGGGTACAGAGCTAAACAAAGAATTTTCACCAGAAGAAATGCGGATGGCCGAGAAACACCTTAAAAGATGTTCAACATCATTAGTCATCAGAGAAATGCAAATCAAAACAACCCTGAGATTCCACCTCACACCAGTCAGAATGGCTAAGATTAAAAACTCTAGAAACTACAAGTGCTGGTGAGGATGTGGAGAATGAGGAACACTCCTCCAGTGTTGGTGGGATTGCAAAATGGTACAACCACTCTGGAAATCAGTTTGGCGGTTCCTCAGAAAATTGGGCATGCCACTTCCAGAGGACCCTGGCATACCACTCCTGGGCATATACCCAGAGGATTCCCCTGCATACAATAAAGACACATGCTCCACTATGTTTATAGCAGCCTTGTTTATAATAGCCAGAAATTGGAAGGAGCCCAAATATCCCTCAAAGGAGGAATGGATACAGAAAATGTGGTATATTTATACAATGGAATACTACTCAGCAATTAAAAATAATGAATTCATGCAATTTGTAGGTAAATGGTTAGACCTGGAAAATTTCATTCTGAGTGAATTAACCCAATCACAAAAGAATACACATGAAATGCAATCACTGATAAGTGGATATTAATGTGCCCAGAAGCCCTAAATACTCAAGGCACAATTAGCAAGTCAAATGATTCCCAAGAAGAAGAAAGGGGAGGACCCTGGGCCTCCAGTTTTGTAGACCCAGAACAGAGAAACTGTGGGGTAGGGGAATGATTGGGGAATAGTTCGGGGGGAGAGAAATTATGGGATGTATGGTGGGGGGAACTGGGAAAGTAAGCCTTTGGAATGTAAACATAGAATATAGAATATAAAAATTAAAAAAATAAATTTTGGACCAAATGGATTTAATGGATATATAGAGAACATTTCACTCTAAATCAAAAGAATATACCTTCTTCTCAGCACTTCATTGTACCTTCTCCAAAACTGACCATATGAAATGTAAAAAATAACAGACCTCAAAAGGTATAAGAAGTTTGAAATAAACCCATGTCTCCTATCAGATCACTATGGAGTAAAGGTGGTCTTCAATAGCTACAAAAACAGCAGAAACCCAACATACACATGGAAGCTGAACAATGCTCTACTCAATGATACCTAGGTCAAGGAAGAAATAAAAAAAGAAAAGACTTTCTAGAATTTAATGAAAATGAAGGCGCAACATACCCAAACATATGGGACACAGTGACATCAGTGCTAAGAGGAAAAATCATAGCCCTGAGTACCTCCAAATAGAAACTGGAAAGAATATATACCAGCAGCTTAATGAGAGCACACTTGAAACCTCTGGAAGAGAAAGAAGCTAATTCATGCAAGAGGAGTAGAAGGCAGGAAATCATCACACTCAGGGCTATAATCAACCTAGAAGAAACAAAAGGAAAGATTCTATACAAAGAATCAATAAAAGCAGGCGCTGGTTCGTTAAGAAAATCAACAAGATTGATAAACCCTTAGTCAGACTAACCAGAGGGCACAGAGACAACAAAATCAGAAATTAAAAGGGAGAAATAACAACAGAAACTGAGGAAATTTGAAAAATAATCAGATCCTACTACAAAAGCCTTTATTCAACAAAACTGGAAAATCTGGAGGAAATGGATGATTTCCTAGACAGATACCAAATACCTAAATTAAATCGGGATCAAATAGACCATCTAAACAGCCCCATAACCTCTAAAGAAATAGAAGTGGTCATTGAAAGGCTTCCAAACAAAATAAGCACAGGACCACATGGTTTTAAGGTAGAAATCTACTAGATCTTCAAAGAAGACCTAACACCAATACTCTTCAAACTATTCCACAAAACAGAAACAGAAGGAACACTACAAACTCATTCTATGAAGCTACAATTATTCTGAAACCAAAACCACATAAAGATCCAACAAAGAGAAATTCAGACCAATTTCCCTTATGAACATCAATGCAAATATAGTCAATAAAATTCTTGCCAACTGAATCCAAGGACACATTAAAGTCATCATTCACCATGATCAAGTAGGCATCATACTAGGGATGTTGGGATGGTTCAATATACAGAAATCCGTCAATTTAATCCACTACATAAACAAACTCAAAGAATAAAACCACATGGTCATTTAATTAGATGCAGAAAGATCACTTGACAAAATTCAGCACCCTTTCATGTTAAAAGTCTTGGAAAGATCAGGAATCCAAGGCCCATATCTAAACACAGTAAGAGCAATATACAGCAAACTGGTAGCCATCATCAAACTAAATGGAGAGAAACTTGAAGCAATTCCACTAAAATCAGGGACTAGACAAGGCTGCCCTCTCTCTCTCTCTCTCTGTATCTATTAAATATAATACTTGAAGTTCTTGCTAGAGCAATTACACACCAAAAGGCGGTCAAAAAGATACAAATATGAAAGGGGGATATCAAGTTAAGTCAACTAGAGAACTCCTACAGCTGATAAACAATTTCAGCAAACTGGCATGATTTAAAATCAACTCAAGCAAATCAGTAGCCTTCTTATATTCAAAGAATAAACAGGCTGAGAAAGAAATTGGGGAAATGACTCCCTTCAAAAGATTCACAAACAATATAAAATATCTTGATGTGACTCTAATCAAAAAGTGATAGAACTGGATGACAATAACTTCAAGTCTCTGAAGAAAGCTATAGCAGAAGACCTCAGAAAATGTAAAGATCTTCCATGCTTGTGGATTGGCAGGATTAATAATGGAGAAATGGCTATATTGACAAAATCAATATACAGATTCAATGCAATCCCCATCAAAATCCCAACTCAATTCTTCATAGAGTTAGAAAGAACAATTCACAAGTTCATCTGGAATACCAAAAAAAAAAACCAGGAAAGCAAAAACTATTCTCAACAGTGAAAGAACTTCTGGGGGAATCAGTATCCCAAACTTCAAGCAGTACTACAGAGCAATAAATTTAAAAATCTGCACGGTATTGGTACAGTGACAGGCAGGTTGATCAATGGAATAGAATTGAAGACTGAGAAATGAACCTACAAACCTATGGTATATTGATCTTTGACAAAGGAGCTAAATCCATCCAGTGGGAAAAAAGATAGCCTTTTCAACAAATGGTGCTGGCTCAACTGGTGGCTAACATGCAGAAGAATGCAGATCAATCCATTATAACCCTTTGTACTAAGCTCAAGTCCAACTGGATCAAGGGTTCCCACATAGAACCAGACACACTGAAATTAATTGTAAAGAAACTGGGGGAGAGCCTTGGACATAGGAGCACAGGGGAAAGTTTCCTGAACCGAACACCAATAGCCTACACCCTAAGAACAAGAATTGAAAAATGGGACCTCATAAAATTACAAAGTTTCTGTAAGGTTATGTATACTCTCAACAGGACAAAATAGCAACCAACAAATTGGGAACAGATCTGACACAGAACTAATAATATACAATATATACAAAGAACTCAAGAAGTAAGACTCTAGAGAAACAAACAACCCTATTAAAAAGTGGGGTATGGATTCAGAGGGGTGCTCCACCATCTTGGCTCCCAGACATCAGAAAGATCTAAGAGGCTGTGCCAGGTACACAGACGGAGCCCAGGGCTAACATTGTTTGGATCTCAGCCTGGCAGGCTTTTGCCTGCAACCAAAGCCTGGGCAGCTCTGCAGATCATCTGTGTGCCAACTCTGTCAGGCTTCATTTGCCCTGCAGAGTGATCAGCACTTGAAAAAGGTCCACCAAGCATCCACCATCTTCGCTCCCTGATGGAGCAGAAGGGCAGCACCAGGTTCACACAGACAACCTGAGTATAGCATTACATGGGGCAAGAAACACCAGGGCTTTAAGTGCACCAAAGAGGAGGACAGTACATCAGCAATCTGTGCCAGGGGAAACCAAGTAAGCCAGCTGTGCAGAAATAGCCTTAAAGGTTCACAGGAGGTTCAAGCACCAGCCAATGACAAGACCATTAGCCAGAGATGCCCAGATGGCAAAAAGCAAATGTAGGAACATTACAAACAGAAATCAAGGCAATATGGCAGCATCTAAACCCAATTCTCCAACAACAGCAAGTCCTGGATACTCCAATACACCAGAAAAACAAGATTTCAATTTAAAATCACTGGTCATGATGCTGTTAGAGGAACACAAAAAGGACATAAATAAATCTCTTAAAGAGATGCAGGGGAACATGAATAAGTTAGAAGCCCTTACAATGGAAACACAAAAATCACTTAAAGAAATTCAGGACAATATGGGACAACAAATAGAAGCCAATAAAGAGGAAACACAAAAATCACTTAAAGAAATGCAGAAGAAATTGAGTCAACAAGCAGAATTCATGAAAGAGGAAACACAAAAATCTCTTAAAGAATTCCACTAAAACACAAACATTCAAGTGAAGGAACTGAGTAAAACCATCCAGGATCTAAAAACAGAAGTACAAACAACTACGAAATCGCAAAGGGAGACAACTTTGGAGATGGAAAACCTTGGGAAGAAATCAGGGGCCATAGATGCAAATATCAACAACAGAATACAAGAGATAGAAGTAAGAATCTGGGATGCAGAAGATACCATAGAAAGCATTGACACAACAGTCAAAGAAAATGCAAAATGAAAAAGCTTGTAACCCCAAACATCCAGGAAATATAGGACACAATGAGAAGACCAAACCTAACGATTATAGGTATAGATGATAGTGAAGATTTACAACTAAAAGAGCCAGCAAATATCTTCAACAAAATTATGGAAGAAAACTTCCCTAACCTAAACAGAGAGATGCCAATAAATATACAAGGAGCCTATAGAACTCCAAACAGACTTGACCAGAACAGAAATTCTTCCCGTCACATAATAAAAAAAAATGTACTTAAAATAGAAAAAATATTAAAGGCAGTAAGAGAAAAAGGTCAAGTAACATATAAAGGAAGATATATCAGAATTACACCAGACTTCTCACCAGAGACCAGGAAAGTTAGAAGATCCTGGGAAAAGATCACACAGACTCTTAAGAGAACACAAATGGCAGCCAAGACTATTATACCCAGAAAAACTCTCAATCACCATAGAGGGAGAAGCCCAGATATTCCATGACAAAACCAAATTTACACAATATTTTTCCACAAACCAAACCCTACAAAGAATGCTAGGTGGAAAAGTCCAATACAAGGAGGGAAACTACATCCTGGAAAAAGGAAAATAGTAACCTTCTTTCATGAAACCCAAAAGAAGATAACCACTCAAATATTAAAAACAATCAAGAAGTAGCAATCACTATTCCTCTTAATATCTATTAACATCAGTGGACTCAATTCCCCCAAAAAAGAATATAGACTAACAGACTGAATATGGAAACAGGACCCTACATTTTTCTCCATAGAGGAAACACACCTTAGTGTAAAAGACAAACACTACCTTAGAGTAAAAGGCTCAAAGACAATTTTACAAGTAAGTGGTCTCAGGAAACAAGCTGGAGTAGACATTCTAATAATAGATAAAGTTGACTTTCAACCTAAAGTCATTAAAAGAGACTCAGAAGGTCACTTCTTACTGGTCAAAGAAAAAAATCTACCAAGAAGAATTCGCAACACTGAACATATATGCTCATAAATGCAAGGACACCCTCATTCATAAAAGAAACTTTACTAAAGCTCAAAGGATACATTGCACCTAACACAATAATTGTGGGTAAGTTCAACAGTCCACTCTCCTCAATAGACTGATCAGGAAAACAGAGAATAAACAAGGACACAGTGAAACTAATTGAAGCTTTGGACCAATTGGATTTAACATTATATATATATATATATATATATATATATATATATATATATATACATACATACATATATTACATATATACATGTAATATATATGTGTGTGTGTATATATATATATATATATATATATATATAAACAATTCAACCTAAAGCAAATGAATATACCTTGTTCTTAGCACCTCATGATACCTTATCCAAAATCGACCATATAATTGATCAAAAGACAGACCTCAAAAAGTATAAGATCTAACTAATCCCATGCTTCCTATCAGATCACTATGGAGTAAGAGTGGTCTTCAATAGCAACAAAAATAACAGAAAGTACACATACTCATGGAGGTTGAACAAAACTCTACTCAATGATACCTTGGCCAAAGAAGAAATAAAGAAATCAAAGACTTTATAGAATTTAATGAAAATGAAGGCACAACATACCCAAATCTATGGGACACGATGAAAGCAGTGCTAAGAGGAAAACTCATAGCCCTGAGTGCCTCCATAAAGAAACTGGAGAGAGAGCATACTCTAGCAGCTCAAGGGCACACCTGAAAGCTCTACAACAAAAAGAAGCTAATTCACCAAGGAGGAGGAGTAGACAGGAAATCATCCAACTCAGGGCTGTAATCAATCAAATGGAAACAAAGAAAATGATACAAAGAATCAACAAATCAGGAGCTGGTTCTTTGAAAAAATCAACAAGATAGACAAACCCTTAGCCAGACTAACCAAAGGGCACAGAGACAGTATCCAAATTAACAGAATTAGATATGAAAAGGGAGATATAGCAACAGAAACTGAGGAAATTCAAAAATTATCAGATCCTACTAAAAAGGCTATACTCAACACAGCTGGAGAATCTGGAGGAAATGTATGACTTCCTAGACATATGCCAAACACCAAAATTAAATCAGGATCAAATAGACCATATAAACAGTCCCATAATCCCTAAAGAAATAGATGGGGTCATAGAAAGTCTCCAAGAAAATAAAGCACAGGACCAGATGGTTTTAATGTACAATCCTATCAGACATACAAAGAAGACCTAACACCAATACTCTTCAAACTATTCCACAATATAGAAACAGAAGGAATGTTACCCAATGCTTTCTACAAACCAAAATTACGCTGATACCAAAACCACACAAAGATCCAAAAAAGAAAGAGAACTTTAGACCAATTTTCCTTATGAACAATGATGCAAAAATACTCAATAAAATCTTTGCCAACTGAATCCAAGAACACATCAAGTAGGCTTCATCCCAGGGATGCAGTGATGGTTCAATATACAGAAATCCATCAATGCAATCCACTACATAAACAAACTCAAAGATAAAAACCACATGGTAATTTCATTAGTTGCTGAAAAAGCATTTAACAAAATTCAGCATCCTTTCATGCTAAAAGTCTTAGAAAGAACTGGAATTCAAGGCCCACACCTAAACCTAGTAGAAGTAATATACAGCAAACCAGTAACCATCATCAAACTAAATGAAGAGAAACTTGAAGTAATCCCACTAAAGTCAGGGACTAAACAAAACTGTCCCTTCTCTCCATATCTTTTCAGTATAGTACTTGAGGTACTAGATAGAACAATTAGACAACATAAGGAAGTCAAATGGATACAAGTTGGAAAGGAAGAAGTCAAACTATCAGTATTTGCAGATGATATGATAGTATACTTAAGTGACCAAAAAAATCAACCAGAGAACTCCTGCAGCTGATAAATAACTTCAGCAAAGTGGCTGGTTATAAAGTCAACTCAAACAAATCAGTAGCTTCCCTATACTCAAATGATCAGCAGGCTGAGAATGAAATTAGGGAAATGACACCCTTCACAATAGCCCCAAACAATACAAACTATCTTGGTGTGACTGTAACCAAAGAAGTGAAAGATCTTTAAGACAAGAACTTCAGGTTTCTGAAGAAGGAAACTGAAGACCTCAGAAAATGGAAAATCTTCCATGCTCATGGATTGGCAGGATTAATATAGTTAAAATGGCCATCTTGCCAAAAGCAATATACAGATTCAACTCAATCCCCATCAAAATCCCAACTCAGTTCTTCATAGAATTAGAAAGAGCAATTCTCATATTCATCTGGAATAACAAAAAACTCAGGATAGCTAAAACAATTCTCAACAGTAAACGAACTTCTGGGGGAATCAGTATCTCAGACCTCAAGCAATACTACAAAGCAATTGTGTGAAAAACTGCATCTTATTGCTACAGTGACAGGCAGGTGGATCAATAGAATAGGATTGAAGACCCAGAAATGAACCCACACATCTATGTTCACTTGATCTTCGACAAAGGAGCACAAAACATCCAGTGGAAAAAAATAGTCTTTTCAACAAATGGTGCAGGTTCAATTGGAGGTCAGCATGCAGAAGAATGCAAATTGATCCATTCTTATGTCCTTTTACTAAGCTCAAGGACCTCCTCATATATCTAGACACACTGAAACTAATAGAAAAGAAACTGGGGAAGACCCTTGCGGACATGGGCACAGGGGGGAAGTTCTTGAGCACACCACCAATAGCTGATACTCTAAGATCAAGAATTGACAAATGGAACCTCATAAAATTACAAAGTTTCTGTAAGGCAAAGGACACCATCAAAATGACAAAATGGCAACCAACAAATTGGGATAAGATCTTCACCAACCCTAAATCCAACAATGTGCTAATATCCAATATATACAAAGAACTCAAGAAGTTAGACCCCAGAAAACCAAATAACCCTATTAAAATGGGGTACAGAGCTAAACAAAGAATTTTTAACTGAAGAACTTTGGATCACTGAGAAGCATCTTTAAAAAATGTTCAACATCATTAGTCATTAGGGAAATGCAAATCAAAACAACACTGAGATTCCACATCAAACCAGTCAGAATGGCTAAGATTAAATACTCAGGAGACAGAAGGTGTTGGTGAGTATGTAGAGAAAGAGGAACACTCCTCAACTGCTGGCGAGATTGCAAGCTGGTACAACCACTCTGGAAATCGGTGTGGTGGTTCCTCAGAAAACTGGGCATGACACTTCCGGAGGACCTTGCTATAACATTCCTGGGCATATACCCAGAGGATTCTCCAGCATGCAATATGGATACATGATCCACTATGTTCATTGCATCCCTATTCATAATAGCCAGTAGCTGGAAAGATCCCAGATGCCCCTCAATAGAGCAATGGATAAAAAAATTGTGGTATATATACACAATGTAGTACTAAGCAGCCTTTAGAAACAATGAATTCATGAAATTCTTAGACAAATAGATGGAGCTGGAAAACATCATCCTAACTGAGGTAACCCAGTCTCAAAAGAACAGTCATGGTATGCACTCACTGATACACGGATATTAGCCAAGAAGCTTGAAATACCCAAGAAGCAACCCACATATCAAATGATGTCCAAGAAGAAGGAAGGAGAGGCCTCTGGTTCTGGAAATGCTCAGTGCAGCAGTGTAGGGGAATACCAGGACAGGGAAGTGGGAAGGGGTGGATGGGAGAACAGTGGGAGGGAAGGGGGCTTATGGGACTTTTGGAGAGGGGGCATTCAGGAAAGGGGAAATCATTTTAAAATGTAAATAAAAAGTATGTAGAATAAAAAAAAATGGTTATGGAACTACACAATGACTTCTCAACAGAGGAATATCAAATGCCTGAGAAACACCTAAGGAAATGTTTGACATCCTTAGTCATCAGGGAAATGCAAAACAAAACAACCCTGAGATTTCACTTCACCAGTCAGAATGTCAAAGATAAAAAACTCAGGAGACAGAATGTGCTGGAGAGGTTGTAGAGAAAAAAGAACACTCCTCCACTGCTGGTGGGATTGCAAGCTGGTACAACCACTCTGGAAAGTTTTGCGGAGGACTACCAGAGGATACTTCTATACCACTCCTGGGCATATACCCAGAGGATTCTCCAGCATGTAATAAGGACACATGCTCCACTATGTTCATATTAGCCTTATTTATAATAGCCAGAAGTTCAAAAGAATACAGATGTCCCTCAATGGAGGAATGGATACAGAAAATGTGGTACATTTACACAATGGAGTACTATTCAGCTATCAAAAACAACGAATTTATGAAATTATTAGGCAGATGGATGGGACTAGAAAATATCATCCTAAGTTAGGTAACCCAATCACAAAAGAACACTCATGGTATGCACTCACTGATAAATGGATATTATTCCAGAAGCTTGGTATAGCCAAGATAGTATTCACAGACCACAGGAAGCTCAAGAAGGAAGACCAAAGTGTGGATACATCAGCCCTTCTTGGAAGGGGGAACAAATTATCCATGGGAGGAGATACAGAGACAAAGTGAGGATCAGAGATTGAAGGAAACACCATCCTGAGACTGCCTCCACCTGTGGATCTATCCCATATACCACCACCAAACCCAGACACTATTGTGGATACCAACAGTTGCTTGATAACAGGAGCCTGATATGTTGTCTCTTAAGAGACTGTGCTTGTGCCTGAAAAATATAGATGGGGATGCTCTCAGCCAACCACTGGACTGAGCACCTGGTTCCCAGTGGAGCAGATAGAGAAAGGAACCAAGGACCTGAAGGGGTTTGCAGTTCCATAGGAGGAACAACAATAAGAACCAACCGGTACTCAGAGATTCCAAGGACTAAACCACCAAATGAAGTGTATGCATGGAAGGACCCATGCCTTCAGCTACATATGTAGCAGAGGATGGTCTTCTCATTCATCAGTTGGAGGAGAGGCCCTTGGTCTTATGAAGGCTCAATGCCCCCAGTATAGGGAAACGCCAGGACAATGATATGGAAGTGGGTGGCTTGATGAGTAGGAAGATGGGGGTAATAACAAGTGGTTTGTATAGGGGAATCCAGGAAAAGGGATAACATTTGAAATGTAAATAAAGAAAATATCTAATTAAAAAAAGAATTTGTACTTCTGGATATGATCCTGGACTCCTATTTATTGTCCACGTGCTTACAGTAGACATGCTGCCCAGAGGAAACACTTCATGAGCTTCTGTGGGTCCACATCCACTGGGTATATGTTTAGGGGGGTGTAATGTGAGGAGCTTGACTGGATTTCCCCAGTATCATTGCCAGTTGGGTGTTTAGCAGTTGGGAATGCCTAGAAACCATTCCTGGGATGGAAAAATGCAGTCTGAGATTGGGAACTCTAGAGCTGGTGTGCTCTGCCTTTCAAACCTTCAATTGCTGCTGGTAAACTCCACAGACAAGTCAGAAACAAAGTATCAGGAGTCCCTAGACCTGCAATGAGGGTGGGCCATGTGACCTTTCAGAATATTGGATATCCAGATGCTCTGAGAGACACAGTAGACAAGAGAATGTAGTTAGGGGCCCACAGGCAAGATAGAGCTCTGGCTTAGCTCAGTTGTGATTGTTCTTAGTTCAGTGGAGGTAGGCTGGAAGGGCAGAGATGCCTTCTGCAGAAGGCTTATGCTCTGGATTGTAGGCAAAGGCCTTCCCCATGCTCCTCAAGGTGGATCTTAATGAAAGAGATTGTTCATGTTTATTCATATTGTAAATTGGCTGTTAATCATGGAAAGTAGATGTATACTATCCATCTCAGGGTGTACCTGAGATTAAATACCATTTGCAGCATGGAATGTCTGGGAAGGGAAGCTTATTGGCTAAGTCATCACACCCTTTAGGTACCTCATTAGCATGGAGAGCTCTGTTCTATGCCTATGTGACCACAGGTCATTTTCCCTTATGTGGGTAGTGTGGCACATGTTCCAAGCCAGGAATCTGGCAGGGATTGAGGAGGTGCCTACTGTTTCAATAGTGACTTTCCAGGTTATCAAACTTCTCTACCAACCAAGCTTCCTGGCATGGTTTACTCTCCCACAGGTTTGTATCTTGGGGCTTACTCCAAGCATTTATTGGCTTTGGTGTAAATACGACTAAGAATATTTGGGGTCTAGTACAGCTGGTACCCAGAGTGATTTATGACTCTTAGAAGGATGTCTGCAACCAGCTAGCATCTCCAAACATTTAGGTAAAATAGATGGCTATTTCCACTGTTATTAGGTTTTTTGGTTTTTTTTGGGGGGGGGAGGAAAGGTTGTTGTTGCTGTTTGTTGTTGTTGTTGTTATTGTTTTTGTTGTTTTGGTACAGGGCTTGCCAGAGCTGCTAGTATAGGGGCCTCAGATATAATACTTCAAGGGAAAATGACAAGGTCCTACATATGACTATAGATGCAGATAGACAGGAGATGGAAATATCCTTCATGGCCCAGTAGAATCCCCTATCTTCCCAGGCAGAAGTAGTTTTATAGATCACAAGAGGTCTAGACTTGCTATTCCTTGAGAAGGGAGGACACTGTGCAGCCTCAGGTGAGTAATGTTGTTTCTATGTTGGCTACCCAGAGGTGGTCAAAGCTTCCATGACCTTAGAAAGAGATTACAAGAAAGAAGAATATAAATAGAAAAGTCTCAGTGTTAGTAAGAGTGTCTCTTTAACTAATCTCCTTGACTGACACCCCTTGTCTCTACCCTGACAGGCCTCTTTATCTACTGATGTTAGCTTTAACTCGTGGTCTCTGTATAATCAATGTTTTAGTTAAGTTTGTTAAAGAACAGACTTCTGGAGTTCAGTTGATTCTGAAAGAATATGGGGCAATAGAAACATCTCAAGGATTTGCAATGGCCCAATTCTTAAGAGAAGAATAAGATGACTGAGACAGGCTGACTGCATGACAGGCTTCAAACTGGCAGTTCAGGACAATACACTTAGATCTATCCATTACCACTTTATGCTTTCAAAACCAGCACCACCTGAATGATTCTTATACATTACAAGTTCAGATGAAGCATAAGTTAAAACCTTGGATACCTCTGGAGCACACCTTCTTTGTGCTTTCAGAAAACACTTCCCAGATTTCACCTCAGTGATGCTGGTCTCTTATTCATCACTGCTAACTTATTAGCTCCTGCTAAGCAGCAGCAATTGTTCCAGTAATCCCTTTTAGTCTTAACTCTAAAGACAGACCCACATGGCAAAGCTGTTGAGTTCTGCTGCTTGCTGGGGCTGGAACATTCCCATTTTTTATATTATCACCAGATTTCAGTTTTGCAACTCCTTTATTGCCTAAGCTTGGCTGTCTTGAACTTGCTCTGTAGACTAACTTTGAACTCAAGAGTTCTGTATGTCTGGCTCCTAAACACTGAGATTAATAGTTGGTCAACCAAGCCTCCATTTAAGTTTTTTATACACTAGAACTTGTTCTGCTCTTGAACTCAGAGATCTTCTTGGCTTTGCATCCTCAGATTAAAAGCTTGCACTACCATGCTTGAACCTAAACATAGCTGGATCAGATCTTGCTCCAATGTCACTATAAACTTAATTCAATTTAATATCTTTGAACAGAGGATTCAATTCTATTTCAATTCCTGGTGCCCCTTTAATACTTGAAGAACATGTTGAATATTTCTACTTTCTATGGTTGCAACAATTGTTCAAAACACTCTTCATGAGACTTAACCAGAGAACCTTGTCTCTGCTGGGGTTTTTTGAGACTTCTTTGTCAGTGCAATTAATATAAATCTCTTTACCTTGGCTTTTGGTAGACTTTTCATATAAGGGCAAAAAGTATCCACATTCTTCAACAAAATAGTACAAGAACAGTCTCTCATCCACATATTATAGTGCCTCTATGAAACTTCAAGAGCCAGGCTTCCACAGTTCAAATTATCCTCAGCAATGATTTTCCATATCCTGAATAGGCTAGTCCATAAAGCCTCACTTAAAGCCTTTTATCACCTGCCAAACCCAAAGTCCCCAAATCCACATTCTTCCACACAAAAGCATCATCAAGCCTATCACAGCAAAACCCCAGTAAGTGATGCCAACTTCTGGATTAGTTAGGGTTTTAATGCTATGAAGAGACACCATGACAAAGACAACTCTTAAAAAAGAATAACATTTAGTTGGGGCTAGCTTACAGTTTGAGAGGTTTAATACATTGTCAGCAAGGAAGGATCATGGAAGCACCCAAGCAGTCATGGGGCAGGAGGAGCTCAGAATTTGACATCTTCACCTAATGCCTGCTAGGAAAAGACTGGCTACCAGGCAAGCAGGACAAGGCTATTAAAGGCCATGTTCACAACACAGCTACTCCATCAAGACCATGCCTCCTAACGAAGTTCCAACTTAGCCTATGCATATACAAACCATTACAAATAGCCAGACTAACCAATGGTCACAGAGACAGTATCCAAAGTAACAAAATTAGAAATGAAAAGGGTAAGATAACAACAGAAACTGAGGAAATTCAAAAAATCAGCAGATTCTACTACAAAAGCCTATAATCAATGCAACTAGAGAATCTGGAGGAAATGGATAATTTCCTAGACAGATACCAAATACCAAATTAAATCAGGATCAATTAGAACAGCTAAACAGTCCCACAACCCCTAGAGAAATAGAAGGGGTTATAGAAAGTCTCAGAACCAAAAAAAGTATGGGACCAGATGGTTTTAGTGCAGAATTCTATCAGACCTTCAAAGAAGACCTAACAGCAATACTCTTCAAACTATTCCACAAACTAGAAACAGAAGGAACACTGCCCAACTCGTTCTATGAAGCCACAATTATGCTGATACCAAAATAAAAAAAAATCCAACAAAGAAAGAAAACTATGAGCCAATTTCCCTTATGAATATTGATGCAAAAACACTAAATAAAATCCTTGCCTACTGAATCCAAGAGCACATCAAAATGATCATTGACAATGATCAAGTAGGCTTCATCCCAGGGATGCAGGAATGGTCCAATATATGGAAATCCATCAATGTAATCCACTACATATACAAACTAAAAGAAAAAAATGGTCATTTCATTAGATGCTGAAAAAGCATTTGACAAAATTCAGCATCCTTTCATGCTAAAAGTCCTGGAAAGAACAGGAATTCCAGGCCCATACCTGAACATAATAAAAGTGATATACAGCAAACCAGTAGCCAACATCAAAATAAGTGGAGAGAAACTTGAAGCACTCCCACTAAAATCGGGGACTAGACAAGGCTGCCATCTCTCTCCATTTCTTTTTTTTTTATATTTTTTATTGGATATATTCTGTATTTACAATTCATTTCCCTTTTTCTGGTTCCCCACCCCCAAAGGTCCCACATGCCCTTTTCCCTTCCCCTGCTCCCTCATCCACCCCTCCCACCTTACTGTTCTTGTACTCTGCCACAATGATGTTTTGGTCCATTCTAGCACCAGTGTCCACTCCTTTCTTCTTGTGAGACATCACTTGATATGTGATTTATGTCTTTGGTGTTCAAGCTTCTAGGCTAATATCCATTTATCAGTGACTGTATGCCATGGGTATTCTTTTGAGACTGGGTCACCTCACTTAGTATGACATTCTCCAGCTCCATCCATTTCTCTAAGAATTTCATGAATTCATTGTTTCTAATGACTGAATAGTACTCCATTGTGTATATATACCACATTTTTTGTATCCATTCCTCTGTTGAGGGACATCTGGGTTCTTTCCAGCTTCTGGCTATTATATATAAGGCTGCTATGAACATAGTGGAGCATGTATCCTTATTGCATGCTGGGGAATCTTCTGGGTATATTCCCAGGAGTGGTATGGCTGGGTCCTCCGGAAGTATCACGTCCAGTTTTCTGAGGAACCGCCATACTGATTTCAAGAGTGGTTGTACCAGCTACCATTCCCACCAGCAGTGGCAGAGTGTTCCTCTTTCTCCACATCCTCGCCAACACCTGATGTCTTCTGAGTTTTTAATCTTAGCCATTCTGACTGGTGTGAGGTGAAATCTCAGGGTTGTTTTAATTTACATTTCCCTAATGACTAATGATGTTGAACATTTTTTAAGGTATTTCTCAGCCATCCGAATTTCTTCAGGGAAAAGTCTCTGTTTAGCTCTGTACCCCATTTTTGGATAGGGTTATTTAGTTCTCTGGGGTCTAACCTCTTGAGTTCTTTGTATACATTGGAAATTAGCCCTTTGTCGGTTGTGGGTTTGGTGAAGATTTTTTCCCAATTTGTTGGTTGCCTATTTATCCTTTTGACAGCGTCTTTTGTCTTACAGAAACTTTGTAGTTTTATGAGGTCCCATTTGTCTATTCTTGCTCTTAGAGCATAAGCTATTGGTGTTCTGTTCAGGAATTTTTCCCCTGAGCCAATGTCCTCAAGGGTCTTTCCCAGTTTCTTTTCTATTAGTTTTAGTGTGTGTGGTTTTATGTGGAGGTCCTTGATCCACTTGTAGTTGAGCTTAGTGCAAGGAGATAAGAGTGGATCAATTCTCATTCTTCTGCATGTTGACCTTCAGTTGAGCCAGCACCATCTGTTGAAAAGGCTATCATTTTTCCACTGTATGTTTTAAGCTCCTTTGTCGAAGATCAATTGGCCATAGATGTGTGGGTTCAATTCTGGGTCTTCGATCCTATTCCATTGATCCGCCTCCCTGTCACTGAACCAATACCATGCAATTTTTAATACTACTGCTCTGTAATATTGCTTGAGGTCCGGGATATTGATTTCCCCAGAAGTTCTTTTGCTGTTGATGATAGTTTTAACTATCCTGGGTTTTTTGTTGTTCCAGATGAATTTGAGAATTGCTCTTTCTAACTCTATGAAGAACCGAGTTGGGATTTTGATGGGGATTGTGTTGAATCTGTATATTGCTTTGGGCAAGATTGCCATTTTGACTATATTAGACCTGCCAACCCAATGAGCAGGGAAGATTTTCCCATTTTCTGATGTCTTCTTCAATTTCCCTCTTCAGAGACCTGAAGTTTTTGTCATATAAATCTTTCACATGTTTGGTTAGCGTCACTCCAAGATACTTTGTATCATTTGTGGCTATTGTGAAGGGTGTCATTTCCCTAATTTCTTTCTCGGCCTGCTTGTCCTTCGCATATAGGAAGGCTACTGATTTGCTTGAGTTGATTTTATAGCCAGCCACTTAGCTGAAGTTGTATATCAGTTGCAGGAGTTCTCTAGTGGAGGTTTTTGGGTCACTTAAGTATACTATCATATCATCTGCAAATAGTGATAGTTTGACTTCTTCCTTTCTGATTTGTATCCCTTTGACTTCCCTCTCTTGTTGAATTGCTCTAGCTAGTACCTCAAGTACTATATTGAAGAGATATGGTGAGAGGGGGTAGCCTTGTCTAGTACCTGATTTTAGTGGGATTGCTTCAAGTTTTTCTCCGTTTACCTTGATGTTGGCTACTGGTCTGCTGTATATTGCTTTTAATATGTTTAGATATGGGCCTTGAATTCCTGTTCTTTCTAAGACCTTTAGCAAGCAAGGATGCTGAATTTTGTCAAATGCTTTTTCAGCATCCAATGAGATGACCATGTGGTTTTTTTCTTTGAGTTTGTTTATGTAGTGTATTACGTTGATGGATTTCCATATATTGAACCATCCCTGCATCCATGGGATGAAGCCAACTTGATCATGGTGAGTGATCATTTTGTTGTGTTCTTGGATTCTGTTGGCAAGTATTTTGTTTAGTATTTTTGCATCAATATTCATAAGAGAAATTGGCCTGTAGTTCTCTTTCTTAGTTGGATCTTTGTGTGGTTTTGGTATCAGGGTAATTGTGGCTTCATCGAATGAGTTGGATAGTGTTCCTTCTGTTTCTGTTTTGTGGAATAGTTTGAAGAGTATCGGTATCAGGACTTCTTTGAAGGTCTGATAGAATTATGCACTAAAACCGTCTGGTCCTGTGCTCTTTTTGGTTGGAAGACTGTCTATGACACCTTCTATTTCTTTGGGGGTTATGGGTCTGTTTAGACGATCTATGTGATCCTGGTTTAATTTTGGTATTTGGTAACTGTCTAGGAAATTGTCCATTTCCTCCAGATTCTCCAGTTGTGTTGAGTAAAGGTTTTTGTAGTGGGATCTGATCATTGTTTGAATGTCCTCAGTTTCTGTTGTTATATCTCCCTTTTCATTTCTAATTTTGTTAATTTGAATACTGTCTCTGAGCCTTTTAGTAAGTCTGGTTAGGGGTTTATCTATCTTGTTGATTTTCTCAAAGAACCAGCTCCTGGTTTTGTTGATTTTTTGTATGATTCCCTTTGTTTCAACTTGATTGATTTCAGCCCTGAGTTTGATGATTTCCTGTCTTCTACTCCTCCTGGGTGAAATAGCTTCTTTTTGTTCTAGGGCTTTCAGGTGCACCATTAAGTTTCTAGTGTATGCTCCCTCCTGTTTCTTTTTGGAGACACTCAGGGCTATGAGTTTTCCTCTAAGCACTGCTTTCTTTGTGTCCCATAGATTTGTGTATGTTGTGCCTTCATTTTCATTAAATTCTAAGAAATCTTTGATTTCTTTCATTATTTCTTCCTGGCCTAAGGTATCATTGAGTAGAATATTGTTCAGCCTCCATGCATATGAGGATTTTCTGTTGTTTTTGTTGCTATTGAAGAACACTCTTACTCCATGGTGATCTGATAAGAGGCATGGGATTAGTTCGATCTTTTTATATTTGTTGAGGTCTGTCTCGTGTCCAATTATATGGTCAGTTTTAAAGAAGGTACCATGAGGGGCTGAGAAAAAAGTATAGTCTTTTGCTTTAGGATGAAATGTTCTATATATATATATATATATATATATATATATATATATATATATATATCTGTTAAATCCAATTGCTCCAAAGTTTCAATGAGTTCCTCCGTGTCCCTGTTTAGTTTCTGTTTTCCTGGTCGGTCCACTGTGGATAGTGGAGTATTGAGGTCCCCCACAATCATTGTGTTAGGTGCAATGTGTGCTTTGAGCTTTAGTAAAGTTTCTTTTATGAATGAGGGTGCCCTTACATTTGGAGTGTAGATGTTTAGAATTGTGAGTTCTTCTTGGTGGATTCTTCCTTTGATTAGCAAGAAGTGACCTTCTGTGTCTCTTTTGATGACTTTGGTTTGAAAGTCAATTTTATCTGATATTAAAATGGCTATTCCAGCTTGCTTCCTGTGACCATTTGCTTGCAAAATTGTCTTCCATCCTTTTACTCTAAGGTAGTGTTTGTCTTTGACTCTGAGGTGTGTTTCCTGTAAGCAGCAAAATGAAGGGTCCTTTTTCCGTATCCAGTCTGTTAGTCTATTTCTTTTTATTGAGGAATTGAGTCCATTGATGTTAAGAGATATTAAGGAATAGAGATTATTACTTCCTGTCATTTTTGATGTTCATTTTCTTTTTGAGTAGTTATCTTCCTTTGAGTTTGATGGAAGTAGGTTATTATCTTGCTTTTTCTTGGGTGCAGTTCCCTTCCTTGTATTTGAGATTTCCTCCTATTATCCTTTGTAGAGCTGTGTTAGTGTAAAAATATTGTGTAAATTTGGTCCTGTCATGGAATATTTTGATTTCTCCATCTATGTTGATTGAGAGTTTTGCTGGGTATAGTAGCCAGCTTGGTTGAAGTTTGTGTTCTCTTAGGGTCTGCATGAGGTCTGCCCAGGTTCTTCTAGCTTTCATGGTTTCTGGAGAGAAGTCTGGTGTGATTCTGATAGGTCTTCCTTTATATGTTACTTGCCCTTTTTCACTTACTGCCTTTAATATTCTTTCTTTGTTTAGTATATTTGGGGTTTTGATTATTATGTGACGGGAGGTGTTTCTGTTCTGGTCCAGTCTGTTTGGAGTTCTGTAGGCTTCTTGTATATTCATGGGCATCTCTCTCTTTAAGTTAGGGAAGTTTTCTTCCATAATTTTGTTAAAGATATTTGCTGGCCCTTTAAGTTGTAGATATTCACTCTCATCTATCCCTATAATCCTTAGGTTTGGTCTTCTCATTGTGTCTTGGATTTCCTAGATGTTTTGGGTTACGAACCTTTTGGATTTTGTGTTTTCTTTGACTGTGGAGTCAATGGTTACTATGTTATCTTCAGCATCTGAGATTCTTATTTCTATCTCTTGTATTCTGTTGTTGATGTTTGCATCTACGACCCCTGATTTCTTTCCAAGGTTTTATATCTCCAAAGTTGCCTCCTTTTGTGATTTCTTAGTTGTTTCTACCTCTGTGTTCAGATCTTGGATGGTTTTGCTCAATTCCTTCATTTGTTTGTTTGTGTTTTCTTGTAATTCTTTAAGAGATTTTTGTGTTTCCTCTTTCGTGACTTCTGCCTGTTGTTTCAAGTTCTCCTGCATTTCTTTAAGTGATTTTCTTATTTCCTCTTTATTGGTTTCTCTCTGTTGGCCCATATTCTCCTGGAGTTCTTTAAGTGATTTTTGTGTTTGAATTATAAGAGCTTCTACCCTATTGATGTTCCCCTGCATTTCTTGAAGAGATTTGTTTATGTCCTTTTTGTGTTCCTCTAGCAGCATCATGACCAGTGCTTTTATAGCCAACTCTTGTTTTTCTGGTGTGCTGGGGTACCCAGGACTTGCTGTGGTTGGCGAACTGGGTTCAGATACTCCCATATTGCCTTGATTTCTGTTAATGACGTTCCTATGTTTGCCTTTTGCCATCTCTTTATCTCTGGAGTTAGTTGGTCTTATCGTAGATCTCCCTTATGAATATTGATGCAAAAATACTAATAATACTAATAAAATACTTGCCACCCGAATCCAAGAACACATCAAAACGATCATTCACCATGAACAAGTTGGCTTCATCCCAGGGATGCAGGGATGATTCAATATACGGAAATCCATCAATGTAATCCACTACATAAACAAACTTAAAGAAAAAAAAACACATGGTCATCTCATTGGATACTGAAAAAGCATCTGACAAAGTTCAGCATACTTTCATGCTTAAAGTCTTAGAAAGAACAGGAATTCAAGGCCCATATCTAAACATAGTAAAAGCAATTTACAGCAGACCGATAGCCAACATCAAATTAAATGGAGAGAAACTTGAAGCAATCCCACTGAAATCAGGGACTAGAAAAGGCTGCCCCCTCTCACCATATCTCTTCAACATAGTACTTGAGGTACTAGCTAGAGCAATTCGACAACATAAGAAAGTCAAAGGGATACAAATCAGAAAGGAAGAAGTCAAACTATCACTATTTGCAGATGATATGATAGTATACTTAAGCGACCCAACAAACTCCACCAGAGAACTCCTACAGCTGATAAACAACTTCAGCAAAGTGGCTGGTTATAAAGTCAACTCAAGCAAATCAGTAGCCTTCCTATATGCAAAGGATAAGCAGGCTGAGAAAGAAATTAGGGAAATGACACCCTTCACAATAGCCACAAACAATATAAAGTATCTTGGTGTGACTCTAACCAAACAAGTTAAAGATTTATATGACAAAGACTTCAGGTCTCTGAAGAAGGAAATTGAAGAAGACCTCAGAAAATGGAAAAATCTTCCATGCCTGTGGGTTGGCAGGATTAATATAGTTAAAATGGCAATCTTGCCAAAATAATATACAGATTCAACGCAATCCCCATCAAAATCCCAACTCAGTTCTTTATAGAGTTAGAAAAAGCAATTCTCAAATTCATCTCGAATAACAAAAAACCCAGGAGAGCTAAAACTATCATCAACAATAAACGAACTTCTGGGGGAATCAATATCCCGGACCTCAAGCAATACTATAGAGCAGTAGTGTTAAAAACTGAATGGTATTGGTACAGTGACAGGGAAGTGGATCAATGGAATAGGATTGAAGACCCAGAATTGAACCCACACATCTATGGCCAATTGATCTTCGACAAAGGAGCTGAAAACCTCCAGTGGAAAAATGATAGCCTTTTCAACAAATGGTACTGGCTCAACTGGAAGTCAACATGCAGAAGAATGAGAATTGATCCACTCTTATCTCCTTGCACTAAGCTCAACTCCATGTGTATCAAGGACCTCCAAATAAAATCAGACACAGTAAAACTAATAGAAAAGAAACTGGGGAAGGCCCTTGAAGACATTGGCTCAGGGGGAAAATTCCTGAACAGAACACCAATAGCTTATGCTCTAAGAGCAAGAATAGACAAATGGGACCTCATAAAATTACAAAGTTTCTGTAAGGCAAAAGACACTGTCAAAAGGATAAATCAGCAACCAATAAATTGGGAAAAGATCTTCACCAACCCCACATCAGACAGAGGGCTAATATCCAATGTATACAAAGAAATCAAGAAGTTAGACCCCAGAAAACCAAATAACCCTATCCAAAAATGGGGTACAGAGCTAAACAAATACTTTTCACCTGAAGAAATTCGGATGGCTGAGAAACACCTTAAAAAATGTTCAACATCATTAGTCATTAGAGAAATGCAAATCAAAGCAACCATGAGATTTCACCTCACACCTGTCTGAATGGCTAGGATTAAAAACTCAGAAGACATCAGGTGTTGGCTAGGATGTGGAGAAAGAGGAACACTCCTCCACTGCTGGTGGGACTGCAAGCTGTTACAACCACTCTGGAAATCAGTCTGGCAGTTCCTCAGAAAACTGGACATGATACTTCCGGAGGATCCAGCCATACCACTCCTGGGAATATACCCAGAAGACTCCCCAGCATGCAATAAGGATACATGCTCCACTATGTTCATAGCAGCCTTATACATAATAGCCAGTAGCTAGAAAGAACCCAAATGTCCCTCAACGGCGGAATGGATAAAAAAAATGTGGTATATATACACAATGGAATACTACTCAGCCATTAGAAACAATGAATTCATGAAATTCTTAGAGAAATGGATGGAGCTGGAGAACATCATTCCAAGTGAGGTAACCCAGTCTCAAAAGAATACCCATGGTATGCAGTCACTGATAAGTGGATATTAGCCTAAAATCGTGGGACACCAAAGACACAATTCACATACCAAATGATGTCTGACAAGAAGAAAGGAATGGACACTAATGCTGGAAAGGATCAAAGCATCAGTGTAGGGGAATACCAGAACAGGGAAGTGGGAAGGGGTGGATGAGGGAGCAGTGGTAGGGAAAAGTGCATGTGGGACCTTAGGGGGGTGGGGAAACAAAAAAGAGGGAAATGAAATGTAAATATAGAGTATATCCAATAAAAAACGGAAAAAAATATTCAAATTTATAAACAGTACCTTAAGCAGAGGATGCAAAAACTTACAGAACAGAATGAACAAAAAAGGGGAGAGCTATGAAACATAAACGCAGATGTTAAGAGAAGAACTTCAAATATTACTTAGGGTATATACTCAAGTAGAGACAGGAGATAAAGTTACAAAAAGGCAACTAATGGTTGTTTAAAAAGCAAATATAAGTTTGTGTTGTTAGTATGGATCAGAGGCCAACAGATGATCATCCACCAAATTATCAGGAATTCAGATTTTAATCCATAGATGTGTTAGAACTGAGAAAATTAAAAGAAAGTGTCACTAATTTTGAAATACATTCACCATGTGTAAAAAAAAAATCCTTGTATGGGGTGCTTCTGGTGCATTCATCAGGAATCTAACTGTAAATGCTTAAGGTCATGTTCCCCAATTGGTTCTTGATAGATCAATAAAGATGCTATTGGCTAATGACTTGCAAGAAGAGGCAGAACTCCCAGGTTCCCAGAGGGAGGCTATAAGAATCAGGAATGGGGCAGGGCTCTGTAGGTTGTGGAAGATTCTTCATGCTTTGGAGATTTTGGGGGAAGTGGCCAGTGGCCATTTTCCCAGGTGGGTCTGGAGTACTGGGTGGGAGATTAGAAATACAATTAAAGTGAGGACAGACTTAAGGTACTGAGCAAGAGAAGGTTATTGGCAACTAAGTTGAGGGCAGATTTATAGGTGTTGATCTAGGACTAAAGGTAACTGAGCAACTAAGCTGAGAACAGATTTAGGGCTGTTAAGAAGGGAGGGAGGACAGGGGCATACTAGCCAAGGGAGGTTTAGAAGAACTCAACCATTGGGCTAAAAGCATAATAAAATTAAGCTAATGTGTGTGTGTGTGTGTGTTCATGTGCGTGTGTCTGTATATGTGGTGTGTCTGTGTGTCTCTGTATCTGCGTGTGTATCTGTCTCTCTGTGTGTGTGTGTTTGTGTGTGTTTGTGTGTGTGTGTGTGTGTGTGTGTGTGTGTGTGTGTTTGTGTTTGTGTGTGCACATGTGTATTTCATCTGTGGATCCAGGGTGTCTCCTGAGAAGGTGCACATGAGTGTCCAGTTGTGAACTGAGAACAGGGTAGAAAAACACACATTATGAATACTGTCTTCTTGGGCTATTAAAAAATAAAATAATCCTCAATGTCTAAAAATATATGACAAAGACAATATTAGAACCTCTGTTACACTTACAATAAGTTTCATGGTGGAGAAAAATAGGTAAATGAGATAGCACAACAAAATAAAATAGAGGTATCAATATTTCTAAAGATTAACTATTTGATGAGGATCAGTTTACTGAAGTAGAAGTACAGGCTAAATAGCATAAATGAAAAATGATATTATTTCACTTGACAACCTTAAATGCCTGTTTTGTGACAAGCTCATAAAAACAGAGAAGGGACTTGAACCATTTTCTCAGGGCATACAAAGCCCAAAAGAAACATTCCCTGAGACTTTACAAAGGGTGACTTTCACTACAGAAAAGAGTATATTAAATCCTATGATGAAAAAGATACTAGTTAACTCTTTAGCCTTTGAAAATATAAATCTAAAATATAAAAATATAAATCATAAATATAAAAATATAATCAGACCATTAAAAACAAGGTAAATAATGATAGATGTGTAGATTAGATAAAGAGTTGATGTTAGACCTCATTCACCAGATAGGAGAAGCTGCCATTAGTGGCCTTGAGATGATCCAAAATTTTAAATCTCTTAATTGTAGTAAAAAGGGTCATTCTAAAATAAACTATAAAGAAACCAAATCAATCACCAAAGGGAGCCAATGCCCCCTAAAACATTTAAGATATGTGACAAAAGCAGACATTAGACTAGAAAATATAAATCAACAACAGACAAATGGGGAAACACATACCAAAAACAAAACAAAAACAAAAACAAAACTCCAAGGCGGGCATCTTGTTAACAAAGGTTTAAAAGAAAGAAATCTTTATCACTTGGCAGTAAGTAAAGGAAATTTTAAGATAATGACCTACTTAGTTCTTTTTTTTTCTTTTTCTTTCTTTTTTCTTTTTTTTGGTATTTTGAGGCAGGGTTTCTCTGTGTAGCCCTGGCTGTCCTGGAACTCACTCTGTAGACCAGGCTGGCCTCAAACTCAGAAATCCGCCTGTTTCTGCCTCCTTAATTCTTATATAATTGTGATGGTTTATATATGCTTGCACCAGGGAGTGGGCTCTATTAGAATGTGTGGTCTTATTGGAGTAGATGTGTCACTGGGCATGGCTTTAATACCCTAGTCTTAGCTATCTGGAAGTAAGTATTCTGCTAGCAGCCTTCAGATAAAGATGTAGAACCCTCAGTTCCTCCTGCACCATGCCTGTCTGGATGCTGCAATGCTCCCACCTTGGTGATAATGGACTAAACCTCTGAACCTGTTAGCCAACCCCAATTAAATGTTGTGTTTATAAGAGTTGCCTTGGTCATGGTGTCTGTTCCCAGCAGTTAAACCCTAGCTAAGACAAAAACCAAACTCCATTACCTACAGCAAGTAAACCTACAGGTACTCAAAGAGGTGGAATTTGGCAAATAGATGTTTTCCATTTTATAGTTTTGTATACTAAGATATGTTCATTGTATAATAGACACATATTCAGGATTCAATGGACAACTGCCTTAGTTTCAGAAAAGGTTGATTTGGTAAGTACCCATTTGTTAGAAGATATGACCATTATGGTAGTACCCATAAATTTAAAACTGACAATGTTTGGACACGTCTCTAATAAGATGAAGCAGGTATTTTACTTATTATAATATGCAACATGTTACAGGCATATCACATAATCATACAGCTAAGCAATTGTTGAGAGATCTAATTATATTTTAAAAGAGATGCTTAACAGACAAAAGGTAGCAACAAAGATTCCAAGAGATAGATTACATAGTCCTTTATTAAACTTAAATTTTTAAATGCTAATGAGCAAAAATTGTGGCTTCTGAAAGACATTATATTCTGGACTCTCAAAAACCAACCAACCAAACAAACAAACAAAAAAGTACTTAACTAAATCAACCAGTTTATTTTAAGGATATTTTAATGCCAGCATAAAAAGCAGGAAATTCATTACATTGGGGGAAGAGGTTATGCCTATATTTCCACAGGAAGAAAAGCTGTGGGTTCCTTCCAAGTTGATAAAAATCAGACATAAGAAAAGAACATCCCCTAAAGAAGTTGGCTAAAGACAAGAAAAATTAAGGATAGATAGATAGATAGATAGATAGATAGATAGATAGACAGATAGTTACACAGAGAAAGCTCTGGAAGTGGCTGAGACTTAAATGTCTATATACAGCCAATAAATCTGATTATGTACAAGAATCTCATGACTTATTATTACATACCACCCTTTAAGATAGTATAAATGGAAATTTATATTATAGTTTGATTATGTGATCAATCTAAGCTCTAGAAAATGTCATTGTCTTTCTTTATCAACATTCCTTAATTGATCTATATACCCTGCATGTTCACTATCCAGACCATAGGAATAAAGATGTGGGGAACCTTTATTTTGTTTGAGTGAAGAGTTTGGATGCAGAAAGAAGGAACCTGTGAGTCTCTGCCAGGAAATACAGGAAATACAGGTCAGGTTGGAATCCTAGATGTAGGCTGAGAAACAGACATGTTTTGCCAAATTAGACAAGGCAGCTATAAAAATGATTGTATTATATGTCTCCTGAGTTGTTTCCTCAGGAACCATTACAATAACCATATGTTTTGTAAGACATACATCGTCTTGGCTATCTATTTTGTTTGTATTTTTGACTTTGTTTTTCTAATTAATATTATTCATACTGTTTTCAAATAGGAACCTCTTGTTACCTTTTGCTGAGGGTTTTATTTTTAATTTCTGCTGACTGGGGTTTATGTGTGGTCTGGTTCAGTCTTGCAGAAATTTTATGAATAGCAAAGAGGTTTTAATCTAGGTAGTACTAGGTGAAGTTTCTAATCTCAGGAGAAGAAATTCTGCAAAGTTGAAAGCATCTCCCAGCCAAGATGAGTGAGTCTTATGGTGGTATGCCAGACTTGACCTCAGGCAATTTTGAGTGGGAAGAATAATTTTATGTAGAGTTATCTACAAGCAGAGCTCTCTAGAGCTCCTTAAGTAGACAAAAGTACTTGTTTTTATTTCACAAGAGCTAATGTTATTTGTTTTGTTTTCTGTTCTGAATATTTTTAAAATAAGCATGTGATCATTGTCCTTTAACATCAACATAAAATACATTTTGTAGAAAATTTTAAGGAGTTTTAGAATTTTCAGTATTTTCTTCTATATCTCCAGTTTTAAAAATTATTTTTAAGTATTTGAAAATTTCATATATTTTAACTAGCTCCATTTTCTCATATAACTTTTCCCTCTTTGTTCTGTTTTTCGAAAAAAATATTGAGTTAAATTTTATGTTGGAAAACTAATGTTGTGTGGGGCCTTTTATGGATTGTAGTCAATTATCTATGTTAGATATAGTGACACTCCACTGAAGCAACTAATTTTCTCCTTTCCATCATTCGCATAAGCCATCAATATTGCCAGTAGCCATTTATTCGAGTTGTGATTTGTTAACCAACTCCAAGAATCCATGGTGGGATTTTAGCCTGTCCTAATCTTTCACATGAATTTTGGATGCTTCCAAAATTTTTATAGGTTCATATATTTTCCATTGTGTCTGGAAAAAAGTTTTTGTTCAAGTCAAACACCTGTTGCTACTATGTTTCAAACCCAGTTCCCTGGTGAAAGAAAGCTCAATTCAAAAGTTAACAAAACAAGCTACAAGTCTAGATAGGGCGACCTCCCAATGTGGATAACCCTGGGCTTGTATTTTGATGTTAATTCCACTCCTTAGAGGGGCTGCAGATGAGGAGTTGCCTTTTGAACTTTCTCCCTGCCATAACTTTTCAAATAAAGGCTTGAGCCAATGATTGGGCAGGAGGAAGTGGGAGGAGCAGAGAGACTAGGGGAGGAGCTACAGCGTATAAAACAGGAGGAGGAGGAGCAATGGGAGAAAGAAAAGGAAGAGAGAAAACGGAGGGGGAAAGAAATGGAGAGGCTGCAGGGAGAGAAGCTGGGGACCTGGAGAAACCAACCTCAAGATGTGTGGATTAATATAGATTGAAACAGAGGAGTGGAGTGGGAGGCCTGCCCAGTCTAGGCTTGTAGCTTGTTTTGTTAACCACTGAGTTGAGCTTTCTTTCTTTCTTTCTTTCTTTCTTTCTTTCTTTTTTTTTTTTTTTTTTTTTTTTTTTGGTTTTTTGAGACAGGGTTTCTCTGTGTAGTCCTGGCTGTCCTGGACTCACTCTGTAGACCAGGCTGGCCTCGAACTCAGAAATCCGCCTGCCTCTGCCTCCCAAGTGCTGGGATTAAAGGCATGCGCCACCACCGCCCGGCGAGTTGAGCTTTCTTTTACCAGGAAATTGGGTTGGAAACATAGTAGCAACAATACACCAATCTTGGATTTTATTTTTTAATTTATTTTCTATATTTTTTGTTTACATTCCAAAAGCTTTCCCCTTTCCCAGTTCCCCACCACCACCATATGTCCCATAAGTCCTCTTCCATCTGCCCATTGCCCAATCATCCCCCACGATTTCTCTGTTCTGATATTCTCCTACAAAACTGGATCCAGTCTTTTCGGGACCAGGGTCTTCTCCTTCCTTCTTCTTGGGAATCTTTTGATTTGCTAATTCTGCCTGTGTATTCAGAGTATCTGGCCTCATTAATATCCACTTATCAGTGACTGCATTTCATGTGTATTCTTTTGTGATTGGGTTAACTTGCTTAGAATGACATTTTCCAGATCCAATCATTCGCCTACAAATTGCATGAATTCATTATTTTTAATTAATGAGTAGCATTCCACTGTATAAATATATAACATTTCTGTATCCATTCCTCCTTTGAGGGACATCTGGACTCCTTCCAACTTCTGGCTATTATAAATAAGGCTGCTATGAACATATTGTCATTCCTCTTCATAGAAAAATTCCTGAACCTAAAATCAAGTGGATATATATATATATATATATATATATATATCCAATTAGGGCTGAACACTATAATTTATCATTTTGTCAGTGTTAAAGGATATTCTCAATCCCATTGATCAGGTATTAAATACAATCAAAGTATGGTGGTTCCTTCTATAACATCGATACTGTTACTGGATCAGTGGGCATACTTTACCAGGAAAGTCATTGCTGAAGCTGGAAGACTTCATATTGGGGTGAAACTGGTCATTACTCTATTTCTATGGTAACACTCATTGCCTATAATAGAACTATGAAACCTAGTCAAAAGAGATGAGGGGCCCCATTAAATGCAACCTGGACTTCTACATGTGATATGTCAGTAGTTAACTTGATTGAATTCTCTACAAATAGGAAGCTATCCTCAAAAATATTTTTGGTGTGATAGGAAATCTTGATGGTAAATATTTAAACAATCACTTGGGGTTTAGAAGAAACAAAAAAAAGCAAAATGGGAATTCCTGAATATAGCTGACATTAATTGTTAGCTACAGATTTATCAGTGGCATTTGGCAAGTGTCAATTCTAACTAAAGATTATACAAAGGAAAATGAGAGAGAAGTGTTTCAAACTATAATGACAGAAAAGGTTGTATAACATTTAAAAGTCATCACTGATTAACAGCAATGACAGCAACATCTGAATGCATAGAATACTAATTCTTCAAAATAGATGCTGTGAGTGATTAGGCAGCTTCTCTCTTGTAGCTTAAGGATTAGAAGGCAGTATTTACTTCTCAGTTCTCCACTGGCCTTTTCAGTTGTGTCTGCCTTCTCTGTAGGAAGAAAGATAAATGTTGACTTCAGTGTGCCATCACCTCTTCAATGTGGAAAACAAAAGAAAGAAGCTAATGGGGTGGGGGGAGTTATTACATCATAAGAGTTATATTCCTGTATGGACGATCAAGGTATAATTGATTAGTTATGTAAAAGGCAGTACAGTAAATCACTCTTGTACATGTTACAACTTTCAATGTCAGATCAATATGTCATTTTATGCAAAAGTATGTATTGTGCATGTAGCAATCAAGAAGGCAAAATAGATGATGAGCTTTCCACCCTCTGGTAACACAGCACCTTTTAACAGTGTGAAGCCTGTCAATAAAAGATGTAGCAGGAATAGCCATAGCATGATGTAGTTGAAATTAAAGGAATTGTGGCCACATGGCTAGCCTGGCATCAAAGAGAGGGTCATCCCAAAGTTTATGCCAGAGCTCACTGCTTTGAGTAGAATAGTAGTGTGGCTGACCATAAACAGCACCCACCTTCACCTACCAGTATTCATCACCCACAATTTTGGACTGAATTGACACTACATTCTTTGGCCTCTTATATTGAATTTGGAATTGAAGCTATGTTTAGTCTCCTCCTCAACACTGCCTCTCAGATCATCTCCTTTTAAATAAATAGAGCTACAGACCTCACATGACCATTGTTAAATTGGTATATATGTTCTATATACCAAGTGCCTCAATGCTATAGTTGCTTTTCCCTTGTTTACTTTATTCATACTAGAATTTTTTCACTGATGACATTACTATATACGTAGCTGATAAACAGTAAAATGTTGCAATCAATAGGCATTATGAAATGAAAGATAAAGTATTTAACATAATCATTTCTATATAATAAATCTAAGTTTATTTTAGAGAACTATAAAGGACCTATGAATTAAAACTCAATGTAGATAGAGGAACTAGATAAAGAAAGCTGCTTCTTAAAACTATGCTGACATTTCCTGTTTTCTTTTCAGTTTTATTTCCTTTCATTACAGCTGTAGGTAAAATTAACTCTGGAAAATCTTTGATTACTTTAATAATAGGTAAGGTAGCCTGTGTCTCCCTGGAAAGCTGTCATGGGTCCAAAGAAACACTCAATAAGCAATGTTTATTATAGAAAGAGAATATCTTTTGAAGGATAAAATAAACCTGACAATTGTGTTGTCTCTCTCTCTCTCTCTCTCTCTCTCTCTCTCTCTCTCTCTCTCTCCTCTTTCTCTGTGTGTGTGTGTTCCTCCAGATCAAAGTATGGGATACCAGGCTGAGCTGGAAACTTCCATATTGAAAATTCTAAAATTTTGGCAGGCTTGTTGGAATTTGTCAGCTAAGGTGCTACAGACATACACAATCCCTACAGAGGGAAACGAGAATGGAAAATGGTTTTAATGATTTCCTAGGATAACAGAAATAGAGTTGGAGTTTTCAAGACACATACCCTGATTCCAATAGTAGCATGATTTTCTGAACATTTTCATTATATATTATCTTTATTTATATTTCAAAGACTTACTCCTTTCCTAGCTTCCCTTCTGGAAACCTCCTATCCCATCCCCCTCTGTCTGCATCTATGAGGGTGTTCTCCACCTATCCACTCCCACTTCCACCATCCTGGAATTACTCAAAACTGGGGAAACAAGCCTACACAGGACCAAGAGCCTCTCCTCCCATAAGGCCAACCTCTGCTACATATGCAGGTAGAGCCATATGTCCCTCCATGTGTATTCTTTGTTTGGTGGTTTAGTCCCTGGGAGCTCTGGAGGGTTGGGTTGGTAGTATTCCTATTGGGAAGAATAATCCTTTCTCTAACCCCTCCATTGGGGACCCCGTGTTCAGTCCAATGGTTGACCGTGAGCATACACTTCTGTATTTGTAAGTTGTACCAGCTTGAAATCCAACTAACAGTGGAGGAGTGTTCCTTGTTCTCCACATCCTCTCCAGCATCTGCTGTCTCCTGAGTTTTTGATCTTAGCCTTTTTGACTGGTGCAATGTAGAACCTTGGGGTTTTCATTTGCATTCCCCTGATGATTAAGGATGTTGAACATTTTTTAAAATGCTTCTAAACATTTCATTATTCCTCAGTTGAGAATTCATTGTTTAGCTATGTACCACATTTTTTGTAGGGTTATTTGGTTCTCTGGAGTCTAACTTCTTGAGTTTTTTTTGTATAGATTGAATTTTAGCCCTCTATCAGATATAGGGTTGGCAAAGATCCTTTCCCAATCTGTTGGTTGCCATTTTGGCCTATTGACAATGTTTTTTGCCAAAGTGAAGCGTTGCAATTTTTTGAGCTCTCATTTCTAAATTCTTGATCTTAGAGCATAAGCCATTGGTTCAGGCAATATTCCCCTGTGCCCATGCTCTTCCCAACTTTCTCTTTTACTAGATTCAGTGTATCTGGTTTTATGTAGAGTCCTTGATTGACTTGGACTTGATCTTTGTAAAAGGAGATAAGAATGGATCGATTTGCATTCTTCAACATACTGACCTCCAGTTGAACCAACACCATTTTTGAAAATCCTGTGTTTTTTCTCACTGCATGATTTTAGCTCCTTTGTCAAAGATCAAATGACGATAGGTGTGTGGATTCACTTCTGTGTATTCATTTTTTCCATTGATCTACCTGCCTATCGCTGTACAAATACCATGCAACTTTTATCACTATTGCTCTATAACACAGCTTGAGGTCAGGGATGGTGATTACCAAAGCAGTTATTTTAATGTTAGAAATAGTTTGCCCTGGGTTTTTTGTTGCTTCAGATGAATTTGATTATTGCTCTTTCTAGATCTATGAAGAATTGTTTTGGGATTTTGATGGGGATTGCATTGAATCTGTAGATTGCTTTTGGAAGATGGCCATTTTTACTATATTGATCCTGCCAATCCAGGAGCAAGAAATATTTTTCCATCTTCTGAGGTCTTCTTCGATTTCTTTCGTCAAGGACTTGAAGTTCCTGTCATACAGATCTTTCGCTTGTTTGGTTAGAGTTACGCCAAGGTACTTTATGTTGTTTGTGGTTATTGTGAAGGGTGTTATTTCCCTAACTTCTTTCTCAGCCTGCTTGTCTTTTGAGTACAAGAAGGCTCCTGATTTGCTTGAGATAATTTTATAACCAGCCACTTTGCTGAAGTTGTTTATCAGCTGTAGAAGTTCTCTGGTGGAGTTTTTTGGATCGCTTAAGTAGACTATCATATCGTCTGCAAATAATGATACTTTGATTTCTTCCTTTCCAATTTGTATCCCTGTGACTTCCTTATGTTGTCTAATTGCTCTCGCTAGAACTTCAAGTACTATATTGAAAAGATATGGAGAGAGAGGGCAGCCTTGTCTAGTCCCTGATTTTAGTGGGATTGCTTCAAGTTTCTCTCCATTTATTTTGATGTTGGCTACTGGTTTGCTGTAGATTGCTTTTACTATGTTTAGGTATGGGCCTTGAATTCCTGCACTTTCCAAGACTTTTAGCATGAATGGATGCTGAATTTTGTTGAATGCTTTTTCAGCATCTAATGAGATGACCATGTGGTTTTTTCTTTTAGTTTGTTTATGTAATGGATTACATGGATGGATTTCTCTATATTGAACCATCCCTGCATCCCTGGAATGAAGCCTACTTGATCATGGTGAATGATCGTTTGATATGCTCTTGGATTCGATTGGCAAGAATTTTATTTAGTATTTTTGCCTCAATATTCATAAGATAAATTGGCCTGTAGTTCTCTTTCTTTGTTGGATCTGTTTGTGGTTTAGGTATCAGCATAATTGTGGTTTTGAAGAACGAGTTGGGCGGTGTCCCTTCTGTCTATATTTTGTGGAATAGTTTGAAGAGTATTGGTGTTAAGTCTTCTTTGAAGGTCTGGTAGAATTCTGCACTAAAACCATCTGGTCCCGTACTTTTTTTGGTTGGGAGGCTTTCTATAACCCCTTCTATTTCTTTAGGGGTTATGGGACTGTTTAGCTGATCTACTTGATAGCTTAAACTATTCTCACCAATAAAAGGATTTCTGGGGGAGTCAATATCCCTGACCTCAAGCAGTACTACAGAGCAATTGTGTTAAAAACTGCATGATATTTGTACAGCAACAGGCAGGTAGATCAATGGAATAGGATTGAAGAGCCAGAAATGAACCCACAGACTTATGGTCACTTGATCTTTGATAAAGGAGCCATAACCATCCAGTGGAAAAAAGATAGCCTTTACAACAAATGGTGCTGGTTCAACTGGAGGTCAACATGCAGAAGAATGCGAATTGACCCACACTTATCTCCTTGTACTAAGATCAACTCCAAGTGGATCAAAGACCTCCACATAAAACCAGACACACTGAAACTATTAGTAAAGAAACTTGGGAAGACCCTGGAGGACATGGGCACAGGGGGAAAGTTCCTAAACAGAACACCAATAGCTTATGCTCTAATTTCAAGAATTGATAAATGGGACCTCATAAAATTACAAAGTTTCTGTAAGGCAAAGACACTGTCAGAAGGACAAAAGGGCAACCAACAAAGTGGGAAATGATCTTCACCAACCCCACATCCGACAGAGGGATAATATCCAATATATACAAAGAACTCAAGAAGTTAGACCCCAAAGAACCAAATAACCCTATCAAAAAATGGGGCACAGAGCTAAACAAAGAATTTTCACCAGAAGAAATGCAGATGGCCAAGAAACACCTTAAGAGATGTTCAACATCATTAGTCATCAGGGAAATGCAAATCAAAACAACCCTGAGATTCCACCTCACACGAGTTAGAATGGCTAAGATTAAAAACTCAAGAGACAACAGGTGCTGGTGAGGATGTGGAGAAAGAGGAACACTCCTCCACTCTTGGTGGGATTGCAAAATGGTAAAACTGCTCTGGAAATCAGTGTGGCGGTTCTTCAGAAAATTGGGCATGTCACCTCCAGAGGACCCTGGCATACCACTCCTGGCCTTATACCCAGAGGATTCCTCTGCATACAATAAAGACACATGCTCAACTATGTTTATAGCAGCCTTGTTTATAATAGCCAGAAATTGTAAGGAGCCCAGATACCCCTCAAAAGAGGAATGGATACAGAAAATGTGGTGTATTTATACCATGGAGTACTACTCGGCAATTAAAAATAATGAACTCATGCAATTTGTAGGTAAATGGTTACATCTGGAAAATATCATCCTAAGTGAGCTAACCCAATCACAAAAGAATACACATGAAATTCAATCACTGATAAGTGGATATTAGTGAGCCCAGAAGCCCTGAATACTCAAGGCACAATTAGCAAGTCAAATGACTCCCAAGAAGAAGAAAGGAGAGGACCCTGGGCCTGTAAAGATTGGATCCAGTATTGTAGACCCAGAACAGAGAAATCGTGGGGGGGATGAGTGGGGAATAGCAGGGGGGAGAGGAATTATGGGACATATGGTGTGGGATAACTGGCAAAGGGGAAAGCCTTTGGAATGTAAACATAGAATATAGAAAATAAAAATTAAAAAAAAAGAAATAGTTTGGCCTATCCTGAGTTTTTTGTTATTCCAGGTGAATTTGAAAATTGCCCATTCTAACTCAACAAAAATTGATTTCTAATTTTGATGGGGATTGCATTGAATTTGTAGATTGCATTCAGAAAGATGGTCATTTTTAATATATTAATCCTGCCAATCCATGAGCATGGGCGATCTTTCCATCGTTTGAGTTCTACTTCAATTTCTTTCTTCAAAGACTTTAAGTTCTTGTCATACAGATCTTTCACTTGCTTGCTTAGAGTCACATCAAGGTATCTTATATTGTTTGAATGGTGTCATTTTCATAATTTCTTTCACAGTCTGCTTATCCTATGAGTTGAGGAAGGCTAGTGATTTGTTTGAATTTGTATTACATCCAGCCAATTTGCTGAGATTGTTTATGGGTTTTAGGATTTCTCTGCTTGAATTTTTGGGGTCACTTAAATATACTATCATATCATCTGCAAATAGTGAAATTTTGACGTCTTCTATTCCAATCTCCATCCCTTTGACCTTCTTTTGTTGTGTGGATATGACATCAAGTACTATATTGAATAGGGAAGGAGAGAGTGAATAGGGAAGGAGAGAGTGAACATCATTGTCTACTCCCTTATTTTAGTGGTGTTGCTTTAAATTTCTCTCCATTTAATTTTATGTTTGCTATATATTGCTTTTACTATGTTTATATATGGGCCTTGAATTCCATATCTTTTCAAGACTTTGATTATGAAGGGATGTTGGATTTTGTCAAATGCTTTCTCATCATCTAATGAAATGATGATGCATTTTTTATTTGAGTTTTTTTATATAGTGGATTATGTTCATGGATTTCTGTTTATTGAACCATCCCTGCATCCCTGTGATGAAGCCTACTTGAACATGATGAGTGATTGTTTTGATGTGTTCTTGGACTCAGCTTTTGAGAATTTGAGTATTTTTACATTGATAATCATAAGGGAAATTGGTCTGATGTTCTCTCTCTCTCTCTCTCTCTCTCTCTCTCTCTCTTTGGTTGGATCTTTGCATGCTTTAGGCATAAGCACAATTGTGGCTTCATAGAATGAATTGGGTAGTGTTCCTTCTGTCTCTATTTTGTGAAATGCTGGGAACAGCAAACAGTGAGAGGGACTGCCTGCAGTATGCCATGATGAGTACATCTCAGAAGCCTGGAGCAGCTCCTTGTAGAAAACGATGGTGTTTGGGACCCTGAGAAGAAAGACACACATCCCTCCAGGGGACCCAACATCTGAAATAAGGGACTGCCTGCAGTAGGCCTGGATGGAGACATCTTCCGTAGCCCATGGAAGCTCCTTGTAACAATAGTTGTTCCCATTTCTCCTAACCTTAGACCTTGACAAGGGCTGTATAGATTTCATTTGTTCGTGAATGTTTTTCAGTTGGCCTTGGTGTGCATAATTATTCTATTAAATCTGAATTTCTTCTTTCTCCTTCTGCTCTGGTGAATTCTGTGAAACTAGATGTTTCCTGATGTAATGATTCTTAAACAATTAAAAATTGAGGCATGGGGCACAGCACAGCACTGTCCTAATTGCCCAGGTGAATGCTATGTGTTCTCATCTTAGAAGCAATGCAACAATGCACAATGGTAGTTCCAGATTAATGCTTGACTTGCAAAGAAAGATTTATGAAATTATTAGAAAATGAATTAGAGCCAACATTGGGACCCCAAAGAAAGAAAAAAAAAACTATTAATGTTATGAAATGAGTTCTGCATAACATTTGAGAATGGTTCCTGCATAAACAAGTATAGAATATGCTAAATCTTAGATCAGTAAAACTAAGTCAAAACACTGGGACTCTTAGGAGAGTCATTGTGTGCAATGTGTAGTAGCAGAAAACTAGGGGAACTATGGAGTTAAGGGTTAACTTGATTCTTTCTGACCACTGCCTAGCAGCTTTGCCCAGGTCATTTATCATTAGAGTTTACAAGGAAATGCAAGTAGCTGGCCTCAGAGCTCTGAGTTCTGAAGTAAAATAATTAAAGTTAAAGTATTATTTTGGCTATAGGCCTGGGAATAGCAAAGCTTGAAACTTTGGGGAACAGTTGTAATTTTTGATTTTTTGTGGAACTGGGTTATTCTTTTGAATTCGATTTGTCAACAATTATACAATGTCATTTATCTGCTTTTGGAGTATCAATAAAAAATGGGAGCAAGAAGAAGGCGCGAGAGAATGAGAAGAGCTTGTGAAGAGTGAGTGAAGAGAGAATGTGAGGTGTGTATGAAGAGTAGGTGTGTGAGTGAAAGGAAAGTGCATGTGGTATGTGTGTGTGTGTGTGTGTGTGTGTGTGTGTGTGTGTGTGTGATGTGTGTGAAGAGTGTGTGTGTGTGTAAGAAGAGTGTGTATTTGGTGTATGTATGAGGTGTTTAGAGTGAAAGGGAACACACAGAAGTGTGCATGAGTGAGAGAGGACAAGAAAAAAAAGCACACAGGAGAAAAACAGAGTGCCCAGGAGAATGCAGAGTGTATGCAACCTCAAGCTGTGAGTGAATGAGCAAAAGAGAAAGAGCAGAGAATGAGAGAGAAGAGAAACTTTAAGCCTTGAAAAATTGCCTGTCAGCTTGTACCCAAAAAGTAGTCTGTGTATATTTATTATGTGCCTTCCAGATATCGCTGCTTCCAGTTGAGAACTTTGATCCTGTGTAGAGGCTGTACTCCAGGAGTAAAATAGTTTGAAAACCATTAGTATTGAGTGTTCTTTGAATGTCTGATAGAATTCTACACTAAAAGCATCAGGTGCTGTGTTATTTTTGTTTGGGAGACTATTTTTTATTATTATTATTTTCTATATTCTTTGTTTACATTCCAAATGATTTTCCCTTTCCCAGATTCCTCTCCCCCTAAGTCTCTTAAGCCCTCTTCCCTCTGCCAGTTTCCCAATCAACCCCCTCCCACTCCTCTGTCCTGGCAATCCCCTACAATGCTCATCAAACCATTACAGGACCCGGGCCCTCTCCTTTCTTCTTCTTGGAATCATTTGATATGTGGTTTGTGTTTTGGGTACCCTGAACTTATGGGCTTATATTCACTTATCAGTGACTGCATTCCATGTGTGTGCTTTTGTGAATGAGTTCCCTCACTTAGTATGATATTTTCCAGTTCCAACAATTTGCCTAAAAATTTCATGAATTCATTGCTTTTAATAACTGAGCAGTATTCCATTGCATAAACATGCCACACTTTCTGTATTCATTCCTCCATGGAGGGAGATCTGAATTTTTTAATCTTGTAGCTATTATAAATAGGGCTGCTATGAACATAGTGGAGCATGTGTACTTTTCACACACTCGGGAATCTTCTAGGTATATGCCCAGGAGTGGTATAGCAGGGTCCTCCGGTACTATCATGCCCTGTTTTCTGAGGAGCTGACAGACTGATTTCCAGAATGGTTAGTCCAGCTTGCAATCCCACTAGCATTGGAGGAGTGTTACTCTTCCTCCACTTCCTTGCTGGCATCTGCTCTCTCTTGAGTTTTTAATCTTAGCCATTCTAACTAGATTAAGAAGAAATCTCAGGGTTGTTATGCTTTGCATTTCCCTGATGACTAAGAACGTTGAACACTTCTTTAGGTGCTTGACAGCTATTCGATATTCCTCAGGTGAAAATTCTTTGTTTAGCTCTGTACCCCATTTTTAATAGGGTTATTTAATTCTCTGGAGTATGACTTCTTGAGTTCATTGTATATAATGGATATTTGCCCTCTGGTGGCTGTAACGTTGGTAAAGATCTTTTCCCAATTTGTTGGTTGCTGTTTTGCCCTTCTGACTGTATCCTTTGTCTTACAGAAACTTTGTAATTTGATGAGGTCCCATTTGTCAGTTCTTGATCTTAGAGCATAAGCTATTGGTATTCTGTTCAGGAACTTCCACCCTGTGCCCATGTCCTCAAGGCTCTTCCCTGGTTCCTTTTCCAGTAGTTTCAGTGTGTCTGATTTTATGTGGAGGTCTTTGATCCACATGGACTTCAGCTTAGTACAAGGAAATAAGGATGGATCGATATGAATTCTTCAACATGCTATCAACTACCAGTTGAACCAGCACCATTTTTTGAAGAGGCTATATTTTTTGCACTGGATGGTTTTAACTCTTTTGTCAAAGATCAAGTGACCATATGTGTATGGGTTCATTTCTGGGTCTTCAATTCTATTCCATTGATCTACCTGCCTGTCACTATACCAATACCATGCAGTTTTTATCACCATTGCTCCGTAGTACTGCTTGAGGTCAGGGATACTGATTCTCCCAGAAGTTCGTTTACTGTTGAGAATAGTTTTAGCTCTCCTTGGGTTTTTTGTTTGTTTGTTTTTGTTTGTTTTTACTTGTTTGTTTTTGTTATTCTAGACAAATTTTCTAATTGTGCTTTCTAACTCTATGAAGAATTGAGTTGGGATTTTGATGGGGATTGCCTTAAATCAGTATATTGCTTTTGGCAACATGACCATTTGTACTATATTAATCTGGCCAATCCATGAGCATGGGTGATTTTTTCCATCTTCTGAGGTCCTCTTCGATTTCTTTCTTCAAAGAGTTGAAGTTCTTGTCATACAGATCTTTCACTTGTTTGGTTAGAGTCACAGCAAGATACTTTATATTGTTTGGAGCTATTGTGAAGGGTGTCATTTCCCTAGTTTCTTTCTAAGCCTGTTTGTCCTTAGAATAAAGGAAGGCTACTGAGTGGTATGAGTTAATTTTATATCCTGCTACTTTGTTGACGTTGTTTATCAGCTGTAGGAGTTCTTTGGTTGAGCTTTTTGGATTGCTAAGGTATGCTATCATATCATCTGCAAATAGTGATAATTAACTTCTTACTTTCCAATTTGTATCCAGTTGACTTCCTTTTTGTGTCTAATTGCTCTAGCTAGAATTTAAAGGACTATATTGAATAAATATGGAGAGAGAGGGCAGCCTTGTCTAGTCACTGACTTTAGTGGGATTGCTTCAAGTTTTTCTCCACTTAGTTTGATGTTGGCTACTGATTTCCTGTATATTGCTTTTACTATGTTTATATATAAGCCTTGGACTCTCGATCTTTCCAAGATCGAGAAAGGATGCTGAATTTTGTCAAATGCTTTTTCAGAATCTAATGACCATGTGGTTTTATCTTTGAGTTTGTTTACCTAGTAGATTATATTGATGGATTTTATATATTGAACCACCTCTCCATCCCTGGGTTGAAACCTACTTGATCATAGTGAATGATTGTTTTGATGTGTTCTTGGATTCTGTTGGCAAGAATTTTATTATTTTTGCATCGATCTTCATAAGGTAAATTGATCTGAAGTTTTCTTTCTTTGTTGGATCTTTGGGTGGTTTTGACATCACTGTAATTGTGGATTCATAGAACAAATTGGGTAGTACTACTACTGTTTCTATTTTGTGGAATAGTGTGAAGAGTATTGGTGTTAGGCCTTCTTTGAAGGGCTGATACAATTCTGCACTAAAATCAGCTCATAATGTGCTTTTTTTGGTTGGGAGGCTTTCATTCACCACTTCTATTTCTTTAGGAGTTATGACACTGTTTAGATGGTCTATCTGATCCTGATTTAACTTTGGAATTTTGTATCTGTCTAGGAAATTGTCCATTTCATCTAGATTTTCCAGTTGTGTTGAGTATAGAATTTTGTGGTTGGATCTGATGATTTTTTTTTAATTTCCTCAGTTTCTGTTGTTATATCTCGCTTTTCATTTCTGATATTGTTAATTTGGATACTGTATCTGTGTTTGTCTGGCTAAGGGTTTATCTATTTTGTTGATTTTCTTAAAGAACCAGTTTCTGGTTTTCTTGATTCTTGGTATATTTCTTTCTGTTTTTACATGGTTGATTTCAGCCCCGAGTTTGATGATTTCCTGACTTCTACTCCTCTTGGGTGTATTAGCTTCTTTCTGTTCTAAAGCCTTCAGGTGTACTGTTAAGCAGCTATTGTATTCTCTCTTCAGTATCATTTTAGAGGCTCTCAGAGCTAAGAGTTTTCCTCTTAGCGTTGCTTTCATTGTGGCCCATAAATTTGGGTATGTTGGGTCTTCATTTTCATTAAATTCTAAAAATTCTTTCATTTCTTAATTTCTTCCTTGACCAAATTAACATTGAATAGAGCATTGTTCAGCTTCCTTGTGTGTGTGTGATTTCTCTTGTTATTGCTGTTGCTATTGAAGATCACCCTTACTCCACAGTGATCTGATTGGAGGCATGGGATTATTTCAATCTTTTTATATCTGTTGAGGTCTGTTTCATGACCAATTATATGGTCAATTTTGGAGAAGGTACAATGAGGTGCTGAGAAGAGGGTGTATTCTTTTGATTTAGGATGAAATGTTCTGTAGATATAAATTAACTACCTTTGGTCTGAAACTTCTGTTAGTTTCACTGTTTCTCTGATTAGTTTGTGTTTCCATGATCTGTACATTGAGGAGAGTATGGTGTTGAAGTCACCCACAATGATTGTGTGAGGTACAATGTTTGCTTTAAGCTTTAGTAAAGATTCTTTAACAAACGATTGTGCCCTTGTATTTGTAGATGTTCAGAATTGAGGGTGATTTCTTGGTAGGTTTTTCCTTTGATGAGTATAAAGTGACCTTCTGTGTCTTTTTGATGACTTTTGGTTGAAAGTCTATTTTATTGGATATTAGAATGGCTACTCCAGCTTTTTGCCTGGAACCATTTAATTGGAAAATTGTTTCCAAGCCTTTTTCTCTGAAGTAGTGTTTGTCTTTGACACTAAGATGCCTGTCCTGTATGCAGCAACATGCTGGGTCCTGTTTACTTATCCAGTCTGTTAGTCTATGTCTTTTTATTGGGGAATTGAGTCCATTGATGTTAAGAAATATTAAGTAATAGTGATCATTGCTTGTTAATTTTCATGTTTTTTTATGTTTGTGTGGTTATGGTCTTTTGGGTTTGTTGAAAGAAGATTAATTTCTTGCTTTTTCTAGTGTGTAGTTTCCCTCTTTTTATTGGTATTTTCCATTCATTATCCTTTGAAGGGCTTGATTTGTGGAAAGATAGTGTGTAAATTTGTTTTTGTCATGGAATACCTTGGTTTCTTCTTCTATGATTATTGAGAAATTTGCTGGGTAAAGCAGCATGGGTTGGCATTTATGTTCCCTTAGTGTCTGTATGACATCTGCCCAGGATCTTCTGGCTTTCATAGTCTCATGTGAGAAATCTTGTGTAATTCTGTTAGGTCTATTTTTATATCCTACTTGATCTTTTTCCCTTACTGCTTTTAATATTCTTTCCTTACTTAGTGCATTTGGTGTTTCAATTATTATGTGATGAGAGGAATTTCTTTTCTGGTCAAATCTATTTGGAGTTCTGTAGGTTTATTTTATGTTCATGGGCCTCTTTTTTTTTAGGTTAGGGAAGTTTTCTTCTATAATTTTGTTGAAGACATTTACTGGCCAATTAATTTGGAAATCTTTGCTCTCTTCTCTGCATATAATCCTTAGGTTTGGTCTTCGCATCTTATCCTAGATTTCCTGGATGTTTTGGGTCCGGAGCTTTTTGCATTTTGCCTTCTCTTTGTTGTATCAATAGTTTCTATGGATGGTTTGGTCCAGTTCCTTCACCTGTTTTGTTGTCTATTCCTGTAGTTCTTTAAGGGCTTCTCCCTGTTTACTCATGTAAAAGTACACCTTCTATTCGCATCATGAACTATTATTTTAAACCCAAATCTTGTTTTTCTGGTGTGTTGGGGTATCCAGGACTTGCTGATGTGGGTGCATTAGGTTCAGATGGTGACATGTTGCCTTGATTTCTGTTAGTAATATTCTTATGTTTGCCTTTTGCCATCTGGTTATCTCCGGTGTTAGTTGGTCCTGCTGTCTCTGCCTAGTGCTTGTCTGTCCTGTGTGCCTTCAAGCCTATCTCAGCACCCCTGGATGACAGGCTCTACCCTGACACAGAGTGCTCTGGCAATTCCCAGCTCCTTGGTGCCCTGGCAGACCGTCTCCCAAGTGATCTTATATTCATGGGTTTTCTGAGTTCCCAACTGCACCCATCTTCTCAGTCACAGGAGCAAAGATGGAGGCCTTACCTCTAAATGTGGGGACTCCCTCTAAATGCAGGACTCCCTGCAGTGCAGATGTCCCCTGGCAGGATAGTTGCACAGAAGACTGCCCAGCCCCTGGGTGCAGGTGTGGCCCTGGCGTACTGAATCCCAAGTGATCTTACACTCTGCTTAAGTAATTGTTAAAGATACAACATAAAGTTCTAGTCCCTTTAAAAGCTGCTATTATGAGCTCTTAAGAATAAATAAAGAAAATGCAAGTTAATAGTCAGGCAAACTCATGATCATATTAGACTAGTTTAGTTCACTATAATAAGATGTTTTCAAGGTTATTCCTATAGTAAATAGCTAAGAATAAATGATGTTTGACAATTTAGATATAATATAGCTAGATAGTTGGTCTTCTAGTACCTAAGCGATCCACAGAATATGGCATTTAAAATTATTTAATTATCAAAAGATCTTTCGAATCTGTGACAAGTATGCTGCTGACAGCACCTCATTTGACTCCAGATAATGATCATCAATAGCTCCCATATGGTATCACTTCCACTTCAGTTATGTCAAACTAGCTACTGGGAAAAGAAAACACCCACAGTTCAACTACAGAAAAAATATTGTCCACAAAGAACAAATGGATGCAGGAAAGTCATTTGCAAAGCTCTGCCAAGACAAGGTAAGTGTTGCTTGCAATTCTAACCAAGACTCCTGGGGGCGGGACTCCTGGGGACAGGAGTAAGAAGGTGGAGAGTCAATGACATATATTCCAGGAGTTGGGCAAGTGTCAAAAGCAAACTCAGGAACTGGGAAAACCTTTATACCACCCTCCCAGCATCTCATTGGCTCTCAAGAAGGGAGATAAGATGCTGTCTTTCTCTCAATGTCTCTCTCCATCACCTGGTGGTGCAACACTGGCAGTCGCTAGCTATGCTGGCAGATTCTAGGTTGGCACAGGTAGTATCAGTGGTATACATGCCAATATTATAGCTGAGCGACTTAGCTAAGTTCCTCCTACAGATAAGCAAGTCATTCATGATTCCTGCTTTACAAGTTCTGTAAGATATACTGGGCCAGAAGGCTGAAGGTTGGTGCTCCAACATTATAACGATAATTCTGGGAAACGTTTTAGGGAGCCAACTGTGTGTGTCTTTTATATAACTTTAGAAGCTGTTTGTTTGCTTCTAAGGTAATATTTATTCCTTCTCAGATCTCCGATGAAATTGAAGACCAGATATAGTCTCATAATCAAACTTAAGTTTTTTAGAATTTAAGAAGATGTTTTAAGCCTTAAAAAGATGTTTTTAGGGGGGTAATACAAGTTAGGATAAAATTTGAGTTAGCTTCAAGACAATACACCAAGATAGGATAGAAAATAGATTTTCATTAACTACCAATACTATGAACATTGTAAATACATCTCATACTGCACAGTTTTCTTAATTGTCTCACAATTGTTATTATTGTATTTAGGGTATAGTTGAAAGAAAAAGAGGCTTTTATTGGACTAAAAAGGGGAATTGTTGAAAAGAAATGCCCTGTGTATTTTTTGGATGCATCATCTGCCAATTAAAGAACCTATGGCCTATATGAAAGGATAAAATAGAAGGCAGGACATCCAGTGGGCAGAAATAATTCTCAGGTAGAATGAGGTGTGGGAGAACTGCCCAGGAAGATATTATGGAAAAAATAAAGATGTGACAAGACAGGCACATGGCACCTAAGCACAGATAACCAACCACAGGGCAGAATAAATGGGTTTATTTAATATGTGAGCTAGTCAGAGAAGAGCCTAGCTATATGGTCACAGTATATACAAATATATTTCAGTCTGAGTGTTATTTCTGAGAGCATGGGGCTGGGCAGAAGAACCATAACTGACTTCTACAGACAACTACAATTTAATTGTCTATCCCTCTCTTTTTGAGGTGGTGGAGATGAAGCCTAGAGTCTTGGATATGTACTTGATTCTGAGAAAATCCCCAGTCTCTCTATTTTTAATATTAATTACTACATTGTCATAAACCTGCTTTATGGAGTGTTTATAGTTTAAGTCTCATCAGCAACACTCACTTCCAAAATGTAATAAACATACTATCATCAAACTCTAGTGTTATTTGTGATATGTAGAATAACAATGTCTATAACTAGCTTCCTGTCTAAGAATATCTTATACCAGCACTTGGAAAGCTCTTCATTCAATTGGAAAGAGTATATGTTGCCTAAACATTTCCTACTTGAGACTCCTTTCAACCAGAAAAATGTTTATATTACCTAAGTATATTATGTTTTATGTAAATAGATATACAAAGCAAATGCTTCGTGATAAATAGCAAAGAAACTTATTTTAAGGTGAATTGGGTCTATATACATGTTTACTATTTATTATAGATAACAATGAATTCCTATATTAAAGATATGGCTATGCTTAGTTATTTTTCAGAAATAAATATTGACTAAATATTTGAAAATGACAGAGTGCCTTTGCATTTGCTAGAGATGACTGATAGTTTGATTTATATAATCATTAGTGCTCAGAAAGCTGCTTTGTATAAATGCATATTACAAAATGGTGAAAGTATGTTTTACAGCTGTTTCAGTAATTATTGGAAACAATTCTGCCCTCATTTCAAGCCAAGTTCAGTGAATGATTTTTAATGAAACTATGTTCAGCTACCAAACAGCAATTTTAACCAATTAAGCAATTCATTTTAAAATTAATTTAATTAATTAGCTAACCTAATTAGTTAACTATATTTATTTAATTTTGATACAAGGTCTCATTTTGTTTATTTGGACCTTATCAAGTTCTCTTTGTAGGGGAGAGTGGCTTTGGAACTGGGATCTGCCGTCCTCTTTAGCTCGTGAGAATGGGGCTCACAGGCCTGTGCCGTCGTATCTTGTTTGTGTGACTGGGACTTCAATCAAACTGGGCAATGCTGGGTAAGTTCTCTGTCATGTGAACAATGTCCCAAGAACCAAACACCGATTTTAAAATACACTTGAACATGATACAATCTAGAGATATCCTAATCTGTTATTCATGTGCTGAACAACAATGGTAAGAAAATGTGAAGTCTTCGTTTTCAAACACTGAGCCATTATGTTCCTGTGAGAACAGAAAACTGTATGCATAGCAAAATATAACAATTAATAATATGCAATAATCTAGAATCTTAGCCAAAATGTCATTTTTTTCAGAAGTCTTTTATTGGACCTTCCCATCCAGTTATGTGGTCCCTCGTGGCATGGCCGCTCACATTTAAAGAAGCCGTAGTGTGAAGGGAAGCCTGGGAGGAACACTTACTTGGTCCTGCAGACTTAGGGGCTAAGAAGTTGTAAAGAGAAAGAGAAACAGATCTGTGAGAAATGTTTGCATCATAAAAAAGTTTGTATCATATAAGTGAACAAATCATTCCATGAAAAGAAAGGAAACAGTAGAGTAATAGGATGTGTATTTACACAGCAGCATAGGACAGATTGTGCTGATCCTTTGGTGTCTTCAAGCACAGCTTTCATTTGGGGATTTTCCTTTTTGCTGTAGACTTTCAGGCTTCCCTTTGTTTTCTTTTTTCTCTTTACTTCTTTCTTCCCTCCTTCCCTCTCTTCCTTTCTTTTCTTTCTTTTTTGGGTAGGGGTATTATGATCTTTCCTGCCACAGTTTGACTAAGTTTCTAGGCTTTGCATATGAGAAAAAACATACAATTTATCTTTCGGAGATTGGCTTTTTTCCCACTTAACATCGTGTTTTCTGGTTACATCTGTTTTCTTGAATATGTCATCATTTACTTTTATTGCTGCATAAAATTCCAATGTGTATGTACCTTGCTTTCTTTATGCAATAATCTCTTGATGGACATCTAAACTGATTTTATTTTCTAGTCATTGTGAAGAGTGCAGTTATCTCTGTAGTATACTGACTCAGAGTCCATATGGGTTTATAGTCAGGTGGTAAAGCTGTGGCCTGGAGAGAAAATGGATGTGGCAGAGATCCACATGTCATCCGACATATAGCCATGATTGAGATGGCCTCCATCGGGCAGGTCCAACCCCATGATTCGATCATGAGGCTGCATAAGGGCCATGTAGGCAGCCAGGTTGACTGGGGACCCTGAGTATGGTTGCAAATTGAGCATCCCCCACCCCCTGCCGCCCTCAATTGTGCAGGATCCATGCCAAAAACTACCAAGGCCCAGTGCTGGTAGAGCAGCTCATTCTTGTCCTTGACTTGCACTCCTCTGTAATATCTCTTGCCAGGGTAGCCTTCCAAGTACTTGTGGTTGAGACAGGACCCCAGGGTCTCTGGCACAGTTAAGCTGCAGAAGTTCTCTGAGGCGATTAGTTCCGGGTCATGACACTGTCTGTCCTTCCTCTGCAGAAGCTCCCACATCTCAGGGACACTGTCTGATAAACTCCCCTGGCCTGTCCAGCATCCAACTGTTTCCCCAGCCTGCATCTGGGCCACCATGCTATGCTGAGCCCTGGAAGCCACACAGACCAACTGGCCACATCTCCGAGTAGTCCAAAGCAAAGAGAAAGTTACCAGTTCTACAAGGCCACAGGAAAACCAGCCAGTAACTCTGTACCGGTGTAGTATGTTGATTCTGTTTTTTTTTTTCATGAACCAAATGGTTTATTTTTTTAATTTTATTTTCTATATTCTTTGTTTACATTCCAAAGGCTTTCCCCTTTCCCAGTTCCTCCCCACCATATGTCCCATAAGTCCTCTCCCCCCAACTATTCCCCAATCACCCCCCCACCATTTCTCTATTCTGGATCTACAAAGATGGGTCCAATCTTATCAGGCCCAGGGTACTCCCCTTTCTTCTTCTTGGGAATCATTTGACTTGCTAATTGTGCCTTAAGTATTTAGGGCTTCTGGGCTCATTAATATCCACTTATCAGTGATTACATTTCATGTGTATTCTTTTGTGATTAAGTTAACGTGCTTAGGATGATATTTTCCAGATCTAATCATTTGCCTACAAATTGGATGAATTCATTATTTTTAATTGCTGAGTAGTATTCCATTGTATAAATATACCACATTTTCTGTATCCATTCCTCCTTTGAGGGATATCTGGGCTCCTTCAAACTTCTGGCTATTACAAACAAGGCTGCTATGAATATATTGAAGCATGTGTCTTCATTGTATGAAGGGGAATCCTCTGGGTATATGCCCAGGAGTGGTATGCCAGGGTCCTCTGGAAGTGAAATGCACAATTTTCTGAGGAACCACCAAACTGATTTCCAGAGAGGATTTTACCATTTTGCAATCCCACCAACAGTGGAGGAGAGTTCCTCTTTCTCCACATCCTTGCCAGCACCTGTTGTCTTTTGAGTTTTTAATCCTAGCCATTCTGACTGGTGTAAGGTGGAATCTCAGGGTTGTTTTGATTTGCATTTCCCTGATGACTAATGATGTTGAACATCTCTTAAGGTGTTTCTCGGCCATCCAAATTTCTTCTGGTGAAAATTCTTTGTTTAGCTCTGTACCCCATTTTTTGGTAGGGTTATTTGGTTCTTTTGGGTCTAACTTCTTGAGTTCTTCGTATATATTGGATATTATCCCTCTGTCGGATGTGGGGTTGGTGAAGATCTTTTCCCACTTTGTTGGTTGCCTTTTTGTCCTTCTGACAGTGTCCTTTGCATTACAGAAACTTTGTAATTTTATGAGGTCCCATTTGTCAATTCTTGATCTTAGAGCATAAGCTATTGATATTCTGTTCAGGAACTGTCCCCCTGTGCCCAAGTCCTCCAGGGTCTTCCCAAGTTTCTTTTCTAATAGTTTCAGTGTGTCTGGTTTTATGTGGAGGTCCTTGATCCACTTGGAGTTGATCTTAGTACAAGCAGATAAGTGTGGATCAATTCGCATTCTTCTGCATGTTGACCTCCAGTTGAACCAGCACCATTTGTTGAAAAGGCTATCTTTTTTCCACTGGATGGTTGTGTCTCCTTTATCAAAGATCAAGTGACCATAAGCCGTGGGTTCATTTTTGGGTCTTCAAGTACATTGATCTACTTGCCTGTTACTTTACAAATACCATGCAGTTTTTTTTTTTTAACACAATTGCTCTGTAGTACTGCTTGAGGTCAGGGATATTGATTTCCCCAGAAGTCCTTTTATTGTTGAGAACAGTTTTAGCTATCCTGGGTTTTTTCTACTCCAGATGAATTTGAGAATTGCTCTTTCTAGATCTATGAAGAATTGAGTTGGGATTTTGATGGGGATTGCATTGAATCTGTAGATTGCTTTTGGCAAGATGGCCATTTTTACTATATTGATCCTGTCAATCCAGGAGCAAGAAATATTTTTCCAACTTCTGAGGTCTTCTTCTATTTCTTTCTTCAAGGACTTGAAGTTCCTGTCATACAGATCTTTCGCTTGTTTGGTTAGAGCTATACCAAGGTACTTTATGTTGTTTTTGGCTATTGTGAAGGGTGTTATTTCCCTAACATCTTTCTCAGCCTACTTGTCCTTTGAGTACAGGAAGGCTACTGATTTGTTTGAGTTGTTATAATAACCAGCCACTCTGTTGAAGTTATTTATCAGCTGTAGAAGTTCTCTGGTGGAATTTTTTGGGTCACTTAAGTATACTATCATATCATCTGCAAATAATTATAGTTTGACTTCTTCCTTTCCAATTTGTATACATTTGACTTCCTTATGTTGTCTAATTGCTCTCGCTAGAACTTCAAGTACTATATTGAAAAGATATGGCGAGAGGGGACAGCCTTGTCTAGTCCCTGATTTTAGTGGGATTGCTTCAAGTTTCTCTCCATTTATTTTGATGTTGGCTACTGGCTTGCTGTAGATTGCTTTTACTATGTTTAGGTATGGGCCTTGAATTCCTGCTCTTTCCAAGACTTTTAACATGAAAGGATGCTGAATTTTGTCAAATGCTTTTTCAGCATCTAATGAGATGACCACGTGGTTTTTTCTTTTAGTTTGTTTATGTAGTACATTACATTGATGGATTTCCATGTATTGAACCATCCCTGCATCTCTGGGATGAAGCCTACTTGACCATGGTGAATGATCAATTTGATGTGCTCTTGGATTCAGTTGGCAAAAATTTTATTTAGTATTTTTGCATCGATATTCATAAGGGAAATTGGCCTGTAGTTCTCTTTCTTTGTTGGATCTTTATGTGGTTTTGGTATCAGTGTAATTGTGGCTTTGAAGAACGAGTTGAGCAGTGTCCCTTCTGTTTCTATTTTGTGGAATAGTTTGAAGAGTATTGGTGTTAAGTCTTCTTTGAATGTCTGGTAGAATTCTGCACTAAAACCATCTGGTCCCGTACATTTTTTGGTTGGGAGGCTTTCTATAACCCCTTCTATTTCTTTAGTGGTTATGGGACTATTTAGCTGCTCTAATTGATCCTGATTTAATTTTGGTATTTGGTATCTGTCTAGGAAATTGTCCATTTCCTCCAGATTCTCCAGTTGTGTTGAGTATAGACCTTCATAGTAGAATATGATGATCTTTTGAATTTCCCCAGCTTCTGTTGTTATGTCCCCCTTTTCTTTTCTAATCTTGTTAATTTGTATACTGTCTCTGTGTCCTTTGGTTATTCTGGCTAAGGGTCTATTTATCTTGTTGATTTTCTCGAAGAACCAGCTCTTGGTTTTGTTAATTCTTTGTATGATTCTCTTTGTTTCTACTTGATTAATTTCAGCCCTGAATTTGATGATTTCCTGTCTTCTACTCCTCCTGGGTGAATTAACTTCTTTTTCTTCCAGGGTTTTAAGGTGTGCTGTTAAGCTGCTAGTGTATGTTCTCTCCAGTTTCTCTTTGGATGCACTTAGAGCTATGCGTTTTCCTCTTAGCACTGCTTTCATTGTGTCACATAGATTTAAGGAGGTTGTACCTTCATTTTCATCGAATTCTAAAAAGTCTTTGATTTATTTATTTTATTTCTTCCTTGACCAATGTGTCATTGAGTAGAGTATTGTTCAGTTTCCATGTGTATGTGGACTTTCTGTTGTTTTTGTTGCTATTGAAGACCATTCTTACTCCATGGTGATCTGATAGGAGGCATGGGATTAGCTCGATCTTCTTGTATTTGTTGACATGTCTTGTGACCAATTATATGATCAATTTTGGAGAAGGTACCATGCGGTGCTGAGAAAAAGTTACATTCTTTTGCTTTAGGATGAAATGTTCTATATATATATATATATATATATATATATATATATATATATATATATATACATATGTCTGTTAAATCCAATTGGTCCAAAGTTTCATGTAGTTTCACTGTGTCTCTGTTTAGTTTCTGCTTTCCTGAATGGGCCATTGAGGAGAGTCGAGTGTTGAATTCACCCACAACTATTGTGTTAGGTGCAATCAATATGTGCTTAAAACTTTAGTAAGGTTTCTTTTATGAATGAGGGTGCCCTTGCATTTGGAGCATAGATGTTCAGTATTGAGAGCTCTTCTTGGTAGATTTTCCCTTTGACCAGCAAGAAGTGACCTTCTGAGTCTCTTTTAATGACTTTAGGTTGAAAATAAATTTTATCTGATATTAGAATGGCTACTCCAGGTTGTTCCCTGAGACCATTTCCTTGTAAAATTGTCTTCCAGCCTTTTAATCTAATGTAATATTTGTCTTTAACACTGAGATGTATTTCCTGTATGCAGCGAAATGTAGGGTCCTGTTTCCGTATCCAGTCTGTTAGTCTATGTCTTTTTATTGGGGAATTGAGCCCATTGATGTTAAGAGATATTAAGAAATAGTAATTATTACGTCCCTACATTTTTGAATTTTTTTTTTTATATTTGAGAGGTTATCTTCTTTTGGGTTTGATGAGAGGAGGTTTCTATCTTGCTTCTTTTTGGGTGTGGTTTCCCTCCTTGTTTTGGTGTTTTTCCCCTATTATTTGTAGGGATGGGTTTGTGGAAAGATAATGTGCAAATTTGGTTTTTTCATGGAATACCTTGGTTTCTCCATCTATGGCAATTGAGAGTTTTGCTGGGTTTAGTAGTTTTGGCTGAAGTTTGTGTTCTCTTAGAGTCTGCATGATATCTGCCCAGGATCTTCTAGCTTTCATGGTCTCGGGTGAGAAGTCCTGTGTAATCCTGATAGGTCTTCCTTTATATGTTACTTGGCCTTTTTCTCTTGCTCCCCTTAATATTCTTTCTTTGTTTAGTACGTTGTGATTTTGATTATTATGCGACAGGAGGTATTTCTGTTCTGGTCCAGTCTGTTTGGATTTATGTAGGCTTCTTGTATATTCATGGGCATCTCTCTCTTTAGGTTGGGGAAGTTTTCTTCCATAATTTTTTAGAAGATTTTTACTGACCCTTTAAGTTGTATATCTTCCCTCTCATCTATGCCTATAATCCTTAGGTTTGGTCTTCTCATTGTGTCCGGGATTTCCTGGATGTTTTGGGTTACAAGATTTTTGCATTTTGTATTTTCATGGACTGTTGAACCAATGGTTCCAATGGTATCTTCAGCATCTGACATTCTTTCTTCTATCTCTTGTATTCTATTGTTGATATTTGCATCTATGGCCCCCGATTTCTTCCCAAGGTTTTCTATCTCAAAAGTTGTTTCCCTTTGCGATTTCTTAGTTGTTTCTACTTCTGTTTTTAGATCCTGGATGGTTTTGCTCAGATCTTCTACTTGCTTGTTTGTATTTTCATGTATTTCTTTAAGAGATTTTTGTGTTTCTTCTTTCATAACTTCGACTTATTGGACCATGTTCTCCTTTATTTCTTTAAATGATTTTTGTACTTCCTCCTTATTGACTCCTAATTTTTTATCCATATTCTCCTGAATTCCTTTAAGTGATTTTTGTGTTTGCCTTGAAAGGGCTTCATATTTTTATCCATTTACTCCTGTATTTCTTTAAGAGATTTATCTATGTGTTCTGCTATCAGCATCCTGAACAGTGATGTTAGATTCAAATCTTGTTTTTCTGGTGTGGTGGGGTATCTGGAACTTACTGCTGTCGGGGTGCTGGGTTCAGATGCTGCCATATTGCCTTGATTTCTGTTAGTAACATTCCTATGTTTGCCTTTTGCCATTTGATTATCTCTGGCCTTAGATGGTCTTGTAGTCACTAGCTGGTGCTTGAAACTCCTGTGGGCTCGAAAGGCTATTTCCCCACCACTGAATGACTGGGTTTCCCCTGGCACAGATTTCTGATGTGTTGTTCTACTCTTGGGTGCTGTTGGACCCCTGGTGTATCTTGCTCTAAGCAATGTTATATTCAGTTAACACTTTGGACCTGATGCTGCTTGTCTTCTCTGGATCTGTTTGCTTAGTTCAGTCAGCAGCAAGGATGCTGTCTGAGGCCTCGGGGAGTGGGAAGTCTGGAGTGCGGAGTGCAGGGACTCCCAGAGGGCCAGGAACCCATGCCCTGCTAGAACACAGGAACTGCTACTCTGCCAAGCTTCAGTTCTTAGGTGACTGGCTGGTGACTGGGGTCCCCCAAGATCTTAAGCTTGGGATATCTCGGGTATCTGGTCCTGTCTGCTCAGTCTAAGCACCTGCCACCAAGATGGCCGTGGATGAGCAGAGTGCAGGGTTCCCCTCAGAGCGCTGAGCCCATACCTGGTTGTGGCCCAGGAACCCCGCTCTGCCCGGTTCACTGCCAGACAGTCTTGTGCACCCAAAGATCCCAAGTTCTGGATATCCCGGGTACCTGGCTCAGCTCTCCTTAGTCCGGACCGCTGCAAAGATGCAGGTGATGGCCGCTGGATGTGGGTAGTGCAGATTGCTGAGTCTCTTGCAGAGCAGGGAGCCCACGCCCTGCTGGCACACAGGACCACTGCTCTACCAAGCTCCTGTTCTTATATGACTGGCTGGAAGCCCAGGTACCCTGAGATCTTAAGCTTAGGGTATCTCAGGTGTCTGTTTCTGCCCGCTCAGTCTAAGCACCCACCACCAAGATGGCCGCCAATGAGCAGAGCTAGTGTGTTGATTCTTATAATTAAAAACAATAATTAAATATTTACTTATATTAAATATAATTAAAAAGTTACTATCTCATAAGAGAGGAAACATGAAGGTCAGGTGGCTTCCTCAGGTTTACAGCTTACTTGGCAGAACTCCACAATTCTCTACTTTAGAAAGTATATCTACCTCCTCGGTCTCAGTCTGCTGAGAGGCATAGACCCTAGGTTACTTTGAAGCTAGGAGTAATATCCTCATTTCTCTACAATTTCCTCATTTTTTTTATTTTTTCATTTAGCTTCAAAAAGATTTTGCCATAAGCTACTTGCGACATGTGTTTATAAAAGCAACACTTGTAAATAGTCAATCCTAAAATGGTAATTAAAATAATGCTAATAAGTTACCCAATACTAGCTTCCCCCAGGGGGGGAAGTTCTAGAATCCATGCCAGACTATTTATCAGCAAAGATTTTTAGCAATATCAGATGCATTGTCAGATGGAAATTCCTTTTTGAATGTGTCCAGCACTTGGTATTGTAATTGTCCAAAATTCTAACAGTAGAATTTTCTTTCAAATGTAGTTGAATCTTTTTCCCATCTTGAAGTCTGGCATTATATTGAAAGTTAGTAGCACAAAATGTAATAGAATTCCACTTTCAATTTAACTGCAGTTGTTGTTCCACCCTCAAATATTTTTAACCTAACCAGGATGGATACAGATAGGTTTAATGCATCTGTAAATGCTGTAATATTTCTGTTTGCAGCCTCACATCGATGTCCACCTGAGGGATCCACAATTCATGAGAATTATTATGCCATTATTCTACAAAATGTTTAGTTGGCAAAGAACTATGTCAAGCAACCCCAGCTACTGAGGCTGTAGTAGCCACAGCAATAAGACTTAAAATGACAGCAACAATAATCCCTGACATATGCTTTATTCTTTTAAAGATTTTATCAAGGAATTGAAGACATGCCATACATGACTACATTGTTTTACAAGTATTTCTGAATATGAAGTAAAATTAAACAATATGTTATTATTGATGCAAGAATACAATCTACAGTTAACACATGTAATTCTCTAATATGAAAAATTAAATTTTCCAATAAGCATTAAGTAAGGCAAAGGCACACAAGCAGAAATATATTTCATATATGTTGTAAAACTATAATTAGAAGCAGACTGAGCACTCCCAGTAAATAAGCCATAGCTTGAATGGACAGTACTTCATCAAGAGGACCGTCATATCACTGCTGCTTTCATCTTCAGCCTCACAGCCTCTCTGAATCCACCTTCCTAGCTACCAGAGTTGTTGTCCATCCTGAAAAATACAAGACCATATCCTTTCCCTCAAACTAACAACATTCCTTTTTGCCATTCTACATCAGCAGTTATCCTAACCCAGACTTTTTGTAAATGAAAATTTTTTTGTATTTGATTCTGAATCAAAATGTTCTTCTGCCTTAGAAAGTATATCCTCTTGAGGTAAATTAAGGAAATTAAGCATTAAATTTTGTTGAGTACGTGTTCTAGGTGAAGCTTGCAATTGCTTATAGAGAAACATAAAAGGTTCATCTATTTTTCCTCCTTTGTTGTTTTTAATTTGTTTTAAAGTAAGCTCTTTCCAGTATTGTTGTCCTTGAGGATTATATTCTATTCATGTTATAGTTTTAATTTCAAAATACATACAAAATTGCTTAAATTTATGATTTTAAAGCTGGACCATTATCTGTTTTAATAAATATAGCAACTTCCATACTGGCAAAAGCTTCACTTAAATGCTTCATTACATGATTAGCAGTTTCTCCAGTAAGTGTTGTAACCCATAAAAATTTAGAAAATGAATTAACAGATACATGCCCATAACAATATCTTCCAAATTCAGGTATGTGCGGGACATCCATTTGTCAAATCTCATTGACTTTCTTTCCCAAGGATTAACTCTGTTTGGGATCATGAGAATATGCATAGGTTTAGAAATGGAACACTGTGAGATGATAGCCTTAGCTTGCTGATAAGGAATTTTATATTGTATATGTAATTTGTTAGCATTAGTACATAAAGCCTTATGCTCATCTTCGGCACAAACAAAAGTAACTAAAATGATCCACACATTAATTTCCTTTAGAAATGAATCCATGCGATTTAGTATGAGCTCTAATATGAGTAACAGATGTCCTGCCATTACAAGGTCTCAATACATGAATTTTATTTAAAGGATAGCATTACAATTTAATGTGTACAATTTTTCACTGTATATTATTTATACACTAATGTATAGAGATCACATTCAGTGTTATAATCTCTATTGAATGCATAGTCTACATTCAAAATATATAATTAATATTTAATGCATATGACTTATATTAACTGTATATAATACATAATAAGGTATATAAATTATATTCAATGTACACAATTTATATTTAATTTGTATAATATATGTTAGTTTATATAATTTAAGTTTGGGGCAATCTGTGTGAAAACCAGCAATCCTAATACTTCACTCATACTAGAACCATAAGTTTGCAATGCTGTGCTGTCCTCTGGTGCTTGCCATGTTGCTCCCTTACTAGACCATGCCGACTTCTCTCCCTCCTTCCTGTAGCTGCCTTAATCTCTGCCAACTCTGTCACAGCTGTATGCCTTTGTGCCTAGCTGCAGAACAGCTTGCTTTCATCTCCCTTCTCCCTCCACAAAATTTCTTTGATAGGTTTTTCCTCTCTGAAACTTTCTCTCTCTCGTTGCTAACTTGAAGTCTTATCTTAACCTTCTTTAAGGTTGCTAAATATATTGTTATCTTCCTCATATTCCTTTCTATGAGATCCCTTATCTATATTTTCTGTACTGTTCCTGCCAGTAAGAGTAAGGCTGATTATAGGAAGGTTAAAACATTATGGGAAAACAGATATAGGAAGGTTGTTTTGTGAACCCCAGCCCATGACAAGTAAGTATACATCTCATAGCCTAAAGCACTACCAAAACGAAGGACCACATCAACTCAAACTTTATAGGAATTTTCTCCCCTTACAAAACAGCCTTTTCTACATGCCTTTTCATTTGACAATTTTCAGTATCTATACTGAAGGCTTACTGGTAACTTCTAAAAGATTCTAAAAACTTTCTTGCTTATTTTATGATAAAAAATGCTAGCTCCTTTTCTTTTTAACTCTGTACTTTATTAAATGTTATAACTCTGTGAACTTAACTCTTTCTTCCTATTCTGTGCTAAGAACTTAACTGTTTACCACTTGTACTTTACCAAATGCTAATATCCTTTGTAGGGCTGGGTTTGTGGAAAGATATTATGTAAATTTGGTTTTGTTATGGAATATCTTGGTTTCTCCATTTATGGTGATTGAGAGTTTTGCTGGGTATAGTAGTTTTGGCTGGCATTTGTGTTCTCTTAGAGTCTTAATAAGATCTCCCAGGATGTTCTGGCTTTCATGATTTCTGGTGAGAAGTCTGGTATAATTCTGATAATTCTTCTTACTTGGCCTTTTTCTCTTACAGCTTTTAATATCTTTTTCTTTGTTTAGTACATTTGGAACGTTACTAACAGAAATCAAGACAACATGGAAGCATCCTAACACAATACTCTGACATCAGGAAATCCAGGATACCCCAACACACCAGAAAAACAGGATTTGCATTTAAAATCACTGGTCATGATGCTGTTAGAAGAACATAAGAAGAACATAAATAAAACTCTTAAAGAAATACAGGAGAAAATGGATCAAAATTTAGAAGCCCTTACAAGGGAAACACAAAAATCAATTAAAGAAATTCAGGAGAAGATAGAAGCCAAAAGGGAGGAAATGCAAAAATCACTTGAAAAAAATACAGGAGAACTTGGGTCAACAGGCAAAAGAGCAAATGCAAAAATCTATCAAAAATTGACATGAAAACATGAACAAGCAAGAGAAGGGTATGAGTAAAACCATACAGGATCTAAAAACAGAAGTAGAAACAATGAAAAAAATCACAAAGGGACAGAACTTTGGAAATAGAAAACCTTGGGAAGAAATCAGGGGCCATATATGCAAATATCAACAACAGAATACAAGAGATAGAAGAAAGGATCTCAGGTGCTGAAGATACCATAGAAACCATTGACACAACAGTCAAAGAAAATGCAAAATGCAAAAAGCTTGTAAACCAAAGCATTCAGGAAGTCCAGGACACAATAAGAGGACCAAACTAAGGATTATAGATATAGAAGAGAGTGAAGATTTACTACTTAAAAGACCAGCAAATATCTTTTTAAAAGTTATGGAAAATAACTTCCCTAACCTAAAGAGGGAGATGCCCATGAATATACAAGAAGCCAACAGAAGTCCAAACAGACTTGACCAAAACAGAAACACCTCCCATCACATAGTAATCAAAACCCAAACTGTACTAAACAAAGAAAGAATATTAAAGGCAGTAAGAAAAAATGGCCAAGTAACATATAAAGGAAGACCGATCAGAATTACACCAGATTTCTCACCCGAGACCATGACAGCTAGAATATCCTGGGAGATCTGATGCAGACTCTAAGAGAACACAAATGCCAGCCAAAACTACTATACCAAGCAAAACTCTCAATCACCATAGAGGGAGAAATCAAGATATTCCATGACAAAACCAAATTTACGCAATATCTTTCCACAAAGGATAATAGGGGGAAATCACCAATACTAGGAGGGAAACTACACCCTGGAAAAAGCAAGATAGTAACCTGTCATCCATCCCAAAAGAAGAAAACCTATCAAATATAAAAAACAACATCAAAAATGACAAGAAGCAATAATCACTACTCCTTAATATTTAACATCAATGGACTCAACTCCTCAATAAAAAGACAGAGACTAAGAGACTGGTTATGAAAACAGGACCCTACATTTTGCTGCATACAAGAAACACACCACAGTGTCAAAGACAAACACTACCTTAGACTAAAAGCCTAGAAGACAATTTCACAAGCAAATTGTCTCAGGAAACAACCCAGAGTAGCCACTCTAATATCAGCTAAATTGACTTTCAATCAAAAGTTATCAAACGAGACGCAGAAGGACACTTCTTGCTGGTCAAAGGAAAAATCCACCAAGAAGAACTCTCAATTCAGAACACCTATGCTCCACATGCAAGGGCACCCTCATTCATAAAAGAAACTTTACTAAAGATCAAAGCACACATTATACCTAACACAATAATTGTGGGTGACTTCAAAACTCCACTCTCCTCAATGAACTGATCAGGAAAACAGAAACTAAACAGGGACACAGTGAAACTAATTGAAGCTTTGGACCAATTGGATTTAACATATATATATATATATATATATATATATATATATATATATCACTTCATCCTAAAGCAAAACAATATACCTTATTGTCAGCACCTCATGGTACCTTCTTCAAAATTGACCATGTAATTGGTCATAAGACAGACCTCAGCAAATATAAGAAGACCAAACTAATCCCATGCCTCCTATCTGATCACTATGGAGAAAAAGTGGTCTTCAATAGCAATAAAAACAACAGAAACCTCACATGCACATGGAAACTGAACAATACTACTTAAAAGACCAGCAAATATCTTTTTTAAAAGTTATGGAAAATAACTTCCCTAACCTAAAGAGGGAGATGCGTCAAGGAAGAAATAAAGAAAGAAATCAAAGACTTTGTAGAATTCATTGAAAATGAAGGTACAACTTACCCAAATCTATGGGACACAAAGAAAGTGATGCTTAGAGGAAAACTCATAGCCCTGAGTGTCTCCAAAAAGAAACTAGAGCGAGCATACCCTAGAAGCTTAATGGCACACCTGAAAGCCCTGGAACAAAAAGAAGCTAATTTAATTGGGTTGTTTGGGTTTTTGGTGTTTAGCTTCTTGAGTTTTTTTTTAATCAATTTTGAGTATTAGCCCTCTATGGGATGTGGGGTTAGGACGATTTTTCCCAATATGTAGGTTGCCAATTTGTCTTATTGACTATGTTCTTTGCCTTACAGAAGCTTTCCAGTTTCATGAGGTCCCATTCATAAATTCTTGATCTTAGAGCCTGAGCCATTGAAGTTCTCTTTAGGAAATTTCCCCCTGTGCCAATGATTTTAAGACTCTTTCCTACTTTCTCTTCTATTAGATTTAATGTATCTGGTTTTATATTGAAGTCGTTGAACCACTTGGACTTGAGCTTTGTGCAAGGTGACAAACATGTGTCTATTTTCATTTATTTTACATTCAGTCAGCCATTTATACTAGCACCATTTATTGAAGATGCTTTCTTTTTTTCATAGTATATTTTTGCTTCTTTGTCAAAGATCAAGTGTCTGTAAGTGTGTGGTTTTATTTCTTGGTTATTTGTTTATTTATTTATTTATTTATTTATTTATTTATTTATATCCCAAATGTTGCCCCTTCCCAGTACCCCTTTTAGAGTTCTTTCCCAATACCACCCCCTTTTGCCTCTGAGAGACTGAACCCACAGCTAATCCCTCAACCCTGGATTATCACATCTCTACAGGAGTAGGCACATGCTCTCTCACTGAGGATAGACCAGGTCACCCTCTGATAGACCCTCTCAGAGGACAGCCATTCTAGGCTCCTGTCTTCAAGCACAACATAGCATAAATAATAATGTCAGGTATTGGTGCCTACCCAAGGAATAGATCCTAAATTGGGTTAGTCACTGGTCAGCCATCCCTTCAGTATCTGCTCCACTTTTCTCCCTGCATTTCTGTTAGACAGGAGAAATATGGGGTTGAAAGTTTTGTAGGTGGTTTGGTTTCCCAATCCCTCAACTGGTGGTTTATTCTGACTACTGGTGGTGGTCTATTTAGGTTTAGTATCCTCACCATTCACCATTTTGGCTAAAGTCACCCACATTGCATGCTGAAAGCTTCCTCCACCCCATGTTTCATGGCGTTACTAAAGGTTATCCCCATCCCCACCCAGCCCCAGAAGCTTCATATGTCCATTCTTTCTCCTAGCAATCTGGGTCTCTCTCCTGTCTCCCTGATACCTGATCCTGTCTATTCTCTTCCTTCTCCCTTCACTCATTCTTCTGTTGTGAATTTTCTGTTGAAATCTGTACTCCATTTTAATTTGGTTACTTTGGTTTTTGAGGTTAATTTCTTGACTTCTTTTTATATTTTGGATATTATCCCTCTGCCATATGTAGGGTTAGTGAAGAATTTTTTTTCCAATCTCTAGGTTGCTGATTTTTCCTTCTGACAGTGTCTTTTGCTATTCAGAAGCTTTTTAGTTTCCTGAGTTCCCACTTCTTAATTGTTGATCTTAGAGCCTAAGCCAAAGGTGTTCTGTTCAGAAAATCTTCCCCCACCCCCGAGCAAATGAGTACAAGGCTCTTTCTCACTTTCTCTTCTATTAGATTCAGTATATCTGGTATTATGCTGAGGTCCTTGGTCCACTTAGACCTAAACATCATGCAGGGTGATAAATATGGGTCTATTTTAATTTTTGTACATACAGACCACCAGTTAAACCAACACCATTTATTAAAGATGCTGTCTTTTTCCAGTGTATGTTTTTGGCTTCTTTGTCAAACATCAAGTGTTCATAGGTGTATGGGTATACTTCTGGGTCTTAGATTCTATTCCATTGATTGACCTATGTGTGTACTAATACCAAGCAGCTTTATCCCTATTGCTTCCTAGTGCACCCTGAGGTCAGGGATAGTGATTTCCCTGGAAGTTCTTTTATTGTTGAATATTATTTTGGTTATCACACATTTTTTTGTTTTTCCATATGAAACTAAGAACAGCTCTTTACATGTCTATGGAAAATAGTGTTGGAATTTTGATGGGAACTGCATTGAATCTAAAGATTGTTTTTGGTAAGATGACCAGGGTCTTACCTGTATTCCTGGTTAAGGCAGGCCTCCTGGAAGATAGGCAGGCTATGGGATATAGGGGAATTTTTCTTTCTTTCTACTTTGTCTTCTTCAATAGGTCAATGTTCTTTAGTAAAGATATATTATCCTGGCTGCTATTAACTGTTTTCACACTGCCATACAGGCATTTGAATTTAGAACTATACTATTTCAAGAATCAAGAAATTACACAAAAAATTAGAGAAAATTGGAAATTAAAAAATTGGAACAGGTTGTTCTGTCTCCATGTGCAGGGTGGCCCCAACATCCTGGATAATAAATAAAAATCCTCTTGCTTTTTGCATAGATTCCTGTCCCTGGGTGGTCCACCCAGCGGGTCTCTCTGGTAAGTTAAGACTCCCTAGATTCTTACATTTGGTGCATTGGCTGGGAAACTGACTTCCTGTGGGGACATGCTAGGGTAGTGAATCAGAGGTATCAAGCACAGTAACACCACAGTTTCTTTTTGTCTGTCTCACTGTTTGTCACACTGATTGTCAAAGTCTGAGTCTGTAAGGTTCTCTGAACTTTCAGTTTTCTTGCAAGCGTCTGATAGGCTGGAGGCTCGTGGAGCCTAAGGTGTCTTGTGCAGTGAGCTCACCTGGCTAACAAGCCAATGGTCAAGACCACAGGGGTCTGGGAGATGCCCCAGACCAGGGAGAGGGCCAGGAGAGTTCTGTTCCTTCTGAAAACAGTAGGAGAGTAACAGCGGGAGCTGACTTGTGCTATGGTCTGGTTTATCTGGTTCCTGGCATGGGCAGGGGTACCTGGTATCTGTAACTATGCCCATCACTATTTTCTCTGTGTATGTTAGGGTATTGTTCTGTGTCCCTAAACGTAGACACCCACCTGTGGCAGGGTTAAGCTGTTTTTCTCTGTTTCTTGTCATCTAGTTCTGACCCTCTTGTAGGTATGTTTCACTTGCAGGTGATCAAAACGCCTGGAGCTATATGTGTCTGGTCATGTAGGTGGTACTAGTGAATCTTTCCTGCTCCCCATTCTTCCCAACAACTCCAACAGTGCATCATCCCCATTTCCCTTGTCTGGCATGTGGTGTGGCAAGAGCTTGTGAGCAGGTCTGGCGGGGGACTGCACAGCCAGGCACACTTCCACCATGACAGTGCACTACAACTGGCTTTGATACAGCTGAGAAGGCCCAGGGAGAAAGGGGGAAGAGTGTGGCATCACCTCTGTCACTTAATGACCCTGCTCCAAGTGTTACAGCCCCCAGATACCCATCACTGCTCCCCAACTTCTGGGGAGCCTGGCCACTCATCCAAAGGCATGACTGCTCTCCCACACCACCTTGTCACCTCTCATTCTTTTGTGGGATTGGGCCTGGGGGCATGTGCCTTTTGGCGGTCAGGTGGTTATTAGTCCAAACATTCCGTGTTTTTTTTTCTGAGCATTCTTACTCAGGAATACACCATGGGTGGAGAACATAATTCGACTTGTCTTTGACTCCAGGGAAGAGGGTTTCTTAACTGGGGCAATTGTGAGAGCTCTGAATTCTTTCTCATGTTGGACAGGTAGTTCTTGGAATACAGAGGGGGAGGGGTTGCTGGAGCCACAGTCATTATTTCTCATTGACTAGATAAAAACCTACATAGAGACTCATACAGTATCTTAGCTTATTTCATGTTTTCATTTTCATAATGGGTATGATGTTGTGCTTTGTGGTAATATTATTATTCTTGGAGAGAGGTCAAAATGAAGGGTTTTATGGTTACTGGATCAAGGATAGACTGATTTCGAAAAAAAAAAGGATTTTGTCTTTCTGTTTTTAAAAAGGGTGATTAGGCTCTGGGCATCTTGCAGAGCTATTTAGAACAGAAATGATAGAGGGAGAACTCCAGAGGACTAGATTCCAGAATATCAACCAAAAATCTATCTTTGTGATACTATAATTTTGTTTTGAGATTTGGATATTAGAGAAAATACATCCAGATTGAGTCTCCTCATCAAACATGCTGAACCGACCTGCTTGAACATGTGAGGTCCTGGACTTCAGCTAGATCCAGTCAAGACACAGAAATCGGAGACCAACCAACTCACCCAGTTTCACTACCCTTCCCCCACCCCCTGTAATATCCCAACACCCATACTCAGCTTGAAGGTATTACAAAGAGTCATTGACCCAGTTCCTTGGGATTTGGAGCTAGAAAGGGTTATTATTAAGTTGTCTTTCTAGAGAGTGTATAAATTGTCAGATTTGAAACAGAGAGGAAATAGGATTGATTGTATAGCCATAATTTCATTTGGTAAAAATCCTTTTAACTGTTACTAAGTTAAAGTCATAAGTTCTTATTGGGTACAGAATTAATTTTGATTGGTTATCAAGGTTTTCATTGGTATAAATTTCTTCTATTGATACTAAATATTTAAAAGTACAGAGTTTAGACCTAGTCTTTCTTTGAGGTTGTTATAACAGATCTGAGATGTTTAAGCCTGTGAGTTTATAACCAAATATCAAATAAAGGCTCTGAGTTTATTGTTAGGGTGTTTTCAACATTTTAATCAAAATAGCTGAAAGTTGTAAAGACTTAAAAGTTTAAAGATGCTTTAGATAGATAGATAATCTTTAAAGGTGTCAAAAGTCCGCAGAATGTGATATCTTATATTACTCATTTTGCTTGTTGAGACTAGTCTGCTCCTGATAGCTTCACTGTATTAGATTCAAAGACGAAATTGAGTATCGATGAGTTTCTCCAGCTGTGACAAGGCATCCACTAGGCAAAAATTATCTCCCTTAATCTACAAATACTGTCCAAAGAAAGGACACACATATAGGTTTAGGGCAGCTTAAATCTGCTGAGACAGAGTAGGCTAGTCATTAATATTCTTGTTTCTCTAATGTCTGCCAGATATTCATGGGCCGGCAGACTAAATACCAATGGTTCAACATTTTGAAGTATAAACTGTCCAGGTGTTCAGCAGTCACTATCATTCAACCATATTTTCAGTTAATATTGGTCACTCCCGGATTTCTGGCAAGGGAGAAGACTTTTAAACTCATAGCCAGCCCAAGCTGTTTAACTTTGAGAAGGTTGATATAGATTTAAGTAGATAGTTTTCAAATGAGATAAAATTTTTTAACCAAGGCATGAGTCAGGTGTTAATTCTTATACTCTTCTAAGATAGTACAGATAACAAAACAGATAAAAAAATCAAACAATCTTTTTGATTGACAGAGATGATAAACTGGGTGTTAGGTCTATCTTATACTTTATAATTTACAAAATGGTAACAGTCATGTTCAATTTATACTTACAGAGAAAGTTTTTAATTAAACAGATATGGTAAATTGCTACAAGATTTCATATTCATTCACATTGAAGCAGTGAGAGGCCAGTGATTAAAGGAGAGAGAGAAAGAGGAGCTAGAGAGAGGGAAGGAGAAAGGAGCACAGGAGCAGAGCATGAGGAGACCTGAGACCACCCCTGATACAGTGGTGGCTCTCTCACTAAGGGCATATTTTCCAAGAGACTAAGACGCTTTGAGACTGTTCTATTTATACTACGGGACACTAAAAAGAACACCCCCTCCAACTTGAGAGTGCCATCGATTGACCAGGCTGTCATGAACAGTGGTCTTTCCCTGACTAGACCTGACTAGGGCTTAAAAATGAGAAAAGGTAAGGGATACCTGAAGGTCCATCACCAGACTCCATGGACAGTTCTAAAGGGGGCTGCATGGGATTCGACCATAATTTTAACCAAGGTATGTGGGGTTAAACAGGGACCACATCCTTTCTAAAGTGGACCATAGAGGCAAAATACACCCTATGACCCCAGGGACAAGGAGTATGAAAGTATTGGGATAAGGTTTTTATAGACCAGTTTATAGAGATATTTAAAAAAAACTTCAGAGGTTAGAGAAAAAGAACAAGCCATTGAGAAATTTAGTACAGTTTGCTGAGATATGGAGACAGAGAAGAAGAAGGAGCAGAGAAAGAGAAGGAATACATTTGTAGAGAGATTTAGTGCAGGGTGCTGAGAAAGTCTGTAGAGGAATTTAGTGCAGGCTGCTGAGAAAGTCTACCATTACAGGGAGACAGAGGAGGAGAGGGAACAGAGAAAAAGAAAGAAAAAAACAGAAGGAAGCTACAGAGATTCATGGCTGCAGTAGTTAAGAAAGGCAAAGAAGAGGGACAGAAAAGTATCAGTGTGCATACTACAAGGAGAGAGGTCACTGGGCCTGAGAGTGCCCTAATGGAAGCTGGGAGCAAGAATTCCCAGGCCTTGGGAAAAAAGTCACCAAGTGGCAAAGGTGTTAGTGCTGGGTGAAGACAGTGACTAGGGGAAATGGAGTTCTGACCACCTCCCCCAACCCCGGGTAACTTTAAGAGTAGAGGGTAAACCTACTCAGTTCTTGGTGGACACAGAGACTCAAGGCTCAGTCCTCTAAACCAATGGTGCGATTTCCAAGAAAATATGGTAGATCCAAGAAGCCTCTGGCATCACAATTTATTCATGAACTACCCAAAGAACAGTAGACCTATGGATGGGATGGATAGCCCATTCATTTAGGGTCACCCCAGACTGTCCCTACCCTCTGTTGGAGCAAAATATGCTCTCCAAAATGGGAGAACAGATACACCTCCTGCCCAACTGGCCACAGCTAATTGGTCCAAGAGGAAAGACTGACCACTGATGAAAGTCAAAGTAACAGATTGGAACAGTTTTCTCCATGAAGATCAGAGACAAGCAGATGCTGCTGTGGCAGATGGCACAAATGTCATCTGGGTAGAACCTCTATCCCCTGGCACTCAAAGCAGAAAGTGGAGCTAATTGCCCTCACCAAGACCTTGGAACATGCAGCCAGGAAGAAAATTAACATCCATGTGAATAGGAGGTATGCCTCTGCAACAGCCTATGGCCACAGGGCTATATGCCAAGAGGGAGGACTGCTCACATCAGAGGAAACAAACAGGAAATCTTGGAACTCTTAGATGCCCTAACGAAGCTAGCAACTGTATTATTCACTGCCCAAAATGTCAGAAGGGAAAAGACTCAGTGGATAATAAAAAAGCAGATAAAGTACCTCCAGAAGTGGCTATGCAGGAGCCTATACTGCTTATGGGCCTGCAAGAGACACCCACTGGTAAATGGGGCTAAATTGAGACATGGCCTCACTTAGAATAAGCTGAAGAAAAAAGGTCTCAGATTGTTAGCCACCCTCCCAACTATTACAAAATAGTAGGCAGGCAAAGACAAGAAGGTAGAACTACACTCCCCAGAAAGTATGCAAAAGACTTACTAGGCCAAATGCACAGGTGGACACGTTTAGGAAATAAAAAGCTTGCCCAGGCAGTTAAGAGACCTAAAGTATATATTTATGACTTAGGTTTGGGGCCAGAGATATAATAAAACAGTGTAAGGTATAACAGCAAGTGAATGTTTATGCAGGGAAGAGTAAACAGGGCAAAAGAATTAGAAGAGTACAGTCTAGAGTGCAATGAGGGATTTTATAAAAGTTAAGGCAGGAAAATATGGTTACAAATACATTCTAGTATTTGCAGATACTTTCTCTAAATGGGTTGAGACTTATCCCATCAAGCAGGAAACAGCTGCCATAATTAGAAGAAATTTTCCCTAGTTTCAGTGTGCCCAAGGTAATTGGATGAGACAATGGTCCTGTTGTTGTTTCTAAGGTAAGTCAGGGATTGACAGAGATATTGAGGACTAATTGGAAGCACTACTGGACATACTATCCCCAGACATACTGGGACATACTGAGCCCAGAACAGTCCCTGTCATTTTAACCTGACCCCTTTTGAGATCCCCTTTGGAACCTCAACTCCATTGTTGTCTACTGATCCCCAGCAGGTATCCCACAACATGGGATTTGGCCTGAACAATCTGCCTTAAATGCTCCAAGGATGCCAGAGACTACTCACTGCTTCCAGACTGGTGATGGGATCTATCTAAAAAGGCTTTGGGGACGGTCGCTAGAACCATGATAGATAGGACCCTTCCTGGTGCTGAGTTGCCTTACTCAAGATATTCTCCAGATCCCTTCATTTGCCTGTGAATTTCATGAAGTCATTGTTTTAATAGCTTTGTATTATTCCATTATGTGAATGGATAACATTTTCTGTATCCACTCATCTCTTGAAGGACAACTGGGTTGTATCCAGCTTCTGCCTATGATAAATGTGGCTTCTGTGAACATAGGGAAGCATGTGTCCTTATTACATGTTTGAGCATCTTCTGGATATATGCCCGGAAAGGCATAGCTGGGTCCTCAGGAAGTCCTATGTCCAATGTTCTGAGGAAATACCAGACTGATCTGCAGACTGGTTGTACCAGCTTGCAATCCCACCAGCAATAGTTTTCTTCTTTCTCCACACCCTTGTGTGGTCCTGTTGTAGCATCTGCTGTCACCTGATTTTTAGATATTAGCCATTCTGATTGGTTGGATGTGGAATCTCAGGGTTATTAGGATTTACATTTTCTGTTGACAATGGGTGTTGAACATTTCTTTAGGTGCTTCTCAGTCATTCTTAAGTTTCCTAAGTTGAGAATTCTCTCTTTAGCTCTGTTCCCCATGTTCTAATTGGGTTATTTGGTTCTCTGGGGTACAACTTTTTGGGTTCTTTATTAGTCCTCCATTAGATGTATGAGTGGTAAAGATTTTTCCCAAACTTTTGGTAGGATTTTTGTCCTATTAACAATGTCTTTGGCCTTGCAATTATGTACCATTTGTTGATTCTTGATTCTTGATCTTAGAGCATAAGCCATTGGTGTTCTGTCCAGGAAATTTTCCTCTGTTCCTATGTTTTTACAGCTTTTCCCCACATTCTATTCTATTAGATACAGTGTTTCTGGTTTTATGTGGAAGTTCTTCATCCACTTAGACTTGAGCTTTGTACAGGGAGATAAAAATAGATCAATTTGCATTCATCTACATTTTGACCACCAGTTGAAATAGCACCATTTGTTGAAAATGTTGTCTTTTATCCACTCAATAGTTTTAGCTCCTTTGTCAAAGATCAAGAGACAATAGGTGTATGGGTTAATTTCTGAATCTTCAATTTTGTTCCATTGATCTACCTGCCTTGCACTGTACCAATACCATGGAAGTTTTAAGGCAATTGCTCTGAAGTACAGCTTGAGATCAGGGATGTTGATTCCCCCAGATGGTCTTTTATTGTTGAGAATAGTTTTCTCTCTCCTGAGATTTTTGTTATTCCAAATGAATTTGAGAATTGCTCTTTCTAACTAGGTCCATTTTTAAAGAGATATGTAAATAGATGAGATAGATAGATAGACCGACAGACAGACAGACAGACAGACAGATAGATAGATAGATAGATAGATAGATAGATAGATAGATAGATAGATTGATTGATTGATGGTAGAAGGAGGGAAGGATAGACAGAAAGATAGATGATGGATGGATAGGTAATTATATAGAAGATAGGTAGATAGCTATATAGTTAGATAGAGATAGATACACAGAAAGAGGGAGAGATTCAGAGATCACAAACTGTCAGATACATTGATGAGAAAGAATTAAAAATGAGACACATTAATTTGGGTGAGTAAATATTTGGAGAGAATGTGAGAAGTTAAGAAAAGGGAAAATTTGATCAAAATATATTGTACGAATTTTTTAAAAAAATTAAATATATTCTATTCCTTTAAGTTGAGTTTTTTTCTGTTATTCATAGTTTATTTTACACAGTGCTCCAGATTTCCTCTGTTTTATAATAGTACAGAGTGTCAGGACAATGAACAGAGGTGTATACCAATGGGGGAAGGGCAACTGGGGGTAGCCACCAGAAATTCCCAGATGCCAGGAAAACAAGAGATTTCCAAAACCCAATAGAGATGGCATTAGCTGAAATATCCAACAAAGGGGACAGAGAACCGGTAGAGATCATACACAGAGGTAAGTAGGGCCCCTGGTTGAGGGATGGGGCCATCCACCATCTCAAAAATATTAACCCAGAATTGCACCTGTCTAAAGGAAATACAGGGACAAAGAGTGGAACAGAGTCTGAAAGGCCATCTAAAGAATGCCCCACCTGGGGATCCACCCATATCTAGACACTATTGCTAATGCCAATAAGTGCTTACTGTCAGGCGCTTGATATATCTGTCTTCAGAGAGACTTTGCAAGATACTGACCAATACAGATGTGGGTGCTTGCAGCCAAACCTCAGATCAACCACAAAATCCACAATGGAGGAGTTAGAGGAAGGACTGAAGGAGCTGAAGGGGCTTGAAACCCCATAGGAAGAACAATATCAACCAGCCAGAAACAAACACACCCCAGTGCTCCCAGGGACTAAACCACAAACCAAAGAGCAAAGATGAGGGAACATGGCTCTAGCTAGATATCTAGCAGAGGATGATTTTATCTGGTATCAATAGGACAGAGGTCCTTGGTCCTGTGAAGGCTAGATGCTAGGGCAGTGAGGTGGGAGGGGCCTTGTTTGCGGTAGCATCCTCATAGAATCAGGTGGGAGGACAGGGAGGAATAGGGTGTTTGCAGAGAGGAAACCGGAAAGAGGATAGCAATTGAAATGTAAATATATAAAATAACCAATATTCTTTAAATAGCTGAAATTATATTTTTCATGACTTTTAATCTATTGTTGAGATTTTTGTTTAACACCCTGAGTTTTTAATTCCTATTTTCACCAGTTTGGGTGTTTATTAGTAATTATACATCTCTGTTTAAGTCAAATTTCACATCCCTTGTTGTTTTCATTATTATATCAAATAGCTTTGTTTTCACAGTCTTCATTAAGAAATTTATATATATTCTCTTTATGGTCTTTAAAACTATCATAATTCAAAGCCCTTGTTTGTGCCTCAGCTAAATTTGTTTTATAATCCCTATCACAAAAGGAAACCTTGATTATTTTTTTTATTTTATTTTATTTTCTATATTCTATGTTTACATTCCAAAGGCTTTCCCCTTTCCCAGTTCCCACCCACCATAGTTCCCATAGTTCCTCTCCCCCCCATCTGTTCCCCAATAATTCCCCCTCCCCCCTCGGTTTCTTTACTAAAATGGATGCAATCTTTACAGGCCCAGGGTCCTCTCCTTTCTTCTTCTTGGGAATCATTTGACTTGCTATTTGTGTCTTGAGTATTTAGGGCTTCTGGGCTCATTAATATCCACTTATCAGTGATTGCATTTCATGTGCATTCTTTTGTGATTGGGTTAATTCACTCAGGATGATATTTTCCAGGTCTAACCATTTACCTACAAATTGCATGAATTCATTATTTTTAATTGCTGAGTAGTATTCCATTGTATAAATATACCACATTTTCTGTATCCATTCCTCCTTTGAGGGATATTTGGGCTCCTTCCAATTTCTGGCGATTATAAACAAGGCTGCTATAAACATAGTGGAGCATGTGTCCTTATTGCATGCAGGGGAATCCTCTGGGTATATGCCCAGGAGTGGTATGCCAGGGTCCTCTGGAAGTGACATGCCCAATTTTCTGAGGAACCGCCAAACTGATTTCCAGAGCGGTTTTACCATTTTGCAATCCCACCAACAGTGGAGGAGTGTTCCTCTTTCTCCACATCCTCGCCAGCACTTGTTGTCTCTTGAGTTTTTAATCTTAGCCATTCTGACTGGTGTGAGGTGGAATATCAGGGTTGTTTTGATTTGCATTTCCCTGATGACTAATGATGTTGAACATCTTTTAAGGTGTTTCTCGGCCATCCGAATTTCTTCTGGTGAAAATTCTTTGTTTAGCTCTGTGCCCCATTTTTTGATAGGGTTATTTGTTTCTTTGTGGTCTAACTTCTTGAGTTCTTTGTATATATTGGATATTAGCCCTCTGTCGGATGTGGAGTTGGTGAAGATCTTTTCCCACTTTGTTGGTTGCCGTTTTGTCCTTCTGACAGTGTCCTTTGCTTTGCAGAAACTTTGTAATTTTATGAGGTCCCATTTGTCGATTCTTTATCTTAGAGCATAAGCTATTGGTGTTCTGTTCAGGAACTTTTCCCCTGTGCCCAAGTCCTCCAGGGTCTTCCCAAGTTTCCTTTCTAATAGTTTCAGTGTGTCTGGTTTTATGTGGAGGTCCTTGATCCACTTGGAGTTGATCTTAGTGCAAAGAGATAAGATTGGATCAATTCGCATTCTTCTGCATGTTGACTTCCAGTTGAAACAGCACCATTTGTTAAAAAGGCTATCTTTATTCCACCGGATGGTTGTGGCTCCTTTATCAAAGATCAAGTGACCATAAGTCTGTGGGTTATCCTCTGGGTCTTCAATCCTGTTCCATCGATCTGCTTGCCTGTTGCTATACCAATACCATGCAGTTCTTAACACAATTGCTCTGTAGTACTGCTTGAGGTCAGGGATATTGATTCCCCCAGAAGTCCTTTTATTGTTGAGAATAGTTTTAGCTATCCTGGGTTTTTTGTTGCTCCAGATGAATTTGAGAATTGCTCTTTCTAGATCTATGAAGAATTGAGTTGGGATTTTGATGGGGATCGCATTGAATCTGTATATTGCTTTTGGCAAGATGGACATTTTTACTATATTGATCCTGCCAATCCAGGAGCAAGAAATATTTTTCCATCTTCTGAGGTCTTCTTCGATTTCTTTCTTCAAGGACTTGAAGTTCCTGTTGTACAGATCTTTCGCTTGTTTGGTTAGAGTTACGCCAAGATAGTTTATGTTGTTTGTGGCTATTGTGAAGGGTGTTATTTCCCTAATTTCTTTCTCTGCCTGCTTGTCCTTTGAGTACAAGAAGGCCACTGACTTGCTTGAGTTAATTTTATAACCTGCCACTTTGCTGAAGTTGTTTATCAGCTGTAGAAGTTCTCTGGTGGAGTTTTTTGGGTCGCTTAGGTAAACTATCATATCGTCTGCAAATAATGATAGTTTCACTTCTTCCTTTCCAATTTGTATCCCTTTGACTTCCTTATGTTGTCTAATTGCTCTTGCTAGAACTTCAAGTACTATATTGAAAAGATATGGAGAGAGAGGGCAGCCTTGTCTAGTCCCTGATTTTAGTGGGAATGCTTCAAGTTTCTCTCCATTTATTTTGATGTTGGCTACTGGTTTGCTGTAGATTGCTTTTACTATGTTTAGGTATGGGCCTTGAATTCCTGCTCTTTCCAAGACTTTTAGCATGAAAGGATGCTGAATTTTGTCGAATGCTTTTTCAGCATCTAATGAGATGACCATGTGGTTTTTTTCTTTCAGTTTGTTTATGTAGTGGATTACATTGATGGATTTCTGTATATTGAACCATCCCTGCATCCCTGGGATGAAGCCTACTTGATCATGGTGGATGATCGTTTTGATGTGCTCTTGGATTCAGTTAGCAAGAATTTTATTTAGAATTTTTGCATCTATATTCATAAGAGAAATTGGCCTGTAGTTCTCTTTCTTTGTTGGATCTTTTTGTGGTTTAGGTATTAGCGTAATTGTGGCTTCGAAGAATGAGTTGGGCAGTGTCCCTTCTGTCTCTATTTTTTGGAATAGTTTGGAGAGTATTGGTGTCAAGTCTTCTTTGAAGGTCTGGTAGAATTCTGCACTAAAACCATCTTGTCCCGTACTTTTTTTGGTTGGGAGGCTTTCTATAACCCCTTCTATTTCTTTAGGGGTTATGGGACTGTTTAGCTGATCTACTTGATGCTGATTTAATTTTGGTATTTGATATCTGTCTAGGAAATTGTCCATTTCCTCCAGGTTCTCCAGTTGTTTTGAGTATAGACCTTTGTAGTAGGATCTGATGATGTTTTGAATTTCCTCAGTTTCTGTTGTTATGTCTCCCTTTTCATTTCTAATTTTGTTAATTTGTATACTGTCTCTGTGTCCTTTGGTTATTCTGGCTAAGGGTTTATCTATCTTGTTGATTTTCTCAAAGAACCAGCTCCTGGTCTTGTTGATTCTTTGTATGGTTCTCTTTATTTCTATTTGATTGATTTCAGCCCTGAGTTTGATGATTTCTTGTCTTCTACTCCTCCTGGGTGAATTAACTTGTTTTTCTTCCAGGGCTTTAAGGTGTGCCATTAAGCTGCTAGTATATGCTCTCTCCAGTTTCTTTTTGGATGCACTTAGAGCTATGAGTTTTCCTCTTAGCACTGCTTTCATTGTGTCCCATAGATTTGGGTAGGTTGTACCTTCATTTTCATTGAATTCTAAAAAGTCTTTGATTTCTTTTTTATTTCTTCCTTGACCAAGGTGTCATTGAGTAGAGTATTGTTCAGTTTCCATGTGTATGTGGGCTTTCTGTTGTTTTTGTTGTTATTGAAGACCACTCTTACTCCATGGTGATCTGATAGAAGGCATGGGATTAGCTCGATCTTCTTGTATTTGTTGACATCTGTCTTGTGACCATTAATATGGTCTATTTTGGAGAAGTTCCCATGTGGAGCTGAGAAAAAGGTATATTCTTTAGCTTTAGGATGAAATGTCCTATATATATCTGTTAAAACCAATTGGTCCAGAGTTTCAATTAGTTTCACTGTGTCCCTGTTTAGTTTCTGCTTTCCTGATCGGTCCATTGAGGAGAGTGGAGTGTTGAAGTCACCCACAATTATTGTGTTAGGTGTAATGTGTGCTTTAAGCTTTAGTAAGGTTTCTTTTACGAATGAGGCTGCCCTTGCATTTGGAGCATAGATGTTCAGTATTGAGAGCTCCTCTTTTGGATTTTTCCTTTGGCCAGCAAGAAGTGACCTTCTGAGTCTCTTTTGATGATTTTAGGTTGGAAGTCAATTTTATCTGATATTAGAATGGCTACTCCAGCTTGTTTCCTGAGACCATTTGCTTGTAAAATTGTCTTCCAGCCTTTTACTCTAAGGCAGTGTTTGTCCTCGACACTGAGATGTGTTTCCTGTATGCAGCAAAATGTAGGGTCCTGTTTCCGTATCCAGTCTGTTAATCTATGTCTTTTTATTGGGGAATTGAGTTCATTGATGTTAAGAGATATTAAGGAATAGTAATTATTTCCTCCAGACATTTTTGAAATTATATTTATTTATTTTATTTATTTTTTATATTCGAGAGGTTACCTTCTTTTGGGTTTGATGAGAGGAGGTTTCTATCTTGCTTCTTCCCGGGTGTAGTTTCTGTCCTTGTCTTGGTGTTTTCCCCCTATTATCCTTTGTAGGGCTGGATTTGTGGATAGATATCGTGCAAATTTGGTTTTGTCATGGAATACCTTGATGTCTCCATCTATGGTGATTGAGAGCTTTGCTGGGTAAAGTAGTTTTGGCTGAAGTTTGTGTTCTCTTAGAGTTTGCATGATATCTGCCCAGGATCTTCTAGCTTTCATGGTCTCAGGTGAGAAGTCTGGTGTTATTCTGATAGGTCTTCCTTTATAAGTTACTTGGCCTTTTTCTCTTGCTGCCTTTAATATTCTTTCTTTGTTTAGTACATTTGGAGTTTTGATTATTATGTGACGGGATGTATTTCTGTTCTGATCCAGTCTGTTTGGGGTTCTGTATGCTTCTTGTATATTCATGCGCATCTCTCTCTTTAGGTTGGGGAAGTTTTCTTCCATAATTTTGTAGAAGATATTTGCTGGCCCTTTAACTTGTACATCTTCATTCTCGTCTATACCTATAATCCTTAGGTTTGGTCTTCTCATTGTGTCCTGGATTTCCTGGATGTTTTGGGTTACAGCCTTTTTGGATTTAGTATTTTCTTTGACTGTTGAATCAATGGTTCCTATGGTATCTTCGGCTTCTGATATTCTGTCTTCTATCTCTTGTATTCTATTGTTGATATTTGCATCTATGTCTCCTGATTTCTTTCCAAGGTTTTCTATCTCCAATGTTGTCTCCCTCTGCGATTTCTTAGTTGTTTCTACTTCTGTTTTTAGTGCCTGGATGGATGTGCTCAGATCTTTCGCTTGCTTGATTGTGTTTTCATGTATTTCTTTAATAGATTTTTGTGTTTCCTCTTTCATAGCTTCTACTTGTTGGCCCACGTTCTTCTGTATTTCTTTAAGTGATTTTTGTCTTTCCTCCTTATTGTCTTCTTCTTTTTGATCCATCTTCTCCTGCATTTCTTGAAGTGATTTTTGTATTTGCCTTGTAAAGGCTTCTAACTTTTGATCCATTTTCTCTTCTATTTCTTTACGAGATTTTTCTATGTGTTCAGCTACCAGCATCCTGACCAGTGATTTTATATCCAAGTCTTGTTTTTCTGGTGTTTTGGGGTATACAGGGCTTCCTGTTGTTGGCAAACTGGGTTCAGATGCTGTTATGTTGTCTTGATTTCTGTTAGTGACATTCCTTCGTTTACCTTTTGCCATCTGGTTATTTCTGGTGTTAGTTGACCTTGTTGTCACTGGCTGGTGTTTGAATCTCCTATGAGGCGGGGCTTACCTGTTGTTTCTCTACTGGTGGTTATGCGTGATTGCTGCTCAACGGGATTACGAGCTGGCTGCCACCCGCTGACTTTGTGCACGGCCTGAGGTCTCTGGGAAGTGTGGGGGAGTGCAGCAGAGCCTCGGCAGGTGCTGCTGGGCCTGCCTAGTAGCGAGAGCCTAGCAGATCCCCCCACGTGGTAGCCCCTGATGGAATCTGTCTACCTGTTCCTTTCCAGCTGTGTTCTGGTTGCAGTATGGAGTCCTGCCGCTATCGCTGGTCCGGGCTCCTCAGGAGCTAAGTGGTTCCGGCTGCCTCGGTGCATGGCCTAAGCTCGCAGGGACGTGCTGCAGAGCCTAGGCGCCTGGGCCCGCCTGTGGGCGAGAGCTTAGCAGCTCTCCCTGCTCTAGCCCCAGGCGGAGTCTCTATCTGCACCTTTCCAGCTGTGTCCTGGTTGCAATATGGAGGCCTGCCGCTATAGCTGGTCCTCACTCTTCTTAATAAACAAGAATTGTTGCTTATCCTGGTTCCGTGGGCAGGGTCTGAGCACCTGGCAAGCTGGCTAGGTCTGGCTGACCTGCTACCGGCTGGATGGGAAGCTGCAGACAAGATGGCGCTGCCTGCAGGGGGTTCGGGGGTCTGGCCTGCGAGCACAGAGCTCAGGCACGGCCGCTGTACTCCAAACCGCTAGGCTGTGCGCAGTTCCTGCCCCAGACCTGAGTCCCCGGAGGTCTTAAACTCGGGCTGTCTCTGGTACCTGGTTCCACCGGCAGGGTCTCAGCACCTGGCAGGCTGGCTAGGTCGGAAACCTTGATTATTGAGGAAGAATATTGTCTTGGCTATTCATGTTTGTGTTTTTAATGCTTGGATATATTTATCTGTAATTCCAATGATTGAAATGTTTCTCGATGTATATATTTCATCTCACTTGTGTGAGTATTTTGATCTTTGTTACTGTTACCCAGTATAAGTCCTAAAAAATTATGACAGCTCCTGGGTCCCTTATGTTCCCATAAGGTAAGATAAGGGTGGCTCTCTTGGTGAGTTTTCTTCAGGACAATAGAAAGTCACAATAATATGGATAGGCTAGAAAAATATGCTAAAACAGGAAGCTTACTAGAACTAGGGAGAGCCTCGGTCTGCACCAGAAGGGTGAGACTTAATGTGATGCTGGTATCATGGGTGGAGGAACTCAACCATCAGGCTGCTTAAGGACTAAGGTTATGTCTGGAGATACTAAAATGGAAAATGGGAATGATAGTAAAGATCCCCTTCTTGAGGTCCAGCCAAGCATGTCACATTTGCATCCCTCATAGAGAAATGTTTTGTGGACCAGTAAAATCACAGAGAATTAGAGATGTGGTAGAAGGAAAGAGATAAATGGCCTGCCAAGAGTAACTAATGGGGTTCTGGTGCTAAGTTACTAAGCTTAATTCCCAATTAACCTTCTTAGATTCACAGAAACAGTCAATCAGTTCTCTCGGGACAACTCAGAACTACAGAGTATTACACCAGAAACTGAAGTAATTTCAAAAGTCCCCCTTGACACACATTACCTCACATTCCCAAACTTCCCATAAGGCCACAAAATATTTGTAACCAACCAATACTGACACTTCACTCCAGGACCTTTTAGACAGGTGTGCAAAATGAACATTAAGTATCAAATTTAATAGTGATGACCAGTTCATTTTGAGTCACTCATTCTTTCATTTTTCTTTGATCTCACAGCTTTTTTTCTTTATATTTTTATTGAATATTGTCTTTATTTACATTGCCCATGGTAAAACCTTTCCAGATTTCCCCCTCCTCTAAGACTCCCAACCCCTCTTCCCTCCCCCTGCCTCCATGTATAAGCCCCTCCACCAGACACACTCCCACCATCCCTGCCTCGGTTTCCCTTTGTTGGGACCTTTACCTGACCAAGGACCATTCCTCCCACTGATGCCCAACAAGGCCTTCCTCTGCCACATTTTTGACTAGAACCATGTGTGCCACTTGGTTGATGGTTCAGTCCCTGGGAGTCTTGGGGCATCTGGGTAGCCGAAATTATTATTTTTCCTATGGGACTGTAAACCTCTTCAGTTCCTCTAGACCACCCTCTAGCTCCTCCATTGGGGTCCCTATGCCCAGTCCAATAGTTGTTTGCTAGCATGTGCCTCTGAATTTGTAAGGCTCTGGCAGGACTCCTCCAGAGACCATCATGGCATGCTCCTTTTGGTATACACTTCTTGTTGTCCATTGCAGTCTCAGGGCTTGTTGACTGTTTGTAGGATGAATCCCCAGGTAGTGCAGTCTCTGTGTGGCCTTTACTTCAGTCTCTGCTCCACACATTGTCTCCCTTATTGCTCCTGTGAGTATTGTATTCCCTTTCTTAAAGGAACCAAAGCACCCTCATTTAAGTCCTCCTTCTTTTTGAACTTCCTGTGCTGGGTGAGTTGTAACTTGTTTATTTTGAGTCTTTGTGCTAACACCCACTTATTAGTGAGTGCATACCATGTGTGTTCTTTTGTGATTGGGTTACCTTGCTCAGGATGATATGTTCTACTCTGATCAATTTGCCTAAGAATTTCATGAATTCATTGTTTTTAATAACTGAATAGTACTCCATTGTGTATATATACCACAGTTTCTGTATTCATTCCTCTGTTGAAGTACATCTGGGTTCTTTCTATCTTCTGGCTATTATAAATAAGGCAGCTATGAACATAGTGGAACACGTGTCCTTATTACATGTAGGAACATTTTCTGGGTATATGCCCAGGAGTGGTATAGCTGTTTCGGCAGGTAGTATTATGTCTAATTATCTGAAGAATTGCCGAACTGATTTCCAGAGTGTTTTTACAAGTTTGCAATCCCACCAACAATGGAGTAGTGTTCCTTTTTTCCCACATCCTATCGAGCATCTGTTGTCCCCTGAGTTTTTCATCTTAGCCATTCTGACCTGTGTAAGTCTCAGTGTTGTTTTTATTTGCATTTCTCTGAGAACTAAGGATGCTGAACATTTCTTTAGGTGCTTTACATGCATTCGAGTTTCCTCAGGAATTCCCAGTTTAGCTCTGTACCCCATTTTTAATACGGTTCTTTGAACCTCTGGAGACTAACATCTTGAGTTCTTTGTATACATTGGATATTAGACCTCTATCAGATATAAGGTTAGGAAAGATCTTTGCCCGATTTGTTAGTTGCTGTTTTGTTCTATTGACTGTGTCCTTTGCCTTACAGAAACTTTGAAGTTTTATGAGGTCCCATTTGTCGATTCTAGTTCTTAGAGCATAAGCCATTGGCGTTCTGTCCAGCAACTTTTCCTCTGTGCTCATGTTTTCAAGATTTGTCCCCACTTTCTCCTCAATAATCTTCAGTGTGTCTGGTTTTATGTGTAGATCCTTGATCCACTTGGACTTGAACTTTGTACAAGGAGAAAAGAATTTGTCTATTTGCATTTTTCTGCATGCAGATCTCCAGTTGATGCAGCACCATTTGTTAAAACTGCTGTCATTTTTCCACTGGATGTTTTTAGTTCCTTTGTCAAGTATCAAATAACCATATGTATGTGGGTTCTTTTCTGGGTCTTCAACTCTATTGATTTGATCTTCCAGACTGTCTACATACCAATACCAAACAGTTTTTATCACTACCACTCTGAAGTAGTGCTTGAGGTCAAGGATGGTGATTTCGCCCAGAAGATTTTTTGTTGTATAGAATAGTGTTTTGTTATGCTGGGGTTTTTGTTATTCCAAATGAATTTGAGAATTGTTCTAGAGCTATGAAGAATTTTGGGATTTTGATGGGGATTGCATTGAAGCTGTAGATTGCTTTTGGCAAGATGGCCATTTTTACTATATTGATCCTGCCAATCCATGAACATGGGAGATCTTTCCACCTTCTGAGACTTTCATTGATTTATTTCTTCATAGGCTTTAAGTTCTTCTCATATAGATCTTTCACTTGCTTCCTCAGGGTCACACCTAGGTATTAAATATTATTTTGGACTATTGTGAAGGGTGTTATTTTCCTAATTTCCATCTCCTCTTATTTATCCTTTGAATAGAGGAAGGCTACTGATTTCCTTAGTTAATTTTATATCCAGCCACTTTGCTGAAGCTGTTTATCAGCTTTAGGAGTTCTCTGATGGAAGTTTTGGGGGTTGCTTAAGTATACTATCATATCATCTGCAAATAGTTATATTTTGACTTCTTCCTTTCCAATTCATATACTTTGACCTCTATATTGAAGAGAGAGGGAGGGAGTGGGCAGCCTTGTCTGGTCCCCAATTTTAGTGGGATTGCTTCAAGTTTCTCTTTGTTTAACTTGATGTTGGCTACTGGTTTGTAGTATATTGCTTTCACTATGTTTAGATATGGGCCTTGGATTCCTGATCTCTCCAAGACTTTTATCCTGAAGGAATACTAGATTTTGTCAAAAGCCTTTTCAGCATTTAATGAAATGGCCATGAGATTTTTGTTCTTTAGTTTGTTTTTGTGGTGGATTACATTGACAGATTTCCATATATTGAACCACTCCTGCATTCCTGGGATGAAGCCTACCTGTTTGTGGTGAATTATAGTTTTGATACATTCTTGGATTCGATTGGCCAGGATTTTGTTCAGTATTTTTGGATCAATATTAATGAGGGAGATTGGTCAGAAGTTCTCCTTCCTTGTTTGGTCTTTGTTTGCTTTAGGTATAAGCATTACTGTGGCTTCATAGAATGAGTTGGGTAGTGTTCCTTGAGTTTCTATTTCGTGGAAATAGAGTACCAGTATGAACTCTTCTTTGAAGATCTGATAGAATTCCCCCAAAACCCATCTGGTCCTGGGGTTTTTTATGGAAGACTATTAATTGCTGCTTCTATTTCCTTAGAGCTTTTGGGACTATTTAGATGATTTATCTGATCCTGTTTTAACATTGGAACCTGGTATATATCTAAAACGTTGTCCATTTCATCCAGGTTTTCAAACCTTGTTGTATATAAACTCTTGTAGTAGGATCTGATGATTTTTTGAATTTCCACAGTTTCTGTTGTTATGTATCCCTTTTCATTCCTGATTTTATTAATTTGGATACTGCCTCTGTGCCCTCTGGTTAGTCTGGCTAAGTGTTTATCTATCCTTTTCAAAGAACCAGCTCCTTGTATTGTTGGTTCTTTGTATATTACTTTTTGTTTCTATTTGGTTGATTTTGGCCCTAAGTTTTATTATTTCCTGCCATCTACTCCTCTTGGGGGTACTTGCTTCCATTTGTTGTAGAGATTTCAAATGCACTGTAACACTGTTAGTGTAAGCTCTCTTGATTCTCTTTTTGGAGGCACTCAGAACTATGAGTTTTCCTCTTAGCACTGCTTTCATGTGTCCCATAAATTTTGATATGATGTGCCCCCATTTTCATTAAATTCTAGAAAGTCTTTAATTTCTTTATTTCTTCCTTGACCAAACTATCTTTGGGAAGAGCATTGTTCAAGATCCATGTGTATTTGTATTTTCCATAGCTTTTGTTTGAGCTGAAGACTAGCCTTGATCTGATGAGTTATATGGAATAATTTCAATATTTCTGTATCTATTGAGACCAATTATATGCTCAATTTTGGAGAAGGTACCATGAGATGCTGAGAAGATATATTCTTTTTTTTAGGGCAAAATGTTCAATAAGTATCTGTTAGATCCATTTGGTCCATAGTTTTAGTTGGTTTTACTGTATCTCTGTTTAGCTTCTGAGTCCATGATTTGTCCATTTTTGAGAGTTGGGTATTGAAGTCTCCCACTATTATTGTGTGGGGTTCAATGTATGTTTTGAGCTTTATTAAAGTTTCCTTTATTAATGTGGGTGCCCTTGTGTTTGGAGCATAGATGTTTAGAATTGAGAGTTCTTCTTGGTAAACTTTTCCTTTGACCAGTATGAAGTGTCCCTCCTTATCATTTTTGACAACTTTTGGTTGAAAGTCAATTTTATCTGATATAAGTATGGCCACTCCAGCTTGTTTCTTGGGACCATTTGCTTGGAAAATTGTTTTCCAACCTTTGACTCTTAAATTGTGACTGTCTTTGTCACTGAACTGGGTTTCTTGTATGCAGCAAAATGTTGGGTCCTGTTTATGTATCCAGTCTTTTAGAGTATGTCTTTTTATATGGGAATTCAGACAATTGATATTAAGAGATATTAAGGAAAAGTGATTGTTGCTTACTGTTATCTTCTTAGGTAAAGGTGAAATTCTGGTAGTGTATCTATCTTCTATTGAGATTGTTGAAACATTACCTTATCGATTTTTCTATGATGTGGTTACCTGACTTATGTTGTTATTTTCCACCCATTATCCTTTGCAGAGCTGGATTTTTGGAAAGCTATTGTGTAAATTTGCTTTTGTCATGGAATTACTTGGTTTCTCTATCTATGGTACTTGAAAGTTTGGCTGGGTATAGTAGTCTGAGCTGATATTTATGTTTTCTTAGGGTCTGTATGACTCTGCCAAGGTTCTTCTGGCTTTCACAGTCTCTGGTGAGTAGTCTGGTGTAATTATGATATGTCTGACTTTATATGTTACTTGAACTTTTTCTCTGACTGCTTTTATTATTCTTTATTTGTTTAGTGCATTTGGTGTTTTGAATATTATGTGATGGGAGGTATTTCTGCTCTGGTCCAGTCTGTTTGGTCTTCTGTAGGCTTCTTGTATGTTCATGGGAATCTCTTTCTTTAGGTTACGGAAGTTTTCATCTATAATTTTGTTAAAGATATTTACTGGGCCTTTAAGATGTAAATCCTCACTATCTTCTATACCTATAATCCTTAGGTTTGGTCTTCTCATTGTGTCCTGGATTTCCTAGATGTTTTGTGTTACAAGCTTTTTTTTTTGCATTTTGAATTTTCTTTGACTGTTGAATCAATGTTTTCTATGGAATCTCCAGCATCTGACATTCTTTCTTCTATCTCTTGTATTCTGTTTTTGATGCTTGCATCTATGAATTCTGAATTCTTTCCAAGGTTATCTATCTTTAGAGATGTCTCACTTTGTGATTTCTTTATTGATTCTGTTTCCAGTTTTAAATTCCGGATAGTTTTGTTCCATTCCTTCATTTGTTTGTTTTTTCCTGAAATTCTTTAAGGAATTTTTGTGATTGCTCTTTAAGGGCTTCTGTATGTTGACCCATGTCCTCCCATATTTCTTTAAGAGATTTTGTCTTACCCCTTTAAGGTCTTCTACCTTTTAATCCATTTTCTCTTGTATTTCTTTAAGGGATTTTTGTGCTTCTACCTGTTGACCCATGTTCTCCTGTATTTCTTTAAGGGAGTTATTTATGCCATTCTTGAAGGCCCCTGTCAACATTATAATATGTGATTTTAAATCTAGCTCCGGCTTTTCTGATGTGATGGAATATGCAGGATTTGCTGTTGTGGGAGAACTGGGTTCTGAGCATGCCATGATGCCTTTGTTTCTGATGGTAATGATCTTTCATTTGCCTTTGACCATTTCACTGTCTCCAGTGTTACCTGGTCTTGCTGTCTCTATCTTTTCTGTCCTTCAGGCTGGTGTTTCTGTACTCCTGGGATTCCCTTTTTCTCCAATATCCTGCAAACAGCTGGTTCTCTTGGAAGTATCAGATGATGGGGTCTCTCCTGTGGCAGACTTGGCAAGGATCCAATGCCCTGCAGGCTGCAATTTCTCAAATGTTCTGCTGCTGCCAGATCTCAAATGCTCTGCTGATGCTGGTTCTAGAATGCCCCACTTTTACCAGTTTTAATGCACATTCTGGTGCTAGTTCTTGAATGCCCTTGTCCTACCTGTTCTCTAGAGAGTATCAGAAAGTAGGCTCCTCCCCATGTCAGAAGGGGTGCAGGTCTACCACATCCGATGGAACAAGGTGGTAGCCGCAGAGGAGGGAGGGTTGGTAGGGAAGGAAGAGGAGTGGTGATCTGGAGGTTACTGGGTATTAAGTGGCTCTGGGCCTCCAGGGGTGCGGGATTATTCTTAGCAAAGAACCTGCCCCTGCCAATTCTCAAGAGAGTATCAAGAAGTAGGATCTTTCTTGTGTCAGATGTGGCACAGGTCTCTGAAAGCAGGACTCCCTCTAAGCACAGGACTCCCTGCAAGTCAGATGCTCCCTTGCAGGATAAGTGCCCAGAGAGCAGTAGCCTGCCCATCTCGTACATGCAGAAGGAACCCAGGAGGGCTGTGTCCAGAGCAATCTTTCATTCTGCTGTTCCCTGTGTATCTAGCTGAGCTGGCTGCTTGGTCACAGGAGCAAAGATGATGGCGGCCTCAGACCACAGTGTTCCCTCTAACTGTGGGACTCCCTGCAAGTCAGATGCTCCCTTGAAGGATAAGGGGTGGATCTGCTCTTCTTTTCACATGAAAGGATGCTGAATTTTGTTGAATGATTTTTCAGCATCTAATGAAATTACAGTTTGGTTTTATTTCTTTGAGTTTGTTTATGTAGTAGATTACATTGATGAATTTATGGATATTGAACCATCCCTCCATGCCAGGGATGAAGTCTACTTGACCATGGTGATTGATCATTTTGATGTGTTCCTGGATTATGTGTGCAAGAATATTGTTGATTATTTTTGCATCGATATTCACAAGGGAAATTGATCTGAGGTGGTTTTTCTCTTATGAATCTTTGGGTAATTTTGGTATCAGTGTAAATATGGCTTCATAGAAAGAGTTGGGTAGTGTTCCTTCTGTTTCTATTTTGTGGAAAAGTTTGAAGATTAATGGTGATAGGTATTCTTTGAAGGTCTGATAGAGTTCTGCACTAAAATCACCTGGTCCTGTGTAGTGAGCGAGAATGTTTCACCATTACATGATGGCGCTGGTTTCCGGCCGTAATCCTGGCAAACAACTTGGTACAGGTGTGCTAATGGGCATGCTAACTCAGCAGTTTCTTATCTGGTCCTATGTTAATGTGGGATTACTCATGTAGCCTATCCTGTGGCAAGAGCCAGGCACAAAGACCTAGGCGGCAACAGCTCAGAGATATAAGGCAGCCCATCCTTTGTCTCGGGGCTCCCCGTTTTATCATCATCAAGGGATTCCTGAATAAAGTGCTGTTAAGAAGGATCCTCAGTGTTGCATCTTTTCTTGCTGGACAAGTACGGTCATAACAGTCCTGTGCTCTTTTTTTTTGTTGTTGTTTGGTTGTTTTTTTTTGTTTGTTTGTTTGCTTTTTTTTGTTTGGGAGACTTTCAATGATTGCTTCTATTATAACTTTGGTATTTGTTAACTGTCTACAAAACTGTCCATTTCATCCAGATTTTTCAGCTGTGCTGAGTATAGGATTTTGTGGTTGGATCTGATGTGTGTTTTTTTTTATTTCCTCAGTTTCTGTTGTTATATCTCCCTTTCATTTCAGATTTTCTTAATTTGGATACTGACTATTTGCCCACTGGTTAGTCTGTTAAGGTTTTATCTATTTTGTTGATTTTTCTCAAAGACCCAGATCCTGGTTTTGTTGATTCTTTGTATAGATCATTCTGTTTCTACTTGGTTGATTTCAGCCCTGAGTTTGATGACTTGCTGCCTTTTACTCCTCTTGGGTGCATTAGCTTCTTTCTGTTCTAGAGCTTTCAGCTGTGTTGTTAAGCTGATAGTGTATTCTCTTTCCAACTTCTTTTTAGAGGCACTCATATCTATGAGTTTTCCTCTTTCATTGTGTCCCATAAATTTGAGTACATTGTGCCTTCATTTTCATCAAATTCTAAAATATTGCTTTCTTTCCTTATTTCTTCCTTGAACAAGGTATCATTGAGTAGAGAATTGTTCAGCTTCCATGGGGATTGAGATTTCTGTTGTTTTTGTTACTATTGAAGACCACCCTTACTCCATAGTGATCTGATAGGAGGCATGTGATTAGTTGGATCTTCTTATATCTGTCAGTTTCATGACATATGGTCAATTTTGGAGAAGGTACCATGAGGTGCACAGAAGAAGGTATATTCTTTTGATTTAGGATGAAATATTCTATAGATATCTATTAAATCCATTTGGTCCTAAACTTTTGTTAGTTTCACAGTGTCTCTGTTTAGTTTGTGTTTCCCTGATCTGTCCATTGAGGAGAGTAGGGTGTTGAAGTCACCCACAATTATTGTGTGAGGTGCAATGTGTGCTTTAAGCTTTAGTAAAGATTCTTTTATGAATGAGGAAGCCCTTGTATTTGGAGTATAGATGTTCAGAATTGAAAGTTCTTGATAGATTTTTATCTTTGATGAGTATAAAGTGTCCTCTGTGTCTTTTTTTGATGACTTTTGGTTGAAAATCTATTTTATTGGATATTAGAAGAGCTGCTCCAGGTTTTTTCCTGGGATCATGTGCTTAGAAAATTGTTTTCCAGCCATTTACACTGAGTAAGTGTATGTCTTTGACACCGAGATTCATTTCCTGTATGCAGAAAAATGCTGGGTCCTGTTTATGTATCCACTCTGTTAGTCTGTGTCTTTTTATTTGGGAATTGAATCCATTGATGCTAAGAGATATTAAGGAATAGCTATTGTTGTCACCTGTTATTTTAATGTAATTTTTGTATTTGTGTGGTTATCTTCTTTTGGATTTGTTGAAAGATTAATTTCTTGCTTTTTCTAGGGTGTAGTTTCCCTCCTTTTGTTGGTGTTTTCCATTCATTATACTTTGAATGTATGGGTTTGTGGAAAGATATTGTGTAAGTTTGCTTTTGTCATGGAATATCTTGGATTTTCCATCTATAGTAATTGAGAGATTTGCTGGCTATCTCAGGCAACGTTGGCCTTTGTGTTCTCTTATGGTCTGTATGACATCTGCCCAGGCTCTTCTGACTTTAATAATCTTTGGTGAGAAGTATGGTCTAATTCAGATAGGTCTAATTTTATATGTTACTTGACCTTTTCCACTTAGTGCTTTTAATATTCTTTCATTGTTTAGTGCATTTCTTGTTTTAATTATTATATGAAGGGAGGAATTTATTTTCTCATCAAATCTGTTTAGAGTTCTGTAGACTTCTTGTATGTTCATGGGCATCTCTTTCTTTAGTTTAGGGAAGCTTTATTCTATAATTTTGTTGAAGACATTTACTGGCACTTTATATTGGAAATCTTCACTCTATTCTATACCTATGATCTTGGTCTTCTCATTTTGTCCTGGATTTCCTGGATGTTTTGGGTCATGAGACTTTTGCAATTTGCATTTTCTTTGTTGTGTCAATGCTTTCTATGAATGGTTTTGTACAGTTCCTTTACCTGCTTTGTTGTGTTTTCCTGTAGTTCTTTAAGGGCTTCTCCCTGTTTACTTGTGTTCTCCTGTATTTCTTTAATGGAGTTATTTGTCCTTATTGAAGCCCTCCATCAGCCTGATGATCTGTGATTTTAAATCCAAATCTTGCTTTTCTGGTGTGTTGGGGTATCCAGGACTTGCTGTTGTGTGAGAATTGGGTTCAGATGATGCCATGTTGCCTGATTTCTGTTAGTAACATTCCTACCTTTGGCTTCTGCATTCTGGTTATCTCTGGTGTTAGTTGGTCCTGCTGTCTCTGGCTGGTGCTTGTTCCTTCTGTGTGCCTGCAAGCCTGTCTCTGCACCCCTTAGTGACCAGCTCTCTCCTGGCACAGAGTTCTGTGGTGCTGCCCAGCTCCTGGGTGCATGTGTGACCCTGGTGGACCGAGTCCCAAGTGATTTTACTCTCAGGTGTTCTCTGCATTCCTGGCTGTAACAGCCCACTCAGTTACAGCAGCAGCAAGCTAAATAAACTCCACAAGTGGAATTTGAGTCAGCCCACAAGGGGGAGGCAGACTCAGAACAAGTATGAATGAGTTTTCTCTAAGAACCCTGAACTTTCATGAGACACCACTTAGAGAAATGGACATATTTGCATAGGAGTTTATGTCCTGGCCAAACAGAAACTAAGGTGATAAGAGGCTTGTTATCTCAGAATTAGTGAAGTTCTATGGACAGCAGTAATAATCTTCACCTTGGCCTTGACTCTGTTCTTCATCATCCTCATTTTCCTAAAAGGTCAGGCATCGGGAAATACCAGGATCTCCAGAATGACTTCTATTCCTAGCTCCAACCTCCATCATCCCATATTTCCATCTAGCAATTATTCACTTTCTCCCTTACTAGACTTTTAACTTATACCCGTGTTTCCATTGTCTCTTTCTCAGCTAGAGATAACTCAGCCATCATCAACATCTTCTCTTGGACACAGAAATACTTCCCTGAGCAGTGGCTACATGAAATAAAATGTGAACTGGTATTAGCAAAGCTCGAAGAAAACTGTCCAAGTTTAGGGGGGGTTGTTTGTTTGTTTGTTTTGCTAGTGGGCCCTATTGGAAATGCTGTATCTAAGGGAAACAAGATTCCAGATAGATTCTCAGGCTCTGACTCTGCACTGGTTATGTACCTGGGAATCCAGAATATTCAGGATGCAGATGAGAATATCTACTATTGTGGGTCTGATCATAGTGGTGGAAGTAACTATGTGTAATCCACAGTTACACAGACAGTAAAGAAATAAGAAAAAAAACTTGGTTAATCTTCTCAGTGCTCACTGAATTCCCTTTGTCTTGAATAAGTGTCTTCAGTATTGTCTCATGTGCATGATATTTTCTACTTATGTAAATTGAATATACATTTAATACTACCTTATACATTGATATTTTTTACTAATGTTTGAAATATTTAAATTTTTGCATTAAACAATTTCTAATTGTAAACAATTTCCAATCCCCAATATCAGGAACTTTTATTATAACAGCTATGGACATTTTCCCAATTTAATACCCTTGACACTAACTGTGATCACATGTGGTAACATTATACATATTAATCACTTTGTGTGTGTGTGTGTGTGCGCACGCGTGCACACAATTGCGTGTGTATGCTTATGTGTATTTGTCATATGCCAATAAGCATTACTTATTTCCATGAATAGTCTAAATCTTGATGCTTTAACACAATGGCATGTGTGCAAAAATCATTACAATGGATTTCACTCACCTCATTTCACCTCCATATATAAAGAGGAATCACAGTCAGAAGTGGAGTATTGTTCAAAAAACATGAGGCATGGGGAACTGTGAAATTGCTATGAACCTTTTATAAATGTTCCAGCACTTTTCTACATGGAGAATTTTATCATGGTCAAGAAAGAAACTTTTGATGGAAGTTATAATGCTACTCTGATAGTAAATACATGGATTTCTTGCTCATTCAGATAAGTGCACAATCTTCCATAACACTAGTCCTATTTGAGAAGTGTGTGTGTGTGTGTGTGTGTGTGTGTGTGTGTGTGTATGTATATGTGCTTACATGTGTGTTGTGTGTGTGGTATAGGTGTGAGAAGATGGCAAAAATGATAAGTCATTTCCCAGAGATTCGTGTCAAAAAAAAGGAAGAAGAAATACTGAGACACACCATGCTCTGTAATTGTAGGAATGAAGCAGAAGCTGGAATAAATGTTGAGTAAAATATGGCATCTTCTTGATGAAGTAAACCAAAAGATATTCAAATATGTGTGGATTGAATTTAGTATTTTTATCTATGAGCTTATAATATCAACCATTATACACAAGGCAACACACAATAAGGGAAATTATATTTTGAGACACTCCAATCACAGAACCTACAAATGTTGCATTGGAGAAGAATATGACTCAACATTGGTGTGTTTTTTAACATTGCTATACATTAAAGATGATTGTTAATTAAGAAAGTAAAGATGCCTGTGGAGATGGCTAAGGGGTTAAGAGTATGGATTGCTTTTCAAAAGTCCTGAGGTCAATTCCAAGCAATCACATGCTGGATCACAACCTTCTGTAATGGGATCTGATGCGCTCTTCTGGTTTATTTCATCAAGAAGGTGTCTTTCTGTACTCAAGATTTATTCCAGCATCAGATTCATTCCTACAGTGTAAAGCTCAAGACCGTTTCAGTGTACTCACATAAATAAAACTAATGAATCACTCAAAAATTAAACTAAAGAAGAAAACCATATAACATTTTTGAGATATATTTGCCAGTTAGATTTAGCTTTTTCAAGACAGATTCATTTTTTATTTCCCAGGTGTATGAGAACATGCAAGGCATCTTAACCCACAGAAATTGAGAATTACAGAACGGTTCCACATATCTGGGCATTGCTAGATTTATTTCTTCAGAAATGTACCATACATTTACCTAACATCATTAAAATAAGTTTATTGGGGATGATGCTATTTCTAAGTGAAAAAGCTAGTAGGCTTGGTGCTCAAATGACCTGAATAATAAATCAATATACCCCAAGATTTCTCCAGAGATATTTCCAAAGAATATGTGGTAAGTCACGGTTGAAAATTTTGGCTTTGTATAGTTGCTTAATTATCTGTATACTACATTGCAACAACTGCTTCTGCCCCTATAGAAAATCCACAGCAGAATACACATTACTTACTTCTACATCTGACAGTGTAACTATTTTGTGACTAAGTACCAGGTGGCAGTAGAAATAACTAAAAGGGTACAATCTTCACAATACACACAAATTATTTTCTTCCTCAATACCAATTTTATTTGTTCAAAAAGGGTGCAAGTTCAAAAGGAAGTACCAAATGCCTTCCTCCCTCAATAGTTCCTCAATTATAACTTTCTCTCATCTCATTTTCATCCTCAACTCCTTCTCTTTCCACATCAGATATTCATATTTTTGGAACAATCTCCCTGATTCCACTAATAAAATGGATTCTAACCCTGTTTAGGGAGATCCATAGGTCCCTTTAGACCTTTCCACTATATATAACTTCTATTGATCTAAGAGGTACAGTTTGGCTATCATGTGTTTAAGAGCTCATAACTACATGTAACTAAGACATATGTATCTATCGTTCCTGGTCTGACTTATATCATTCATCATTAATTTTTCTGTAGTCTTATCCATTTGTCTTCAAATTCCATGTTCTTAAATCTGTAAATAGAAAACTAATATTCCATTCTGTTAATGTACCACATTTTCCTTATCCATTCTTTTGTTGAGGGATATCTCTACTGCAGGTCGTTTTTAATTTCTTAATACTATGAGTAGACTTTAAAAAACATTGTTGAACAATTGCCCTGGTTGTAAGGTAAAGCATATTTTGGGTGTATGTCCAAGAGTGGAACAGATGGATATTAACATAGATAAATTCTAAACTTCTGAGGAACTGTAATGATTTACATAGTCACTGTAAAAATACTGCCATTCATACTTATTTCATATACCCACAAATATGTGCTATCATTTGTGTCATTGGCCATTGTCCTGCCAAGGATTAAAACAAATCTTAAAAAAAATGATTTGCATTATTCTAAAGTCTAAGAATTTGGGCATTTATTTAAATGTCTCATAGATTATTGAGTTTCTTCTACTGATAATTCTGTTTAGATATTCACCTGATTTTTTTAGGTTTAGTTATTATCTTTTGATATGTAATTTTTGAAATTCTTATATTTTTGTATGTGTTCCCTATCAAATGTGGAGTTGATAAAAAAAATTCCAATTCTTTAGGCTACTACTTTGTTCTATTTATTAAATGTTGGTTTTTAGCACCTGCATTAATAATGCTCTGTTGAGAAACTACTCTTCTATCACAATATCAAGGTATTTCCCAATGTTTTATTTTACCAGATTTATTTTATCTGATTTTGTATAGGTCTTTGATCTACTTGAAAGTTTTACATAAGATGCTAAATATGGATTCATTTAAATTTTTCTACATGTAGATACCCATTTCAACCAGCACCATTTTTGAAGATGCTTCCTTTTCTCAGAGTATATTTTTTGCTTCTTTAAAAAAGTAATAATCAGGTGCCCATGACCATGTGGATTGAAATCTTTGCATTCAATTTGATTCCATTGATGCCTTGTCTTTCTCTCTCTCACACACACTCTCTCTATCTGTCCCTTTCTCTTCCTCTTCCTCTTCCTTATTCTTATTCTTATTCTTATTATTATTATTATTATTATTATTATTATTATTTCTTTTCCTCTTCCTCTTCGTCCTTCCTTACTTAATTAATTACTTTCTTTCTTTTTCGCTGTTTTTATTGGACATTTTCATTATTTATATTTCAAATATTTTCTCCTTTCCTGGTCTCCATTTGGAAACCCGCTATCCTATTCCCCCTCCCCCTGTCTCTATGAGAGTGTTCTCCCACCCAACCCCACCTACTCCTGTCTTCCAGCCCTGGAATTCCCTTACACTGGGGCTACAAGGGCATCTTCTCCTGATGCCAAAAAGGAAATATTCTGCCATATATATGGCCAGAACCATGGGTTCCAGCTTGTGTACTCTGGTGGTCCAGTACCTGTGACTCCAAGTGGGTCTGGCAAATTGATGCAGTCATTCCCTCCATGGGGCTAAAAAAACCCTCAGCTCCTTCAATCTCATCTCCAACTCCTCCATCAGGGACACATTGCTCAGTCCATTGGATGACTGAAAGCATATACCTCTGTGTTTGTCAGGCTTTGGCAGAGCCTCTCAGGACACAGCCATATCAGGCTCCTGTCAGTGAGCACTTCCTAGCATCCACAGTAGTGGCTGGGTTAGGTGACTGTATGTGGAATGACTAATTTCCCCTAATCAGTGAGACTATACTATGTGTGGTTTTTATTGACTGAATTACCTCACTCAGGATGATATTTTCAAGTTCCATCCATTTGCCTGTGACTTTCATGAAGTCATTGTTTTTAAAAACTGAGTACTACTCCATTGTATAAATGTACCACAATTTCTGTATCCATTCCTCTGTTGAAGGACATCCAGGTTCTCTACAGCTTCTGGATATTATAAATAAGACTGCTATAAACAGAGGGGATTATGTGTCCTTGTTATATGTTGGAGAATCATTTGGGTATATGTCCAGGAGCCTTATAGCTGGGTCCTCAGGTAATACTATATCCAATTTTCTGTGGAACCACAAGATTTATTTCCAGAGTGGTTGTATCAGCTTATAATCCCACCAGCATTGGAGGAGTGTCCCTCTTTCTCAACACGTTTGACAGCACCTGTGGTCACCTGAGATTTGTATCTTAGCCATTCTGATTGGTATGTTGCAGAAGCAAGCATTGTTTTGATTTGAATTTCTCTGATGATGATAAACATTTTCTAAGTGTTTCTCATCCATTTGATATTCCTCAGTTGATAATTCTATGTTTAGCTCTGTTCCCCATATATATAAATATTTCAGAATAATATTTTATGTATTTCTTAAATTATTTCATTTATTTACATTCCAAATGTTATCCTCTTTCCCAGTTCCACCTCCCAGAGTTCTTCATGCGCTTCCTCATCACCTTCACCTTTTAATTTCTGAAAAGCTGATCACCCACCCCCTCATGTACTAACCTACCCCCTCACACCCTCACACAGCCATCCTTCTCCTTCCTTACGTATCAAGTCTATACAAGATTAGGTGCATCTTCTCTCCCAGAGACCTTGCAAGACACTCCTCTGCTACATATGTTTTGAGGACCAAGGACCAGCCTTGGTTCTGAATTCAGCCTTTCCACAATGGCTGTACCAATTTGCAATCCCTTCAGAAATGGAGGAGTGTTCCTTTCTCCACATGCTCACCAGACTATGCTGTCACTTGAGTTTTTGATTTTAGCCATTCTGATTGGTATAAGGTAGAATTTTAGCGTTGTTTAGATTTGCATTTCCCTGATGACTAAGGATGTTGAATAGTTTTTAAGTGCTTTTATGCCATTCCGGATTCCTGTCTTAAGAATTCTCTGTTTATTTCTGTACTACATTCATTATTTGGTTGTTTATTGGATGGGGGAGTATAACTTCTTGAGTTCTTTATATATTTTGGATATTAGCCCTCTATTGGATTAGGGTTCTTTTCCCCAATCTATAAGTTGCCACTTGATCCTTTTTACAGTGTCCTTTGCTTTAAAGAAGCTTTTCAGTTTAATGTGGTACCTTTTGCCAGTTAAGGATCTTAGAGCCATTGTTCTATTCAGGGAAATTTCTCTGCCAATGCATTAGAGATTCTTTACAACTTTCTCTTGAATTAGAGTCAGTATATCTGGTTTTATGTTGAGGTCCTTGATTTAATTGGACTTGAGCTTTGTGCAGGATGATAAATATTTCCCCTTAAGAAGTAATGCTAAAATGATAAATCTGAGAATGGAGTCTCTTTTTTTAAGTTGTAAATGTCATTGCAGATGCCTCTAGCCAGATGTCATCCTGGTGAAACAGTGAGACCCCGATTCTGATATCAGGTGGCTATTTAAACATAGGGAGACAACAAAGGTTTGCATTTAGAGAATGAGGTGAATACTCTGCCTTGCAGTCGTTCACTAATATTTGTGATTGCTTCCAAACAACAGGGACAAAGGAGGGAAGGAAAAGGTACATAGGTTTCTGGTCCCAAGAAATTCCTTTTCACTAAATCTGGTATTTAGACAAAAGCCAGTAGTTCCTCATGAATTTCAGGAAAATAGTCCCTCCCTGCTAAAAGGAATGATTCCCAATATCTCTTGAAAGAGGGGTCTATAGCTCTTTTATCAACATTTTGTTGTGGTGCCTATTAATACATACTGACAAGGACCTGTTATATATTTGAAAACCATCCAGCCCAATTCAGAGTTTCCCCTCTTCCCAGGTACCTATTCCCATAAATGCTTATCCTGTACTCCCTTGTATGTCTCTGATTTCCAAAGAGACAAACATGGCAATTTGGAATAAACATTACCCCTTTCACCTACAGAATAGCTATTTTGGTTTCTTTACTATTCCCATTTCATTCAATTGGGTGCTTAGCTCAGCTGCCAATTTTGCAAGTAAATCTATATCACTATAAAATAAGAAATCTCTCCTGTGATAATCCACACTATTTATTGTTGTTACTATCATCCCAGGGAACTAAAAACCTGGCAATCATTTGTAAAGTATTTCTGAATTTGTACACTCTTTTTCATTTTGACTCACATTTTGTCCCCATGGACAATGATATCTTCATTAATATTTGAGCGTTACAACTTCAACTCAATGGTAAAATGAATTTTTTCTATCTTAAATCATAAATATATTACTCCTCTTTCAATATTACTAATATGGTAAGCAATGACACAGAAATGCAGCATCTAGAAGGGTTCTTTTCTTTAAAAGTGTTGACCTGTGAATGTGTGAATGTGTAAGTATTAAACTTGTATTACAAACTCATATTTTAGATAGTTTGAGAATTATATGACACCAAGGGGCTTGCCTATCATTTGTAGTGGAATACCTTAAGAAACTTAATCCTGACACATATTGTACAAAATGGGCATGCCAAAAGTTATTTGTTGTACATGGAGGTATGAAACAGAATAAAAGAATCACAAAAGCTTAAACCCAAACCACAACAGTTTATATCCTGTTAGACAATTAATTATCTAAAGTTAAGGTGCATGAATCCTGTACGTATGGTTCAGGAATGTGACTTGACATTATTCATGTGTAACACCTGACTTCCAAAATAATTCATATCAATATGGAAATGTAAACAATACAAAAGCAGTGCCTAAAATAAATCAAAAGAAGAGCCAGGAAGAAAGGAGAGGCATTCCAAAAAATAATCAAATGCTTGTAAAATATTTATTTATTTATTTATTTATTTATTTATTTATATAATTATTCCTTGCATGGATGTTTGAGTGTGGATGTGAGAGTGGGAGATTGTGAATATGAAGTGAGTGTGTGACAAGTCAAACTTAGTTGCATAAGGGGAGGTGTGACACAGTTCCTGCCCATGAAACATTACTAGGGAATTCATTCCCACGATCCTCATGTATTCAGAAGGTTGCCCTGAAGCTTATCTGTTGTCTTTTATACTTTACTTTCAGTCTTTCTTTCTGGGGAATATACTCCCCAATTACTTAGAGGCAATCATGCCATAATAGATAAAACAGATGGGGGACTCAGGAATGAGGAAAGGAAATCATGATGAGGATGTGGAAGAGGAGGAACAGTCCTTTAGAATCCTTACAGCAATGGGAAAGGATCTAGATAACATCACCACAAAGGGCATACATGGTCCTAGTAGAAAGAGTGCATTGCCAAACTTAGCATTGAATTTGGAAACTTAAGGAGATACATGTATCTTCCAGTTCAATGACAATTAATTAATTAGCCTGGATAAACTTGGAGACATCAAGAATAGAGAGTTAAAGTAGTCTCAAGAAGAAAGGGCATGAATAGAAAAGAAGGAATCCATAAAATAAAGTGATACATGGTCTTATTTTATAGGAGAAAAACATATATGATTTAGATACAAATGGTATTAGAAGGAGACATCATGAAACTATGGACATGCTAAGATTAGGAAACAAAGAGAATTAACAGATGTGTAAGTATATAAAAAGTTCGTACTTCCTTCTGTCTTTTTGAACAATTGAAAATTTTAATGCTTGGAGAGATATTAGGGAGAGCTAACTGGTTTATTTATATAAATTTTACAACTTTTTAAGGAATTATTTTTACTTTAATTGTCTGTCAACTTTTTGTTTTTGCATGGAAATAGTTACTAAAGACTGCTGTCTGTTGTGCCAGGAAAGCACAATAGCTATGCGCAGCCACCCTGAAGAACAAACTGTGAAAACCCAATAAGGAAATGCATTATGGCTTAGTGCTTAGACTTGCTCTAAGGATTCAAGAGTTGAAACTAACGATCTGGCATATAATTTATGCAAAATTAAGAACTTTTTGAAAATTATTAAGAATGATCAGAGTCTTCATGATATAATTTTAAAAAGTTAAAGACTTGGCAGAAATGAGAAGGAAGAATGATGAGAATCTCAGGGACTAGAGAGAGACTATATGAATGGACAGCTTACAGTCACTACTGATTCTGAGTCATTACTGAATCAACATTGATTCAGTATGTGTATTTGTGTGTGTGTATTTGTGTGTGTGTGTGTGTGTGTGTGTGTGTGTGTGTGTGTGTGTGACAGAGTGGGAGAGAGTGTCTATGTATTTGTGTACCTCTGTATGTATTGCAGTTTGTATCTCAATGTGTGAGATTGTGTGTAAATATGTATTTTTGTGTTTCTATCAGTCATAAAATGAGTGTGGCAGTTAGAGGACAAATTGTGTAATTTGGTTCATTAGTTCCATTATATATGTTCCTGAAATCAGAGGAACTTACATTCTGAGCCACATGGTGAGGGAAAAAAATCTGACTAGAGTGAGCCCTGCTCACAGATTGCTGAGAGGTGGCCTGAGTCCCCCGAGGTCTTAAACTCAGGATATCCCAGGTACTTGGTTCCGCCTGTTGGGCAGCTGCTCTGCACTGCTCCTACTCAGGGTTTGCTGTCTGGTATCCTGTTTCCCCAGGGGTCTTAAAGTTGGGATATCTCAGTTATCTGGTTCTGCCTGCTGGTCCAAAGCTGCTGGGAAGCTGGCTGAGGCTGACTCTCCCACCGCCGGCTGGATGGGAAGCAGCTGGCAAGATGGCGCTATCTGCAGGGAGTTCGGAGTCCGCCCTGCGAGCGCAGAGTGCAGGCTCGGCCACTGTGCCCCAAACCGCTACTCTTTGCGCAGCTCCCGCTCCAGGCCTGAGTCCCCGAAGGTCTTAAACTCGGGCTATCTTGGGTACCTGGTTCCGCAGGCTGGGTCTCAGCACCTGGGAAGCTGGCTGGGTCTGGCTTCCCCCATCACCAGCTAGATGGGAAGCTGCAGGCAAGATGGTGCTGCCTGCAGGGAGTTCGGGGTCCACCCTGCGAGCGCAGAGCACAGGCTCGGCCACTGTGCCCCAAACTGCTACTCTGTGTGCAGCCCCCACTCCAGGCCTGAGTCTCTGAAGGTCTTAAACTCGGGCTATCTCGGGTACCTGGTTCCGCTGGTTGGGTCTCGAATTCATTGTTTTTAATAGCTTTGTAGTATTCCATTATGTGAATGGATGACATTTTGTTTATCTATACATCTGTTAAAGGACACCTGGTTTGTATCCAGCTTCTGGCTATGCTAAATATGGCTTCCATGAACAAAGGGGAGCATGTGTCCTTATTACATGTTGGAGCATCCTTTGGATATATGCCCAGAAAAAACTATACCTGGGTCCTCAGGAAATACTTTGTCCAATTTTCTGAGGAACCACCAGACTGTTTTCCAGAGTGGTTGCACCAGCTTGCAATCCCACCAGCAATGTAGAAGTGTTCTTCTTTCTCCACACCCTTGCCAGCATCTGCTGTCACCTGAATTTTAGATCTAAGCAATTCTGACTGGAGTGAAGTAGAATCTTGAGGATATTAGGATTTATATTTCCTGATGACTATGGGTTTTTAACATTTCTTTAGGTGCTTCTCAGTCCTTCCTAAGTTTCCTAAGTTGAGAATTCTCCAATTAGCTCTGTTCCCCATGTTTTAATATGATTATTTGGTTCTCTGGGATATAACATGTCAGGTTCTTTATTAGTTCTTTATTAGCTGTATGACTGGTAAAGATTTTTTTCCCGATTTTTTAGTTGCATTTTTGTCCTATTAACAGTGCCTTTTGCCTTGCAATTTTATTAGGTCCCATTTCTCAATTCTTGGTCTTAGAGCATAAGCTATTGGTGTTCTGTTCAGAAAAATTTCCCTGGTTCCCATGTGTTCACAGCTTTCTCCCACATTCTCTTTTATTAGATTCAGTGTTTCTGGTTATATGTGGAAGTCCTCCATCCACTTATACTTGAGCTTTGTATATGGAGATAAGAATGGATCAATTTACATTCTTCTACATGTTGACTACCACTTGATACAGCACTATTTGTTGAAAATGCTGTCTTTTATCCACTGGATGGTTTTAGCTGCTTTGTCAAAAATCAAATGACCATAGTTGTATGGGTTCATTTCTGGGTCTTCAATTTTGTTCCATTGATCTACCTGGCTCTCACTGTACCAATACAATGGAGTTTTTTAATGCAATTGCTCTATAGTACAGCTTGAGATCAGGGATGTTGATTCCCCCAGATATTCTTTTATTGTTGAGAATAGTTTTCTCTATCCTGAGGTTTTTTTGTTGTTATTCCAAATGAATTTGAGAATTGCTCTCTCTAACTAGGTTTTTATTTTTTGTTTTTTTTCCATTTTTAAAGAGATATGTAGATAGATAGATAGATAGATAGATAGATAGATAGATAGATAGATGATAGATAGAGATAGATAGCTGTTAGATGGAGGGAAGGATAGACAAAAAGTCAGATAAATAGATGATGGATGGATAAATGATAGATGGATGGATAGATATATACAAAATAGATAGATAGATAGATAGATAGATAGATAATAGAACAGTCAGATACATTGATGAGAAAACATCAAACATGAGGCACATTAATTTGTTGGGTAAATATTTGGGGATAAATGTGAGAAGTTAAGAAAAGGGAAAGCTTGATCAAAATATATGAAAACATTTAAAAAATTTAAATATATTCTATTCCTTTAACTTTATTTTCTGTTATTCATAGTTTATTTTACACAGTGCTCCAAATTTCCTCTGTTTTATAATAGTACAGAGGGTCAGAAAATTGAACAGAGGTGTATACTAATGGGGGATGGGCAACTGGGGATAGCCACCAGAAAGTCCCAGATACCAGGAAACCAAGAGGTCCCCAGGACCCAATAGGGAAAGCATTAGCTTAAATATCCAACAGACTGGATAGAGAACCTGTAGAGACCATATCCAGAGGTTAGGCAGGGCCTCTGGTTGAGGGGTGGGTCCACACACCATCTCTAAAATGTTTACCCAGAATTGCTCCCATCTAAAGGAAATACAGGGACAAAGAATAGAACAGAGACTGAAAGGCCATCTAGAGACTTCCCCACCTGGGGAACCACTCATATCTAGACTCTATTGCTGATATCAATAAGTGCTTGCTGTCAGGAGCTTTATATAGCTGCCATCTGAGAGACTTTGCTAGATCATGACCAATACAGATGTGGTGCTGGCAGCCAAACCTCAGATCAATCACAGGGATCCCAATGGAGGAGTTAGAGGAAGGACTGAAGGAGCTGAAGAAGCTTGCAACCCCATAGGAAGAACAATGATATAAACCAGTCAGAGCCAGCCCCCTCCCAGAGCTCCCGGGGACTAAACCACTAACCAAAGAGCAAACATGAGGGAGCCATGGCTCTAGCTGCATATATAGCAGAGGATGATTTTATCTGGTATCAATAAGACAGAGGTCCTTGCGCCTGTGAAGGCTAGATGCTAGGGCATTGAGACAGGAGGGGCCTTGGTTTGGGTATCATCCTTATAGAATCAGCTGAGAGGACTGGGAGGAATAGGGTGTTTGCAGAGGGGAACCCAGGAAGGCGATAGCATTTAAAATGTAAATATATAAAATAACCAATAATTTTTTAATACCTGAAATTATATTTTTCATGACTTTTAATCTCTTGTTGAGGTTTTTGTTTGACATCCTGAGTTTTTAATTCCTATTTTCACAAGTTTGGGTGTTTATTAGTAATTCTACATCTTTGTTTAAGTAAATTTCACATCCCTTGTTGTTTTCAATATTATATCAAATAGCTTTGCTTTCATAGTCTTCATAAAGGAATTTATTCATATTCTCTTTAGGGTCTTTAAAACTATCATAATTGAAAGTCCTTGCTTGTGCCTCAGCTAATTTTTTTTTATAATTCCTATCACAAATGGATACCATGATTATTGAGGAAGTATATTGTCTTGGTTATTCATGTTTGTGTTTTTAATGCGTGGCTCTATTTATCTGTAATTATGATGATTGAAATGTTTCCTGATGTATATATTTTGTCTTACTTGTGTGAGTATTTTTGGTCTTTGTTGCTGTTACCCAGTATAAGTCCTAGCAAGTTATGACAGCTCTGGGGTCCCTTATGCCTCCATAGGGTAAGATAAGGGTGGTTATGTTGATGAGTTTTCCTTCAGGACAATAGAACTTCAAATAATATGGGTAGGCTAGAAAAATAGGGTAAAACAGACAGCTTACTAGAACTAGGGAGAGCCTTGGTCTGCACCAGGAGGGTGAGCCTCAATGTGATGCTGGTATCATGGGTGGAGGTGCTCAACCATCAGGATGCTGTAGGACTAAGGATATGTCTGGAAATACTGAAATGAAAATTGCGAATGATGGTAAAGAAACCCTTCTTGAGTTCTACCCAAGCATGTCACATTTGCATCCCTCATAGAGAAATGTTTTGTGGACCTGTAGAATCAAAGAGAATTAGAGATAGGGTAGAAGGAAAGAGTTAAAAGATCTGCCTGGAGTAACTAATGGGATTCTGTTGCTAAGCTATTGAGCTTAAATCTCAACTAACCTTCCTAGATTCATGGAAACAGTCAATCAGTTCTCGCACAATAACTCAGAACTACAGAGTCTTATACCACAAACTGTGAAGTAATCTCAGAAGCCCCTCTTAACACACATAACCTCACATTCCCAAACTTCCCATAAGGCCACAAAATGTTTGTTACCAATCAATACTGACACTTCCTTCCAGGACCTTGTAGACAAGTGTGCAAAATGGACATTAAATAACAACTTTAATACTGATGACCAGGTCATTCTCAGTCACCCATTCATTCATTTATTCTTTGACCTCACAGCTTCTTTGTTTTTTTTTCTTTTTTTATTGAATATTGTCTTCATTTACATTGCCAATGATAAAGCCTTTCCCAATTTCGTCCATTCCCTAAGACCTCCAACCCTTCCTCCCTCCCCTGACTCCACATATATGTCCCTCCACCCAGCACACTCCCACCTCTCCCCTCACTTTCCCTTTGTTGGGGCCTCTGTTGAGCCTTTACCCGACCAAGAACCATTCCTCCCACTGATGTCCAACAATGCATTCCTTTGCCACAGTTTTGGCTAGAACCATGTGTGCCCCTTGGTTCATGGTTCAGTCCCTGGGAATCTTGGGGCATCTGAGTGGCCGAAAGCATTGTTCTTCCATGGGGATGTAAACCTCTTCAGCTCCTCTGGACCACCCTTCAGCTACTCCATTGGGGATCCCATGCCCAGTCCAATAGTTTGTTGCTTGCATCTGGCTCTGTATTTGTAAGACTCTGGGAGGGACCCTCCGGAAACAATCATGGCATGCCACTTTTGGTATACACTTCTTGTCATATACAGTAGTGTCACAGTTTGTTGACTGTTTCTAGGATGAATCCCCAGGTAGGACAGTCTCTGAATGGCCTTTACTTCAGCCTCTGCTCCACACATTGTCTCCCTTATTGCTTCACTGAGTATTTTGTTCCCTTTCTTAGAGGAACCAAAACACCCTCACTTAAGTCCTTCTTCTTGAGTTTCCTGTGCTGGGTGAATTGTAACTTGCTTATTTTGAGCTTTTGGGCTAGCATCTGCTTACTAGTGAGTGCATACCATGTGTATTCTTTTGTGATTGGGTTGCCTCACTCAGGATGACACTTTCTAGTTCTATCAATTTGCCTAAGAATTTCATGAATTCATTGTTTTTAATAGCTGAATAGTACTCCATTGTATATATATACCAGTTTCTGTATTCAATCCTCTGCTGAGGGACATCTGGATTTGTTCCATCTTCTGGCTATCATAAATAAGAGGAGCATCTGTCCTTATTACATTTAGGAGCATCTTCTGGGTATATGCCCAGGAGTGGTATAGCTGGGTTCGCAGGTAGTACTATGTCTAATTTTCTGAGGAATTGCCAAACTGATCTCAAGAGTGGTATTACCAGTTGCAATATTACCAACAATGGAGTACTGTTCCTTTTTCCCCACATCCTATCCAGCATCTGCTGTAACCTGAGTTTTTAATCATAACCATACTGACCAATGTAACGTAGAATCTCAGTGTTGTTTTGATTTGCATATCCCTGATAACTAAGGATGGTAAATATTTTCTTAGGTACTTTAGAGCTCAGTTAGGAATTCCCTGTTTAGCTTTGTACCCCATTTTTAATAGGGTTATTTGACTCTCTTAGGACTAACTTCTTGAGTTCTTTGTATACATTGGATATTAGCCCTCTATGGGATGCAGGGTTAGTAAAGATATTTTCCCAATTTGTTGGTTGCCATTTTGTCCTATGTCCTTTACCTTACAGAAGCTTTGCAGTTTTATGAGGTCCCATTTGTTATTCTTGTTCTTAGAGCCAAAGCCATTGGTGTTCTGTTCAGGAACTTTTCCCCTGTGCCCACGTGTTCAAGATTCATCCCCAGTTTCTACTCTATAAGCTTCAGTGTGTCTGGTTTTATGTGTAAATCCTTGATCCAATTGGATTTGAACTTTGTACAAAGAGAAAAGAATTGGTCTATTTGGATTTTTCTGCATGCAGATCTCCAGTTGATCCAGCACCATTTGTTAAAAATGCTGGCTTTTTTCCACTGGATGTTTTTAGCTCCTTTGTCAAATACCAAGTGACCATACATATGTGAGTTCTTTTCTGGGTCTTCAATTCTATTCCATTGATCTTCCTGCCAGTCTGCATACCAATACCAAACAGATTTTATCACTATCACTCTGTAGTAGAGCTTGATTTCAGGGATGGTGATATTGCCCAAAAGATCTTTTGTTGCGTAGAATCGTTTTTGCTATCCTGTTATTCCAGAGGAACTAGAGAATTGTTGTTTCTACATCTATGAAGAATTGATGTGGGATTTTGATGGGGATTCAATTGAAGCTGTATATTGCTTTTGGCAAGATGCCCATTTTGACTATATTGATCTTGCCAATCCATGAACATGGGAGATCTTTCCACCTTCTGAGACTTCCTTTGATTTCTTTCTTGAGAGTTTCAAAATTCTTCTCATATAGATCTTTCACTCGCTTCGTTAGGGTCACACCTAGGTGTGAAATATTATTTGTGACTATTTGAAGGGTGTTATTTCCCTAATTTCCTTGTCCTCTTGTTTATCCTTTGAGTAGAGGAAGGCTACTGATTTGGTTGTTAATTTTATATCCAGCCACTTTGCTGAAGTTGTTTGTCAGCTTTAGGATTTCTCTGATGGAAGTCTTAGGTGTTGCTTAAGTATAAAAAAAGTCATATTTTGACATCTTCCTTTCCAATTTGTATAATCTGACCTCCTTTAGCTACCTGATTTCTCTGGCTAGGACTTCAAGTACTATATTGAATAGATAGGGAGAGATTGGGCAGTCTTCTCTGGTCCCCAATTTTAGTGGGATTGCGTCAAGTTTTTCTCCCTTTAACTTGATGTTGGCTACTGGTTTGCAGTATATTGCTTTCACTATGTTTAGATATGGGCCTTGGATTCCTGATCTCTCCAAGACTTTTATCCTGAAAGGATACTAGATTTTGCCAAAAGCCTTTTCAGAATTTAATGAAATGGCCATGCGGTTTTTGTTCTTTAGTTTTTTTTTTTTTTTTTTTTTTTTGTTGTCGATTACATTGACAGATTTCCATAAATTGAACCACTCATGCATCCCTGGGATGAAGCCTAGCTGATTTTGGTGAATTACAGTTTTGATACATTCTTGGATTTGATTGTCCAGGATTTTGTTCAGTATTTTTGCATCAATATTCATGTGGGAGACTGTTCAGAAGTTCCCCTTCCTTGTTTGGTCTTTGTTTGCTTTAGGTATAAGCATTATTTTGGCTTCATAGAATGAATTGGGTAGTGTTCCTTGAGTTTCTATTTCATGGAAAATTTTGAAGAATACCAGTATTAACTCTTCTTTGAAGATCTGATAGAATTTCCCCCTAAATCCATCTGTTCCTGGGCTTATTTTGGGGGGGGGGAATTTTAATGACTGCTTCTATTTCCTTAGGATTTCTGGGACTATTTAGATGATTTATGTGATCCTGTTTTAACATTGGCACCTTGTATGTATCTAGAAAGTTGTCCATTTCATCCAGGTTTTCAAACCTTGTTGAATATAAACTCTTGTAGTAGGATCTGATGATTTTTTTTGATTTTCCACAGTTTCTGTAGGGTTCTTATATATTCATGGGCATCTCTTACTTTAAGTTAGGGAAGTTTTCCTCTATAATTTTGTTGAAGATATTTACTGGACCTTTAAGATGTAAATCCTTGCTTTCTTCTATACCTATAATGCTTAATTTTAGTCTTCTCATTTTATCCTGGATTTCCTGGATGTTTTCTGTTACAAGATTTTTTTGCATTTTGTATTTTCTTTGACTGTTGAATCAATGTTTTCTATGGAATCGTCAGTATCTGAGATTCTTTCTTCTATCTCGTGTATTCTGTTGTTGATTCTTACATCTATGCAGCCTAAATTCTTTCCAAGGTTTTCTATCTTCAGAGATGTCTCACTTTGTGATTTCTTTATTGATTCTATTTCCAGTATTAGATCCTGGATAGTTTTGTTCTGTTCCTTCACTTGTTTGTTTTTTCCTGAAATTCTTTAAGCAATTTTTATGTTTGCTCTTTAAGGGCTTCTACCTGTTGACCCATGTTCTTCTGTGTTTCTTTTAGGGATTTTTGAGATTGCTCTTTAAATGTTTCACATGTTGACCCATGTTCTCCCATAATTCCCTATGGGATTTTTGTATTGCCTTTTTAAGGGCTTCTACCTGTTGACCCATGTTCTCCCATATTTCTTTCAGAGATTTTTGTGTTTCCTCTTTAAGGTCTTCTACCTTTTGATCCATATTCTCTTGTATTTCTTTAAGGGATTTTTGTGCTTCTACCTGTTGGCCCATGTTCTCCTGTATTTCTTTAAGGGGGTTATTTATGTCATTCTTGAAGGCCCCCATCAACATTATGAGATGTGATTTTAAATCTAGCTCTGGCTTTTCTGATGTGATGGAGTATGCAGGATTTGCTGTTGTGGGAGAACTGGGTTCTGAAGGTGCCATGTTGCCTTTATTTCTGATGGTAATGATCCTGCATTTGCCTTTGGCCATCTTGTTATCTACTGTGTTAGCTGGTCTTGCTGTCTCTATCTTCTCTGTTCTATAGGTCTGTGTTTCTGTATTCCTGGGATTCCCTTTCTCTCCAATTCCCTGCAAACAGCTGGTTCTCCAGGAAGTGTCAAGTGATGGGGTCTCTCCTGTGGAAGACTTGGCAAGAGTCAAATGCCCTGCAGGCTGCTATTTCTCAAATTATCTGCTGCTACAAAATCTCAAATGCTCTGCTGACGGTGGTTCTAGACTGCCCCACTTCTACCAGTTTGAATGCACCTACTGGTGCCAGTTCTTGAATGCTGTGATCCTGCCCACTCTCTAGAGAGTATCAGGAAGTGGGGTCCTCCCCATGTCATAAAGGATGCAGTTCTATCACATCTGATGTAAAAGGACAGTGGTGGTGGAGGAGTGAGGGGTAGAAGGGAAAGAAGAAGTGTGGTGATCTGAAGGCTGCTGGGAAGTGAGCAGCTCTGGGCCTCTAGGAGTGCTGGATGATTCTTACCAAATAACCTGTTCCTACCAATTCTTAAGAGAATATCAGAAAGTAGGATCTTCCCTGTATCAGTTGTGGCACAGGTCTCTGAAAGCAGGACTTCATCTAAGCACAGGACTCTCTGTAAGTCAGATGCTCCCTTTCGGGATAAGTGCCCAGACAGCTGTAGGGATGCCCAGCCCCTATATGCAGAAGGAACCCAGGTGGACTGTGTCTAGAGTGATCTTACACTCTGGTGTTCCCTGCCTATCTGGCTGAGCTGGCTGCTTGGTCACAGGAACAAAGATGATGGCGATCTCAGATTGCAGGGTTCCCTCTAACCGTGGGTCTCCCTGCAGGTCAGATGTTCCCTTGGAGAATAATGGGTGGATCTGGTTTTCCTTTAACATGAAAGGATGCTGAATTTTGTCAAATGCTTTTTCAGCATCTAAAGAAATGACCATGTGGGTTTTTTCTATTGAGTTTGTTTATGTAGATTACATTGATGTATTTCTGGATAATGAACCATCCCTCCACGTCTGGATTGAATCTACTTGATCATGGTGATTGATCATTTTGATGTATTCCTGGATTCGGTTGGCAAGAATTGTATTGAGTATTTTTGCATTGATATTCATGAGGAACATTGGTCTGAGGTTGGTTTTCTCTGTTGGATCTTTGGGTGGGTTTGATATGAGTGTAATTTTGGCTTCATAGAGTTGGGTAGTGTTCCTTCTGTTTCTATTTTGTGGAATCGTTTGAAGTGTATTGGTGTTAGGTCTCCTTTGAAAGTCTGATACAGGTTTCAAGTAAAACTATCTGGTCTTGTGCGTTTATGGTTGGGAGACTTTCAATTAGTGCTTCTTTTTCTTTAGGGGTTATGGTATGGTTTAGATGGTCTAACTGATATTGATTTAACTTTGGTATTTGTTAACTGTCTACAAAGCTGCCCATTTCATCCAGATTTTTTCAGAGTATATTTTTGCTTCATTAAAAAAAATAACTATCAGGTGCCAATGACCACGTGAATTGAAATCTTTGCATTCAATTTGGTTCCATTGATTCCTTGTCTTTATTCTCTCTCTTCCATTCTCCTTCCCCTTATTCTTCATTCTTTATTTATTTTATTTATTTATTTTATTTAATCCTCCTGTTCCAATCTCCCCATTGCCTCCAAATGTCTGTATGGTCTATTCATCTGTCCTTGGAAATATACTTTATTTCCATTTATTTCTATATTTATATACATAAATTTTGTTGTTATACACATCAAAGGGTTAAAAGCTAACACGCTCCATATAGAAAGTGACATCACATGAGTGCACAGAATTTCCTATAACCACAGTGAGAAGCCCAAAGGAGTTGAAAATTAAGTATTATAAAATAAAACAATGTGATAACAGTAAGAAAGAATGGTATAATTTCTTTACCATTGATTTGAATCAGAGAGAAATCATAGGAGGAAGGTAGATCCCACTTTTAAGTAATTCAATTTTAGGTCTCAAATGTGCGGCCAAAGAAGGGGACCTAGGAATATTCAGCTGTGCAAACTCTTCTCCATAGTGCTTTCTTCTTGATTGACCTGGCAGCTGTTTCTGTTATGAGATATACAAAGTTCCACTATAAGTGTTAACTACCTTCTCATTATGTACTTGTTGGTGTTGTAATATTAAAAAGGAATACAATCGGCATTCCACAACACCCTCACATCTTAGCTAGAAGTCATTCACTAGACATATAAACATGGCTTTATTTGTATAATTCTTCTCAGAGGTATAACACTGTAGAATATCTGGGAGGTAGTATTTACTGAACTACAAATTAAAAGATAAGCAATGAACAGAGACATTGTGTACCTTAGACTTGAAGTGATACACTAGCATAATGCTGAAAAATGAGAACTTGCTATTGTTTCGTCCTGGATATTGTTACCAGAAGTAACAACTATGTCAGCTATTTACCTAAGGAATATTCTCCAATTCTTGACTGTTGACAGTCCACCTCCCATTTTACAGTCATTCTCTGGCACGGCTTCACATGTTTTATACTCTGTTCCTTCATTAAATCAATTGGAAATGTATTGTGACATTTATGACTATTTATCCAGGTTCTTTTTATTTGGGAAGATTAGGGTGCTTGTAAGGCATTGTTCTGGTCCCCTCATCATACCCTTTGCACACAGAGAGCCCTTTACTGCATTGTAGAGAGGACCTGACATGCATTGGATCTCTATCTAGAAGTTTCCTTAGATAAAGGCTTATGTAGCTGGAACTAATCTTATTTTAAATGTCATCTTTTATTCTCCAGGGATATCTATCATATTGAAACAGCCGCTTATCCCAATAATTCTATGTAAATTCTATGTTCCTGTCAAGACTTTTCCTGAAAATGTTCTGTAGTTTTTCTTCTCCAGTTGTATAATATATCTATGTCCAAATTTTAACTTTTAATTTATAAGCCACATTGCAAACAAGATATCATACTTCTCCTGGGAAAGATAGAATGACCCATTTTCTCAGAGGAAATGTGACTTTGTCACTCTTCTCATTTTCACTTCTATCCATAGATATCTTCAGTCCAATGACTTCCTTTACTATGTTTCAGTTTTTCTGACAACATTGGGAAAATCTGTACCAAGATGTGTCACACTGTACAGTCTCCTTCCCATTGTGATTATGGACAAAGCCAATACTGAATTCAAAAATCAAGCTCTGGCACATTGTCCACCACATATCATCTGACCACTCATTGGGCATTTATGACTAGTTCGCTGAAATAAGTGATGCTGTGTGTCCCTTTTAGATCTTATATACATGTTAAAAAGGAAAAATTTATATATCATTAGCATCAGGAGAGGATATGTTGTTAGGGATTACACTCCAATAATAATAATCTTGTGATAGATGATATGGGACAAGTCTGTGTGGCCATGAGTGTCTTTCTGAAAGAGAAGTGAATAAAAACCTGTGCCTGTGACATGACAAGTATGATTGTGAGTATCCGTATGGAGATGAGGTAGAGAAAAATATTGTTATGGCTTAAGATGGGAAGGCTTGCACAAACATTAACTATTTTAAATAAAGATTTCAGACAATTGGGCACATTCCTCTTTTTTTCTTAGCTTAAAAAGAACTGAGAAAAATGATATAAGCTTGTAATTGGAGGATTAAAATCAGAGTGTGGAAAGATTTTGAATGTGTTAATTAATATGCAATGGCTGTCTAGAGAGATCATGTTCAAAAGAAAGAAGAAAAAAGTTGCAAGGAAGAGAACAGAGCAGAAGAAAAAAAAGAATAGGTGAAACCAAAAGACTGGTCCAAGAAATGAAAAACAATATCAACATCAGCATCTCTCCATGTTTAGTTTGAGAAGCTCATCCTGTTTGCAGAGAACAAAGACCCAGAAGGTCATATCTTCATACTATGTCCTCCAATCACATGTATCCTACTTACTACTGATGTTTGCTAAACACTTATTTATTTATTTATTTACTTATTGAAAAAAGTAAAGGGAAGTAAAAAACACTTTATGATAAAATGAAAGATTTACATGGAAAATATTTCAGCTAGTCATGTTAAAATTGACCATTTTCATGGAAAATTAAGGAGTATAGTGGGAGGCATGTAAAGCATTGCTACATTAATTGAAATATGAGAAAGAAACATTGTATGATAGGATTGAAGATTTATGTGGAAAATATTTCCGATAAATATTGTAGAAAAAATGTAGAAAAACATATTAGAATTGAAGATTATCATGGAAAATTTTATATAGATATAAAAATGGTTGGCATAAAAGTATTCCTAGGTTGATTAAGAGTGGAATTATAAATATTTCCTGATAAACTCGAACGTTTACATAGAAAATATTTCTGATAAAATTGTAGAAATATATAGACAAACATGTTAAAATTAAAGATTATCATGGAAATTATATAGATAAAATGATAGGAATAGATAATTCTAAGTGGATTGAAGGCAGAATTATAAATATTTCCAGATAAGATTGAAGATTTACATGGAAAATCTTTCTGAAATTGACCAAGCCTTCTCAGTCAACAGGTTTTCCAGAGCAGGAGTGAGGATTGAAAAGAAAGAGACTATTAGACAAAACTGCAGTATGACCCCAGTCAATTATGAGATTGAAGGGCAGGCTTAATAATCTTCAACCCCCTTTTATACCAGTTTAATTACATGCAGAAATCAAGGTCAAAAGTAGTACAATGAGGAACAAACAAGACAATAAACACAAAACTGTCCAATGGTGTGTAAGGATAACCAAAATACCTGAGTCTACTTTCTTGTTCAAGCCCAGAATCTTTCCTAAGGCTTGTTTCTCTCCTTACACCCTAAGATAAAAATTCCTGCCTTAACCTACTATCTTATTATGCAGATTCCTGCTTGAAGCCCTTGTCCTTGGCCGATATCAAGTTCCTGTCAGACAGCACAGCACCCCAATAAGGCTCTCCACATATCCCCCTTTTTTATTTCATAAATAAGGCTGAGCCTGTCTTAGGTCATTCTCACAAGAGGACCTTCCTTACCCATCAAGATCATGCTCAGCTTGTTTGTATTAAGTGAACAAACATGGCCTTATTAGTGTTTAATAATAAGTAAACACTGACTTATTAGTGTTTATTAATAAACATAGCTTTTTGGGCACTTGTCTCTCTTAGGTCGGTAAGGCTTTGTGTAGAATTTTACCCATCCTTGACTTTCCAGCCTGTTATATTAGTGACTCTGTTTGGGGGTTCATTCTCAGTTTCAAGCCATGTGCCTTCGCTGCCAACAGATTAATATTGTTAAAGACAAGCTCTGACACGATGGGCAGGAATAAAAGTATCCACAGGACAAGGAGGGCTAGCATTATCAAGCCATATATGCCATTCTTAAAGATTGACTAGGATGGAAATAGTAACTTCAGGCTATGGATAATTTTGCCAGCAATATCAGCAGCATCAAAGCTCAGTGGAGCAGCATTCTTTAAAATCATAATCTCAGTATGCAAAGCTAAAATATCTAGAAAGATGTTGGAATTATGCCAAATACCCTGCAAGTATTTTTGTATTCTTTCTCAATTATAGTGACTATCATTGTTAACTTTAGAAGTAGCACAAATCCATTGGTATTTAGCATGGCACTAGAGATGACTTCTTACTTTTGAACTCTGGACCTACTCTCCAATAATTTGAATGGTATTATAAAGAGTATCAATCCATTGCTCCAAATGCTAAGTCTTCTTGAATACTCAACATTAGTAACATTTTTTGCTAAATGATTAACAAAATTAGCTGCCTAACTTCTTGTATCAAAGCAATTGTAGAGGCAGTGGTGCTAGCTGTCAACTTAATTAAACTTGCTGTACCAGCAATAATCAAGCCCACTACTCTCTTGCTTCTGCTTAAAGCCTGACTCACTTCCTCCAGTACCTGCAAGCTTTTTTCAGAATACCAAGGTCCTGTAATATTTACAGGTAATTAGACAAAAGCTGGTTCATAGACCACCGTAACAGATATGCCAGTTTTCAACACACTAACACAATTAGAAAGTGTACAATTGATACAACTTACATTAAATACTGTAGAAGAGACAAAAGTAATTTTGACACTACCAAATAAAAAATTGGGAGCTTTAACACATGCACTAATACTTGTTTCAAATCCATATCCTATCCCAATTTTATCTATTGCTAACATACCATCATAGAAAACTGCAGCTCACTTCCAAATATGTCTCTGAAAATGTCCAGAACCAGCCTTCAAATGAAGATTGTCATTTTCAATATTGGATCGATTTCTATACCAGTCCATGATAGAGTGAGAATAACTCGTCACACTAAAGGATTTAAAAGAGTCTCTATTTGATTAATTTTTCTAAGTCAGTTTCCATGTTCTCTGTTCCACAAGATCAAAAGGCTTGAGTCAAGGCAGCTTGTCCAAACTGGGATATAGGGAAGCAAAGAATATGGGTCAGGAACAAATGTCTAAAACAGTTTTTCTGTCATCATTTTCAGGGCACTCAGCAAGCTTACAGGTCAACATCATTCTTTGTCCCAGCATCAGCATGTTACACCAATCACTCTGTCAGCTAGCATGTTCTTTCCGCATCCTGTAGAGTAAAGCACAAACATGCCCTCTTCCCCATATTAAATACCTGATCAGGATCATAACATACACCAAGTATGTGGATCCTTCCATTTCACCTAGGCATAATTATGCCTAGATGTAGGGTGCCATAGACACTCAGCAGAGTTCCTTGGCATTCAATTTAAAAAAAAAAGAATTTAAAATAAAAAAATAACATTATTTAAATAATTTTGTGGTGTATATATGGAGAATATAACTCCCCCTTTTATATTTTATGAAGATATTGTTTTAAAGTTCCACAATACCTGTTTCTCAATACTTTGTCCTTGAGAATTATAAGGAATCCTAGTAATATGGGTAATATTAAATTGTCTACAACAAGTCTCAAATGCTCGACGGCAATAGCCAGTTCCATTATCAGTTTTAATCTGATTGGAAATACCCAATATAGAAAAACAGCATAGGCAATGACTGATTATCTTTTTAGTTGTTTCTCCTGTTAAAGCATTGGCAAATAGAAAGCCTGAAAAGGTGTCAATCGTCACATATACATATTTTAATTTTCCAAAATTAGAAATGTGAGTGACATCCATTTGCAATAATCGATTAAGTACGTCCTCGAAGATTAACAGCATTGTGTGGTGCAGGTAGAAACTGAGGACATTCAGAGTAAGTCTTTTCATTTTGACATGCACATTCTCTAGAAATACCAAATTGCCATCTCAAGCTATTATTATTTTGATGATGTAAAGAAGAGATTGAGATTGGTTGGCTAATTGTTCCTGTATAAGACCTATGACCTTCCTGATATATAGATCTGCTGTGGTATTGCCCTCACTAAGGGGTTCTTGCAATCCAGTACGAGCTCTTAAGTGGCCTGCAAAATAGCAAATTGTAAGTTCTCTTAAATCTGTTGTATTTGCATGAATAATTGCAAAATTTGAGAAGTAGCAGTATCTAAAAAAAGAAACAGTTTTGAGTAATTGCAAGCTATGAGCTATATATTGACTATAAGTATACAAATTAAAAGCTTGGTTTTTCAGTATTTCAAAAATAGCAGCTATACCATGTAGTTCGATTATTTGTTCTGAAGCAGGGGGAAACTCAAGAGAATGAACCTGTGATTCAATCACATATGCAGCCTTCCCATTAGATGAGCCATCAGTAAATACATTGAGAGCATTCTCTATGGGTTGCATGCATGAATTCACAGGGAATACAAAAGCATGCAAAGAGGCAATTATCAATTTTGCCTAGAAAATTTGCACATACAATAGGCCAAATATCAGTATTATGCAATAACCAATTTAGTTGCAGTTTGGAATAAGGAATAAATATTTAATCAGGTTCTTTCCCAAAATATTTCCTCGATTCTATCCTACAATTCTGTATTAACACAGCAACAGCTTCATAATAAAATGTTAAAACTTTCTTTGGAGACAAAGAAAGATGAATCCACATTAGTGATCCCTTCTGCCAAAGGACTTCTGTTGGCGTGTGACTTGTAGCAAGAATGCAAGCAGATAATAATTGATCAAAATCTATGTAATGTATCTGGTGTTGGTTAATAGCTTCCTTTACTTTTCTGCAAAGCTATTCATCCCTCATCAGTTAATTGTCTAGGGGAATTAGGATTTGCATCCCCCTTGAGGGTATCAAACAGGTATAAGTTCTCTTGTAGTAAGTTTAAGATGAGATCTTAGCCAATTATTATCTCCTAATAACTTTTGAAAATATTTTAAAGTAAGTAAATTATCTTTTCTTATTTGAATTTTCTGTGCTACAGTTCATTTAGGTTATGACTGATATCCCAAATATTGAAAAACATATTTCCTTTTAATCTTTTCAGGAGCAACAACTACTCCCCAAAAATTTAAAGCACATTTTAAGAGCAAAGGCCTTTAACAAAACTCCATTAATATACACTGAAAGATTCAAAGTTCTAGCTTCTTGTATTAAAGCAGAGACAAAAGTCTTTCTCACATAAGGTGGGACTATTAGCCATTCTTGAGGCAAAACTTTCCAATGATATCGCTTCACAAACTCCATCATCAGGATGCAAAGGAATAATCATAATAACAATTCTCCAAATCCATAATACCTCTATGAGGTAGGCAGACCAGATTATAATGACTTCAGAAGGCCTCTTAGGCCAAAGCAATCCTCTATATTGCTTAGCCTGCTTTCTTATAGAACCCAAGACTTCCAACCCAGAGATGGTACCACCTATAAGAGGCCCTCCTACATTGATCCCTATTTGAGAAATGACTTACAGCTGGATTGCTTTGAGGCATTTCCTCACCTGAAGCTCCGTTCTCTGTGATAGCTCCAGATTTTGTCAAGTTTACAAAAAAAACCAGCCAGTACAGCTATCCACTGGGGAAGAAATGCCTTTGTAAGCCTCATTAACCATTTCATAAATCGTAAATTTGAACTTTATTTGGATCATCACCTTGATAGATCTGCAATAATGCTGCTTTGGCCTAAGAGGAATTCGCTGAAGTTGAGGCAAGGACCCCGAAAAAAACTTCCCAAGGCAAGGAGGGTCATGCATCATCTGAGGTTGCTCTGAGCTTTGCAACTTCAAATGTAAATATCTCTTAATCTATTGCCTGAGGCCAGACCCATAGAAGACCCCTCCTCTGGGGAGGATAGATTCCAGGGGAGCGATTCTACTACCTGTCTATGTCTTTAATTTTTTGGAAAATATTTTCTAAAATTATTTATGCCCCATACTTAAATCACAAGAATCAAGGTAGGGAAGAAAGGATTTATTCAGCTTATATTTCCACATTGTTGTTCATGACTAAAGAAGTCGGGACTGGAACTCAAGCAGACCAGAAAACAGGAGCTGATGCAATGGCCATGGAGGAATGTTCCTTACTGGCTTGTTCCCCTGGATTGTTTAGCCTGCCTTCTTATAGAACCAAAGACTACCAACCCAGAGATGGTACCACCCATAAGGGGTCCTCCTACATTGATCCCTATTTGAGAAATGCCTTACAGCTGGATTGCTTCAAGGCATTTCCTCACCTGAAGCTCCTTTCTCTGTGACAGCTCCAGATTTTGTAAAGTTTACACAAATCCAGCCAGTACAGCTATCCACTGGAAAGAAATGCCCTGAATATATCTATAGACAGAATACTGTCCAAAATCAACAAACAGATGCAGGATAGTCTACTACTATACTCTGCCATGATAGAGTAAGCTAGTCCTTCATAAATTTCTACCTCACTTAAGGTCTGTCAGTTGTTCTGGGCCAGAAGGCTGAAGATAGATGCTTCAACCTTTGAATGAATGTTGGGCACTCTCTGGGCAGTCAGTAGTCTCTGTTAATTGTTTAAATTTTGGAAGCTATGTTCCTGCACTTACTGCATACTCAAATATTTATTCCTTTTCAAATCTCTGGTGCAGTTGAATATTAATTATAGTCTCACAATCAAACTTAAGTTGCTTAGCATTAAAAATGTGTTCTAGATATTCAATAATGGTTTTTGAATAGTAATAAGAGGTAAAATCAAAATAATTGAGGTACATAATTGTAAATTCATTAAGTTCAGATAGATGATAAAATACTTTATCTGAATTACCAAATACAATGGACTGGATGCTATAAATGGGTATCATATTTTATAACTTTCATAATTGTTATAATTGTATTGAATTTATATCTGAAAGAACAGGAAAGTTTCATTAGATTTATAAACAAATTTTCGAGTTTTGTCTTGCTGTCTATTGTAATGCTGAATGTGGGTCCCCAAGATCTAGATTCTGCCTGTAGAGATGTGACCCTGCCCCCAAGTTATTTCTGTTTGGTTAATAAAAATGGCAACAGCCAAATCTGGGCAGAAGAGACAAAGGTGGGGTTAAGGATTTCCAGGGTTGAAGAAAAACATGAGAAGAGAATATGGGACAGAAGAGATAGGAGAAGCTGCCGTGGGTTAGGTAAGCCATAAAATTGTGGCCTTGAGGTAGATTCAATTGAAGTTAAATACAGCCCAGAAGAAACACAATAAGTAGTGAGTAACTACTAAGGGGTTTTGATAGGAAAGTATATTCTAATAGCATAAGAATATAGGTTTCTGCCCAGCTCTTATGTTATTTAAGGCTTATTGTTAATATAATGACTGTATTTGTGTTTTATCCAGGAACTAAATGGTCCAATGGGGGATAGAATAATCAGGACAGGATTAATAATTTCTACAATAGGTAGGAATGTTGCTTGCTTCCCTCCTAAGGATACTTGTATGATGGCTTCTGGTTCCATGAAAGGTAGTCTTAATATGGAGACTTTCAGTTTAGTTTGAATCCAGTGCTTTCTAAACTCTTTGTTTGAAGTGCATAGTATTTGAGCTGTAGGAAATCCAGTGGTAAGGAAGGGCATTAGCAATAGCCATTAATGTTTTGTAATATTTTAAACAACTCTGACCAACAACTAATAAAAGGAAATCTTATGAATAGTGTTAAGGGTTTTTAGAGGGGGGATTTAGCTCTTAAAGTGAGCTTTGTCAAAAGTGATGGAAGGATTATATTTTAACTCTATATGTATATTTACACACTGATGGGTTCAGCATGGCCTTGGAAGGGGTGATGTGAAACATTTCCCACACCTGAAGCAGAGCCACCACAACATGAGTCTTCCCTAGTGCTGATGGTTGCTATAGACAAAAAGCTTATTTTCATAATAATGTACATAATTACTTAATGTTCCTCTTTCAGGGAATTTTCTCCCTGCCAAGAATATTGCAGAATGTTCTCCCTGCCATGGTTACTGCCTACACTACAATAACAAACAGCATGATTCTTGGAAGTGAAAATTTGTCTGGTGATCCTCAATTAAATGATGATGCTATGACCTTCCAGACAGTCCTTAAGGCATTGGGAAAGAACTCTATTTCAGTAATACATAAATCAGTACAAGAGCTGTTCTTTACAGGATTTCTCATATATATGGAAAATATAAATATGCAATATGAATTGTATGATGGGCTTCATGAATCTGAAAAATCAGGCATCTGCAATACTGAGTGAGCTTTGTCAGGAAGGTATTAAAGGAGACAAGATTATGTCAATAGAGGAAAAATAATCTGGATCACAAAAGGAAAAGGAATACTTAATATACAAAGCCCACATATGTTGCTACTTTGTTTCCAACCCAATTCCCCTGGTAAAAGAAAGTTCAACTCAATCAGTTAACAAACAAGCTACAAGCCTAGATTAGGCAGATTTCCCATTACACTACTCTATTTCCAGCTATATTATCCCATATAACTTGTGGTTTCTCCAGGCCCCAAGTTTCTCTCTCTGATGCCTCTTCATTGATCTCCTGTAGCTCCTCCCCTTCTTGTTTATCTTCTGTTGCTCCTCCCCAGACTCTCAGCTCCTCCCACTTCCTCCTGCCCAATCATTGGCTCAAGCCTTTATTTGAAAAGTTAAGGTGAGGAGAAGGTTCACAAGGCAACTCTTCATCTGCAGCCCCTCTGAGGAGTAGAATTAGCATCAAAATACAAGCCCAGAGCTATCCAAAACACAGATAGATGATTATATTAGTTGCACAACAACAGATTTGGCACTAGATGGTAAACTGAGGCCGGAAGTTGATGAGGGGCCAGTGTCAAGAGCAGCTGATATCAGTGAATCTGAATGCCTTCAGGTGCTGTAACAGTTAGAGATGAGAAAAGGAGGAAATCAAATACTCAAAAGCACATCGAATGGTTGAAGTAAGGCAAGCTTCATGATTTATCACTTTGTTTAACCCCTTTTTATACCCTGTGTGTCAGATTTTTTGTTATTAGGAAGAAAATTACCTCATAGTCATGAATTACATATTTTTCCGGAAAAAAATCACCACAAAAAAAAATGTATTCTTCAAAAATAGATTAAATCAGTACACAAAAGAAAATGAGAAAATATTGATTTTGCATTTCTTATATGAAACTGACATAAAACTAAACAATTCTCATCTACCTTTCTTTCCAAAGGCTCATAGTGACCTCAAAGCAGTAATTTTTAATCATTGGGTATCAAAGCTTAAACAAGCCAAGTCTATAGTAGTAGACTTTTTCCTATGTGCGATTGAAAACAATATATACTTACTAAGGTGCAAGTCATCTTTTTTACATATAATTTTGAAGTTCTAGTCAGCTAATCCAGCTAATTATCTGTACTCATAATTGAATTATTTGATCTTGATTATAAAATTATTATTTTCTGGTACACACCAAAAACGCTGTTACTTCTCCCCTAGATTACAAGATCAAAGAATAAAGGTCCAACCTAAGTGCATGCTTACATTGATGATTAACTTGGTCCAAGCCTACACTTCTTGCTTCTACAATGTGTGCTTGTAATTCATGAAGGCTCACTGTACTCTGTACTCATTTCTCTAACTCAAGAAACTTTGTCATTCTATCAGGAAAAAGAACATTTTATTTTTAATTCTAACTTAAAACTTTCCATCAACTGTCCAAATTTCCCTACTTTATCTTTCAGAACTACTACACTAACTTCACAAAATTATTTAAATCAAACAAACTTTTTTTAAAAAAAATATTACTTATATAAAGTCAGTAACTCAATAAAATCATTAATGCATCTAGACTGGAATATCTTCAGAGTTTTCATCTTCATATTGATCAGTAAAATATTTACACAACCCTAGTGGGTCATCACCCAGGAAGTGACTACACAAGGTGATAGGAAGTGAGGATCTCTTGGTGTCCAGTCACACCAAGCCAATTAAATAAGGAGTATAGCCAAGGCAGACATGAGAAAGAAGATCAGTAGCAATAAGCAATCCTGAGACAAAGTCTCTGGGGTCATGCTGATCCAGAGCTCACACATAACAGCTGAAAAGCATAGTAAGCATCTCCAGGGAGCTCACTTGCTCACTGAGGCTCTTACTGCCTGGTGTCTGCCAATTAATGATGAAATTGTGGTCTCCTCTACAGAAGCCAATGACAACTAATTTTGATCAAGGGACTCTATTCCCTAAGAGGTAATTATATGTGTAATACAAATAGATTGTGGGGATGGAAAAAATGTCTGATATCAAGGATATAGATAATGGCTTAATGATATTCCTACTTTCTTGGATCTTTTAATGCTTTCAATAATATGCCTTGGAGTTGTTAAGATAAAATAGAAAGAATCCTAAGGTTAAAAGAATATATTGAAGGAACTAAAATTTATAAAATTGAGCTCTAGTGTAGACTACACCTATGGATACACACACACACACACACACACACACACATGTCAGGGTTGTCTAGAGTCACAGAACGAACTTACAGAATGTCTCTTATATTGAGGGAATTTATTCTGATGACTTACTGTCTGTAGTCCAACTACCTCAACAATGGTTATCTATGAATGGGAAGTCCAAGAATCTAGTAGTTGCTCAGTCCCACCAGGGCAGTTGTTTCAGCTGGTCTTCTATAGAAGTAGGTTCCAACAGATGTACTGTCACATAAATGAAGCCTTGTGAAAAAGAGTGAATCTTCCTCCTTCCAACATCTTTATGTAGTTCTCCAGCAGAAGGTGGGCCCAGATTAAAGATGTGTATCTCCAGGCCTGAATCTGGGACTTGCTTTTTCCCGGCTGACCTTAAACTCAGAGATCTCAAGTTGACAACCAGGTATAGACATCACAATACACCCCTTGTTAACTTGACACAAATAATATCTCATGTCCACATGAAACTATAAGAAAGTCATGAATATGTGTAACCTGATATAACTATTCCTCAAGTAATAACAATTGCATGTGTAAATTTCCAATGGGGCAATACCCCTTGAGAATGCTCTTTTAAAGTCTCAACTTAACTACTGACAAATGTCAAAAAAATTGGAAGAAAGCACAAATAACTATACAAATGTGTTCTTTTTTTTAGATATATTTTACAAAATTTTGTTCTGTTTATTATTTGTCTCTTTAAAAACTGAAGTTTACCCAGCATAGGAGAAAGGTAGGGTCCTGAGGCCTGAATCAGTGGATGAGTTGGGGAGTACCTTTATATAGGCAGGGGAGGGAGAAAGGGATGGGGGTTTGTGGAGGGGAAACTGGGTAGGGGGATAACATTTGAAATGTAAATTAATAAAATGAACAATAAAAATAATAGAAACAAAGGTGTTCTTAACAAACTAAAACAGAAGCATTCATATTACTTTGTAATCCTCATTTCTACAACTGGTCACATGGCCTTATATGGTATATATAACTACCTTTTTCAACTACTCATTCTGTATTTCCACCACCCTCTGCAAGTGCCTCAGCAGGTCTTGACTCATTTCCTGCAGGAGTGACCCATACTTCTACTCCTGATAGGTCTGTGTCCTTTGTCATCCTGCTTGGATTAGGCTGTTGTAGTTTTCCTTTACCTTTAATCACAGAATATGGTAGTATTAAGAGACCCCCTCCTCAGGGATCTCCTATACTCCAGACATAATCCTTCTTACCTCTATTGAGGAGAAGAAATTCAAATTTCCCCACAGTAATCTGGAACTATGACCCTTTCTAACACTGTTATTCCTTTTTTAACCTGTTGGTGTAAGGGCATTAGAAGCCCTAAATGACCAGGGGGGAGTCTGAGCTTCCAGTTCAATGGAATGTTTGTTGTGGCTCAAGATAGGAACACTCACTTGTCTGAAACAAAAACTTCTAGGCTAGCAGAACCTATGGTTGTGGGGGCAGGAAACAAAAATTTTCCTAGAGTGTCACTAGGAGTGATAATGACTAGAACTATTCCTTTTTCACCCTTTGATTCCTTAATTTGTGGATGCTGACTATGGTAAAACTGTACCACATATCAGACACTGATTCAAAGCATATGTTGCTTTCTGAAGAACTCTGTCCCAGTCCTCCATACTGCTGTTGCCTAATTGGCACTGTAACTGTGTCTTTCAAAGACCAATCCATCTTTCTGTCAGACCAGCTAATTCAGTATGGTGGGGAACATAGTAATACCAGTGGATTCTATGACCATGGACCCAGTGTCAGACTTCTCTGACTGTGAAATGATTTCCTTGGGCAGAAGCAATACTGTGTGGAATACCATGATGATGGATAAGGCATTTGGTAAGTCGGTGTTTGCAGAAACATTACATGCAGGAAAGGCAAATCCATAACCAATATAAGTATCTACTCCAGTAAAATCAAATTATTGTTCTTTCCATGGAGGAAGTGATCCAACATAGTCAACCTGCCACCAAGTTGCTGGCTAATCACCTCGAAAAATGGTGCCTATCTTGGAAGTCCATGCTGTTGAACTCAAGCATAACTCTGATCTTGGACACCATGGACACCATTGAGCAATGATAGGGATGGCAGGGGAAAGAGACTGACTATCCACAGTCATCTTATCACTTGATTATTAAACATCCCCTCAGCTGAAGCCTTTTGGTGAGCAGCTACACGGGAAACAAATATTTTCACATCCTTTGCCCATTTGGAGAGATCTGTCCACATACTTCTTCCCCAGATTTCTATCTCACTAATTTTTCAACAGTGATCTTTCCAAATCCCTGACTATCCAGCCAATCCAATAACTATAGGCCAAAGATCAGTGAACAATTGTACATCTTGCCATTACTTCTTCCCAACAAACTCTAATACCATGTGAAAAGCCCGAGGTTCTGCCCACTATGAAGATTTTTTTCACTTGTATATTTCATGGTTGTCCCAGAAAGGGGTTGTAATGCTGCAGCTGTCCACTTCTGGGTGGTGCCTGCACAACGTATAGAGCCATCAGTAAGCCAGGTCCTATTCTTCTCTTCTTCAGTCAGTTGATAATAGGGAGCATCCCATGTGGCTATAGGTGCATGCTTGGTATCAGATGGAATTGTAACAGGATTAGAAACCATAGGCCTTTGCTCAACTTCTTTATTTAAATTGCTTGTGCCTTCAGGACCTGCTCAGGCATGATCATGTATATACCACTTCCATTTGATAATAGACTGCTGCTGTGCATGTCCTAATTTATGACTTGGAGGGACTGATAACACACAGTTCATGATGGGCAGTTCAGATTGCATGGTAATGTGGTGTCCTATTGTCAAATGTACACTTTCCATTATGACCCAATAGCAGGCCAAGAACTGTTTTTCAAAGGTAGAATAGTTGTCTTCATATGATGGTACAGCTTTGCTCCAAAATACCAATGGTCTCTTCTGTGATTCACCTACAGTGACAGAGGCTCTAAGCATCATCTCTATCCAGCACTGACACCTCAAATACCATCAGATGGACTGGATCACATGGTCCAAGTGGTATAGCAGCTTGCACAGCAGTCTGGACTTGTTTAAAAGCCTTTTCCTGTTCCAGGCCCCACACAAAGCTAGCAACTTTCTTAGTCGCTTGGTAAATGGGCCTGAGTAACACACAGTGAGGAATGTACTGTCTCCAAAATCTAAACAGACCCACTAAATGTTTTATGTCTTTCTTCGTAGTGAGAGGGGCCAGGTGTGATAACTTATCATTCACCTTAGAAGGAATATCTCTGCATGCCCCATACACTAGATTCCTAAGAATTTACTTAAGGTAGATGGTTCATAAATTTTGGTTGGATTTATTTCCCATACTCTGATATGTGTTATCAATTAGTCCAAAATGTTTGCTACTTCTTGTTCACTTAGTCCAATCAGCATAATTTTATCACTATAGTGCACCAATGTAATACTTTGTGAAAGAGACAGACGACCAAGATCCCTTCTAAGTTATGACATAGGGCAGAAAGGTTAATATATCCTTGAGGCAAAACTGTAAAAGTATGCTTCTGGCCTTGTCAACTGATAGCAAATTGTTTCTGCTGGTCCTTATAAAAAGGTACTGAGAAGAAGGCATTTGCTAGATTAATAGGTGCATACTAGGTACCAGGAAATGTATTAATATGCTCAAGTAAGGAAACTGTATCTGGTACAGCCGCTACAATCGGAGTTACTACCTGATTTTGTTTCCGATAGTCAACTGTCCTCTAGGTTCCATCTTTCTTCTGCATTGGCCATATAGGAGAATTAAAGTGAGATGTGGTATGAATCATCACCCCCGTGTCTTCCAAGTTCTTGATGGTGGCAGTAATTTCTCCAATTCCTCTAGGAATACAATATTGCTCTGGGTCTGGAAACTGACTTATGTTTGGAAATTGACTCACTGGATGAGATTGCCTTTTGCCATGACCCAGTAAAGACTTTCTTTCATTTGTTTGAGAATTTTTCGGCTTATATAGATAAAACAGATATGCAGTAGGCTTCCTATCTATTTCATACCTGGAAACACCATAACTGATTAGCCAGTATCAAAGATCTGATTGAGTCCTGCCACTGTAAATTTTCCTTCTCCTGTGATGACCATTACAGGCTAGACCATTATAAACATTATATTGTCTATTCAGTCAATTGTAATATCAACAGTCACCTTGTCTCCAGAGACTCAATGCTGTCATCTACTCTTTGTTATCTCAGGGTCTAATTAAACCTGTAACATTTAATTCATCTAATTGAACAGCAGCATCTCTATCCCTAAGGTCTAAACCTTAGGAAAAAACGAAAGAGCAAAACTCTTCGAATGTGCTGGTGCCCCTCTTGAAAGTTTGTGTTTTATAGGATTTATGAAGGGCTTGTATTCTTTGCCTTCCCATTGTGGAGGTTTAGGATTTATACAATGTATCCACTCTAGCATTGCAATTTCCCCGAGCTTTAAATTTTTTTGTCAAGATTAAGCAAAGGATACGAGGCATCTCTAACTCCTTTTCATTAAGCCATCTTTTAATTAATTAAATAAATAATTTTTTTACAGTCTATATTGTATTCCCACCCCCTGGTCCACCCTTCAACTCTTCCACATCCCATACCTCCTCCACACCCCCTATCTCCACATGGATGTCTCCACTCCCCACCCTACCTGACCTCTAAACTCTCTGGGACCTCCAGTCTCTTGAGGGTTAGGTGCATCTTCTCTGAATGATGAACACAGACCCATCAGTCTTCTGATATATGTGTGTTGGGGCCCTCATATCAGCTGGGGTATGCTGACTGTTTGGTAGTCCAGTATTTGAGAGATCTTGTGGGTCCAGATTAATTGAGACTGCTGGTCCTTCTGTAGGTTTGTCCTTCCCTTCAGCTTCTTTCAGCCTTCTACTAATTCAAGAATAGGTGTCACCTTTTATGACCATTGGTTGGGTGCAAATATCTGCATCAGGCTTTTTCAGTTGTTAGTTGGGTCTTCTGGAGTGTGGTCATGCTAGGTTCTATTGTGTGAGTGATCCATAGCTGTTGTGCTGGATCCCACTTTTTGCCTATCACTGGACATTCTATTCCTCAGACTCCTCTCCATTTCCATCCCTGTAATTCTCAGACAGGAGCAATTATGGGTAAGAGCTGTGACTGTGGGATGGCCTCCTTCCCTCATTTGATGCCATGTCTTCCTGCTGGAGGTGGGCTCAAGATGTTCCCTCTCCCTACTGCCAGACATTTCATCTAAGGTCCCTCCCTTTGAGTCCTGAGAGTCTCTCAGTTTTCAGGACTCTGGTACATTCTGGAGGGGCACCACAACCTCATACCTCCAGAGCTTGCCTGTTTCCATTCTTTCTGCTGGCACTCAGGACATCAGTCCTTTTCCCTAACCCAATACTAGATCAGGTTTCCCTTTCCCCCTACTTCCCCCCTGCCCAATTTCCCTCCCAGGTACCTTCCTCCCTTCCCACTTGTAATTACAATCTTCTTCCTCACAAGTGGGAACGTCAGCTTGTTGAACATTTTGAGTTCTGTGGACTGTTTCTTTGGTATGCTGAACTTTTTTATATTTTAGATAATATCCACTTATTAGTGAGTACATAACATTCATGTTCTTTTGCATTTGAGTTACCTCACCCAAGATGATGTTTTCTAGTCCCATTCATTTGCCTACAAAGCCCAGGATATCCTCATTCTTAATAGATGAGGAATGTTCCATTGAGCAAATTAATAACATTTTCTGAATAAATTTGATAAACATTTCAGATAACCATTCAAACTTCTGACATCTGCAAGCTTCCATTTTAAACCTAGAAGAGCCACTAATACAGTCCATGTCAATAAATTCAGCCTGATCAAGTTTTATGTTCCTTCTACCATTAATACTAATTAATTAATGGAAATTAATATCCCACCCCATTAATATCCATTCTTATACATATTCCCCAGGCTTGAGTGAATGAATTATCAAACTCATTAAGCTCTTTAGTAGTGTAGTGCATTTCCTCATGGACTAAATTTTCTACATCCCCTCTAGGGGCCTTGAGTCTCATTGTAGATCTAGAGGAAACTATTGGTGGGTTTGATGGACATCAGTTTTGTCTTGCCCTGCATTTTCTTCAGAGTAATCACTGCTGATTTATAAGGCTCTGAGGAATTAATTGCATCATGTGAAAAAGGCATTACTTCAAGAGGTGGAGCTGAAGGTACTACATCCTCAGGTGAGGTATACCCTTGAAAATCTGAAGGGTCAATCTTCTCAGCTTAATCAGTGTCCTAGCACACATCCCCATCCCAAGTTATAGGATCCCATTCGTTGTTAAATAATGCCCTTACTTAGCTTCAGACATGCCATGAGGTGAGACTTGAATTTTTCATGTAATTCAGCCAAAATTATAATGAGAACTTCAGTTTGATGCACTGCAACTCAAGCTCTATGGGTGATGTAGAGACTATTTTCTTCAAGGGCACATTTAAAAACTCTTAGATTGCTTATTTACATCCTGAGCCATTCAATTTCTTAATGCAACTCATTCTTTTCCTTCATCAATTTTTCCAGAGATACTAAGAGCAACAAACCAGTCAAATCATTTTTATGTTTTGACTGTATAGACAGTTTGGTAAATTGGATTACCCTATTCATTATCATTTACAATTGATGGATCAAGATAATCAAAGGCATTTGCTTCTTTAATTTAAAATGTAGTTTCCTTCAGTATCCACTGAGTTCCCAGGAGAGAGAGAGTATCTGAAAAAATTTCAGCAGTTGAAGGTACTAGTGAATTAGAAGGTCCTGACAAATTAGTTAAGCTGATTCCAGATTTTTAAAAGTTTAATCATTATACTTCTGTTCCACTAGAACCACTACCAGTACTAATTTCTGTATTAGTCAGGGTTCTCGAGAGTAACAGAACTTATGGAATGTCTCTTTATATTGAGGGAATTTATTGTAATGTCTTACGTTTATAGTCCAACTACCTAAACAATGGTCAGCTGTGAAAGGGAAGTCCAAGTATCTAGTAGTTGCTCAGACCCACCAGGCCAGTTGTTTCAGATGCTCTTCTGTAGAAATAGATGCCAACAGATGTGCTGGCAAGTAAATGAAGGAAGAAGAGGGAATCTTCCTTTTTCCAATGTCCTTATATACTTCTCCAGCAAAAGGTGTGGCCCAGATTAAAGAAGTGTACTACAGTGACTGGATCTGGAACTTCCTTTGTCCCAGGTTGACCTTGAACTCAGAAATCTCCTTGCCTTAGTGTCCTGGGATTAAAGGCTTGAACTACCTTTCCAGATCCTAAGCCTTTCAAGGCCACTATATCTTAAGAACTCTATGCCAATATCCAGTTCAGAAACTTATGTCTTCCATCCTCAAGACCCGGATCATGGGTAAGCCCTCCAATTCTGCTATTCCAGATATAGTCAAGTTGACAGCCAGGTATAGCCATTAATATATATATATATATATATATATATATATATATATATATATATTCATTATGAATATATATGCATGTATATATATTCATCATGTTTATATATTTATATATTTCATATATATATGAAAACAAAACATAATACATATGGAAAACAAAACAAAAATAAAGTAAAACAAACAAACAACAATAAAAAAGAAATGGTTTACGGTATAGGCCAAATTTATTAAGAGGAAATATAAATGTATGCTTCATAAAAAATAGTCAGCCTCTTTACCTTCAAGAAAATAAAGAATAAAACCATCTTAAGATTCCATCTCATGGCTTTCTCTTCTTCACCTGCTTGCCTTGTGGGACTGAGGAATTGCTAGATCCTTGGACTTTCATCTACAACTGCTGTTGACCATTGTTCAGAGTTGGACTACAAACTACAGGTGATTTGGCTTCTGCACAGTTAGTAGGAGCACCAACCTGATGGGAGGTTTTGTCAGCTACACCTACAACTATAAAAGATGAAGCTGGTAATCTAGTACAGATCCCAGGTGCTGCTGCTTCATGTGGGCAGTATGTCCTTCCCCTTCAGAATTTGCAGAATCAACAAATATTTTCAATTGCACCAGGGTCAGATTAATTAAATGGTACAGTGTCCAATGTTCAGTATCAAGTAATACCACAGATTCAGTCAACAGATGCCCAGCAGGTTTAGATTGGCTTCACAGGCTCCCTGGATAATGGAGGTATAAATCAAGAAAGCAGCCAAATTCAGATCATCCCTGGTGCTAATCAGATCTTACTTGCTTCTAGAACACCTCCTGCTAATATCCAGAACCTCATGCCACAGACTGGTCAGGTCCAGGTCCAGGGATTTGCAATCGGTGGCTCATCATTTCCTGGCCAAACTCAAGTAGTTGTTAATGTGCCTCTTGGTCTGCCAGGAAACATTACCTTTGTACCAACCAATAGTGTCAATCTATATTCTTTGGGACTCTCGGGAAGTTCTCAGACAATGACTTCAGGCATTAATGCTGATGGACATTTGATAAACACAGGACAAATTATGGATAGTTCAGACAATCCCAAAAGGACTGGTGAGTGGGTTTCTCCTGATGTTAATGAAACTAATTCTGATACAGATTTATTTGTACCAACATCCTCTTCATCACAGTTGTCTGTTACAATAGATAGGACAGTTATATTACAGCAAAACACAAATAGCTTGAATACTACTAGTGCACAAGTCCATTATTTAGATCTTCAGAGAAATTATATCCAATCGCCTGTTTCTGAAGAGGCACAGGCTCAGAATATTCAGATTTCTATAGCACAGCCTGTTGTACAGCATCTACAACTTCAAGATTCTCAGAAGCCACCATTCAAGCCCAAATTGTGCAAGGTATTACACCATAGACAATCCATGGTGTGTAAGTCAGTGGTCAAAATATATCACAACAGGTTTTTCAAAACCTTCAGTTGCAGCTGAATCTGGAAACTTTTAAATTCAGGCACAGGCAGTGACCCCTTCTGTACAGATAATCTGGCAAACATTTCAAGTACAAGGGGTCCAGAACTTGCAGAATTTACAAATACAGAATACCGCTGCCCAACAAATTACTTTGACACCTGTTCAAACACTCACACTTGGTCAAGTCGCAGGAGGTGGAGCCTTAACTTCAACTCCATTTACTCTAAACACTGGTCAGTTGCTAAATCGACAGCCAGATACAGTAAAGTCTATAGATTCTACTGGTATATATTTACATCCAGGACAGAATGCTGACAGTCTTGCAGATATTAGGATCAAGGAAGAGGAGCATGATCCTGAAGAGTGGAAGCTCAGTGGTGATGCTACACTGAAGACTAATGACCTAACACACTTATGAGTACAAGTGGTGGATGAAGAAGGGGATCAACAGCATCAAGAAGGAAAAAGACTTCAGAGGGTAGTTTGCACCTATCCCAACTGTAAAGAAGATGGTGGAAGAGGTACCAATCTCAGGAAAAAGAAGCAACACATTTGTCATATACCAGGATGTGGTAAAGTCTATGGAAAAACCTCACATCTGAGAGCACATCTGCATTGGCATTCTGGGGAGTGCCCTTTTATTTGTAACTGGATGTTTTGTGGTAAAAAGATTTACACAGAGTGATGAGTTACAGAGGCACAGAAGAACACATGCAGGTGAGAAGAAATTTGTTTGTCCAGAATGTTCAAAATGCTTTATGAGAAGTGACCACCTTGCCAAACACATTAAAACACATCAAAATAAAAAAAAGTCATTCATTCTAGCAATACAGAGCTAGCATCTGTGGAAACTGGGAGAGATGATACCTTGATCACTACAGGAGGAACAACACTTATCCTTGCAAATACTCAACAGGGGTCTCTGTCGGGGATAGGAACTGTTAGTACTTCTGCCACCAGCAATCAAGACATCCTTACTAACACTGAAATACCTTTACAGCTTGTCACAGTTTCTAGAAATGAGACAATGGAGTAAATATTACACAAGTACTGTCTTAGTTAGGGCTTTACTGCTGTGAACAGACACCATGACCAATGCAAGTTTTATAAAAGACAACATTTAATTGGGGCTGGCTTACAGGTTCAGAATTTCAGTCCATTGTCATCAAGGCAGAAACATGGCATCATCCAGGCAGGCATGGTGTAGGAGGAGCTGAGAGTTCTACATCTTCATCTGCAGGCTGCTTGTGGAAGACTGACTTCCAGGCAAATAGGGTGAGGGTCTTAAGCCCACACCCACAGTGACACAACTACTCCAACAAGGCCACACCTACTAATAGGGTCATTCATAGGCCAATCATATAAAAACCATGACATTCTACTCCCTTGCTCCCATAGGCTTGTTCAAACATGAGTCTATGGGGGCCATACTTAAACATAGCATAATGCAAAATACATTTAGTCCAACTTTAAAAGTCCCTATAGTCTATAGCAGTCTCAGCAATTCCAAAATTCAAGGTCTCTTTTGAACTTCATCCAATCACTTAATTATAATCCTCCAAGCAAGACAGGAAACCAGCTGGGCAAAGTCCAAACTCTGCATCTCCCTGTCTGATGGCAAAGCAGGCTTCAGATATTCAACTCCCTTTTCATCTTTGTTGACTGCAACAAGGTTCTTTCTCCTGGGTTTGTTCCACTTCCTGTTAGCAGCTTTCCTTGGCAGGCATCCTGTGGCTCTGGCATCCTTAACATCTTGGGGTCCCCAAGTCAGTTTCTGCTTTACAGCTTCTTGTTCCAATGTCTGAGGTCCACGCATGATCTTCTGTGCATCTCCAAAGAGCTGGTGTCACTTCTCCATTTCTGCCCTCTGTAACACTCTAAGTTCAGGTTGATCTACTCCACTGCCACTGCTGTTCTTGGCGGTCATCCCATGGTACTGGCATCCCAAATATGCTAGGGTCTTCCTCTGCAAATATGCTTCATCAAAGCCTCTCAAAGGCTCTCTTCATGATACCAAGCCTCAACTCCTTTGTATGCCCCCTTCAGTCCTGGGGTCATTCAATTACAACTGAGGGTGTACTTTCACCAATGACCTTCCATGGCCTCTCACAGTACCAAACCTCAGCTGTTCTTCATGATGCCTTCATGATTTCAAAACCAGTAACACCTGGGTCATTCTTACACGTTACCAAGTACAGCTGCAGCATGAGGTACAACCTTGGCTCTCTCTGGAATACAGCCTCTTTGTTCTCTCAGAAAATAGTTCCCAGAAGATTTTGCATCAGTGATGCTGGTCTTTTCTTAATCACCACTAATTTCTTAGCTCCAGTTAACCAGCATCAATTGTCCCAGTAGTCTCCTTCTCCTCTTGAATATAAAGCCAGAGAAACATGGCAGAAGCTGCTGAGTTCTGCTGCATGCAGGAGCTAGAACATTTGCCCCCTTGTTCTATTATGTTACCACTAGCTTCCTTTTCCCCAGATCCTTCACTGCCTAAATTGGCTTTCCTGAATCTTGCTCCATAGACTGACTTTGAACTCAGAGATCTGCGTGCCTGTCTCCTAAACACTGGGATTAAAGTTCTGGTCCACCAAACCTGGATATAAGTTTTCCTTCACCTAGAATTTGCTCTGTTCTAGGCTGGCCTTGAACTCAAAGATCTGCTTATCTTTGCCTCCTGAGATTAAAGGCTTGTACTACCTTGCCTGAACCTAAATTAAATGGGTGGAATCTTGCCCCAAGGTCACCACTCCCTTAATTCAATTTAATATTCTTGAATTCAGCTCCATTTCACTTCATGGATTCACTTTAATACTCAAACTATATATTTTGTACTTTTCCTTTATCAGCTTGCTATTGAAATACCCCTGGAGAGCAGAGACCTTCACTCAAATTGCGGGATAACTCAACAACCCAAGAACTCACGAAAGACCGTCATCCTTGCTGCAATCACACGAGGTTTATTTGGGAAACCAGTGCATTGGGACCTAGCTCATATCCCATGCAGGGGTAGAGGAATTCGACCCTGAGCAACTGAAGTCAGGGGTATTTGAGGGGAAAATCCTGAGGCAATGGGTGGAGGAAAAACCATGCACGGAATGGGGAAGTACAGAATGGGGACGTTCAGAATGGCTCAAATTTTTGCTGCTACCTAGTTTCTGCAGCAGGACATTCTCACCCTGGGGCCAGGCCAAGGTCAGCCAATTCCCAGAACTAAGGGTCCAGTCAGGTGGGGCTTAGCCAAACGTGCAGTTCCAACTCTATTTCTGTCTCAGGCTCTAAGTTCGCTAGGGGTCTAATTTTCTCATGGGTGGCTTAGGTCTTTCATTCCCCTCTTCTCTTAATGCCTACTTCTAATCTTAGAACTAGACTTCTGTATCATGGAGTTGATTATCCTGCTCCACAACTTAGTACCACTGACATAACATCAGAATTTGCAAAGCACTTATACATACCCCAATAAAATCTGTTAACAGGTTAATCACTCAGGGTCCAATTGTAAGCAAAAGGAGTAAAATTACTAAGGGTCTCATCAAAGCAGAAAGCAGGGTGGTCAAGAGTATAAGATAAGGGCCTTTCCACCGAGTCTCAAGGTTTCCTGCATGGTAGTATCTAGTGTAGACTGAATCTCCAACTTGGGAGCGATGTAGGACTTGCAAGGCTCCTTCCCCTGAGTAGGCCTTACAGAGTTGTTTCCATGCTTGCTGCCTCACCTACTCGAATGCCTTGAGCCTAGAGAACAAAGACTGAGAAAGCAGCACATCAGCACTATGTACAGAGATGATTTCTACCAGTGGAGGGGTCCCCCATAGAGCAATTTATAGGGGTAAGGGCAAACTGTCCAGGGGTGTTCCCAACCCTGAAGAGCACAAAGGGTAGGAGAACTATCCAATCATTAATGCCAGTCTCTGTGGTCAATTTGGTGAGGGTCTCTTTTATTAGGGTTCCAGCAACTGTTCCTGATGTCTTCTTACACAGTTCCAGTCACCTGTCTAGAAGCAGTGAGAGGTCTCTGGCATGCCTGGAGCATTTAAGGCAGACAGTTTGAGCCAAATCTCATGTTGTGGTACACCTCCTGGGAGGATTCAGTGAACAGCACAGAAGTTGGGGGTATCAAAAAGGATCTCCAGGGGGGTTCAGGTTAAAATGGCAGTGGCTGTTCAGAAACAAGGGTAGAGGCACACCACCCAGCCTAAGCCAGTCTCCAAGGTCAATTTAGTTAAGGTTTCTCATAGGGTTTGTTCATTTTCTCTAGCTGTCTTGGGCCCTGGGGACAGTACGTCCAATAATGTTTCCAATTAGTCTGTCAATTTCTGACTTACCTTAGAAACAAAAACAGAACCTTGTCTGATCCTTCCACCTTGGACACTCTGAAACTCGGGAAATTTTTCTTCTAACCCTGGCCGCTGTTTCCTGCTTTGGCTTTTATAAAACCTCTCAATATACTCTATCTAGGCTGTTCTCTTCTAGGTCTTTTTCCCTGTTTACTCTTTGCTGCATAAGCATTCACTAGCTGGCATACCTTACACTGTTCTATTCATCCCCTAAATAAGTTCATATGTGCATTTGGCCTAGTGAGTCTTTGGCTTATTTTCTGGGGTGTATAGTTCTCCCTACTTGTGTGCACCTTCTCTTGGTAATAGTTGGCAGGGTGGCTAGCAATCTCAGTCCTTTTGTCTTCAGCATATTTTAAGTGAGGCTATCTCTTAATTTTTTCCCTTTTCTCATGGGTGTCTTTTGCAGACCCATAACCAGAATAGGCTCCTGCATATCCATTCTTGGAGCCATTTCCTCTGTCTGGCTTTTGCCCACTGAGTCTTTTCCCTTTTGACATCCTGGGTGGTGGATAATATAGTTGCTGGATTCATTAAGGCATCTAAGAGGTTCAAGATTTCCTGTTGGTTTCTCTGATATGAGCAGTCCTCTTGGCATATACATCTGTGGACGTGGGCTGTGGCAAAGGCATACCTGTTATCCATGTGGATGTTGAATTTCTTGCTGGCTTCAAGTTCCAAGGTCTTGGTAAGGGCAATTAGCTCCACTTTCTGTGTTGACATGACAGGGGGTAAAGATTCTTCTACCCAGATGACATTTGTGCTGTCCACCATAGCAGCAGCTGCTTGTCTCTGTCCTTCATGGAGAAAATTGCTGTAGCGACTTTCAGCAGGGGTCAGTCTCTCTTCTTCGGCCAGTTAGCAGCAGGAGGAAGGATTCTGTCCCCCCACAATTTTGGAGAGTATGTCTTGCTCCAACAGAGAGGGTAGGAACAGTCTGGGGTGACCTTAAATGAATGGGCTACCCATCCCATCCCTAGATCCACTGTTCTTCAAGTAGTCCATGAATATATTTTGGTGCCAGGGGCTTCTTGGACCCAAGATTTTAACTTGGAAACAGGGCCATTGGCTTGGAAGACTGAGTGTTAAGCCCCTGTATCCATCAAGAACTGAGTGGGTTTCTCGTTTTCTCTCACAGTTATCCTGGGTTGGGGGAGGTGATCAGAACCCCCATCTTCCCTGGTCATTGCCTTTACCCAGGGGTAACACCTTTGCCATTTGTGGACACTTTTCCTAAGGCCTGTGAATTATTACTCCCAGCTTTCATTTGTTAGGGCACCTTCTTGCTCAGTGGCCTCTCTCCTTAGAGTATGCACATTGGTCCTTTGTTGGTCTCTCTTTTCTGCTTTTAGCCAGGATTTTCTGTAGCATCCTTCTCTGTCATTTTCTTCTTTCTTTTTCTCCCCTGCCTCCCTGTATCAGAAAACTGCACTAAATCTCTCTACAGACTTTTCTAACAACCTGCAATAAATCCTTCCATAGACTTTCTCAACAACCTGCACTAAATCCCTCTACATACTTTCTCAGCAAACTACACCAAATCCCTCTAGTCTGGGCTCATAGGGTGTATACCAGAATGCTTCTATGAGCTGCTCTAGAAAGGCTGCAGGTGACTCATCTGGTCCCTGCTTAACCTCACATACCTTTGTCAAATTTGTGGGTTGCCATGCCCTTGAGACCTGCCAATGGAGTCTGGTGTTGGTCCTTCAGGTGCCTCTTACCTTTTGTCTGAGGGGGTGGGTTTTTTTTGGCTTCCTGTATTACAAATAAAACAGTCTCAAAGAGATTAATCAATCTCTTGGGAAATATGTCCTTAGTGAGAGAGCCACTGTGGAATCAGGATAGGTGGTCTCATGTCTCCTCCTGCTCCACTCTGTGGTCCTCTCTAAATATAAATTGAGCATACTATTATCATTTTGTAAATTATAAACTATAAGACAGACCTAACATCCGATCTATCATCTCTGTCAATCAAACAGAACCTTTTTTATCTGTACTACCTTAAAAGACTGTAAGAATTAACTTACATGAATGACTCATATCTTGGCTATAAATTTTATGTCATCTGAACATCATCTACTTAAAACTATATCAGCTTTCTCAAGATTAGACAGCTTGAGTTGCCTATGAGACTAACAGTCTTCATCCCCATCAGAAATCCAAGAGTGACCAATATTAACTGAAAATATATAGGAAGCTTAACACAGATTCTAAGTCTTAGCCAAATGATAGAGACGGCTGAACACCTGAACAGTTTATACTTTAAAGTGCTGTGGCATTGGTCTTCAGCCTTCTGGCACAAGAACATCTGACAGACTTAAAGAATCGGGACTTAGTAAGCCATATAATAATCTATGGACATAGTAAGTTTGTCTGTCGATGAAGAAAAGCAATTTCGTGGTTCTCTCTCTCTCTCTCTCTCTCTCTCTCTCTCTCTCTCTCTCTCTCTCTCCATAACAGAAGCAACTCTACACATGCTGTTTCTTTGAGAAAGGGAAGTTGTCAGGAGCAGACTAGTTTCTACACAAAAATAAATAAGCTTAAACATGATATTCCATGGACTTCTGACATTTTTGAAAACCAACTATCTATGTAAAGTAATGTGGACTGCTGTCTGGTAAACTATCTTCAGCTATTTCTGATTACAACATAGAAAACACCCTAATAATAAACTCAGAGACTTATATTTTTATTTGGCCCTAGACTCACAGGCTTTACCATCTCATATCTATAATACCAGCAAAAAAGGCCTGGTGGGTAAACCCTGTACTTTTACATTTTTAGTATGTATACCAATGAAAACCTTGATTTTGTATCAAAATAAAATCTGTATCAAATAAGAATTTAAGCCTTGAACTTAATAACAATTGTAAAGACTTTTATCAAATGAAATTATGTTTATATAACTTCTTCAAGCTGAATATGGGTGTTGAGATATGAAGGGGAGTGGTATTTTCTGTAATATAAATCTCAAAACAAGATTTTAGTATCCCCAAGGCAGATTTTTCGCTTAATATTTTAGAATCTAGCCTTTTGGAGGTCTCCCTTATTTTGACCTCTTTCCCAGAGGAACAATACAACCACAAAGTTTGACATCATATCCATCATAATAATATAAACAATTTAAAATAAATGAAATAAACCATCTGTATCAACTTAAACCCAGAATTCCCATATCTGCCACCTTGAGTGTCTTGTTAAGACTTATTTTCTCCACCAGGGGGCCTCAGAGCTTAAATATTTTTTCTCTTTGTTCTAACTTGGCAGGCTTGAGTCACGTGACATGATTTTGGTGACACAGAGAAAGAGAGTAACTTTTCAGTTGGTCTAAAGTCCAAGCAATATTATCTGTCTAAGTCCAAGAACACAGAAAAAAATACAAAACAACACCACACAGACAGTCTGACCCTGTCAACTTCAGTCCTCTAGATTCAAGAACACAGAGCAAGGAAAATCAACATACAATTAGCCCCTAGAGTCTCCTAGTTTCAGAAACCATGTGCCCCTGTACACACTGTATGAACCAAACAAACCAGGTTTCAGTAAAACTTGGCTCCTGCCATTTACAGCCTTCTTGTTTACAGATGGAGAAGAGCCTTATTCAGCACTCTCCAGGGCCTAAAGCTTCCTCCAGATCCCTGCAGTCTCGATTCTAGCATGGCTGCCAGTCGAACTTACTGCACCAGACAGGCTCTCCGAGCCCCAGATGCTTGCAAGCAAAACCGAATTTTCAGACAGGCTTACGGACAGACCGTGACAAACAGTGAGACAGACAGACACTTGCAAGCAAAACCGAATACTTCTCAGCATCCAGATGGGAATCTCCCAAGCATCCTTGGGGTTCCCTCAGACCTCCTGGGACGTCTCCCAGGGTGGCAGCCAGTGATCTCCTAGCAAGTCCTCCTGGGACTTGGAGTCTGACATCCCCTCCTGGTACTCGAGTGGCTACACAAACCAAAAGCACAGAACCAGATGTCGTTCAGTACAGATGGACAAAGGCACAGATAGAATCTCACCTCCAAGTAACAGAATAGACATTCAGAACAAAGACACCGGCCAGCACACACACATTTTAGATGGGATCCCCTTACCTCCAAGTGGGACTTTGGAGACATGGGTGGTCACAAATCCTGTACAGGCCCCCAAGTGAAAGACCCCCCATAGAGGAGAGACCCTCACTCAAATCTCAGTATAATGTGACACCCAAGAACTCATGAAAGACTGTCCTTGCTGCCATCACACAAGGTTTATTCAGGAAACCAGTGCACTGGGGCCGAGCTCATATCCCACACAAGGGTAGAGGAGTTCAACCCTGAGCAACTGAAGTCAGGGTTATTTGAGGGGAAAATCACGAGGCAAGGGGTGGAGGAAAAACCATGCACAGAATGGGGAAGTACAGAATGAGGGAGTACAGAATGGGGTAGTACAGAATGGCTCAAATTTTTGAGGCTACCTAGTTCCCAGAGCAGGAGATTCTAGCCCTGGAGCCAGGCCGAGGTCAGCCAATTCCCAGAACTAAGGGTCCAGTCAGGTGGGCTTAGCCAAACATGCAGTTCCGACTCTATTTCTGTCTCAGGCTCTAAGTTGGCAAGGGGTATAATTTTTTCATGGAGGGTTTAGGTCTTTCACTATGTTTGTTCAAAATTCTCTTCACCAGACTTAACCAGAGAACAAAGTCTTTGTTGGGCCTTTTGGAGACTTCCTTTGCAGATGCAATTAATATAAATCTCTTTATCTTAGCCCTAGGCAGTCTCTTCAGACAATGGCAAAAAGCAATTGTGTTCTTCACCAAAAAAATCACAAAAAAAGTCAGCCACATATTAAAGTTCTTCTCCACTGAAGCCTCCATCTGGCCTACACAGTTCAAATGACTCTCAGCATCACTGTCTTTCATATTCCTACTAGACTGTCCCATTAAGACCCACTTAAAGCATTTCATGGCTTTCCAAATCCAAAGTCCCAAAATCCACATTCTTCCAAACAAAATCATGGCTGTGCCTATCACAGCAATACCCCAGTCCCTGGTACCAACTTCTTAGTTAGGGTTTTACTATTGTGAATAGTCACCATGATCAATGCAAGTTTTATAAATGACAACATTTAACCTGGACTGGCTTACAGGCTCAGAGGTTCAGTCCATTGTCATCAAGGCAGAAACACGACAGCATCCAGGCAGGCATGGTACAGGAGGAGCTGAGAGTTCTACATCTTCATCTGCAGGCTACTAGTGGAAGACTAACTTCCAGGCATCTAGGGTGAGGGTCTTAAGCCCATACCCACAGTGACACACCTACTCCAACAAGGCCACACCTCCTAATAGGGTCACTTCCTGGGCTAATCATAGCTAAACCATGACAAGTACTTATTCATTGTGGTTATTTTTATACAGTAGTGAGAAGAATATTGTTCTTAAGTTCTTAGATATCTTTTTATTGATGTGCAAAAATTTTTGGATTGACAGTAACTTGGTTATAAATGACATTGAAAGGTTTTACTTTGCATGATATTCCATAGTATATTAAAAATGGTAAATTTTGCATGGGTTTTGTAGTACTTTTGGAATCTAGAAGAAATGAAATTTTACCAAGTTATATAAACAGAAAATTGAATTTAACAATGTTAATAGTAGTCTAACCAAATGCACCAATCCTGTGTGGTGTAGTGTAAAAATGAGAAACTGTTGCTATTTATGTATTTTAAGATAAAAAAAAGTTGGTGTGTGAAAGAAATCATGTTAATAAATTTTTGTGATTTTCTTAATGACTGGAATTTTTATTATGCATAACTGACAAATCAAGTTTCTAAGCAAATGTTACATAGTGTAGGTTTTACTTAGCTTATCAATTTGTCATTTTGAAGCTAATTATTTTAATTAGGTTAACTGTACAATATTTTAAGCATTACTCTTGTAAGTTTTTGAAAACTACATTTTAACATGTACCTTTAGGGATAGTCAACGTTTAAATCCTGTTGAAAAGCCATGTTTAAGATTTAATTTAAGAATATTTGTTGATATTCTTTCAATAATGAAGTTGGGCAATATAACCAATGTTTTTAAAAAGTTTAAAATGTGTAGGTTGAAGCATTTGGGTGATAAAATGTTCTGGTGAGAAGCCCTTCTCCTGAAGTTTGGAGGACCAAAAATTAATAATAAGGTGTATTACATCTTAGCAGAGATTTTTTTTTAAAAAAAATCCAATCTTGTTTCCAAAAAATATGTCTGCCAGGGCCTTAAAAGTCATCGTTGTAAATTATCAATAAAGTATAACATATGCAAACATGACAAAATCACTTCCACAGTGATGATACTCCAACCATACGGATATTAGTCATAGGAACTAGAAGCTTTAAGATATTTTAATTTTTTTCTCATCTAAATAGTCTGCACTTAAATATCAACCATTTCCCTTTTTTTTATTCGTCCCTTAAAATTTATATGAATCCAATATATTTAATTGAGAAATGTATGTTTTTTATTATGCTGTATTTTTAATTTTTAATTATTGTTTATATTTTCAATTAAAAATGTACAAAATAAAAATATTCTATCTCACACAAGTCCATATATATATTATATGTATATTATACATATATATATATATATATATATATATATATATATACCAAGTTTGTGTGTGTGTATATATACAAACATATATATATATATATATGTTTTTATATAAATATAAGTTTGCATATAATGTTTTATGTAATATATGTTTATATATCTAAACTATATATACATGCATACACACATATATATTATATAATATATAAAGATATCTATATATATGTGTGTGTATATATATATATGTGTGTGTGTGTATATATATATATATATATATATATATATATAACATAAATTTTTCTAGACTTGACAACCACTATCACTATGCCAAGAGAACAACATAGTACTTCCTATGTCAGAATATGTATAAGGTATCTGGTTCATTTGCCTCAAATGTGCTCTGTATTTCAGTTTCTATTTCTAAGAGTCAAGGGCTATGGTCATAAAATACTTATTCATGGACTGTTCAGAAAGAGAACGTGGAGTACATGATTAAACTGGTATTCAATTTCTAAGGCAGTAGCTTATCATATAAATGACTTGTATTTGGGCTGCAAAAGAGCTATTTCAAGCAGATTACAGAGTTATCATCTTGCATTCATCACTAACTCCGAATCCTTCTGCTATTCACCCCTTCTACAAGATCTTCTTTCAAGCTGAGGCTGGAACTTGGCAATACAGCAATATGTATATAGGTATATGGGTATTATTATGTAGATACTTATCTGTATTATTTTTATGACTTTCCCAGTCATCTTTATGGTTGTTCATTGGTTATTCTTTCTTCTGTATTTAACTCTATTAGTATGAGTTCTCTAGAGTCACAGAATGTATGGGCAGTCTCAATATAGTTAGGGAATTTGTTGATGACTTGCTGCCTGTAGTCCAACTCCCCAACAATGGTCAGCAGCAGCTATGGATGTAAGTCCTCTAGCAGTTGCTCAGTCCTGCGAGGCTAGCAGGCAAGGAGGAGTGAGTCTTCCTTCTTCCAATGTCCTTATATATGTCTCCAGCAGAGGATGTAACCCAGATTAAAGGCTGTAGGTCTCCAGCAAAGGGTGTGGCCCATATTAAAGGCATGTGTCTCCATGCCTTTAATCCCAGATGATCTTGAACTTGGAGATCTCCTTGTCTTAATCTTCTGGAATTCATATGCTTCAAGATCTCCATGCCAAGATCCAGGTCAGAAACGTATGTCTCTGAGCCTCCATATTAGGTAAGCCTTCCAAATATAGATTGTAGTTCATTCCAGATATAGTCAAGTTGACAACCAGGAATAGCCACTACAAACTCCATACCTCCTTACAGAAAACCAACCCCATTTATAACTTTCCCTTTCAGATCACTGGTAACTTTTTGTTTCTCTCTCTATTGATGCTCCACCCCATGCTTTTTCATTTTCTTGATGTTTGCAGTTATTTTAGGATGTATTTTCACATCAGAATATTTGGAGCTAGAAGCCTCTAATGATAGAGAACATGTGAAGAAATATTTTTCTGGGTCTGGTTTACCTCAATTAATAAAACCTTGTCTAGTTCCATCAGTTTATCTTCAATGTTCATAATTTCATTTTTCTTTATAGTTTAATAGTATTCCACTGTATAAATGTACCAACTACCTCATTTTTACTAACTCTTCTTCAGTTGAAGTATACTGCATTCCTAACAAAAGTGATTGTGAATTTTCTTTGGCCATCTACATAACAGTATTTGCTCTAATTTGTATTATTTTTTATTGACATCCTGACTTGGATGAGATGGAAACTTAAGATGGTTTTATTCTTTATTTTCTAGAAGGTAAAGAGGTTGAATATTTTTTATGAAACACACATTAACCATTTATATTACCTCTTAATAAATGTGTGCTTATACAGTAACCAATTTCTTTTTGGTTGTTTGTTTTTGTTTGTTTGCTTTTTTTTACTTTATTTTTGTTTTGTTTTCCATTTATTTATTTATTTATTTATTTATTCATTTGTCTGTCTATTTTTCACTTTAAATCCTAGTTTCTGTCCCCCCACCACTGGTCCATCTGTCACACAATCTCTCTCCCCATTCCCCTGTCAATCTCCTCTAAGAAGTGGAGGCCCTTATGTGTATCATCCAGCCCAAGCACATCAAGTTTCTGTAGTACTAAGTACATTTTCAACTTGCTTACTTGGTTTTTTTTTGGTATTTAGTTTTCTATTTTGAAATATTCTGCACATTATTATATTGACAAATGTATATCTGCCAAAAATTTGCCTCATACTCTGCTTACATATTTTTTTGCACCATGAAATCAATTTTTTTGCCAGCAACACATTATCCTAATGTAATCATGCTTTCCCCGCATTAAGTAATTCATTCACATTATTGAGGTTTAGATCTCATATGTGATAAATGAGGACCAACTTCACATTTTATAAAATATGGAGAGGGCCTATGGATGAAAGAATTATATTTAAACATAACAAATATTATGTGGGAAAATTCAAAACACTTCCACCAATGGGAAAAAAAGGATGTCCAATCTCAGCAGTACTGTTAGATTTATTGCTTATAATATTCTCTAAAGCAATAAGACAATGGAAGGTAGTAAAAGGTTATGAATGTTATAAGAGACTCTAGACACTCTTCAAGTGTTTTGGAACTGATAAGTAATTTCAGCAAAATGGAATGATTCAAAATCAACACAAAACCAAATCATTTTTTACATATACCAATGACATGCATACAGAAATTTCAGAAAATTGGGGCTATAATCCCCCTCACAGTAGACACAAACACACATATACACATGCACAAATTTTCATACACACACACACACAACACACACATAAACACACACCACCACCACCACCATCACCACCACTACCACCACCACCACCACCACCACCACCACCACCACCACCACCACCACCACCTCTACCACCACCGCCACAATCTTAGAACAAGTTATTTGGAAAAGCATATGCCTACAGGAAGCACCTGCACTTATTATTTTGATTGCATTTCAAAATTGATTCTAGTATTTAGTCACTAGACAATATTATGATGAATATCTTGAATATTTACTGACAAAGCTTTGGCAAAAACCACACATAAAAATTCATTCTTTACCTCTGGATTTCTTCACAGGTAGATAAAATTCTGTAACTTCTTGAAATATATTTTGTACTGCTGTAAATAAATAAACCCAAAGTGGAGTCATAGGTGCCCTCTGCTACTTGTGAACATTACAGTGAAAAGATGGTGCTCATCATGTTTCCTTGCCTATTCTCTGTCCCCCTAAGTAGAGTGATTTCATATGCTGAACCTTGGTCCCTTCAACCAGGAAAGGAAAATAAGTGCACTGAAAATAACTATATACTATGTGCAGAGTGTAAGCTCTGGAATCAAGACATTATCCTGTTGGCTTTAATTCTCTAAGTGTCATAATTTACCCACTAAGAAAGTGATTAGCAAGCCTTATTCACTGTTAAGACTGTGAAGAGCAAAGACTTTACATTTTGTCAAAGTGTAGTGATTAGGAATGCCAA